>JARQOC010000002.1:596377398-597577398 GCA_033576535.1 Allobates femoralis
CCAACATTTCAACCCTAGATGCAGGTTTTTATCGGGGTAATCTGTACAAAGTAAAGATATATACAAAACATGGAATCGCATAAGTGCTCATATATACAGAAAAGGGGGGTTCACATCATTTGCTACATAAAGAACGGTAATAACATATGCAACAAGTAAACAATAAATGAGAGCCAAGTTGTATAAGGCATTTACATAAACTGAATCGATAAGACACAAATACAAAATATTTCTTTACAGAAAAATTAAGGCGAGTACCCATCATTCAGCAATAGCTTGCCAGTCCAGGTAGGTATTACACCTGTCCAGGATCGGGACATGGGTACGTCGAGGGATTTTATAGGGAGAATGTAAGGTGAACATGTTTTTTACATTATACTTTATCTTCTGGACATAGGATTAAAGGGAACCTGTCACTCCCTTTAGCATTTTAAACGGTGCCCACCAGCTTACATATAATGTAAATGGGGTTCTTGTAACCCCTCTATGTGCCCAGATGTCCCCCTCATACCTGAGAAAATAACTTTTAAACTGTCCAGCGCTGGCCTCCTAAAAGGTTTGGAGTCTGCTATATGATCCTGGTGGATCATACCCTTGCCGCCCTCCAACTGCAAAACGCGCCCTGCATTTTTTAAAATTGCTGCCCCCATCTGTGACCAGCGCTTGAGTGACAGCCGCACTTGTGCCTGCACAGTGGAGCGGGTGTCCACGCTCCATTGAAGATAAAGCCGACATCTTGCGAGACAACGGCACTATGTTCAATGACAAACAGACACCAGTTCCACTGCGAAACAAATGCGGCTGTCGCCCAAGCCCCAGTCACAGGTGGGGGAGGCAATTTTAAAAAAATGCAGGCCAGGTTTTGCAGCTGGGGGGCGGCAAGGACATAATCCACCAGGACCATATGGCAGCCTCCAAACCTTTTAGGAGGCCAGCGCTGGACAGAATAAAAGTTATTTTCTCAGGTATGAGGGGCATGTCTGGGCACACGCAGGATGTTACTAGAACCCTGTTTACATTATGTGTAAGCTGGTGGGCGCAGTTTAAAATGCACAAAGGGAGTGACAGGTTCCCTTTAACCCCTTCACGACCTGTGACGTCGTGGGACGTCATAGAAGTCGATGCGTTCCCGACCTGTGACGTCCCACGACGTCATGGCAGGATCGCGTTCCCGCGGCATCGGTGATCGGGGCCGGTGACATGTCACTGGTGCCGCGGGAACATGAGGACCTGAACTTTGTCCTGGGGGGGTGGCTTTTTCCCCCTCGTGGCTGAATTCGCTCTGATTGGCAGTTTAATCTGAACTACCAATCAGAGCGATTATCCCCTCCAAATCTGATTGGATTTCTCCAATCAGGCTTGGAGGGTGGGTGCGCGGGTGCCCTCCCCCTCCTCAGCCCCTCCGACACCAAAGTTAACCCCCCACCCACCACCGGCACCGATCCCCTCTCAGCAGCATGCCGGCGATGCTGCAGGCGCTGCTGCAGGCGCCGGTGCAGGCACCGGCGCGGTCTGGCGCCGGTGGGTGCCTAGTGCCCCGCAACCCTCCTGCCCCGGGTGCCCTAGTGCCCCCTCCCCCCGTGTCCCCTAGTGCCCCCTCCCCCCCGTGTCCCCTCTCACCTGTCCTCCGTCGTCCTCCGTGGTGCCGCGGCTCCTCGGTGTGGCGCTCCTCCTCTCCTCCCAGGCTCCTCCTCCTCACTGGAGGATCTTGAGAGAGAGGTAAGTATGTGTGTGTGTGTGTGTGTGTATGTGTGCATGTTCATGGGTGGATGCATGGGTGCGTGCATGGGCGCATGGGTGCGTGCATGGGCGCAAAGATGGATGGGTGTGTGGCGGGATAGGCACATGGGTGCGTGCATGGATGGATGGACGGATGGGTGCGTGGATGGATGGGTGCGTGCATGGATGGTTGGACGCATGGGTGCGTGGATGGATGGACGCATGGGTGCGTGGATGGATGGGCGCATGGGAGCATGGGTGCGTGCATGGGAGCGTGGGTGCAAAGATAGATGGGTGTGTGGATGGATAGGCGCATGGGTGCATGCATAGATGGATGAGCGCATGGGTGCGTGGATGGATGGGCGCATGGGTGCGTGCATGGATGCATGGATGGGTGCATGTGTGTAACAAGGGATCAAGTGTCCTCTTGTTGTAGTCACTGGTGTCAGTCATGGTGCACTGTATGGCAATGATCTGCCATACCGTGCACCATGACTCTGACCCCAGAGACTACAACAAGAGGACGCTTGATCCCTTGTTGTAGTCTCTGGGGTCACAGTCATGAAGCACGGTACGGCAGATAATTGCCATACAGTGCACCATGACTGACCCCAGTGACTATAACAAAGGATCAAGTGTCCTCTTGTTGTAGTCTCTGGGGTCAGAGTCATGGTGCACGGTACGGCAGATAATTGCCATACAGTACTTCATGACTGTGACCCCAGAGACTACAACAAGGGATCAAGTGTCCTCTTGTTGTATTCACTGGGGTCAGTCATGGTGCACTGTTTGGCAATGATCTGCCGTACCGTGCACCATGACTCTGACCCCAGAGACTACAACAAGAGGATACTTGATCCCTTGTTGTAGTCTCTGGGGTCACAGTCATGAAGCATGGTACGGCAGATAATTGCCATACAGTCTTTCATGACTGTGACCCCAGAGACTACAACAAAGGATCAAGTGTCCTCTTGTTGTAGTCACTGGTGTCAGTCATGGTGCACTGTATGGCAATGATCTGCCATACCGTGCACCATGACTCTGACCCCAGAGACTACAACAAGAGGACGCTTGATCCCTTGTAGTCTCTGGGGTCACAGTCATGAAGCACGGTACGGCAGATAATTGCCATACAGTACTTCATGACTGTGACCCCAGAGACTACAACAAAGGATCAAGTGTCCTCTTGTTGTAGTCACTGGTGTCAGTCATGGTGCACTGTATGGCAATGATCTGCCGTACCGTGCACCATGACTCTGACCCCAGAGACTACAACAAGAGGACACTTGATACCTTGTTGTAGTCTCTGGGGTCACAGTCATGAAGCACGGCACGGCAGATAATTGCCATACAGTACTTCATGACTGTGACCCCATAGACTACAATAAAGGATCAAGTGTCCTCTTGTAGTCACTGGGTCAGTCATGGTGCACTGTATGGCAATGATCTGCCGTACCGTGCACCATGACTCTGACCCCAGAAACTACAGCAAGAGGACACTTGATCCCTTGCTGCAGTCTCTGGATGTAGCAGAGGTGATCGAGCGTCGTGGGACCTTCGTTGTGGACTACGTCGGAGGCGATCGAGCGTCGTGGGACCTTCGTTGTGGACTACGTCGGATCTTTATAATAAAGATGGAGTCCGAATTTTGTTTGTGTTTTTTTTCAAATAAAAAGATTTTTCTCTGTGTGTATTTTCTGACTATTTACCAGAGATTCCTAATGGCGGGTCTAACATTGGCCCTATATTATGAATCTCGGGCTTAGTGCCAGCTGCCAATAAAAAGCTGGCATTAACCCCTTTATTACCCAGTTAGCCACCGGCACCAGGGCAACTGGAAGAGCATGGGTACAGCGCCAGAAAATGGCGCTTCAATGAATGCGCCATTTTCTGGGGCGGCTGCGGGCTGCAATTCACAGCATGGGGGGCCCAGAACGCTTGGGCCTCACTATGCTGAGGATTCCAGCCCCCAGCTGCCTAGTTGTACCTGGCTGGACCAAAAATATGGCGGAGCCCTATGTCATTTTTTTTCTTAGAAATAATTCTAGAAATAAAAAAAAAATAGGCTTCGCTGTATTTTTGGTTCCAGCCAGGTATGACGAGGCAGCTGGGGGCTGGTGGCAGTCCGTAGCTGCCAAGTTGTACCTAGCTGGACCAAAAATATGGCGGAGCCCTATGTCATTTTTTTTCTAGAAATAATTCTAGAAATAAAAAAAAAATAGGCTTCGCTGTATTTTTGGTTCCAGCCAGGTATGACGAGGCAGCTGGGGGCTGGTGGCAGTCCGTAGCTGCCAAGTTGTACCTGGCTGGACCAAAAATATGGCGGAGCCCTATGTCATTTTTTTTCTAGAAATAATTCTAGAAATAAAAAAAAAATAGGCTTTGCTGTATTTTTGGTTGCCAGCCAGGTACAACTTGGCAGCTAGGGGGCTGGAATCCTCAGCATGGAGAGACCCAAATGTTTTGGGTCCCCTATGCTGCGAATTGCAACTACTAGACTAGTATGTTTTTCACAAAAAGTTTCTTTATTCATTTATACGGCTCAATTTGTGAAGCACATGGGGGTTCAAAGTGCTCACTGTGCATCTAGATAGGTTCCTTGGGGGGTCTAGGTTCCAAAATGGGGTCACTTGTGGGGGAGCTCCAATGTTTAGGCACACAGGGGCTCTCCATACGCAACCTGGTGTTTGCCAACAATTGGAATTGTTAGCGGACACCAGGTCGCGTATGGAGAGCCCCTGTGTGCCTAAACATTTGAGCTCCCCCACAAGTGACCCCATTTTGGAAACTAGACCCCCCAAGGAACCTATCTAGATGCATAGTGAGCACTTTGAATCCCCAGGTGCTTCACAAACTGATCCGTAATGAGGTAAAAATACTTTTTTTTCAACACAAATTTTCTTTTTTAATTTGTACGGATCAATTTGTGAAGCACCTGGGGGTTGAAAGTGCTCACTATGCATCTAGATATGTTCCCTGGGGGGTCTAGTTTCCAAAATGGGGTCACTTGCGGGTGAGCTCAAATGTTTAGGCACACAGGGGCTCTCCATACGCGACCTGGTGTCCGCTAACAATTCCAATTGTTGGCAAACACCAGGTTGCGTATGGAGAGCCCCTGTGTGCCTAAACATTGGAGCTCCCCCACAAGTGACCCCATCTTGGAAACTAGACCCCCCAGGGAACATATCTAGATGCATAGTGAGCACTTTGAATACCCAGGTGCTTCACAAACTGATTCGTAATGAGGTAAAAATACTTTTTTTTCCACACAAATTATCTTTTTTAATTTTTACGGATCAATTTGTGAAGCATCTGGGAGTTCAAAGTGCTCACAATGCATCTAGATATGTTCCCTGGGGGTCTAGTTTCCAAAATGGGGTCACTTGTGGGGGAGCCCAATGTTTAGGCACACAGGGGCTCTCCAAATGCGACATGGTGTCCGCTAACAATTTGAGGTGATTTTCCATTCAAATTGTTAGCGGACACCATGTCGCGTTTGGAGAGCCCCTGTGTGCCTAAGCTTTGGAGCTCCCCCACAAGTGACCCTATTTTGGAAACTAGACACCCCAGGGAACTTATCTAGATGGGTGGTGACCATATTGAACCCCAGGTTCTTCACAAATTCATCCATAAAAATGAAAAAAAAAAAATTTTGTGGAAAAAAAAGTATTTTTTAATTTTTACGGATCAATTTGTGAAGCACCTGGGGGTTCAAAGTGCTCACAATGCATCTAGATATGTTCCCTGGGGGGGTCTAGTTTCCAAAATGGGGTCACTTGTGGGGGAGCCCCAATGTTTAGGCACACAGGTGCTCTCCAAATGCGACATGGTGTCCGCTAACAATTTAGGCTGACTTTCCATTCAAATTGTTAGCGGACACCATGTTGCGTTTGGTGAGGACCTGTGTGCCTAAACTTTGGAGCTTCCCCACAAGTTACCCCATTTTGGAAACTAGACCCCCCAGGGAACTTATCTAGATGGGTGGTGAGCATTTTTAACCCCCACATGCTTTACAAATTGATCTGTGAATATGGAAAAAGTACTTTTTCTTCACAAAAATGTTCTTTTAGCCTCAATTCTTTCATTTTCGCATGGGTAACAGGATAAAATTCATCCTACAATTTGTTGGGCAATTTCTCCTGAGTACACCGATGCCTTATATGTGGTCATAAACCACTGTTTTGACGCGCGGCAGGGCTTAGAAGTGAAGGAGCGCCATTTCACTTTTTGAATGGAAAATTAGCTCCAAAAGTCAAATTGCGCTCTTTCCCTTCAGAGCCCTTTCGTGCGTCCAAACCGTGGTTTATGATCACATATGAGGTATCAATATACTCAGGAGAAATTGCCCAACAAATTTTAGGATCCATTTTATCTTGTTGCCCATGTGAAAATGAAAAAATTGAGGCTAAAAGAACATTTTTGTTAGAAAAATTAAAATATCAATTTTTTTGTTTCCAATTTGCTTAGTTCCTGTGAAGCACCTGAAGGGTTAATAATCTTCTTGAATGTAGTTTTGAGTAGCTTGAGGGGTGCAGTTTTTGGAATGGTGTCACTTTTGGGTGTTTTCTGTCATGTACACCCCTCAAAAAGACTTCAAATATGACGGGGTCACAAAAAAAATGGTTTTGTAAATTTTGGTGGAAAAATGAAAAATTGCTCATGAACTTTGAACCCTTACAACTTCGTAACAAAATTTTTTTTTTTTTCCAAAATTGTGCTGATGTAAAGTAGACATGTGGGAAATATTATTTCATAACTATTTTGTGTCACATAACTCTCTAGTTTACCAGAAGAAAAATTCTAAATTTGAAAATTGCTAAATTTTCAAAATTTTTGCCATATTTTTCATTTTTTCACAAATAAACGCAAAAATTATCGACCTAAATTTAATACTAACATGAAGCCCAATATGTCACGAAAAAACAATCTCAGAATCACTAGGATCCGTTGAAGCGTTCCCAAGTTATAACCTCATAAAGGGACACTGGTCAGAATTGCAAAAAATGGCCAGGTCAGGAAGGCCAAAATAGGCTGGGTCATGAAGGGGTTAAATAAAGGAATCAATTTTTAAGTGCAAATCTCCTGTTTCCGTGAACTTTATTTTTGAGTGCCAAGGTTTACTGACCGGTATATATTGCATGTCCACCAACTAGTATATACCCCATTCTGGTATATTTGTTCATCATCCTGGACGGATCCTGGTATATATGTGCCACAAACTGGAACCATCCTTGTATATATGTTCTCCATTCTGGGCCCCTCCTTGTATATACACTGTGTGCAGAATTATTAGGCAAGTTGTATTGTAGAGGATTATTTTTATTATTGATCAACAACTATGTTCTCAATCAACCCAAAAGACTCAAATATCAAAGATTAATGTTTTTGGAGGTTGGAGTGGTTTTTTTGGCTTAAAAGCCCTGCGGTCTACAGAACAGAGAGTCACAGTGCAGAGGGAGCATGTCTTACTGCAGAGATTAACTACATGGCCGTGCTACACCCACTGATATAATTAACAGTGGTGGTAGCTTTGGATAGGCCCCTCTGACCCCCCTGATAACTACGCTATTGGTTCCTGAATAATATGATGTGGACTACACTATATATGTAATGTAAATGTCAGTGTATGGGGGGATTTAGGAGCATGATCTGCGTCTAAATCCTCACCAAACCCTAAAGGGGCGTCACACGTGTCAATCTGGCCTGCGATGTCAAGAAGCGATGCGCCGAAAAGTGACGTCGTAGCGATATCGCAAGTGCGTCGTGCTGTGTGATAGCGCTGACGCAACTGTGATATATCGTGGTCGTAGGTTGACAGGTTTACGAGGGTAGAACGAAATCTGTCAATCTACAACCAGCGATAGGCTGGATCGCGCCGTCTGACAACCGCAACAACGATGTTGGCGGTGATCCAGCTATACCGCAGCTTGCTGTGGATCGCTCGCTGGTTGATTCCAGCTCAGCGAGCGATGGCTCCGCCCACATCGCCGCTCGCGTCACTGGCAACATCCTACTGTGTGACAACTGTCCTGCAATGTTGGAAGCAAGCGTGCACCGCGCATCCGCTTCCGATATCGCAGGCCAGATTGACAGTGTGACGCCGCCTTAAGGATACGTTACACGTCGCAACATTGCATGCAAATTCACTTGAATTTGCTGTTTGCAGTGAAATCATGGACACATTGTTCTATTTGTTGCCGTGATAATGGAACAATGTGTCCATGATTTCACTGCACCCAGCAAATTGCAAATGTAATATGTTGCGACATGTAACAGGTACCTAAAGTGTGAATATCTGTGTAGAATTTGCTCAGAGTCCAGTAGCAACAACAATGAAGTCTTGTTAGTCGTCCATGTACCGGATTTTGCCACTTACATCTTCAGTGTTTTTCGATCCGTTTCATTAATTATGGTCTATAAATCAGTTTATGCCTGTAGTGTTTCATCCATTTTCTCATATGCAATAAAAAAAAATTCTCAATGCGTAAAAAAAAAAAAATGCATCACAGGGGCACCTAAAAACCTACCAGCATATCCAGGACCCATAAGTCAACAATCAGGTGCTCACAAACTCTGCTCCTATTCCACAACCATTTCATTGAACATCATCACACGATAGCCCAGTTGAAATTTCAAGTGATAGAGTAAAGGTTCCCATCAAGAGACAAGGGGCAACAGAATACATCAATTGAAGGTTGCGGGAATCCTTTTGGATTCATCATTTACAGCCTATAAAACCGCACTGGCGAATAGGAGTCGTATGAGGCAAGGGTATGATTACTAATGTATCGGCTCTTCTATCATCCATGTTGTTGTGTATTGTTATTTGAAAACCGTTATGTGACAGTGATGAACCTGTTCCTTTTCTGGCTTTGCTTAATGTCAGTTCATTTCACAGCTCTGTGTTTTCTATAAATATCCTATAGAGCTTAGATTTATTGTTGACTTTATTCTGGTATATCTATGGCGGGCGTCACACGCTACGATATATGCAAACATATCACTGGAAAGTGCCTGATTTGGCATCGCTCCTACGACGTCGTTGCGTGTGACAGCATAATGTGATTAGCGATAAGTGGTCAGATAGTTAATCACAGATATGGGAACCGGACCCCATATCAGACGATGTCGATCATCCAATCTGCTGCATTGCTCTGTGTGACACCGCCATAACCGATCTCCTGACCGATTTCTCCTATTCACATCATTGACAAGCATCAATTGCTGGTTGTGTGAACGATCCCTGCACGTAACATCGCTGCTGCGTCCTAAACGTTATCTATACATGTGACACCTCACTAAGATATTGTCCATGAGCGCACAACCCTGAGATCGTTATTGAGTTCCCACACAAAATCGTAGTGTATGAAGCCCGCCTTTTACTGATAAGTGAATTGCCTAAAGCTTTATCTAACTTACATACCTTCTCCTTTTTTTTCCCCTTTTCTCTCAGAGAACTTAGACCGCATTTTAGCACCTTACTTCAATATGAACTGTTGCCAGCGTTCTCTTCACGCTTCTGTGCCATTATTACACACACCGCTCCTTCCCTTATGTGCTGCTTGCATCGGCCTCCTATAATCGCCATTGCACATGCCCGCACTTCCGGGTTGCATTCCACACACTCCTGGCATGCGTTCCACCTGCCGGCCTGGAAGTGACGTCGATCGACGACTTCCACCGGCTACGTGATTTAACCCTGACTTGCGGTCTCTCACGTTGCACTAAGCCACGACAAACAGAGGGCTCCACAAGCGCACAAGGTAACCAGGAACGGTTTACTTCATGCTTTCTATATCTTTATGACTTACTTTATTGCCTCTTATTGCTTATGGTTTCAATAGTTTTTCCAACTTTTCCTGGCTGCTTTTCTGAAAAGAACCTTTGATAACAGCTTCTATTTAGAGCCATATAAGATATTCTCTCAGGCTCTCACTTATTATACATCATGCTGTCATGATCTGACTCACCGCGGCCGGCTGACTCCGGTTTAGACAGGCGATTCTTCTCCTTCCTTGTCACGGGTGGACCGCGCCTGCCGGTAGTGGGGCCCGGTGTAGTGCAGATCAAAAGTGAAGACGTCTCACGGGAACAGATTAAGGGGTTTTAATTTGTTTTCTTCGTGACGCCACCTATGAGTAGTTCGGTAAGGGCTACCGACGCTGCGGGACCCCCGGGGGATGGACAGCAGCAAGATGTTACGCTCCCCACAGGCTGAGCGGTGATCCCCGGGGGCTGGAGCTGCTCAAGATGTTGTGCGGCAGCTGCGGTTACCTTTTAGTTAATGATGGACAGTTCATAAGGAATCACGGACACAGACAGTCTCTATAACGGTCTTTACTGTAACCAGCAGGCAAACATGGTATACAGTGGTTGAGTAGTAGACCGGGTGGACTCAGCAGTGACGGTGTCCCTTAGAAATCCGTAGTGCTCCTCCATTCTACCTACTTAGTTCCTTCTTGCCAGCGTCGCCCAGGAATACCAGGTCGGGTACGGGGAGGCTGCTTCAATGCCCTATCCATGATGTACGTTCTGGATGTTTTGGGGAGCCTTGGATCCCTCAGTGGGTACACCGCTGGTTAGACGACTGGAAACTGGCTGGTGGTGGGGTGCTCCTGTAAAGCTGATCCTCCACTCTTCTGGTTCGCGTGGCAGAGGTGAACTGCTGCCAGCTTCGGTACCAGTGAACCGGCTGTGAGTTGTGGGCACGGGAGTCTTTTGGGAACCCGTGTAGATATGCCCAATCCCGGTGGTTAAGGCCTCAGGTGCTGACACCCGACCGGTGACGGCCCAGGGGCCCGCACGGAGTGCGGAGCCCCCGCTCCTCTCCAAGCTCTAGTCTGCTCTCGTCAGGTTCTAGACTTCTTCTTCAACTATCTAGACCATTGTGTGTTCTACTGCACTACCCTAACACTCCGCCCACCAGGACCTAGGATTGGCCCTCTATTCTAGGTGTTTGCATGTTGGGTTGGATTTCTATGTTAACCAGGTCATTGCTGAGTCAGAGGATATTGCGGCTGCATTTGTGGCTGCAATACCCTCCTGTGACGCACTCGTTGCGGGGCGCCACAGATCCTCACTGGTTTCCACTCATTTTATAGGAGCACAGTCTCCAAGTGATCATAATATTCCTTGGACTGGGATTACATTAATTCTGTAAGGGTAAAGTACTTCCTTATATTCCCAGTGTTCCCCTGTAAGATTATTGTTTGACTGTATCATTATTCTCTCACAAATAGGGTCTGTATACCGGTCCTTGAAGGTCTCACCACCCAGTGCATATTGTTTTTTCATTTGTGTGGTAGCCTCAGGTAACTCCTGATTTAACCATAGATAGTATCCTAGTCAGGGCACTGTCACCTAGCTCTATGCTCAAACTCTTTCTTATTTTTCTATATGTTTCTTTCTACACAATAGTTCTCTTTCTTATCCTAACCCCTTTCTTTCCTCCTACATTCACCACTTGTTATTATCTATTTTCATCTCTTTACCCATGTGACATGATTGTGTATCATGGCATAATCTATTCACTTCTTTACACACACAAATATGTGTTATGATTTAACTTGTTATATCCTATTCTAGGTATTCCATAGAGACGGACGTCTGTCCACTGTTCACACTATCTAACCTACGGACATTACTTTCATGACACATAGGTATATATACGTTTTTTATCATTTTATGTTTACATTCAGCTCAAGAACATATATGAGCATTCTTGGCCTCTTTTGGGTTAGTTAATCCTATGTATCAAGGAATATGTCTGTGTAACGGTGTATGAATATCAATAGATCAATAGTCCGATGTTTTCTTCTTTTATTGTTTATACAAAGCATTGTATATGTGTGATTTAGTTTTGTTCTCTTTTTGTTGTCATAGATAACATTGTTGTAAAAGACTCGATAGAGTTGAAACATTGAAATTTTTTTTTTATTGGATATGTCCCTTGCTTACCTGTGTGAATCAATAAACTAGACAAATACAACTCCATCATTCTTCTATTTACTTTTTTTTGTGTGCCAAAGTATACTCTCTAATTGCAAGGTCCTCCAACAAGACCTCCAGAAGTTCTAAAGATGCTTCCAGGGGCAACACAGGGATGTGTATTTGGGTGGGGGAGTGAACCTGAAGCCAATTTGACAAGAAATGTTTAGTCAGCGGGAGAAGGGCCTCCAGGTTCCATGGATTAACCAGAGCTGCCCAGAGCACCGCCCTGAGATCGTGCGAGGCCACAAAATGGGCATCAAATTCGGACCACCTACTTGGGGGGGTTGTGATTCCACCAGTTCTTCAACTGACTGAGTTGAGTTGCTATATAGTAATAATTCACATTAGGAAGTCCACCCCACCCACCCACTGGCTTTGCCCATTGTAGCAGCCAAGGCCGCCCTCCTCTCCAGATGAAGACATTCAGGAGCTTAGGAGAGCATTGAAAAAAACACCTTCAGAGGTGATGTCGGCACTGTGCGAAATAAATATGACATTTTGGGCAGTAATAACATCTTAAACAGTGCAATACGACCCACCCAAGAGACTTCACATTTCCAGAGTCTCCTCATCTCATTCTCAATAACTGCTAATAGGGGAAGGTAATTGGCTTTGTTCAAATTAGTGGAGGATGATGTCACCAATGTTCCCAGGTATGAAATTTGGTCCATCTGCCAGTCCATCCCCACAGTGTCCTTAAGGCTCTTCAACTGTGGTATTGGTATGTTAAGGGGTAAAATTTGAAATTTATTCTCATTAATTTTGTAGTAAAATAGTAGGCCAAACTTTTCATAAAGTTAATCTGTAGAACCCCAACAGAGACTCCAGAGGGCGCTCTAACATCAATATCACATCATCAGCATACAACATGATGCAATGAGACTTTCCCCCCACCTCTGTGCCCCGGATATCTGGGCTTTGTCTAATTGCGTGGGTAAGTGGTTCTAAACTTAAAATGAACACTAGGGAAGAAAGAAGACACCCCTGCCTAGTGCGATTTGTAATGGGGAATGCCTCTGACATGGTATCATTCACAAAAATCCTGGCTGACGGAGCAGAATAGAGAGCTTAAATAGCAGTCAGCACCCGACCCCCAAACTCCATATGTTCCCAAACCGAGAAGACAAACAACCATCTCCCTTGGTCGAATGCCTTCTCAGCGTGCAAGGTTACCACCACAGCCAGTGTCCTCCTTCTATTTATTACATCTGTCAAATCAATTACCTTCCTGGTGGTGTCAGCTGCAGTACGCCCTCACACAAATCCAGTTTGGTCTGGGTTAATAAGGGAAGGAATGATAGGCACCACTCTTAGAGCAATACACTTAGCATACAATTTGACATTTGTGTTTAACAATAAGTTTAGGGTACCTCTGGTGGCTTTCCCTGTTTTGGGAGTGCGATCACAGCAGCTGCCAGCATTTCTTTGGGAAAGCTCCCTTCATTTCCTGCTAGTTGTAGGGTTTTGTATAAGCGTGGGACTAAGGTCTTTTGGAAAATTTTATAGAACACATTTGTGAGACCGTCCGGGCCTAGGGCCTTCGCCTCTGGGAGAGCATTAATCACTTTCGTCAATTCAGTCTCGGTTAAAGGTGCATTTAAGACTTCTAACTGGTCTGGTGCAAGAGTCAGGAGATTGATCCTCGACCAAAACAAATTCATATCAGGGCCATGGGGGTCTGCTCTTGGATCTAAGTTCTACAAGGAAGCATAGTAATCCTTAGGCGGCCGTCACACGCTGCAATATCGTGAGCGATATCATTTAAGCGATCTGCTTTTTGATCGCTTAGCGATATCGTTTGTGCATCGCTACGTGCGATCAAGCGATTTTACAATGTAAAATCGCTTGATCGTTACATCGCAGATATGAGAGCCGGAGCTCATATCAAGCAATCATTGCTTGTTCAATCTGCTTCATCGTGGTGTGTGACACCACAATGAATGATCTCCCAGCGGCAGAGCCTATGCTGGGAGATGATATCTATGGTAAACGTTGGGTTACTAAGCGCTGCGCGGCGCCTAGTAACCCGATGTGTACCATAGTTACCAGCGATCTCGCTGGCCCACATCGCTGGTGAGTCTGTCTGTGTGACAGCTCACCAGCGATGTGAACGATATTGTTAGCGATCGCACGTGCACGTGATCGCTTACAATATCGCTCACGATATTGCAGCGTGTGACGGCCGCCTTAAATTTATTAGCAATTTCACGAGGAGTGTATATCTTAGAGTCAGGGGATAACTTCCTCAAAAAGGAGATCTTTGCTCTTGAAGCTTTATTTTTTACTCTTGACGCTAGCAGTTTACCCTCTGTATTAATTTGGGAGTAGTAATGGGCTCCAGTGATCATAAGATTTTTTTTGTAGTTGTGTAAGAGTAATTCCTGCAATTGCAGTCAAAGATCACATAGTTTAGTAGTTTGGGCAGGGGTTGGGGCTCTTTTATTCATGTATCCCAGTGAACTGATCAACGTTGTAAGGTCTGATAAGTGTTTTTCTCTTTGCTTTTTAAGGATATGGCCTATTTTAATAAAGTGGCCCCTGATTAATGCTTTATGGGCGTTCCATACGTGAAAGTAATTAGTGACCGAGTCCGCATTGATCTCAAAGTATTCTTTAAAGCTACAGTGTTGTGCATATTAATTGGGACAAAGCAAGTTTTTCTTGCATTAATTTTACTATTTCTGATAAGTGTTTTATCAGTTCTTGGTGTCGTTTTCCTTTTTCTTCCACATTTCCCTTTTCGTTTTGGAGAGAACTATCCAGTTAAATTGTGTGTGCGAATTATTCTTGAAACGGTAGATTTTCCAATACCAACGATGGAAGCGATTTCTCTTACAGTCAGACTTGTATGTTCATTAACAGTAATAATTCTAGACTTCTTCCGTGGAGTAACATCCATTTTTGCAGGAGGCACGAATCACACTGAGAGAAAAAGTATACTAAAACACTCTTAACAGAAACAAGCTCTCAACTGAAGCTTAGGGGGCAGCTAGCTGTTATTTTCTGACTAAAACCAGTCAAACCACATTTTGTTACTCAAGGTTGTACACTCACACCTGTTCAAAGCAGTTAAAACTGGTTTGAATCACTGACTGGTAACCCCAACTTACGATTTTACTTAAAAAATGCTTTGTCCCAATTAATTTGCACAGCACTGTACTTGTGTTTGTCCCACTAGATGGGTATTTTTTTAGGACAAAGGGGTTCAACTTCCACGGGGAGTAAAGGGGCAATCAGTTTCTTCCCGAATATACATCTTTATGGGGGCATGGTCCGACCATGTTATTAAACCTATTTCCGATGAGTTGACGATATTAAGGAGAGACCTGCTGACCAAGAATAGGTCTATCCGAGAATAGAGTGATGGACCTGTGAAAAGTAGGTATAGTCCTTCTCGCACGCATGAAGAACCCTCCACATGTCATACAGGTCCTCCCGAAAGGCTAAGGGGAAGAGAACAAGCGGCCCCCTAGAAGTTGGGGTGGAAGAGTCCAGAGAGTTATCAAAAATGCAATTAAAGGGAGCGTGGCCTGGCGGGGCATGAAGATGGCTGCTTAGTGGGAAAGCTCCTGAACCCTCGATCACTAAACCGGCCCAAACAGTCTCTACAGACCTGATCCCTGCTGCTGCACACTGCCTGTCTTCAACGGAGTCCTAGTTGAGCACATGGGGAAAGTTAAAGGCCCGAGGCGCACCTCCCCACAGTGGGTCACAGATTTCTTTAGCATCGCTAAGCCCGCCACCGCTACACCTCACATGGCGTCTCAGTCTCCCCACCCTATGGTGCCTCCCGGCGGGAGTCTGTGGCCTCCTCTGCCTCACTGGGAGCAGACAGAGAGGAAGCTCCTATGACTCTCAGCGTTATGAAAGAGCTGCTTTCAGCCCTCAGGGCTTCTCTACAAGATGATATAAAAGTGATTGTGGCGGACATAAAGCAAGATGTGGTAAAGATAGGAACCCGTACTGATAAACTGGAGAGGAAGATGGAGGAGCTCATTAGATCCTATAATGATCTCATAGATGCACATGAGACGCTGAAATCCAATATGGCCAAAGTGCAAGCTAAGCACCTGGACCTTGAGGATAGGTCCAGGCGAAACAACATAAGGCTAAGGGGTGTTGATGAAGCAATACAACAGCCTGATCTGCGTGCATTCTTGCAAGATTATATTATGGCTGCGCTTCCTGCTGTGGATAGAAAATATATAATCATAGATAGGATTCACAGAATCCCCAAGCCACCCACAGTCAGGCAGTCTTTGCCCAGGGACATAGTTGCAAGAATTCATTTTTATGAACTCAAGGAAGACTTTCTTTACTGCTTAAGGGGGCATCCTGACCTTCCTGAGAAGTTTGCTTCACTGAAAGTATTTGCAGATTTGTCTCCAGGCACTTTGGCGCTCCGCAGAGAGTTTTCGCCATATACCTCAATACTTCGTGGTCAACACATCACTTACAAGTGGGGTTTCCCGACTAAACTCATCGTAAGGAGGAATGATTCCACACACGTGTGTCTGTACCCAGCTCAGGCTGCTAAGCTATTGTCACAGTGGGGATTCCGTTCTCCTGCGGCCTCCGCCTCTGATTCTACGGCTACTGACTCGCACAAACGTCATGTGGATCCTGAGTGGTCAACAGCTTGAAGAGTCTTCACCCAGATCGAGGGACTCACTTCCTTGCAGAGGTGGCTGCATTGGATAGCACCATCTTGTCTTCCTGCTTTTGGTTCAGGAGTTTTTCTTTCCTTTATTTTTTATGACTTTCTGTTCCTAGTAACTTCATAGGGACCTTTTCTTCCAGGTCTAAGACTTATGCTCTGGAAGTTTTGCCCCAAGAGTGTGTTTTTGTCACTCGGTGGACGTTGGAAGCTAAGCACAGCTTCTTCTGGTTGTTCTCTTAAATTCTAATTTGTGCTCTATTTTTTATGGGCACGTGTTTCTTGCGGTTGATTTTTTATTCCCTTCCCCTTTTTTTCCCTTTTCCCTAACCCCCCTCCCTTCTTTGCTGGTCCAGTCGGTGTACATTTATATTTATTTGGCTGGCTCTTTGGAGGCCACATATACTATCTCTGATGTTTAACCATGATGAGTATATCCATTTTGTCATTGAATGTAATGGCCTCAACTCACCCGCCAAAGGGTCTATAGCCTGGCGCCACTTCAGCAAATCCAGGAGCGATATAATTTTTATTCAGGAGACTCATTTACTGGCCAAAGATAATTTCAGACTACAATCAAAAAATTTCCCTCACCAATTCTTCTCCAACGGCCCCTCAAAAAAAGCTGGAGTGGGTATACTTGTTAGGAATCAGTCTCTTTTCAAGTTAAGGAGATTGTGTCTGATCCAGACTGCCGTTATCTAATACTTTCCTGTTCGCTTAATTGTAAGCCTTATATAGTAGTATACCTATATGCCCCAAATACAGGCCAGAGGAAATTTCTTGAGTCGCTCCTGGATAGGCTACAGGTGTTCGGACAGGGCTGTACGCTAATATGTGGAGATTATAATATTCCCATGCATAAGTATCTAGACTGCTCAAATGCTGCCCACTCTAGAGGAGAGATGGGTTCTCTTATCACTGAAAATGGGCTACACGATGTTTGACGCTATTTTCACAGCAACAAACGTGATTACACCTTCTTGTCCCCGCGTTTTCACACTTACAGCAGAATAGATTACATACTAGTAAATGATACCGTTGCCGCATTCATGTAAAGGGGCGGATATTGGTAGTATCACGTGGTCGGACCATGCGCCTACTTCCCTACAAATCTCAGACTCATCCGCTATTAGGCCCCCTTTTTCGTGGAAGTTAAAAACCCATCTTCTAACGAATCCAGAAATTGCTGAAGACATACACACAATTGGTTGACTATTTTCGTTTGAATGATGGTGGTGAAGTGCAGGATGATGTTCTCTGGTTTTCACATAAGGTCGTAATCAGGGGAGCGTTTATTAAAATGGCATCCTATGTCAAAAAACGGCCGATTTTGCAGACACACTCCGCAAGTTGCAAGATCTGGAAGCACAGCATAAAATGACACCAACCTCAGCACTGATGCGGGAACTTGTTGTCACCAGGGAGCATCTCCGTACCCTACTACTACATAGGGCAGACAGGCATCTTAAGATTCTTAAAGCCAAACATTATGGTATGGGGATAAGGCTGTATCTCTACTAGCCAAAAGGGTAAAAAGGTAAATAGCACATACAAAAATCCCTTATCTCATTCAAAATTCTGGTCAGTCTATCCGTAACCCTATTAACATTGCAGAAGAATTCCGTTCTTATTATGAGCTCCCAGGACACAGTACCTCGAATGTCAACCCCTGATGAAGGAGTTGGGAGATAACTCTGAAACGCGTTGGATAATAAAGAAGAATCGTTGATCCAGACATTCCCTTGTACTGGCTTCTTTTGTTCCTTTCTGAAGTGGCAGCGCGGACCTCGAGGTACTGTGTCCTGGGAGCTGATTAAACCAAGGGTTTTAGACAAAGTTTCCCTTCCCAAACTTTCCACGCCACAATTATCCCAACTTAACACTCCTATAACGGAGCTGGAGATTACTCAGGTTATCATATCTACGAAAAAACACACTGCTCCTGGCCTTGATTGCTTTCCTTTTTCTTATTACTCACATTTCTCCTCTCTTCTCACTCTGTATTTGGTAAAACTCTTTAGGTGCTGGCGATCCAGGGGAGAAATTAGGAAGGAAGGCCTTGAAGCTATAATCTCCACCTTACCTACACCGGGGGAGTCCATTACGACTCCAGGGAACTTTCGTCCGATTGCATTGCTGAACTGTGACACCAAGCTCTATGCAAAAATCTGGGCCAACAGATTAATGGAGGTTTTGCCATCTCTCATCGGATCAGATCAGATGGGATTTGTTCCGGGCCGGCAGGCTCGTGATGGAACCAGACAATTGATAAACATCTTGGATGTGATAGAGAGGTCTGACTCCCTCAGTGTTCTCCTGTCACTTGATGCTGAGAAAGCGTTTGACAGGGTTCACTGGAGGTATGTTGGGGAAGTGTTGGACAAATTTGGAATAACAGGTCAAGTTAAGTCTGCAATTATGGCCTTGTACTCCTATCCCTCTGCTTCCGTCTGCTTCCCCTGGTTTTACGTCCAGCTGCTTTAGCATTTTAAATGGCACATGCCAAGGGTGCCCGCTTTCACCCTTAATTTTTGCTTTGGTTATGGAGCCACTGGCAGCATTGGTTAGGGCGAACCCCCGGGTGGGTGGAGTTAGCATAGGTGGACGGGAACATAAGATCGGTCTCTTTGCCGATGATGTTGAC
The DNA here is from genome assembly GCA_033576535.1 of Allobates femoralis. NCBI lineage: Eukaryota > Metazoa > Chordata > Amphibia > Anura > Aromobatidae > Allobates > Allobates femoralis. The sequence goes on from JARQOC010000002.1 coordinate 596,396,412, forward strand.
TTCACGTGTACGAAAGTGGTCTCTGAGCTAGAAGAAATTATGCTTATACTTTCGGAATTTTCAGCTGTTTCTTACTATAAGCTTCATATGGCTAAATCCATTTTATTCCCGGTTAATATTAACGCACAAACACGGGAACATATTCAACGGCGCTTTCCTTCATTTGGTCTCCAGAAGGCTTCACATACCTGGGCATCTATATAACTCACCTTTATAAAATATTCAAGGTGAACAGTGATAAGATCTGTCAGGATACTTCCAAAGAATTGGATAAGCACGCCTCTCTCGCTCTTTCCTGGATCGCATGCATTCATACTGTCAAAATGATAATACTTCCTAGACTGGTTTATCTGTTCCACTGCTTGCCTTTATTCTTTCCTCGCTCTTGTATTTCTAAACTACAATTCCTCCTTAATTCATTTATTTGGAATAAACAAACTCACCGCACCTCCTCCAGAGTCATAATTCTTCCATACTCAGGGAGAGTCCTGGGAGTGCCAGATGTTCTTTCATATTACAGAGCACCGATTCTTGAACCAGCTAAGATATGGTGGTCTGGAGATGTTTCCTCCTTACCGTGGTTGCACATTGAATCGCAATATGCTCCATCCAATTCACTTAGAATTATGCTGGAGGTTGGTCTTCTACATCCTCAACTTCCAAATAAACTCTTGAAGACGATGCAAACCCCAATTAAAACTTGGCACTCCTTAGGTATTTCTCACTTTCATTTCCTCTTTAGATTCATTTCTCTCAAGGCTTTAAAGGCTTTAGAGCATGCTACACCTAACCTTTCCTTGGCACGTTGGAAAGCTGCAAAGCTATTCAACTTACATAACTTATTTGATGCTAGTGGACTGCTTCCATTTTCAGTTATTGCCCAGACTTACTCACTATCCAATGCGGTGTTTTACCAATATCTTCAGGTTAGACATTTTCTATCCTCTTGCCATCTGCCTCCCTGGAATGATTTTCCTAAGACTGATGACCTCCAAAAATACTTTAAACCCCAATACCCCCCACAACATGGGGTATCCATATTATATAAGTCTCTGCTTCCAAAAACTGACCTTTACAAGCTCCCTTATATGTTAATATGGGAGAGGAGGCTTCAATTCTTGGCTTCTTTGGACTCATGGCATGTGGCGGCGTTACACACTTCCAGATTCTCGTCTTGCATCAACCATTTGGAACAGGATAAAAAAGTTCAGCTCAATTGGTATGTAACACCTCTCCTCTTGGCAAAAATTCAAAAATCCAGCAAAACTCTGTGGTGGAAGGGTTGTTTAGAGACGAGAACCATGGAACATGTGTGGTGGCTTTGTCCCAGAGTACGTGAGTTTTGGAACATAGTTGAATCACTTCTGGTTTAGGTGGTTGGAATCCCCTTCACACTTACCGGCCCTATGGCCCTTCTGGGTATTGGCCTAGAAGATATTCCTATAACAATTCGGCCCATTATAACTAATGTATTAATACTGTAGCTGCTAGGTTGTGTTTAACTAAGCACTGGAAACTACAGTCGACTCCAACCAAGGCGGAGCTGGGGCTCAGATTAGATTACATTTTCAACATGAAACTACATTAGTGCATGATCTATCAATGAAAGCAAAAAACTCAATTGGTGGGACCCTTAGGTGACCTCTCCTTTCGACTCCTCCATCTGACGACCACTAGCGAGCTGAGGACCCGCTTTCTAGGGGTATTGCCCTTATTCGTCTCTGGTCTTCATTTTCTCACTATCTGTGTTTTATTTTTCTGTCCCTTTGGTAGAGCTTTGACGGATGTATTTAATGTATTGGACCTTAATTTCCTATCCTTCCCCCCCTTTTTTTTCTTTCTTCCCCCTATTACACTGTTTTGTGTAGTTTGTTGTAAAACTTGTTTTCTAAATTGACTTATGCAATGTTTGTTATGGTCATATGCAGAATTAATTAATAAAGAACTAATGATTAAAAAGAAACGCAATTAAAATCCTCACATAGGATTACATGGGTCTCTTTAACCTTATTGATTCTAGTTTGCAGTTTCTTCATAAATCTAGCCTGCACTTGGTTTGGAGCATACAGTAAATGACGGCAATAGTATAAAGAACATTATTTATTGTGCCCACTTGTATGAGGTAATGGCCTGCAGGGTCAAGTTCTAGATAAGTGGAGGAGAAAGCGATGGACCCTTTGATGGCTAACATCACCCCTCTTCTTTTTTTTCAAAAAATTAGACTGGACCACAAAGGGGAAGGTGCCGATGAGATAGTCTATGGAACTCTTTCTCACATTTAGCTGTAACCGCCTCTTTCCACATATAAGATCTTTTATGAGGGCTGTTTAGGCCTCTAATATTAAGGGAGCAGATCGTAATAACCATATAGTAAACACAGGGATGCTGGTGTGACTGATAGGTTGCACATTACACCTGTCAGGGTTTCCTTCAGAGGGAAAATGCCAGACCCAAATAAACCACATGTATGCAAAAAAGTAGAAAAAAACAAAATTAATGCAAACTGGTAAAACCAGAACTAAAATCATGAAACAAACAGAGGACTGCACAACAGTCCACAATACGCGGGAGTAGGAAATCCGTGCGGGGGAGGGGGATATATCACTGTTCATAGTGAACAGTCAGGATGCCAGCCTTGTGTAAGAGAGTAAAAAAGAGGTAATAATTATATCTTCAGCGCCTGTTTCTTTTTTTAAAGGGCTTGCTGCCATGTATCCTCCATCCTCCGCCCTTACAGGCAGCTCTCTTTGTTTCTGAGGGTGTTCATGCACTTGCATATTCCAGGTACGAAGCAAATCTCTTCCTCTTTTGTATGAAGAGACAATTTGCCACGATTCTTTGTTGTTAATGAGCAATTTCTTGGGGAACCCCCACCTATACGCAACCTGAGATTCTCTAAGGGCCACAGTGATGGGATTCATTTGTCTATGGAAAAGCAGTGTTTCTGTGGAGAGAGCAGCATAAATTTTGAGTTGTATCGTGACGCCACGTGTAGTACCTGGTGATAGGTCACCAGCGCCGCCACAGTCCTACGGAGGGCGATGGTATTGCGGCAAGGATGGTAAAGCTCCCGACAGGTGGAGCTGGGGCTCCGGGGCAGCGTAGAGTAAGGGGGCAGCTTGGAGTGGGACTTGAGGCCAGGGTAAGAAGCAGTGGGGCAGTCTATATGGAGGCTGGAGACGGAGAGGAATAACGCACACATGCTGAAGAAAGTCTCTTTTACCTTTTTACTGATGGTATTCACAGATAAAGATGACCAGAGCACTGTCGGGTGACCAGGTGCACAGTGAGTCTCCACAGCAAGTGGGTATAAGGCCTCCTCAGGTTCCCTGCTGTCGCTGAAGCCCTGTCTGCGTACAACACGACTGGCCTCCTCACTTTCTCTGGTCCTCTCTCTCCTCCTGCGTGGTCCACGGTTACACTCTCTCTGATCACTGCTGTGTTATTCCACACTATGGTGTCTGGCTCCCTTTTGCTGTGTACCCAGGAGGACCGGGTGACTAAAGTTTCTATGGTGTGCCGGGGTTCTCTGCAGTCCTAGAGTGATCCTGCAGGTGCGGATCCCCGAAGTTCAGTAAGTCTTGGGCAAACTTCCACTAGTTTCTCTGCTCCCTTGGTTAAGCTCTGTGCCTTCTGTCCCCACTCCTAGGCTTGGCTGAACAGCAGAAGGGCCACTCAAGGTCACTGGTTCGGGGCTAACCACGGCACCGAGCACCAGGACGTCTTTACAGCTCTCCTAGAGTCTGCACACTCCACCTTACTCCTCCCCCAGCAGCAGTATTTATAGGGATCTCACCTAAAGTCAATGAGTCTAGCTCCCCCTACTGTGTTGGGGTGCAAGGTGTTGCATGTAGTAGGTACCTGCTGTGGAAACCGAGCTGTGCAGTAGAGAAGGTTGTGGCTACGTGTGTGAGGAGGGCGCCACATACCCCCCTAGTTAACATCAGTACTCCTGGACTGAGCATTTTTATTTTCAAACAAAATAACAATAATCAACAATAATAACAGGTAACATATTTACAGAGTCTCAAAATATAAAAATTCACAAAAACCACTGAAAAAGATGGCAACAATGAAAACAGGTAAGTCCATACGGTGCTAGTCCATTCACCGCAGGCTTTGAAAAAGAGAAGTTTGTTGTCACACTAGTCCTGTGACCTTGGTCCTTTTAAATGCAATCCGGGGAAAAGTTCAAAGGCGATAGGTTCAGTTCAAAAGAGTCTATACAGTAAAATTTCTGTACGCTCCAGGTAACAAAAGGGGGAAAAGTCTTTCAAAAGTCCATATTTTCAATAAACACATTTTCAAACCAACACATTCCCCTATGGGTGTCTCTGCTTAGGAGACCTAGTACCTCCCCACTTCAGGCACTTTCTGTTCCTAACTCAATGTGCGTGGGGCTGGGCCCAGTTCCTCCACCCTTCTGTACACTACTATGTACACTGCTATAGCTGCTATTTACATGTTACTGCCTCTGTTCGTTCTACTTCTGACTTTATTGTGCCCACTCTCCATACCTAGATGGGGGTTGACCTTGTGTGCTTCTCTGTGACTTGCGCACTACAGGTATCTCTGTCTCAGGTGAGGTTTCTAGTGACGGGCATGGTGCTGGTATGTCAGGTAAGCGTCTGCGTGGCCTAAGTCTCACTACAGGGCTAGCAGGTGTACCTATTGCAGCATCCTCGCATTCCCTAGGTATTTCTTCCTGATTCCTTTGTACCACTTCTTGGGGCTGGTAGAAATTCAGTAAAGGCACTAGGATGGCTCCATCTTGCTGAGGCCAATCTTCTGGGAAATCTACTAGGATCGTTTAGATTACCTTCTCCTTTGGGCTTTCACATGGACTGGATTCTTTTTCAGGTTCTGGTTCTTCTTTTGGTTGTGTTGGGGGATTCTGGTTTTCCCATTCAGTTCGACATTTCTTGATATGGTTCCTTGACACTGTCTGAGTGGTCTTTCCACCATTCTTTCTAATGAGACACATTTTGTCATTGTCAAATCCAGAATCTAGCAGGACATAGGGTTCCTGTTCCCACTGGTCATCCAATTTGTGTTGTTTTCTCTTTCTCTTCAAGACAATACTTCCAGGTACAATAGGTTCTGCTGAAGCATTTTTGTTGAAGTCCCTTTCTTGTTTCTCATGGGCTTTCTCCAAATTATCTTCAACACAAGCTTGAACCTTTCTGTATTGCTCGAGGTGTCTTTCATTTGAATTGGACGTTGAGGCATCTGCTTTAGGATCAACTACTCCGAGTTCCAGGTCTACGGGTAACCTTCCTGTACGGGCTCTCATCAGGTAAGCTGGTGTACAGTTTGTAGAACTTACTGGAATGTGGTTATACATGTCAACCAGGTCTGGTAGTTTCACCGGCCATTGGTTCCTTTCTTCCAAGGGTAGGATCTTCAACATGTCAATGATGATATTGTTCATCTTCTCACATAATCTGTTGGTTTGGGGATGATATGGGGTCGTCCTAATCTTCTTACACCCATACATGTGGCAGAACTCTTGGAAGATCTCTGCTTCTAAGCTGAACCTTGGTCTGTTAGGATCTGCTCTGGATAACCTAATGGTCTGCAGAAAATATTTTGGAATGTTCTGGCAGGGGTGGCAGCTGTCAAGTCTTTCATGGGGGGCAACCATCAGGAACCTTGAGTAATGGTCTACAATGGTCAACGCGTATGTGTAGCCAGATCTACTTGGAGTCAGTTTTACGTGGTCCAGGGCTACTATTTCCATGGCCTGCTTCGTCACTGTGGGCTGGAGCGGTGTTTTCTGGCTCTGTAAGTCTTTTCTTCTAAGGCTGCATTGTCCACAATTCTTACACCACCTCTCAATGGATCGACGCATGCCTACCCAAAAGAACATATCTTTCAGTAGCATCTCCAACTTCTTCCACCCAAAATTACCAGTCTGGTTGTGGTAGGCGTTAAACACCATCTGCACTTCTGACTTCGGCACAATGATTTTTCAGACCATCTTGTGAGTCTTTGGGTTAATGTGTCTTCTGCAGAGCTTCTCCTGATAAATGAACAGCTTGCTCCTCTCGTTCCACAGATGTTTGACTCCTTGCTTCTTTACCAAACTGACAGCCAGGTCATTGTCTTGCACTTCCTTCCAACCAAAGATTGGCAACGGGTTCACCATTCTCACAGGAGGGTCTTTACGGGTTTGCTGGCACTGAGTTACTCTTAATTGATGGAATGCAGGTAACTCCACTTCTTCTAGCTCATCTTCATCCACACCCACGTTGAGGTCGGGGCTGGAGTCTTGGCGCTGGCTGTGGACTCTGCTGCAGCCGTAGAGTCTCCATCACTTTAGTTATGTTTCTGCTCATTTGGCGCATTTCAGCACGCAGAGAATCATACTTGTCAGGCTGAGCGGATTGTACACTGTGCATAGCCGCAGACACGGGTACTGGTTTCGGGGTAGCCTGTGCCTCACCACTGCACCACCGTTTGATAGCAGCTTCATGGGTCTCTACTGGCCGCAACCCCTTTATAGCCATGTCCTTTAAAGTGTTAAAGTCAGCTTCCGGGTGGCTCAGCGACCACCAACGCACAGTCTTATTGTCCTCGGAGGATACCAGTCCCTGGGTGAATTGTTCAATCAAGAGCTTATTTTCATCGGGTACACTGGCAGGGCTGACATGCTTAAGGGCTCTCAATGCTTCCTCCAGGTGCCAAGCGTAAACTCTGATATCATCTCCTGGCCTCTGGTAGCAGTGATGGAAGCGCATGCGTATATCAGCCTCATTGCACTCTGCAAAAGTAGCTCTCAATTTATCAAATATAGTAGCCATTGATCTCCGTTCAACAGCAGACCAGAGCTCACTCTCTTTCTTTGCCGCACCAGTTAACTGTCCGAGTACCACAGCAGCGCGCTGCTGACCAGTCATCGCATACGTGTCCAGGACACTAGTGATTTTTCTCCTGACAACAGTCAACATATCAGGGCGACCATCATACTGGGGCAACCACTTGGCCCCCCGGGATGTATGGGAGTGAGATCGGCATGATCGGGGTGACTGCACGCAGCGCGCCGGTGGCGCTGGCAGTGCTACTGGAGGCAGCCATGGTCACTTCAGTATAATTCTCAGGGTCAGCGAACATGCTTTCGTCGTCACTGGAGGAGGCCGACATGCTGGAGGCCCCCCTAGTGAATTACAGCAAGAGTTCAAACAGTTAAACAGTTCGGGATTTCCGGTCTAGGCCGTGGCGCTCGGGAATGCTCGGCTGAGCGAGGGGCGGGCTTCAGTTTCGCACTCTACAGGCCGACACGCCCTCTTTCTTCCCGCTCTTCGGCGCAGTGATGGAGGCGTAGTTCAACAGTCACACAATACAGTTCAAATCACGGCACACAGTACCCGGTAACACCGGGCATGGGATCCTGTTTGCGACGCCAGGAATTATGTCGAGCCCCAGGCCCGGGGGGTACTCGGGTATCAGGCTCAGAGGGGTTCATGGGCATGTCACGGGTGGTGGTACCTTACCCCCGTGACCTGGGTGACATTTCAAAGAGGAGTTATGTACAAGGGAAAAGAGTTGTTGTCTCGTGACGCCACCTGTAGTACTTGGTGATGGGTCACCAGCGCCGCCACAGTCCTCCGGAGGGCAATGGTATTGTGGCAAGTATGGCAAAGCTCCCTACAGGTTGAGCTGGGCCTCTGGTGCAGCGTAGAGTAAGGGGCAGCTTGGAGTGGGACTTGAGGCCAGGGTAAGAAGCAGTGGGGCAGTCTATATGGAGGCTGGGGACAGAGAGGAATAATGCACACACGCTGAAGAAAGTCTCTTTTACATATTTACTGATGGTATTCACAGGTAAAGATGTCCAGAGCACTGTCGGGTGACCAGGTGCACAGTGAGTCTCCACAGCAAGTGGGTATAAGGCCTCCTCAGGTTCCCTGCTATCGCTGAAGCCTTGTCTGCATACAACACAACTGGCCTCCTCACTTTCTCTGGTCCTCTCTCTCTCTAACATATAGCAAATTGTGGGGTATTGGTTTGTCTTTTGGTCCAAAACAAACCTGTGTGAACTGCGCCCTATATGAATCCCATTCTGTTTGCAGGACAACCAGTGGTCACTCCCTCTGTGAGAAAGGAGGTTGCTAGTGATTGGGGTTGGTGTCTTGCATTCATGATGCCTTCAGTTATAACCTGGGCAAAGCTGCACACAGCACTGAGTGTAATGGTCGTCTGACCTGAATCTGCTGTGGTAAGAAAATTTATTTTCTGTTTGTGTCCTTTGCTCACTTTAGATAAGAATTTAGTGGATAGGACTTGTGACATGTGGGGAGCCGTGTAGTGGCTCACAAGCTTACGTGTTTTGGACCAAAAGGCAAACCAATACCCCACAATTTGCTATATGTTAAAAACTAACTAATTTTCCACAATTCCAGTACCTGTCATTGTGTTTTTTTCTTGCACTCTTTTTGTTGCTGTGTGTAGCTGGGCCATATGGGTGCGTTTGTTCCGGCAGGTAGCAGTGTTGAATGCCATAACAGCCCGCCTACTGAGATGGTGGTTAATGTAAGAGGCTGGGCATACACTGCAAACCTGTGTGAACTGCGCCCTATACGAATCCCATTCTGTTTGCAGGACAACCAGTGGTCACTCCCTCTGTGAGAAAGGAGGTTGCTAGTGATTGGGGCTGGTGTCTTGCATTCATGATGCCTTTATTTATATCCTGGGCAAAGCTGCACACAGCACTGAGTGTAATGGTCGTCTGACCTGAATCTGCTGTGGTAAGAAAATGTATTTCCTCTCTCTCCTCCTGCGCGGTCCACGAGTTACCCTCTCTGATCACTGCTGTGTTATTCCACACTACGTTGTCTGGCTCCCTTTTGCTGTGTACGCAGGGGGACTGGATGACTAAAGTCTCCACGGTGTGCCGGGGTTCTCTGCAGTCCTAGACTAATCCTGCAGGTGCGGATCCCCGAAGTTCGGTAAGTCTTGGGCAAACTTCCACTAGTTTCTCTGCTCCCTTGGTTAAGCTCCGTGCCTTCTATCCCCATTCCTAGGCTTGGCTGAATGGCAGAAGGGCCATTCCGGGTCACTGGTTCGGGACTAACCGCGGCACCGAGCACCAGGACGTCTTCGTAGCTCTCCTAGTGTCTGCACACTCCACCTAACTCCTCCCTCAGCAGCAGTATTTATAGGGGATCTCACCTAAAGTCAGTGAGTCTAGCTCCCCCTACTGTGCCGGGGTGCAAGGTGTTGCATGTAGTAGGTACCTGCTGTGGAAACCCAGCTGTGCAATAAGGAAGGCTGTGGCTACCTGCGTGAGGAGGGCGCCACATAAGCCATAATCATCAACATTAACAGAAAAACCACTTGAAATAAATCACTCTGTTTGTAATGACTCTATATAACATATACATTTCACTTTTTGTATTGAATTAGTGAAATAAATTTACTTTTTGATGATATTCTAATTCATTGAAATGCACTAGTATATACAATCATCTTGCCTATCTCATTTATAAATTTGACTTGCAACTATTCAGCATATGATTAGTTATGCAGATTCTTGTCATGTCACTGCATTGTTACTGTTTTGCTCCTGGTGTTTGAAAAATCTTTTTCTTCCTGTATACTACAAACTGCAATGCATGTACGTATGCATCTGGAATGGTGGCCGAAAAATGGTGAAGCCTCAACTTCAATATTGTTATAAGAAGTGTTGACATGAGTTTGAAAAAAAGGTATGAAAAGTGGACATTAGAAGATTGGAAATGTTTTTTTTGGAGAGCTGAGATAAAAGAATATAGACTAGGCTATGATGGGTGCATATGGGTCTGGAAGGGAAAAGCCGGCTAACAGATTGAGAAATTAAAGGGACTATACAGTTTGGTGGAAGAAGCCTGATTATATGGGGTTGTTCACAGCCAAAGGCATGAATACTTGACCTGGAGCTATATTGGTCTTAATGGTGAGCTACAGTGTTGGCCAAAAGTATTGACACCCCTGCAATTCTGTCAGATAATACTCAGTTTCTTCCTGAAAATGATTGCAATCACAAATTCTTTGGTATTATTATCTTCATTTAATTTGTCTTCAATGAAAAAACACAAAAGAGAATGAAGCAAAACATTGATCATTTCACACAAAACTCCAAAAATGGGCCGGACAAAAGTATTGGCACCCTCAGCTTAATACTTGGTTGCACAACCTTTAGCCAAAATAACTGCGATCAACCGCTTCCGGTAACCATCAATGAGTTTCTTACAATGCTCTGCTGGAATTTTAGACCATTCTTCTTTGGCAAACTGCTCCAGGTCCCTGATATTTGAAGGGTGCCTTCTCCAAACTGCCATTTTTAGATCTCTACACAGGTGTTCTATGGGATTCAGGTCTGGACTCATTGCTGGCCACCTTAGAAGTCTCCAGTGCTTTCTCTCAAACCATTTTCTAGTGCTTTTTGAAGTGTGCTTTGGGTCATTGTCCTGCTGGAAGACCCATGACCTCTGAGGGAGACCCAGCTTTCTCACACTGGGCCCTACATTATGCTGCAAAATTTGTTGGTAGTCTTCAGACTTCGCAATGCCATGCACATGGTCAAGCAGTCCAGTGCCAGAGGCAGCAAAGCAACCCCAAAACATCAGGGAACCTCCGCCATGTTTGACTGTAGGGACCGTGTTCTTTTCTTTGAATGCCTCTTTTTTTCTCCTGTAAACTCTATGTTGATGCCTTTGTCCAAAAAGCTCTACTTTTGTCTCATCTGACCAGAGAACATTCATTCAAAACGTTTTAGGCTTTCTCAGGTAAGTTTTGGAAAACTCCGGCCTAGCTTTTTTATGTCTCGGGGTAAGAAGTGGGGTCTTCCTGGGTATCCTACCATACAGTCCCTTTTCATTCAGACACTGACGGATAGTACGGGTTGACACTTTTGTACCCTTGGACTGCAGGGCAGCTTGAACTTGTTTGAATGTTAGTCAAGGTTCTTTATCCACCATCTGCACAATCTTGTGTTGAAATCTCTCGTCAATTTTTATTTCCGTCCACATCTAGGGAGGTTAGCCACAGTGCCATGGGCTTTAAACTTCTTGATGACACTGCGCACGGTAGACACAGGTTCAGGTCTTTGGAGATGGACTTGTAGCCTTGAGATTGCTCAAGCTTCCTTATAATTTAGTTTCTCAAGTCCTCAGACAGTTCTTTGGTCTTCTTTCTTTTCTGTATGCTCAATGTGGTACACACAAGGACACAAGACAGAGGTTGAGTCAACTTTAATGCCAGGGGAGTCACAGGGGTCGAGAACTGGCTTCCATGATCCTGGGGGAGTCAGTGCTCTGACGGGGGATATTGGGTTAAGGAGTGTAGGATGGGATTAAAGTTTCTAGGGGAATGTTCGTGACGCCACCCACGGTTTTCGGTCAGTATGGACCGACGCTGCAGGTCAGACCTCTGTGGTTGTTGATATGGCAGCCTGATGTCATTGCTCCCTGTAGGTGGAGCGGGAACCCCATGTTAAATGTGTGTAATTGCGATGGCTTTGTCAGGCCAGATTCACGCTGGATGTTTTTACCTTTCTGCTGTGGCAGTCGGCGGCTCCACAGGCGAGGAATAACAGAGTCTCACACAGTGTTGGAATTTTCCCTTATGGCAGGTATGGTACTTTAACGTTGCGTAACAATTTACGTACTTTATGTACTTTAACATTGCGTAACACTTTAATAATAAAAATATAAAAGTTCACTATCCCTTTTTCCTTTAGGACTGAGGTACCACACCCTGTTATTGAGTGCAGTACCCCTTTGTGGTGAACAGACCGCTGGGGCGCCACATCATTAAGGTCAAAATTGCCTCCTTCACTAAAGGGTTAAAATCTAAAAAAAAATCCCCAGTGGCCAGTGTAACAATTACAAGTTCTCTTTTCTTTTCTTATTTTTCATTGATTGTGATGTGAAAAAAGACAAAAAAAACATTGGCAAAAAAAATACTTTTAGCAAAAAAAACTTGAGTTAGGTCATTTTCTGATGAATACTTTAAATCAGGGGTAGGGAACTCCAGGCCTTGAGGGTCACCAGCAGTGCAGGTTTACAGGATTGCCTTAGCATTGCACAGGGGTTGGGATCATCACCAGTACGGGTGATTCAATTATCACCTGTGCAATACTAAGGAAATCCTGAAAAGCTGCACTGTGTGCAGCTCTCGAGGCCTGGAGATCCAGACCTCTGCTTTAAATGAACGATTGGTTCTTAGGCATAAACATGCCTCTTTTAAAATGAACCTGTCACCATGTTTTTACCATATAAGCTTTAGCTACCACTAGGGATGGGCAAACAGCTTTTTTTCCCCATGTTCGGGACCCGGGATGCTGCCCCAAAGGAAGGATAGGGTTAATCTCATCTACAATTAGTATACCTGCTGGGTCTGCATCATCTCCTCCATGTGTGGTGCTGGACGTGTCGGGCTTCCGGGGTCAATCGTCATGTGACCAGCTGCAATAGCAAATCACATTCAGCGATAAGCTAAGGGGCGGCCTGGAATTGATGCAGCGATGCATCACACCAGGTCCAATAGAGGCAGAGGAACACTATCAAAAGGTCTGAAGGCCACTTTACACACACAGATATCTGTGTCCAACTTCTGAACAGATCTCTGGTTGCAGTGAAATCATGGACACATTGTTACATTTGTACGCAGCCACAAAATTTAACAATGTGTCCATGATTTCACTGCAACCAGAGATCTGTTCAGAAGTTGGATCAGATATCTGTGTGTGTAAAGTGGCCCTGAGACAGTTTCATTAGACCCTCCCAACAACCAGGCCTTGATGATATACCTTATATCACCTAATTTGCTCCAAAGGTAATCCTTTTCAGTATTTTCTCCCCCTTTTATTTTCTCATTTCATTTACATGTCAGTATTCCCTATTTACTTTTGCTGTTTTTATACAGCAGACTTCCCATTTCTGTTGAAGTTTTCTTGCATACCAATTTTTTATTTTACCCCTCCTGAGGTGATTCTGGTAGGTTTTTATCCCACACAAAAAATTTTCATTCCTTTTTTGCACCTTTTGTTTTTTTTCTTATTTTTCCTTATTTTTCCCCTCTTATTCCTAGATGTTTTACATGTGTTACTGTTTTGGAATACCTACATTGTCTCCACACAAGGTACTCATTTGCATTTACCCGGTAACTTTTTTTATGGTCTTGTATCCGCCTTTCCTTTCTCTTGTCTTCCAGCTCTATATTTTCTCTTGTGGCCCCCCATTTTTTTTTTTCCACAAAACTTCTTTTTGATATTTATTTCCTTTCTTTATTGATGGCCCCTCCACCCCTCCACCTTTGTTAGCAACATATGCCATACTCCATTCAGGCCGCCTTCACACTGCGGCGTGATCCGGTCCGGGGCTGTCCGGGATGACCCAGACAGCCGCGGACCGGATCAGCACATAGGACTGGCGGGCTAATATGCCCTTAATATGCCCTGTGGTCCGGTGTGCAGTGCACGCAGTTCCCGCTGCTGATAAGTCAGGACCGCGGGCGCCGCGGTCCTGACCTGTCAGTGGCTGCAGCTGCATGCGCTGCACACCGGACCGGAGGGCATATTAGCCCCCCAGTCCTGTGTGCTGATCCGGTCCGCAGCTGTCTGGGTCATCCCGGACAGCCCCGGACCGGATCACGCCGCAGTGTGAAGCCGGCCTAACTCCACGTACACAATTTTTGCTTAATTGTCACCTTTATACCATGGTCTCACGATCTCACTGATTCACCTGGTGCACGCCTGTATTTCTTAGCAGACGCTTATATAGGGTCATTTATAGGGTGGGCTATTTATAGGGTGGGCCAGAGGTGTAACTAGGTATGATGGTGCCCGGGGCACAGATCTATCTTGGCGCCCCCCCCTCCCCCTCCCCAAGGTAGGTGAGGACAAGGAGGGGGGGTGCTGTCAGCTTTCCTCAGTCACCCACCCCTGCTGTCCCCCCCTCCTACACCACCGACTCGGTCACTCACCCTGTCCCCAGCTGGGACCCTGTCCCCCGCTGTTCCGTCTCTCCTCCGTCCTCCAATCTGGACATATGAGGCGCCGCCGCCAGTGACGCAGTTTCCGGGGTCTCCTGCGGTCACCCCGCACCGGACCCGCTGCCGCCAAGTCTCCCAGTGGCCCCCGCGGCCCTAGACTGGCACGGAAGCGGAAGTGACGTTAAACTGTGAATGTCAGCCCCTGTAATGTGTGTGTGGCCGCCGGGTATAGCAAGAGGGGGGGAGGGGGTGCCGCCGGCGCCCCCCGCTGAGTTGCGCCCGGGGCAAAAGGTCCGGCTGTGCCCCCTAGATACGCCCCTGGGGTGGGCCATTCATATGGATACACCTAAATACAATAGGAACGGTTGGTGATATCAACTTCCTGTTTGTGAAACATTAGTATATGGGAGGGTATACTAATGTGCCCCAAACAGGAAGTTGATATCACCAACCGTTCCAATTTTATTTAGGTGTATCCATATAAATGACCCACCCTGTAAATGGCCCACCCTGTATTTTATATTGTGTTAATATGTATCATATTGTTTGCTTACACTCCATGTATGTCAGATCCTTGATAAAGGCTTATTGTCGAAATGGGTGGATTAAGAATCTGAATGTCGTGTGACAATAAAGTTTTTTTTGCAACAAAGAAACATCTCCCTTCAAGTTTTTTCGTACATTCTCAAATCTTGCGCCACAGTACTCATATATTACTTGACTGTTTTTTTCTTCTTGAGCACCCTACACAGTGGTCAAGCCAGACACTAATCAATATTGGCTGGTACAAACGGACCAGGTTCTGATTCAGGTGCAGACAGGACGCCTGGTATAGATGCAACAGTTTCGGGTTCAGGTGCAGACAGAAATAGGTTTGGGTTCAGGTGCAAACAGATTTAAGCAGGATAAATTTGGGTTCAGGCAGGATAGGTTCAGACAGGACATGTTCAAGGGAATACAAGGTCACAGGAACCTGTATTGTGGACCTGTAGAAGCGCCAGTCGGCGTGAAACGGTCACCGTCGTCCTGCACCTCCTTCCCTCCCTGCTTGTTCACCTCATGGATCTATAATGAATAAATCTGCAACTGCACTTCATCAACCTGTGTGCCGCTGTTTCTGCTACTTCCACATCACAAGTAGTGTTCCATGAATTTTCTCCAAATCATGATTGATATTGTAAATTCTTTTATTGCAGTTACAGGGCGCACATTGTAATGAGTATAGATCGTAAATACACTGGTTAGTACATCACATATATATTTGTATATCGAGAGTATCCTGATTTTGCTTGTGATTTTTCTTTATACTTGAACTAAACGTTGTTCACGATATGTCCAGATATGATTTTAATTGCAGTCAGAGCTTCACTGCATGTTGGTTTTATAAAGCTCGGAGGTAGTAAAAATCCATAGGTGCCTTTATCACGCAGTTCAATAGTAAAAGAATACTTAATGCCCAGATCATATGCCCAGTCATCAGATCCTCCTGGAGCCAGATCTGCAAAAATATAACAGTAGACACATATCACTTTATTCAGAGATTTGCCAAAGAGTTCTGCATAGTTATAAAGCAGAGTTTGGGAATCTTTTTTTCTGCCGGGGCCATTTGGAAATTTCTACCAACATTCGGGGGCCGCACAAAATTATCCATCAGAAATATTTGGTTAAACAATCAACTCACCTCTACTATGGTGGCTGGATCGCTTCTCTTTGGTAATATTGTGATGTTAAGTGATATTGGTCATGTTGCTTCTCAACTTCTTTTCCAGGTTTGCTAGGGCCATAAATATCACAGGAGGGGCTGGAAGCATATACTTCACTGGGGGGGCTGAGGCTGGGGCATATACTTCACTAGGAAGCTGGATTTAAAGGGCAGACATCTGCCAGCCTGAGCACTGCGGTCCCTAGGAATCTACTGTGGTCCTACAGAAAAGGTCATCGAAGGCCGCATGCAGCTCTGGGGCCTGAGGTTTTCCACCCCTGTTATAAAGTGAGACTCTGCAAAATACACAACATGATCCAAAAGGGTTAACAGAAAGTGCTGGGTTTCATAGATTCACCGAGCTGACTTTACTTGGAGGTCAGCGCGGTGAATCTATGAAACCCTGCACTTTCTGTTAACCCTTTTGGATCCTTACTCTTGCTGGACGCCAGCTGCGACCATAGGAGAGAGCGGAGTTAGTTGGTTGTGGCTTGCACAACCAAATCAGGTGAGTCCTTCCACAAAAGGGGGCACTGAGGTTATTGGTACAAAAGGATATTACTCTATGTGCGCTCCATTTTCCTTTTTTTTGTAAATACACAACTTGGCAATACCAGAAGAACATTGCAGTAGACTGTTAGCAATATGGTTGGAAAATATCTTCACACCTAGGTCACATCATGATAGGTACAAAAAGTAATATACAATGTTTTCATGGCAGAATGGAATCACTTACAAATAGTGTCTGCTCCTGGACCCGATGCATATCTGCTTTTGTTTTTTATCTTTATTGCATCTGCAACTCTATTTGCAATCCACAACTACAAATGAAAAAATAAGTATTTTAATCAAACATGTTGGAAATACATTTAATTACCCCTGTTTACAGGTAAAACTAACCGGAAGTAAAATATACAAGGGATCATGCAGACCCACGTGCAAATCAGTCTAAGCACGGACTGCAATGTATAGACAGTCCTAGGGTCTCCCGAACCGAGTGTGACAGCCTCATAGAAATACATGAAACTGGCTCTCATGTCGGGAGACCCGCGGCCAGTTCATGCATTGTGTGCCAGCCATCTTTAATATTACTTATAATTATTTTTTGGACTGTGCACCCTCCCCCCGCCCTGTAGCCGCAAGGAGACTCTGCATTTTATTTGTAGCTTTGGTTCCAGAAACACCCCTTAAAAGCAGGTTTTAATTGCATTTAGTGGCATATACCCATACACGCAAGTTCACACTGCAGACATAAGGCGACTAAAATAGGACCCGGTAGAATGAGAGACCTTGCCGCGGTTACTGGGCTCGGATGTCATGGCCATCACATCAGCTAAGTTCTCATGTTATTCCTTACATAAGCTTTGAGTAGTTTTCTACCGTGCCTTTTGCTCCAGTTCACACTGTGCATTAATACATGTCAGCCATTAGCTTTTTTCTCGCTAGAATCTCTGATGTTGGTGTGCAGCGGATATTTATCTAGTAACGTTTTGTATTTTTCCAGCTAGCACCCAACATAGAGGTGTTCCAGCCATCTTTAATATTACATATATGTCATGCATTGTGGTCCATGCTCAGACCGTTTTGCACTGACGTCGCATGAGTCCTAGAGGTATGTGCACACATTTAGTGTTTGCATTAAAGATGCTTTGTAAAATGCATGCATTTTTACATGGAGAGGTTCCATTCTTATTTGAACGAGTGAAAAATGCTGAGAGAATTAACAAGCTGCAGATTTGAAAAAATAAAACACTTTGAATAATCAAATCTTATAAGAAAAAATATAAGTAGGGGGGCCGTCACACGGTGAGATATCTTGCCCGATATCGTTTAAGCGATCTCCTTTTTGATCGCTTAAGCGATATCGGGCAAGATATCGTTGCATGTAATCAAGCGATTTACGATGGTAAATCGCTTGATCGTGACATCGCTGATCTGAGGTTCGGTTCTCAGATCTAGCGATGAACGATGCAACGATCTGCATCATCGTGGTGTGTGACACCACGATGATCCATCTCCCAGCGACCGCGCCTATGCTGGGAGATGGTAACTATGGTACACGTCGGGTAACTAAGCGATGCGCGGCGCCTAGTTACCCGATGTGTACCATAGTAACGAGCGAGATCGCGGCTCCGCATCGCTGGTGAGTCTGTCTGTGTGACATCTCACCAGCGATGTGAGCGATATTGTAAGCGATCGCGCGTGCACGTGATCGCTTACAATATCGCTAAAGATGTCGCAGCGTGTGACGGCCCCCTAGGATTGACAAGAGATACTGTAAGAACATGTAAAAAATATAAGTAGGATTGACAAGAGATACTGTAAGAACATGTAAAAAATATAAGTAGGATTGACAAGAGATACTGTAAGAACATGTAAAAAATATAAGTAGGATTGACAAGAGATACTGTAAGAACATGAGCCCACGTTGTGTAGTTGGTCAGAAAATTCTGCATCAAATCAGCATCCGTTTTGCAGGGAAAAAATAAATTTTAAAAAATCGCGGTTTTGGTGTGTTTTGTTCAGTCGCATATTTTAAAAATTAAGCCAATGACGGGAGGGCTGAAAAACGCTGTAACAAAAAATGATCAATAATTGACATACTGCAGATTAAAGATGCATAAAAATCTGCAGCAAAAATGCAGCGTGGACAGAGCACTTCTGAAATCGCATAGACTTTGCTGGCTTCAGGATAGACATCCAAATACACAGCATGGGCACAGGGTTAAAACCACTACATTTTATTCTGCTGAAGAAAGGTGGTAAATGCAACAAGTCCTAAAATATGGTAAAAAAAATCATGAAAAAGGTTTATATTTGAAATGTACTTGTAATATATTGAGAACTTTATTTTTTTTTCTACTACATACATGTCATATGAAGCTTCTTATATATAAAACCCGAAGGCCACATCCGGAAAAGGCCACGCCTACTTCCGTGATGGCCTTCGCCCAGGCTCATCCAGTGCACTGTAGCCGGGCTGCCCCCGGCTACAGGCAGCGGCACAGGAAGTTCCGACCTCGGAAGTTCCGTGTGCTGTGCCCTGCAGCCTCTCCCCTCCACCCTCTGCCATTGCTGTCGGCCCAGAGGCCGCCCCTCATGTATCATGTCCTCAGCCCCTGCTCCACACATCAGTACACTGTCAGGAGGAGGCGCCCGGCAGTGCAGGGGTTACAGCCGAGCCTCCAGTGTGTGCGGCCGGCTCCTCCCCGCTCTCCGCACACACATGCCCGGGCAGTGAGGAGGTGGCAGCGGCAGCACATGGCAGCCGGGGGGTAGCTGCACTGACAGGAGGCGGCTGACACTGGAGGCTGACACCCGGGATCATGCTGCACAGCGCAGTCTCCACGCCCGCCTTCTCCACAGCTCCGCACTGCTGACACCGGGAGACACCGCTCTCAGCACCGGGGACATCATGAGAGGCAGCAGCACCGGGAGGGGACGCAGAGGTGAGAGCCGGGCTGCAAGGGATTAACAGGTCCTCTGCGTCCTCTGCCCCCTCTGTGTCCTCTGCCCCCTGTCCTCTGCCCCATGTCCTCTGCGTCTTCTGCCCCCTCTGTGTCCTCTGCCCCCTGTCCTCTGCCCCCTCTGTGTACTCTGCCCCCTGTCCTCTGCCCCCTCTGTGTCCTCTGCCCCCTGTCCTCTGCCCCCTCTGTGTCCTCTGCCCCCTGTCCTCTTAGTCCTCTGCCCCCTCTGTGTCCTCTGCCCCCTGTCCTCTGCCCCCTCTGTGTACTCTGCCCCCTGTCCTCTGCCCCCTCTGTGTCCTCTGCCCCCTGTCCTCTGCCCCCTCTGTGTCCTCTGCCCCCTGTCCTCTGCGTCCTCTGCCCCCTCTGTGTCCTCTGCCCCCTGTCCTCTGCGTCCTCTGCCCCCTCTGTGTCCTCTGCCCCCTGTCCTCTGCGTCCTCTGCCCCCTCTGTGTCCTCTGCCCCCTGTCCTCTGCCCCCTGTCCTCTGCCCCCTGTCCTCTGCCCCCTCTGTGTCCTCTGCCCCCTGTCCTCTGCCCCCTGTCCTCTGCCCCGTGTCCTCTGCCCCTTGTGTCCTCTGCCCCCTCTGTGTCCTCTGCCCCCTCTGTGTCCTCTGCCCCCTCTGTGTCCTCTGCCCCCTCTGTGTCCTCTGCCCCCTCTGTGTCCTCTGCCCCCTGTCCTCTGCCCCCTCTGTGTCCTCTGCCCCCTGTCCTCTGCGTCCTCTGTGTCCTCTGCGTCCTTTCCTCTGCGTCCTGTCCTCTGCCCCCTGTCCTCTGCGTCCTGTCCTCTGCCCCCTGTCCTCTGCCCCCTGTCCTCTGCCCCCTGTCCTCTGCCCCCTGTCCTCTGCCCAGCCGCCTCTGCCCCCTGTCCTCTGCCCACGCCGCTGCGCTGACCACTCTGCCCACGCCGCTGCGCTGACCAATCTCACCGCACTCACTGTTAACCACTGAGCCACCCCGCACTCACTGCTAACCACTGAGCCACCCGCACACTCACATGCTAACCATGAGCCACCGCACTCACTGCTAACCACTGAGCCACCGCACTCACTGCTAACCACTGAGCCACCGCATACTGCTAACCACTGAGCCTCACTGCAACAATTCATTCCACCGCACTCCCGTATACACACAATTCATTTCACCGCACTCCCGTAACTATAGTAAATAAACTATATATGGATTCTAGACTACCCGATTCTTTAGAATCGGGCCGCCATCTAGTAATATCATAAACCTAAAATGTGATCATTTAGTATCTAGGGTGTAGTAGACCAACAAAACTAAGAACATTACTGCATGTGACATCAAGTGGCATTTGTCTTAAATTCTCTATATGAACATACCAAATGGACATTGATTCTTACCAGTTCATCATGATCTTTCGATTTCGCTTTCGTATATGAATAAGGAAACAGAACCATCTGGGAGTATGAGTGCATTGTTATGTAGCCTTTGATTGTATCTTTGTGCTGTCTGATAAAGTCGGCCACTGCAGACACTTCAGGCTCAGATTCTGGGACTGATCCACAGTATGTGTCATGGCAAGGATTTTTGGAGGCACCAATCCCTGAAACGTAATGTGATGATATGGATTATAGCTTCACAGTTGTTTTCAGAAGAAAGTACATGAATATTTATCTGATGGTTGGTACGTATTTAATAAATATTATTTATACATCTGTAGACAATAGATCCCAATTTTCTAAGCCTTAGCTTTGCAACATTCACTAGCCATATTTGAAACTACATTCAGTAGTACCATTTACTGTCCTCCATGCTGCTACTGCTTCTACATAGGGACAGTTTAGCAGGATCCCTCATGTTTCTGTGTATAGGAGACATGATAGCAGCTAATCACCTCCCACTAGCTCAGAGACAACAAAAATTAGAGATAGAGCCTGCAGAGGGGAAGGAGAGGTGACCATGCTATTTAAGTCATATAATAACTACTCCTCATGTACACATGACAGCTTATCTGAAGAGTCACCTGAAATTACAGGTAAATTTTAACTCTTAGGGTACCTTTACACGCCGCTACGGCAGGATGGATGCATCCCGCTACTTCACGTGCACGAGCACGCTCAAACGGTTACAAACGCTCAACGCATCACCTTTACACGCCATAAGGTGCGCTACGCTACGTGACATCTATAGCTAGATACATCGCCGGGTGTCTCAAGTAGCCATCTGTAGCTCATTTACACACTGCTATAACCAGCTACTATGGGCGTACCTGGTGCAGCAGGGCCAGCACATAGGCGTGCCACAATTGTGGATTACGAGCCGTCCGTACGCTGATAGGACAAAGCAATAACATCCTGATTGGGCAGGCAACGCAGGAGGCTGAGTAATACAGCACGCTCGAGCGATTGTGTAGTGTGACTCGTCAGCTCCTTAAATATGCCTCCCTATGCAGCGACTACCAATCGTCATGCAGCAGCTTCCACCAATGATCGCACATGGGGCGCGGTAACACGGAGCCAGGGTCACGCCTTAGCTACATTGCAGCTACATCGCAGGGTGTCCAGAGTTCACTTCCGTAACGTCTTTACACGCCGATGCATCTTGCTACCATCGGCTTTGTAGCTCTCTGTTTTCGAGCAGAAGTCGTAAACAGATGTATCTGTTGCCGGCTGTATCGTCACGTCTTCAGACGCCGCTACGACGGGCTATATTGGCGCTACAAGCTACATTTGTAGCCTGTAGCGGGATGCATCCATCCTGCCGTAGCGGCGTGTAAAGGTACCCTAAAGGTTCCATCACACGCAGCCATATTGCTTCCATATCACCGTAATGGTACCTTTACACGCCGCTACTGGATGGTGGCAACAACCGGGTACTTCACGTGCACGAGCACGCACAAACGGTTGCAAACGGTAATCACACCACCTTTACACGCCGCAACAAGGTGCGCTACAGTAGGTTACATCTATCTCTGGATACACCAAGTTACCTTCTGCAGAGCACCTTACCTCATTTACACACCGCTACAACAAGCTAATATGGGCGGACCTGGTGCAGCAGGGACAACACATAGGCGTGCCACTATTGTGGATTACGAGAATTCCATACGCTGATAGGACAAAGCAATAACATCATGATTGGCCAGCCAGCGCAGGAGGCTGATTAATACATGACGCTCGAGCAATTGTGTAGTGTGACTGGTCAGCTCCTTAAATATGCCTCCCTATGCAGCGACTACCAATCGTAACGCAGGAGCTTCCTCCAATGATCGCTGATGGGGCGCGGTAACCCGGAGCCTGTGTCACGCCCCAGCTACATACCAGGTACATAGCCTGGTGTCGAAACAACCCTTCTGTTCCTTCTTTACACGCCGATACAGGTCGCTACCATCGGCTGGGTAACCACCTGTTTTAGGGCAGTGCTCTGAAACAGGTGCCGCCACTGGCGGGTGGCTACAACCGTCTTCACACGCCGCTACCTCGGGTTGATTTGGCGGTGCAAGATACATTTCTCTCATGTACCCGGTTGTTGCCACCATCCAGTAGCGGCGTGTAAAGGTACCCTAAATTTGTGTTTTTCGGCGATGTGGAAGCGACATCACCAGTGCGTAGTGGCATGAGACAGGACGATTTTACGGTGAGAAATTGCCGGTGGAGCGTCGCCTGATCGCCCTGCACTGCTGGGAAATCAGGCGATAACCACCAGTCGATCTCAGTGCTTCATGGCGTGTGACAGGGCGATAGCAACGTGCACAGCGATCCAGAGAGAAATCCGGTAAGCGTGCTTAGATGTGTCTTCTTTCGTGCCGCATCTGCGGCGATTGGTGGGTGATACTGCGTTCCCATTGGCTGGCCGTGTCCGAGACACTTTATTGGATGACCCGTGCCTTCACGCAAGGCTGACCAATGGGAATGCAATTGCGTGCACCAATCGCAGTGACAGGGGCGCGGTGAGACACACTCTAGCACGCCCCTACCGAAACAGTATGCCCACATCGCTGCTATGATTACCGCGTGTGACGCAGAGATGTGTGAACGCAAGATTGTGTGGAGCCCACTGGGACAGGGTACTCGGTACCGGACCGGGGTATCACGGGGGTTATCACGGCGGTCTTGGTCAGGACCGTGTTCCGAGCCCACAAGTAAAGGTTGGGGGTTATTTACAGGGGAGAAAGTCGTGACGCCACATGTGGTATGTGGTCAGGGTGACCACCGCTGCTGCAGAACCTCCGGGGATGATGAGCGGCAGCCTGTGATGTGACGGCTAGAGCCTGGTCCCCGGGGCAGTAGTGATGAAACAGTTTGTGAGGGAGAACGGGGCTCGAGCGCAAGGATTACACAGACTCACGGTTTTGTAGTTTTCCAGGTTTTTTACTGTAGATGGTAATTCAGCAGAGTACTATCCACGGAGTCTGTACAGGGGCCGGGTTGCCCCCACCCTGGCCGGGTCCTTTGGCTCCCTGTTTCTGCGCTGTGTGTGTGGCCCTGCTGCCGCTTTAGCTAAGCTGCCGGGCCTGTCTCCCCTCACGGGTACCAACTTGCAAGCAACTTGAGTCTTGTCCTATGTTCCTGACCCCGCCGTGTTGCTTAGCTGTGGTACAGTGAAGATGTGGGACCTTCACTAATCCGGTGTTCACTGTGCTGTATGTTTCAGGCACAATCCCGGATCCGGTATCCGTTCTTTGCGCTCCTCTGGGGTGAGTTTCAAGGTAACTCGGTCTCCCAGGTGTGTTCCTCTCTGCTCTGTCTCCTGTTCCTCAGGCCCTGGCTTGGCCTGGAACTGGACTGTGGACCGTGGGTTGAGCCTAATGCAGCTCTTTTACACCCAGGTCCTTCTTCCTCAGTCCGCCTAGAAACTGAACTGCCCACATCCTCTCCACACCAGAATATATAGGGAAGCAGTTTTAGCTCCCCCTTCTGGCCTAGAGGCGGTAATGTAGTGTTATGGGTTGTGTGGGGAGTTAACTCTCTGTGGTGTTACTGTGGCACATGAACCCTGGGGTGCCACAACTGCTTCCGCTCCTCTGCAGGCGATTTCCGGGATGCAGGATCGGCGTAGATCGCAGGCGAGATCTCTATGTGTGACAGGGCGACTGTGATCTGCAAAAAAGTGCCCACAATGTGCGTGCTCACGTCAAGTGGCCAGCCATATGGAAGCCATATGGCTGCGTGTGACGGTACCTTTAGGGTATCCAGGGAATGGATTATACATATACAAGTTTTAGTTAGACCTAAAGATGAATTAGCACAATATCTTAAGGCTACTTCACACGCTACGATATTGTTGAATGATATTGTTAGCTATGTCACATGACCGCTATCGTTTCGACATCATTAGTGCGTTGTCACACGCATGGATATTGTTAACGATCTTCAATTTGGCAACGCACCAGCTACTTCAAAAATAAGTTATTAAACGATTTTACAAAGCGGCAGGAATAGGAGAATTGTGAACGACATTGTTCAAAAAGGTGTTACACTGAACGATGTTGCTTGTTCACAGAATGTTAATTGGACGACGAACGATAGATTTGAGGTCAGGATCTCAAATTTTTGATGAACGATCCAACGATTTCTTGTCTCAAAATTTACACGCAATGAAGCACAAACGATATCGTTCGAACGATCTAAAAAGCGTGACGATTCAACGATATCGTAGCGTGTGAAGTAGCCTTTAGACCTGAAAACAAGAAAAGTAACTGCATGAGGGGAAAAAACATACCGCACCACCCAGCATCAAAGTTTCGATTAAGGTCAGTTCCATAGCAGTTGTTTGGATGCTTAGATCGATTCTTCCTCCACATTCGATTCTAGTCACATATTAGAATATATGTTAATCTGGTACCAATTTTGTATAATCCTGTATAATACACTCAATTGAATTACATTGTTAACAATGTTCCTACATACACAAGACGCTGATATCTCTCCTTGGACTTTATTAAAATGTAAAAAATGATGTTTAAACAATTGTTTTTGCCTTTCTTATTAATGTTCTAAATAACTCAATGATTGTGCTTTGGACAAATGATTAAAGGGGTTTTCCCATGAATACAATATCCTTTTATATAATTACAATTGTCTAACTTTACTTTTTGTAATTTGGTTTATTTAAAAAAAAATGTGTAGTTTTTCAGCAATCTTCCCATGTAGGTGGTGCTGCAGAGCTGCCTCTGAGTCACGTGACAGCTCTGCCCGACCTGTCTAGTAACGGTCACGCATGCAATGTGCTGAGCTCAGCCTATAATCAAGGCCGCTCCTCACATGAACACGCATTGCTGCTCATGCGCACTGACAGTTTGTGACAGACTGCCTGATAAGCTGTGAGGGAGAGCTATAAACTGAAGCTCTGTGCTCCGCAGCCTATCAAGGAGTCTGTCTGACAGGGAGCGTCCTGACACAGGGAGACCCTCACCTGTCCTGCACACAGCGATACCCTCCCATCTAGGACCACGGAGCTCTGCCCCTCCAGCAGCATCACTGCCAGTATACAAAGCATCATGGAGGGGCGGGGCCTACCGGAGGGTGGAACCAAAGCTCCGATGCTAACACTGAAGTTTATTGGAGGGGCGGAGCCAACTGGAGGCGACAGACCCAGAGCTGCATAAGAAAGAAAAAAGACTGCTAAACACAAAAGAGGTGATGTACAAGCAGGGAGAGAGACAGTTGAGGCCAAGATGAGACAGGCAGGGACAGAAAAGAGACAGGCAGTGACATGAGACAGGCAGTGACAGAAAAGAGACAGGCAGTGACACGAGACAGGCAGGGACAGAAAAGAGACAGTGGCATGAGACAGGCAGAGACAGTGACATGAGACAGGCAGTGACAGAAAAGAGACAGACAGTGACATGAGACAGGCAGGGACAGAAAAGAGACAGGCAGTGACTAGGGATGAGCGAGTAGTGAAACATTCGGACTCGCTATACTCGTAACGAGTAGGTCCTATTACTCGGCTACTCATTATGAGTAGCGAGTCCAATGTAAGTCAATTGGAAAAGCGAGTATTGCGAGAAATTTCTCTGCTGGACCCTACACAGCAGTCTGGGGGCTGAGGAAAAGGCTGAAATGCCCCACATGATTGGTTAAAAGCCAGCGGTAAAAAGCCGCCGGCTTTTAAACAATCACTCACCCCAATACTCGCTCCCCCGCCGTCTCCCTGCCTGATCCTCCACTCCCTGATGCACCCTCCCCGCTCCCCTGCAGCCTCCCTGCCCGATCCTAAGTTAGGACCCGGTGGGCAGCACAAGGGAGTGGTAAGCAAAGGGCCCAGGTGGGAAAGCCGGCCGTGGTGAAAAGACTGCACCACCAGCTTTCTTGTCCGGTGCTCCACTCCTTAATACACGCTCCCCGTGCGGGGGAGCATGGAGCATGCATCAAGGAGCGGCGATGGGAAAGCCGGCGGTCAAGTCTTTTCACTGTCGGCTTTCCTGACGGTTATTTCAAATGATCAGCTGATGCTGATCAGCTGTTCATTTAAACTTGCCGCGGTGCCCTCAGAGGGTTCATGTGAGTTCATGCTTGACAGAATGAACTCACATGTGAACTTTCCCATGGGCGCACAGCTCAGCTACATCTCTAGTAGAGATTCTCTACCAGAGATGTAGCTGAACTAAAGAAGAAGATTCGGTTGGACTACGTCGAACTGAAGATTATTTTTTTAATAAAGATGGAGTCTCTAAGTGTGTTTTTTTTTTTTTCTAATAAAATATTTTTTTCTCTGTGCTGTGTTTTTTTTTTTAAAACTTCACTAGAAATTCATGACGGTCATGTCTAATATTGGTGTGACCCCATGAATTTCGGGCTTAGGGCCAGCTGATAATGCAAAGCTGGCTCTAACCCCTTTATTACCCAGTGAGCCACTGCACCAGGGCCCTGACAAGCTGGCATACAAAAATATGGCGAAGCCCAAGTCAAAATTTTTGTAATAATATAAATAAAAATTGATGTGGGGCTTCGCCCTATTTTTGTGCCCGGCCAGGTACAACTAGGCAGCTGGGTGCTGGAATCCACAGCGCAGGGTGGCCCATGCTTTCTGGGCTCCCCCCACTGCAAATTGCAGTCGTAGCCACCCCAGAAAATGGCATGTCCATAGAAGTGCCATTTTCTGGCACTGTATCCAGCTCATCCAGGGCCCTGGTGCGGTGGCTCACTGGGTAATAAAGGGGTTAGGGCCAGCTTTGTATTATCAGCTGG
The DNA here is from genome assembly GCA_033576535.1 of Allobates femoralis. Taxonomy (NCBI): domain Eukaryota; kingdom Metazoa; phylum Chordata; class Amphibia; order Anura; family Aromobatidae; genus Allobates; species Allobates femoralis. The sequence continues at coordinate 596,423,705 of JARQOC010000002.1, forward strand.
CCCTAAGCCCGAAATTCATGGGGTCACGCCAATAATAGACATGACCGCCATGAATTTCTAGTAAAGTATTAAAAAAACACAACACAGTATTTTATTAGATAAAAAAACACTTAGAGACTCTATCTGTATTAAAAAAATAATCTTCAGTCCGACGTAGTCCTACCAAATCTTTTTCTTTAGCTAAGCTACATCTCTGGTAGAAAATCTCTACCAGAGATGTAGCTGAGCTGTGCGCCCATGGGAAAGTTCATGTGAGTTCATGCTGTCAAGCATGAACTCACATAAACCCTCTGAGGGCACCGCAGCTAGTTCAAATGAACAGCTGAACAGCATCAGCTGATGCATCAGCTGATCATTTGAAATAGCCAGCGGTGAAAAGACTTCACCGCCGGCTTTCCCATCCCAGCTCTCTGATGCACGCTCCCCGCTTCCCCATCGCCTCCCCGCTGATCCTAAGTTAGGAACAGGTGGGGAGCGTGCATCAGGGAGCAGGGAGCAGAGCACCGGACAGGAAAGCTGGCGGTGAAGTCTTTTCACCACCGCCGGCTTTCCCGCCTGGGTCCTTCGCTCCCGGCTCCCTTGTGCTGTGCTGCCCACCCGGTCCTAACTTAGGATCAGGCAGGGAAGCTGCAGGGGAGTGGGGAGGGGGCATCAGGGAGCGGAGGGTCAGGCAGGGAGGCGGCAGGGAAGCAAGTATCAGGCTGAGTGATTGTTTAAAAGCTGGCGGCTTTTTACCGCCGGCTTTTAAACAATCATGTGGGCCATTTCAACCTTTTCCTCTGCCCTCAGACCGCTGTGTAGGGTCCAGCAGAGAAATTACTTGCAATACTCGCTTTTCCAATTGACTTACATTGGACTCGTAACGAGTAGCCGAGTATTAGGACCTACTCGTTACGAGTATAGCTATTCTGAATATTTCACTACTCGCTCATCCCTAGTCACTGTCTGTCTCTTTTCTGTCCCTGCCTGTCTCATGTCACTGCCTGTCTCTTTTCTGTCCCTGCATGTCTCATGTCACTGTCTCTTTTCTGTCCCGGCCTGTCTCATGTCACTGTCTCTTTTCTTTCCCTGCCTTTCTCTTGTCACTGCCTGTCTCATTTCTGTCCTTGCCTGTCTCATGTCACTTGCCTGTCTCTTTTCTGTCCCTGCCTGTCTCATGTCACTTGCCTGTCTCTTTTCTGTCCCTGCCTGTCTCATGTCACTGTTTCTTTTCTGTCCCTGCCTGTGTCATGTTACTGCCTGGTTCTTTTCTGTCCCTGCATGCCTCATGTCACGGTCTCTTTTCTGTCCCGGCCTGTCTCATGTCACTGTCTCTTTTCTGTCCCTGCCTGTCTCTTGTCACTGCCTGTCTCTTTTCTGTCCTTGCCTGTCTCATGTCACTGCCTGTCTCTTTTCTGTCCCTGCCTGTCTCATGTCATTGCCTGTCTCTTTTCTGTCCCTGCCTGTCTCATGTTGTTGAGGATGGAGAGACATGAAATGTCTTTATAGGGTTAAAAATATCACAACTTTTCCCTAAAATATATAAATTGTGACTTGGAGATGTCATGTTGTCTGTTATACACTAGATGGTGCCCACGTTCCATAATACATCTGAGACCTAAGCCAACCCATTAAGGGAGGAATTTAGATATTAGAATAATTTGATAAGAATTGACCAAGTAGGAGATGATCACTTTGTAGAAACTTCTAGAATAATAACACCCCTTTTTGCTTTCTGTATAAAAATGTGTGTTTCAATAAAGGCTTGCGCAGTGTTTAATCTCATTTGGCATAGGCATGAGTAAGGCTTGATATGGCACTGGTGTCCGTATCATTTACTTGCGGCGTGCAAACGTGCACACTTGCCTGTTTGATTAGGAATGGCTGATGAACTTGTGATTGAACCGAGACCCTCATCAATGTCACTTGCCTGTCTCTTTTCTGTCCCTGCCTGTGTCATGTCACTGCCTGTCTCTTTTCTGTCCCTGCCTGTCTCATGTCACTTGCCTGTCTCTTTTCTGTACCTGCCTGTTTCATGTCACTGTCTCTTTTCTGTCACTGCCTGTCTCATGTCTTTTCCTGTTCCATGTCACTGCCTATCACATGTCACTGCCTGTCTCATGTCACTGCATGTCTCTTTTCTGTCCCTGCCTGTCTCATGTCCCTGTCTGTCTCTTTTCTGTCCCTGCCTGTCTCATGTCATTGCCTGTCTCTTTTCTGTCCCTGCCTGTGTCATGTCACTGCCTGTCTCTTTTCTGTCCCTGCCTGTCTCATGTCACTTGCCTGTCTCTTTTCTGTCCCTGCCTGTCTCATCTCTGCCTCAGCTGTCTCTTTCCCTGCTTGTACATCACCTCTTCTGTGTTCAGCAGTCTTCTTTCTTATGCCGCTCCGGGTCCGCCCCCTCCAGTAGGCCCTGCCCCTCCATGATGCTTTGTATACTGGCAGTGATGCTGCTGGAGGGGGCAGAGCTCCGTGGTCCTAGATGGGAGGGCATTGCTGTCTGCAGGACAGGTGATGGTCTCCCTGTGTCAGGACGCTCCCTGTCAGACAGACTCCTTGATAGGCTGCGGAGCACAGAGCTACAGTTTATAGCTCTCCTCCACAGCTTATCAGGCAGTCTGTCACAAACTGTCAGTGCGCATAAGCAGCAATGCGTGTTCATGTGAGGAGCGGCCATGATTGTAGGATGTGCTCAGCACATTGCATGCGCGAACGTTAGTAGGAGGCACGGACAGGTCGCACAGACTTGTCACGTGACTCAGAGGCAGCTCTGCAGCACCACATACATGGGGAGATTGCTGAAAAACTAGACATTTTTTTTAAATAAACCAAATTACAAAAAGTAAAGTTATGACAATTGTAATTATATAAAAGGATATTGTATTCGTGGGAAAACCCCTTTAATGGCTAGACAGTCGTCTTAAGGACGCTCCTGTCATCGATTTTTCGGCTTCCGCCGACGTCACTACTACAGAGGGGAGGATTCTGTTGATGAGTGTGTGGAGACCACTGGGACGGAGTACTCGGTACCGGACCGGGTACTGCTGGGGATGTCACGGCAGTCCTGGTCCGGATCGTGTCCCGGGTTCTCACAAGTAAAGGGGTATTTACAAGGATAAGTTCGTCGTGACGCCACCCACAGGTTGTGGTCAGTGATGGGACCACCGCTGCAGCGCAGCTCTGGCAGGAAGATGGAGGGATGGATGGGCTGCAGTTGGATGGATGAGCCTGCTGCGGGTCGGGCTGCTCCTGGCAGAGTAAGAGAGACAATAACAGTTCTGTATACCAGGAATCAGACATGGAAACTGAAGCTGGGTTCACCGGGTTTACTTTACACTAGACAATCTAAAGCTGCCTTCGAACAGTATTAGACATTTTGATGCATTTGGTACATTTTAAACTATCTAGTTTGTAAATTGTTGTTTAGGCAGCTTTAGTAAATCAGCCCTGTTATATGTTGCATAAAATGTTACATAATACAAACATAATGCAAAAAGTCAAATGTGGGGGGGTGTTAATATGATGATGAGGGAAAAGTACAGCACTTTCAGACACAGGTAACTTACCATAATTGACTGAATTCTTTTTACAAACTGGCATACCACTAATAGCCGCAGACCACACAGCCACTGGCATCTGGCCCCTCCACATGGAACACACTTTAATCTGTATTGACATCTTTAATGCCAAACAGTTGAAAACAATGATAGAGGAGCTGTCAGCTGATGCTCCCTCCTCCATCATTCTCCCTGCACGTATGACGGCTCAGTACAGAGGGTGCAATAACACAATTACATCACAACTGTTGTACCTAGCAGTGAAGATCACACACCACAGAGACTAGAGCAGCAGTAAAGAGGCAAGTATTTGCATTTTTCAAATTGAAGGGGGACACTATACAGTTTGTAGTGCAATGTGGGGGTCCTAAAACAGTTTTCAGGGCTATGCGGGGGTCCTTAAAAAGCTTGCAAGGCTATGTCAGGGCCCTAAAACAGTTTTCAGTGCTATGTGGAGACCATTATTTGCAGAGCTATGTGTAGGTCATCCTAAAACAGATGGCCACACTATGTGGGGTCATTATACTGTTTGCAGGGATATGTGGGGGCCATTACACTGTGAGGGTGCTAAAACAGTTTGAATTGCTATATGGGGCTATGATACACTTTCCAGTGCTATGTCAGACCCTAAAACAGTTTGCAGGGCTACATAGGGGGCATTAAACAGTTTGTATAACTTTGTGGGACTATCTGGGGGCCTTAAAACAGTTTACAGGGCTATGTGGGTCATTTACAGTTTTCAGGGCTATGTGTGGTCATTTACAGTTTTCAGGGCTATGTGGGTACCATTATACTGCTTGGAGTGCTATGTGGGGGTCAATTTACTGCTTGGATGGCTATGTATGGGACATTATACTATTTAGAGGGCAATATGGGGATCATCATACTGTTTGGAGGGCTATGTAGTGGCCATTATACTGTTTTGAAAGCTAGTGAGTTCCATTATACTGTGTGCGGGTCAATATACAATATATAGGGTTGTATTGGGGCCATCATACTGCGTATTGGTTGTGCATGGGCCATGCTACTGTGTAGAGGGCTGTAAAGGCCATTATTCTGTATGAACGACTGTGTTGGAGCCATCATACTATGTTGGGGTCACTGTGGTGGTATCTTACTTTGCAGGGTGGAGTTAATGTAGGATCATTAACTGCATCTGGAGGGTGCTGTGTAGGAGTTCAATCTGAAGGTGTCAAACTGTTTGGGGGGCACTTTTGTTGGCATCATACTTTACGGGGGCCAAGAAAGGGATATCTTAATGTGTGGGAACACTAAGGGGCTTCAATATGAGGAAAATTACTTTGCAAGGGATTCAAAGTTGTGGGGTTCTCTTATGTAACCCCACCGAATATTGATTTTTTTTGTCTTCTGTTTTTTGTGTCTTTATGGAGGGGGGTAGGCAAGTAGAACTTCTGCTATGGGGCCCCATGATATATTTGCACGCCCTGTGTATGTGGAAGCACAATTGATCTGCAATCTGAAGATTAGGTGTGATAGGTAAGGCCGGTTTCACGTCACGATTTTCAGTCATCCGAGTGTATCCGTTTCAAAACAGATACACTCAGATCCGAAATCGGATCCCATGTATCCCTATGGGGCTCGGATCGGATCGGATGTGTGCCTTTTGCCATCCGATTTTGGCACCATCCGATCCTGTCTGATTTAAGCATGGACACAAAATCGCAGCCTGCTGCGATTTTGTGTCCAAGAATGAAATCGGACAGCATCGGATTCGAGCATATCCGAGCCCCGATGACATGGGAACCTATGGACATCGGATCCGAGTTAACCTCGGATCCGATATCGGCTCTGTGGTCCCTGTCCTCCCTGCTCCTACCTCCCTGCATCTTCCTCCCCTCCACTTCTCTATCCTGTCCCCCGCTATTCTATCCTGTTCCCCGCTATTCTATGCTGCCCCATAGATATTCTAACCTCTTCCCTGCCTTATTCCCTATCCTTTTCCCTATTCTATTCCCTCTGTTTGTTTACAAAATAAAAAAAACCTCCGTAAGGATACATTACCTTCCGGCGCCTCCAGGGACTGTCACCATCTGTGCAGAAGGGCCTGTGGTGGTATCAGAGAGCCGGACAGCTGACGTGTCAGGTGACCACTTTTGTGACATCATCACAGGTCCTTCAGCCACCAGATGGTGACTGTCACATGAAGCCGTCGAAGGCTAATGTATCCTCAGGGAGGATCTTTTTTAATTTTTACATACTGGAGTGGGGGAGGATAGAGGAGAGGGGGAGCAGAGATAGAAGAGGGACAGACAGGGACAGATAGAGAAGAAGCAGGGAGAGACAGGGACAGGCATGGAGAACAGGATCCACACGGATCCTGCATAGAATTGGATTGGATGGCTATTTGACATCCGATTGCAGGGGCCTGTGTGGATCCGTGCCTGTCCGTGGGATCCTCCGTCAAACTCGGACTCCATGAAAAGGTACAAAATCGTGATGTGAAACCGGCCTTATGCTATCTGGCTAATTTTCTTATATAAACATCTGTATAAGGGGCATACTTACCGTGGTCCATGTATAGTGATAGCCATCGACATTCATCACTGGTAAAATATAGAAGTTAATCTTTTTCAAAAGATTTGTCATGTACTCGTCTGTATCATAGAATCCCACAGCCTAGACAATAAGTAACATAATACAATGTTAGATATTCATCAAGAGGGTAAATTAGACACATTTTAGGGAAAACACATAACACATGGAATATTATGTTTGAAAAAGATGTAGCAGAAAGATAAAAACGAAGACAATCAGCAAAATGATGGATGATCATGACGCTCCCACAGAAATAACCCACATATAATAAATTAATGATACGCATGTTCATGATGGGAGAAATCTTTGAGAATGGCCTCAGACTAGTTACCCGGCAGCATTTCACAGTCAGGGCCCATTCAGATGGCAGTTTTTCATATACAAGTTCTATCCATGTTGTACCTATTTAGGCTATGTTTGCACGTTGAGTATTTGGATGCAGAAATTTCTGCACCAAATCTGCATCTCCTGGCAGAAAAACGTGCGTTTTTTCCATACATTTTTCATGCTTCTGGTGTGGTAAAACACTGCAATAATAGACAAGCTGCAAATTTATTTCTGCACCAAATCTGCAAGGCAAAAAAATGTGCACAAAACATCAGGATTTTCATTGACTTTGCTGGCATAAGGATTTGCATGCAGTTTTGTGAGAAAGCTTCACTAAAAATGCATAAAAAATGCAATAAAAACGCACTGTGTGCATGGGTCAATGAGGCTGTGCCCATGTATTGTGTAGACCAGGTGGTCCTCACAAAATCATGGTAACCTGTCCAATGTTGCTCCAACAAAAAATTAAGAAAAATACGTCCTGCATGCCTTTAGTATTTAATTAATGTACATGCAGAAATACACTGTGACCAATATGCATTCATACACATTTATGGTGCAGCAGACTTCAAGTAATGAATACATGAACTCCAATATTGTTGTAAGAATTCACTCACATCTGTGTATAAATACGATGAGTGCAATGCAATAAAAAAATCAAATTGCACTTGCACCACTGTTATTCAATGAGGCAGTTCTGATCTGCGATTTATTACTCATCTGTATTTGGGCCGAGGAAAAAAATGGAGCATGCTGTGTATGGTAGCGTAAAACAGCTGAGACTCGTCAATGGGTGCAAAAAGAAATGGACCACATTACCATTCTGTAGCATAGAACCTAAATGGTCCTGTAAATGAGTGTAGAACAATAGCTGGTGACAAAATAAATGCAGTTGCATGCGGATGTCATATGGATGCTAGGCAAGAAAGAAAAAATAACACACTCACATAGCCCTTGAATGACATACAGAATACCAAACGGATTTCATTCGTCTAAGTTTTTTGGATGAAAATCAGAACGATTTTTTTATCCATAGATGTGATTGACCCCTCAACATTAAAGATGGAAGCTAGGTAGGGTTTTTTTTTTTATACAGCAGTGTTCAAAATAATAGCAGTTCAATATGACCAGAGTATTCACTATTGTTGGTATAAATGATATTACCACATGTCAAACAGTTTACCAGTTGGTGCAGTAGATTCTAAAGGTACCGTCACACTTTCAACGTCGTTTCCGACGTCGTTCAAAAGTGACGTCAGGAACGATGTTGAAACGACATAGTTGTTGCGTCGTTGCATGTAAACGCATGATTCAACAACGATAGTTGTTCAAGTCAGAGTTGACAGGTTTTCCTGCATGCAGGAAAAGCTGTCAACTTCAACTTAAACAACCGGCGGGATCGTTCGGTGTGACACCGCATTAGCGATGTCACGGCGATCTCTCCTATTCACTGCACTGCAGCGGAATGCTCGCTGGGTTAATCCCAGCCCAGCGAGCATTCGCGCCACCAACATCGCAGCGCCGTCACCGGCAACATCTTGCCGTGTGACAGCTGGCTGCAATGTCAGAAGCGAGCGCGCACCCGCGGCATTGCATTCGACATCGCAGCCAATGTTGGAAGGTGTGACGGGGCCTTTAGAAAACCAACAGATTCATCATTCATGGACTGCATGTATTTGAGTCTGTGTATTTCAATAATTAATTGAAAGGCGGTGTGTTCAAAATAATAGCAGTGTGGAGTTCAATTAGTGAGATCAATCATTCTGTGAAGAAACAGAAGTGAATCAGGTGGTCCTTATTTAAGGGTGAAGCCAGCACATGCTGTTACGTATTTCTCCTTGAAATCCTTAGGCTGGCTTCAGACTGCGTGTCTGATCCGATCCGTAGCTGTCCGCTTCAAGCAGACAGCCGCGGACGGATCAGCACACAGGACCGGGTTGTTATGCCTTCCGATCCTGTGTGCATCCGCACGCGTTCCCGATGCGATTATCAGACCGCGGTGCGGCGCGGTCCTGACCTGTCAGCGCTGCAGCTGCGTGCGGATGCACACAGGATCGAAGGCTAACAGACCCGGTCCTGTGTGCGATCGTCCGCGCTGTCTGCTTGAAGCGACAGCTACGATCGGATCAGACACCAGTCTGAAACGCTTAGAAATATGGGTCGTTTGAGATATTGTTCAAAAGAACAACATACTTTGATTAAAAACTTGATTGGAGAGGTAAAGCTTATAAAGAATTCAATAAAAACATTTTAAAAAAGACATAAAGAAGTGCAGACATTGATAGGCTGTTCAGCTAAAATGATCTCCAATACTTTACAATGAAAGCAAAACCAGAGAGACGTAGAAGAAAACGAAGACTACCATTCAAATGGATCGAAGAATAATCAGAATGGCAAAGGCTCAGCCAATAATCAGCTCCAGAATGTTCAAAGACAGTTGTGACGCCCTGCATCCACAGGTACCCACAGGCCTTCCTGGAACACAGATGAATATCCACAGCAGGTACACCAGTATAACTAACACCTTTCACCCCAGCACAGTAGGGGGAGCTCAACTTGCTGCCCTTAGGCAAGATCCCCTATAAATACTGATGCTGGCGAGGAGTTAGTCAGAGTGTGCAGATGATAGGAGAGCTGCGAATACGTCCTGATGATTGGTGCCGTGTTAGGCCCGAACTGGTGACCCTGAACAGCCTTTGAGCAGTCCTGCCAGGCCCAAGAGTGGGGACAGAAGGCAAGGAGAGAGAAGAGGAAGAAAAGTGGGAACCGAGGAGCCAGAATAGGTTCGCCCAAACAACACACCGGACACCGGAGTCCACGTCTGCAGGAGAGCTACACGCCCAGCAGAGAACCCAGGCAAACCGTGGAGACTCAAGTCACCCAGTCACCTGCTTAATCACCGTTCAGGGAGCCAGACACTGTGGAGAGAGAAACGGCGGTAGTCATCAGAGGTGTCCCGTTGACAGCACAGGTGGAGAGAGAGAGTAGTGGAGGCCAGCCAAGTTCTACACAGGGCAGGGGCTTCAACACGGGGAAAAGAGGACACGGAGGCCTTACACCCACTTGCTGTGGAGATTCAACTGTGTTTCCTGGTCACCCGACAGTGTTCCGGACTTTTACCTGCTATACTACCAGTAAAAGGTAAAGAGACATTCAACAGCGTTTGTGTGCGTTCTTCACCCCCTGTCCCTGTTATCCGCAAAGACTGTCCCATTAATCCACAACCTGGCCAAACCCTTGCACCATTCCTCACAATCATCACTGCCCCAGAGGTTTAGCTCTACCTGTAGGGAGCTGCTCCACCCTAGCCGCAATACCACCACCCTCCGGAGGACTGTGGCGGCACTGGTGTCTAGCCACCAGGTACTACAGGTGGCGTCACAAGACAAAGACTTTAATCCCTTGTAAATACTAAAAATAACCTTCTTTTAAGATGTCCCCCGGGGCCACGGATCTGGGTAGGCCACCGGCAACATTCCCTGTTTGGAGAGAAAGAGGCCCAGACATCCGAGTTCCCATAACCTGGGGTGCTACAAAGTCTCAAGATACCTGGGAGTACTGTGACAGAAGACGCCTGGGTGAAGCTAATCTATTAGCAAGAAGTCCCTGCAAAATCCCACTGTTGAAAACAAGACATGTACTGAAGAGGATACAATTTACCAAAGAACACATCAGCTGGCCTAAAGAGAAATGGAGAAACATTTTGTGGAATGATGAAAATAAAATTGTTCTTTTTTTGGTCCAAGGGCTACAGACAGTTCGACAGATGACCCCCAAACTCTGAATTCAAGCCACAGTATACTCTGAAGACAGTGACGCATGGTGGTGCAAGCATCTATTTACCACATACCAGGCATCATGGACCAGTTTGCATATATCAAAATACTTGAAGGGGTCATGTTACCTTACACTGAAGAGGAAATGCCCTTGAAATGAATGTTTCAACAACACAACAACCCTAAACACACTAGTGAATGAGCAAAATCTTGGTTCCAGTCCAACAAAATTTAGGTTATTGAGTGGCCAGCCCAATCTCCTGACGTTAACCCAATAGAACATTGTAGGGTAACATTGAAAATAGAAAAAGGTGTAGAATCCGGTGCCACAAAATTCCTTTTTATTTTCAAAAGTTTTAAAAATCACACATGCTCCAGAGGAGCTCCTGGACACGTTTCGTGGGTCTAGCCCACTTAATCGTCAGTACAATGGCAATACAGACAGAAAGAATATATACAATTTAAAAGCAAAAAACAGCCCCCTCTCGCATGTGTGACAAATATACATCAATTATTTCTAACCAATCACATACCTGCAGGTTCTAAAAGAGTTAAAGGGAAAAATATGTGGGGAAGAAGAGGGGGAGGGGAGGAAAAGAGAAAGAGAGGAAAAAGAGCTGATAACAGAAAGTAAAAGAGAAAAAAAAAATATATATAATAGAGAAGGAATGAAGGGGAGGGAAAGAGAGGAAAAGAGCTGATAACAGAAAGTAAAAGAAAAAAAAAAATATAATAGAGAAGGAATGAAGGGGAGGGAAAGAGAGGAAAAGAGCTGATAACAGAAAGTAAAAGAGAAAAAAAAAAAATATAATAGAGAAGGAATGAAGGGGAGGGAAAGAGAGGAAAAGAGCTGATAACAGAAAGTAAAAGAGAGAGAAAAAAAAAATATATATATAATAGAGAAGGAATGAAGGGGAGGGAAAGAGAGGAAAAGAGCTGATAACAGAAAGTAAAAGAGAGAAAAAAAAACTCTTTTAGAACCTGCAGGTATGTGATTGGTTAGAAATAATTGATGTATATTTGTCACACATGCGAGAGGGGGCTGTTTTTTGCTTTTAAATTGTATATATTCTTTTTGTCTGTATTGCCATTGTACTGACGATTAAGTGGGCTAGACCCACGAAACGCTTCCAGGAGCTCCTCTGGAGCATGTGTGATTTTTAAAACTTTTGAAAATAAAAAGGAATTTTGTGGCACCGGATTCTACACCTTTTTCTATTGCTACTGGTGGTTGCCAAGCCACTTTCCGGTTTGCCTGGGAGTCCTGGGAATATTAGGTGGTTGGAGCTAGTCCTTTTTTTGATTTGCATAACATTGAAAATGCCATTTCTGAGGCAAAACCAACAAATAAAAATAAGTTGTGGGATGTAGTCAAAGCATCCTGTGCTGGAATAGTAGTTGACAGTTGCTAGAAGTTGGTTGACTCTATGCAACATAGATGTGAAGCAGGTGGTTATACAACAAAATATTAGGTTACTGATTCACAGGAATGAAAAATCCTACAAAAAGAGTGCATATTATAAGTTCGTAAAGACAAATGCAGACACTGATTTTTTTTTTGAACAGCCCAATATTCATTTTTTATTATTTTCTGTAAAGTAGTTAAAAATCATATACGTTTACCTTCATGTTTTGATTTAGAAAACAAAGTGCAATGTTCCCAATGCATGGAAATAAAAACTATTATAAACCATTGTAAAGATTTTGGACTTAACTCATGTTTTTGAACACTGCTATTATTTTGAACATAACTGTAGTATGCCCCATGTAACTGTAGTATGCCCCATATGTAACAATTGATTTACTGCATATTTACATTGAAGTGGATGAAATTTGCACTGCAAATTTACACACAGAATTGTCTTGTCATGGATTTCTGTGCAGCAAATCATGTCACACTGGGAAAATCACAGCTGTGTGTAGTGTACTGTAACTATTATAATACTGTTTAAGCAAAATCTGTGCGTAAGATCTGTTGGTAATTTTCTCAGTGCGCTTGTAGCCAAAGATCATTTCAATTTAAAGTGTCTATATACTGTTAAATGGAGCTTATTCCATTAGTGTGGAGCCAATTCCACTTGTATTTCATATACTGTATTTTTCGGACTATAAGACGCATTGGACTATAAGGTGGCCGTCACACGGTGCAATATCTTGAACGATATCGTTTAAGCGATCTGCTTTTTGATCGCTTAAGCGATATCGTTTGTGCATCGTTACGTGCGATCAAGCGATTTTACAATGTAAAATCGCTTGATCGCTAGATCGCAGATATGAGAGCAGTACCACATATCTAGCGATCATCGCTCGTTCAATTTGCTTCATCGTGGTGTATGACACCACGATGAACGATCTCCCAGCGGCAGAGCCTATGCTGGGAGATGGTAACTATGGTACACGTTGGGTTACTAAGCGCCGCGCGGCGCCTAGTAACCCGACGTGTACCATAGTTACCAGCGATCTCGCTGCTCAACATCGCTGGTGAGTCTGTCTGTGTGACAGCTCACCAGCGATGTGAGCGATATCGTTAGCGATCGCGCGTGCACGTGATCGCTAACGATATCGCTCACGATATCTGTGTGTGTGACGGCCGCCTAAGACGCATCTGGGTTTTAGAGGTGGAATATAGGGAAAAAAGATTTGAAGCAAAAATTTGGTAAAAGCTATGAGGGAGAGATGGTGCTGCAGGACCTAAGCGTGGTAAAGTACCTTATGAAAACGCCAGAAGGTGAGTATAAGAACCGGTGGAAGGGGCTTACATATAAAGCGCCACTCCAGTGCTGAAGAAAAACACTGGAGTGTTTCTTTAAAATCACATTGGCGCCATGCAGGTTAAGTTGAGGAGAACTTTGGTATGCTGGGAGTCATAGTCCACCTCAGGAGTAGTAGAATGCTTGTATGTGCAGTACTTTATTAACAATTTATTCTTAGGTTTTACAAGGTGTGCTCACTCACATTAAATGCTGTCAGTCTGGTTCTCCAACACTACAAACCAGGAAACCTCTCACAACTATAGGACCTGTGGTGATGTAATGAAGAGGGAGGGCTTTATGCTGTCATGTGCCGCTCTAGCCCTCCCTCTTCATTACATCACCGCAGGTCCTATAGTTGTGAGAGGTTTCCTGGTTTGTAGCATGGGAGGACAAGACTGACAGCTCCTGGGGAAGCCATGTGTATCTGGTGTGTAAAGTGAAGGAATATTAATTTGCTGCTCCCCACACCCACCTCTCTGCCTTGAAGACAGCGCTGAGAGATGGGCGTGAGGGGCCTCCCCACAAGTAGTGAATTCTCAAGTACTTTAAACAGTAGTCTCACATGGTTTTCCTAGCAGCCAGATTTCTGCAGCAGCGATGCTTTCCTTCCTTCTGGGATCACAGACCACCGCTGCCCCCTCTCTACAGCATGCTAGTGCATACATAAATTCACATTCGGAATATAAGATGCACCCCACACTTTTCTTCAAAACTTGGAGGAAAAAAGTGCATCTTATTGTCTGACAAATACAGTACATTTATTTATAGCAATATGTTCTTTCTGAACATGTTCTGAGTCATTTTAGCAGACAGTAACTGATACTTACATGTCCAACAAACCACATGCAGAAGGCTGGAGAAACCCACTCCCTGGCATGTATACCGCAGTCAATCCAGATTTCATTTGTTGCTGTTTTCTTTTTACCCGTCATCTAAGAAACAATCAGTGGTGAAAAAGCGATCTGTACACGGTATCTCACCTATTGGGATATATGCCGACACAGAGTATTTGGTGCTGAATTTTTTTGCAGGAAAATGCACCACAAAACATGCATTTTTGTTGCATTTTTAGTGCAGATTGGGGTCTTGCATTTTCTCTACTATAGTCAATGGCTCAGAGTGATATAAAACGCCCCAACAATTGACATGCTCATATTTTGTCTTGACCACAATATGCATCTATATTTCAAGAAAAATATAAGCATCGTGGGCACAATACTTCAGAATGCTCACAGACTGTACAGGTGTCAGGATAGGTATGCAGGTTTGTGACAAAAGGTGACACAGAAACACTACAAAAAGGCATCAAAAAAGTACTCTGTGCACATACCTTTAAAGTGAACACATGGCTTTTATTTTTATAGCTAATCTGTCATGTCCTCAAACGCTATTAGCTTGCAGATATAGGGTTAATATACTGGTTAATAGTGTTACAATGGTTTCCGTCCGCCTTACTAAAGGAGAAGCTACTGGGGAAAACTTAAAATTTTTCCTGTGAGCCAATCATAGGGCGTGCTCAGGGACATTACATTCAGTCTTTGCAGCATTGTAAACCATGACTGAAAATCACTTGGATTAACAGCTAGCTTTTCACAGATTGGCTGCAGAGCAAGGTGTCAATCAAAGTTCCAGGACGTGCTTACAGCAACCGAATGCTGTGTACTGAGTGGTGACTATAAACCCTTTGAGCACCTCTCCATAACTGAAAACTGGCAGCTCCTGGGAGGAATAAAGTTAATTTTCTCCAAGGAGCTAAATGTAAAGTCATGCACTTGGGCAGAGGAAACAAAAGGTATAATTATGTGCTTAATTGTAAAACACTGGGCAAAACTGTCACTGAAAAAGACCTGGTGTATGGGTAGATGACAAACTCACATTTAGTGGCCAGTGTCAGGCAGCTGCTGCAAAGGCAAATAAAATAATGGGATGCATTAAAAGAGGCATAGATGCTCATGAGGAGAACATCATTTTACCTCTAAACAAGTCACTAGTGCGACCACACTTAGAATAGTGTACAATTCTGGTCTCCGGTGTATAAGAAAGACATAGCTGAACTAGAGTGGGTCCAGAGAAGAGCGACAAAAGTCATTAGAGGACTAAGGGGTCTGCAATACCAAGACAGGTTATTAAACTTGGGGTTATTTAGCTTGGAAAAATGAAGCCTTAGGGGTGATCTTATAATAATGTATAAATATATGAGGGGACAGTACAGAGACCTTTCTAATGATCTCTTTACTCTTAGGCCTGAGACTGGGACAAGGGGCATCCTCTACGTCTGGAGGAAAAAAGGTTTAATCATAATCACAGACGCGGATTCTTTACTGTAAGAGCAGTGAGACTATGGAACTCTCTACCACATGATGTTGTAATGAGTGACTCACTACTAACATTTAAGAAGGGCCTGGATGCCTTTCTTGAAAACTATAATATTACCAGTTATACATACTAGATTCTTTGATAGGGCGTTGATCCAGGGAATTAGTCTGATTGCCGTATCTGGAGTCAGGAAGGAATTTTTTTCCCCAATGTGGAGCTTAGTGTTGCCACATGGGTTTTTTTTGCCTTCCTCTGGATCAACATGTTAGGCTATGGGTTGAACTAGATGGACTTAAAGTCTTCCTTCAACCTTAAAAACTATGTTACTATGTTACTATGTTACTCTTTCAGCATGGAAACCGGATAGCATTGTAACTCCATTAATCTGCAGTTCAACGCTACATGCAGTGTTATAGCATTTGGGGCATGACATGATCCTTTAAAACAGTACTTCAGCATTTTTTTTTCACTGCTGCAGTGCTGCTTTAAATGAAAACCCCCTACCCCTAGTCACCCTCCGGCACTTCATCCTTTTTTCAACCCAATCCCGGTAGTGCGGAGCCATCGTGTGGATGTACGTTCTGACTGGCTGGAAGTCAGAAGTTACACACGTGATCAAAATTGTTGTTACCCATCGTTTAATGAAAGAAAAACCCACAATGGTCACAGAAATAACTTGAATCTGACAAAAGTAATAATAAATAAAAAATCTAGCAAAATTAAACAAATGGAAGTCAGACATTGCTTTTCAACCCTGCTTCCACAGAATTTAAAAAAAAATTAAACTCATGAAATAGGCCTGGGCAGAACTGATAGTACCCCTAAAAATAATGTGACGAAAGAGACATATTGACACACTCGTCAGGGCCGTAGGTACTCAGTAGCTGAGTCGGGCAGTTTGGTGGGAGGTCACGGTGGCACTAACCCGACTCCGTGGGCCTGGCTGTGCAGAAAAAGGGGATATTTACAGGGGAGTTTGTGACGCCACCTGTGGTACTCGGTCAGGGGTGGCTGACGCTGCAGAATATTACCACTGGGTAGATGGTAGTGCAGCCGAGATGGTAAGCTCCCCACAGGTGGAGCTGGGCCCCTGGGATGGTGTGTACAGTCTATAATGGTGGTGATGATCGTTGGGGTGCAGGACTGAGGGCACAAGTAATAATTGGAGGACACAAATGGGTGCAGTATCCGTTACCTTTACTTGGTAGATGGTATTGTAGTCCAGGACACTGGTTACAGATGTTAGAAATGATCTGGCCAGCATGGAAGCATTCAGGGATCCACCTCACCAGGCGGGATTGGAGGCCTCCCTGCTGCACTCTCTTCTTTGATCCCTGTGTCTTGTAGCTACGCTGCGGCCCTTATCAAGTTTGTGGGTTCTGACCCGTATGGCAGGCAGCACAAGCCTCTCTCAGGTGTCACCTTGCTGAAGGCAGCTCCAGGCTCTCAGCACGCTGCTGTGCCTCCGGGTGTTTGGTGCGGCCAGAAGACTTGCAGTCTCCTACCCTTCAGATTCGACTGTCGGGGCGTGCAGCACCTGCACAGCCAAGGACTCTGGCATCCTTTTTCCTGGCGCTCCGCTCTGAAGTGAGCCAAGTCATGGCTCCACTCCTCAGAACACTTCTCCTTGCTTCCTCACACTTCCCACACCTCAGACATTCTCAGACTCTTACTCACTGTTGTACCTACCCCCTCTACCTACTCCCTCCTCCAGCCTGTAGATGGGCCCCCCCCCCTGAATAGGGTCCGCCCAGATCCCCAAACCTGGATTTGGATGGTGTTGGGTGCAAGTGAATGTGTCTTGGCTCGGCAACCCCACTCACCTGAGAGCAGTAACACCACATCTGTGGAATAGGTGCAATGTTATTGTGGCGACCAGTCTACAGGGGCGCCACACATGTTAAATCAAGGGGTGTCCACTATTTAGTATCACAAGTGTCTACAATTTTGTAATCAGTCAGTGAGCCTGTATTTTGGGCTACAGATACTCACTGTACTTTTTGATGACATGTACCACAGGACCAGAGGAAGCAAAGGAAATCGTTGTCTCAAGAGATTATAAAGAAAATTATAGACAAGCATGTTAAAGATAAATGTTATAAGACCATCTTCAAGCAGCTTGATGTTCCTGTGACACAGTTGCACATATTATTCAGAAATTTAAGATCCATGGGACTGTAGCTAACCTTACTGAACATGGCCGCATTAGGAAAATTGATGACAAATCAAAGAAACAAATAATACGAATGGTAATAAAATAGTCAAGGAAAACTTTTAAAGAGATTAAAAGATGAACTTCAAGCTCAAGGAACATCAGTGTCAGATCTCACCATCCTTCATTGTTTGAGCCAAAGTGGACTTCATGGGAGACGACCAAGGAAGACACCATGTGTTAAAAAAATCATAAAAAAAAGCCAGATTGAAATTTGCCTAACTACATGTTGACAAGCCACAAAGCTTCTGGAAGAATGTCCTATGGACAGATAAGACAAAAATTGAACTTTTTGGCAAGGCACATCAGCTCTATGTTCACAGATGGAAAAATGAAGCTTATCAAGAAAAGAACACTGTCCCTACTGTGAAACAGGGAAGAGGCTCTGTTATGTTTTGGTGCTGCTTTGCTGCATCTGGCACAGGCTGTCTTGAATCTGTGCAGGTTACAATGAAATCTCAAGACTATCAAGGTATTCTAAAAAGAAATGTGCTGCCTAGTGTCAGAAAGCTTGGTCTCAGTCACAGGTCATAGGTCTTGTAACAGAATAATGACCTAAAGCACACAACTAAAACACCCAAGAACAGCTAAGAGGAAAACATTGGACTATTTTGAAGTGGCCTTCTATGAGCCCTGACCAACAGTGGGTATGGGAAGTATTCAAACCCCTTTAAAATTTTCACTCTTTGTTTCATTGCAGCCATTTAGTAGATTCAAAAAAGTTAATTTTTTTCTCATTAATGTGCACTCTGCACCCCATCTTGACTTAAAACCCCCAGAAAAGTAGATATTTGTGCAAATTTTTAAAAAAGAAAAAACTGAAATATCACATAGTATTCAGACTCTTAGCTCAGTATTGAGTAAGAAGCACCCTTTTGAGCTAGTGCAGCAACAGAACTTCTTGGGAATGATGTAACAAGTTTTTCACACCTGGATCTGGGGATCCTTTGCCATTCTTCCTTGCAGATCCTCTCCAGCTTTGTCAGGTTGGATGGTGAACGTTGGGGGACAGCCATTTTCAGGTCTCTCCAGAGATGCTCAATTGGGTTTAGGTCAGGGCTCTGGCTGTGCCAGTCAAAAATGGTCACAGAGTTGTTCTGAAGGCACTCCTTTGTTATTTTAGCTGTGTGCGTAGTGTCATAGTCATGTTGGAAGGTGAACTTTGGCCAAGTCTGAGATTCAAAGAATTCTGGAAGAGGTTTTCATCCAGAATATCTCGTACATGGCTGCATTAATATTTCCTTCAATTGCAACAAATCATCCTGTCCCTGCAGCTGAAAAACACCCCCATAGCATGATACTGCCACTACCATGTTTCACTGTTGGGATTGTATTGGGCAGGTGATGAGCAGTGCCTGGTTTTCTCCACACATACCACTTAGAATTATCACCAAAAAGTTCTATCTTCATTCATCAGACCAGAGAATCTTATTTCTCATAGTCTAGGAGTCCTTCGTGTGTTTTTTAGCAAACTCTATGAGGGCTTTCATATGTCTTGCACTGAGGAGAGCCTTCCGTTGAGTCACTCTGCCATAAAGGCTCAACTGGTGGAGGGCTGCAGTAATAGTTGACTTTGTGGAACTTTCTCCCATCTCCCTACTGCATCTCTGGAGCTCAGCCACAGTGATCTTGGGGTTCTTGTTTACCTCTCTCTCCAAGGCTCTTCTCCCACAATTGCTCAGTTTGGCTGGACGGCCAGGTCTAGGAAGACTTCTGGTGGTCCCAAACGTCTGCCATTTAAGGATTATGGAGGTCACTGTGCTCTTAGGAACCTTGGGTACTGCAGAAATTGTTTGTAACCTTTTCCAGATGTGTGGCTTGCCACAATTCTGTCACTGAGCTCCTTGGGCAGTTCCTTTGACCTCATGATTCTCCTTTGGTCTGACATGCACTGTGAGCTGTGAGGTCTTATAAAACAGGTGTGCGTCTTTCCAAATCAAGTCCTATCAGTTTAATTAAACACAGCTGGACTTCAATGAAGCAGTAGAACCATCTTAAGGAGGATCACAAGGAAATGGACAGCATCTGACTTAAATATGATTGCTTGAGCAGTTTTTCTTTTTTAATTAATCTGCACAAATATCTACATTTCTGGTTTTTTTCAGTCGAGATGGGGTGCAGAGTGTGCATTAATGAGTAAAGAATGAACTTTTCTGGATTTACCAAATGGCTGCAATGAAACAAAGTGTGAAAAATTTGAGGAGTCTGAATACTTTTCGTACCCTCTGTAATCTATTGGGCATCGTTGGAAAGAGCCGAAACATACTGACTGGAAAAGGCAACATTCAAACATGAGACAACTGGAGCAGTTTGCTCTTGAGCAGGGGCCAAATACCTGTGAGAGTTACAGAAGTCTCATTGACAGTTACAGGAATCGTTTGATTGTAGTGATTGCCTCAAAAGATTGTGCAACAAACTATTAAGTTAAGGGTACCATCACTTCTGTCCAAGCCATTTCATGAGTTTAATTTTTTTTGTTAAATTCTGTGGAAGCAGGGTTGAAAAGCAGTGTCTGACTTTTATTTGTTCATTTTCATAGATTGTTTATTTATTACCAACAATGTTGACCATGTGTGTACATCATAAATGCTAAATGCATCTCTGTGAGAGCCAGCACAAGGCCAAAACAAGGCTCTCATAGCCTCATATTGAAATGCGGCTCACTCCACGAAATAATTGAACTGCCGGTAGGTCACTATACACTGCAGCCCTACCAGAGCGCTGCTGGAAAAGGATAAAGGCAGCGGAAGATGAGTTTAACACTAGGGGCAGGGGACGCACATCTAAAACAACGCTACACAATGCAATTAAAAAACAAAAAATGATGTAATGATGCTTTAAAGGAGAAAAAGACAAAGAGATCATGAGACTGGTTCCTTTTCCCTTCTTTCTGATCTGGTGACTTTGAAAACATGCCGTCATACACAGGTTATTAATGGATCTTAATGATTTATCATTATTTCTATTCTATTTGAAGCTGATAAATTTGATATGTTATTTCTTACACAGATATAAAATGACATCTTATGTCAAATGTAAATACAGCTCTGGCAAAAATTAAGAGACCGCTGCACAGTTTTCTAAAAATCACCATCTCTACATGTCTGACAGCCACTGCCAGTTGAATTGCAACCAAAGTACACCACATTCTACTTAGGCCACCTTCATACCGCAAAGGGAAAAAATCTGAGAAAATTGGATCCTCCCGGTCCAGTGCAATCCGGCGTCCCCTAACATAGGGTTCTATGGTGCCGGATCGCACCAGAGCCAACAAAACATCGCACCCGGGAGCCGGACACTGGGTGCTGAAGCTCAGCGCCGGGCGGCGCTGAATTCAGCTTCATGGAGAGCTCCCCGCTGAGCTTTCAGGACCGCAGTCAGCTCCCCGCAAGCCGCAGTCATGTAATTACAGCAGGAACAGCTCCTGCTGCAGCGATCCGGTTGCACACCAACTCTGTGTCCAAATCAGGTCCGGGGCTGTCCGATTCACATCAGACAGCCCGGACCTGATCACACCATGGTATGAAGCCGGCCTCAATGTGCTTCTGATTAGGTGATCACTAGGGATGCGCGAGTATAATCATTACTATTCGGTTCTCGCCGAATAGTAACGATATTCGGGCTACTCGCTACTCAGCGAGTTTCTTGCGATTACTCGTTAGGAGTAGCGAGTAGTCCATTCACTTTCACAGTGTATCTATGTACACTGCGAAAGTGTAATAAAAGTGAATAAAAGTTGTTAATAATAAAAAAAATCATACTCACCCATCCGACGGCTGCACTGGGGACCCGAAAAGAAAACATCCCATGTACGGCTAGGACCTGTCAGTCTGATAGCGATCTGGCCAATCAGATGGCCTGCCATCACAAACCACATGATCACTACCAGCCACCTGATTGGCCAGATTGCCAGGTCACTGATGCACGTTCAAGACCTGGCAATCTGGCCAATCAGGTGGCTGGTATCGATCATGTGGTTTGTGACGTCAGGCATCATGTTGCCTCCATCCTTAAATTTTCGAAGACGCAGTCCATTACAACAAGGTCAAGAAGCAGACATTGCAGACAACAATGTTGCCGACCGGCAGAGGGCGAAAAGCGAATATCCACTGACCGAGATGACTGTCCTCTTATTCGAATGTCACTCAGCAACCGCTGGATGACATCAAGTGACCTACAAAAGGAATGGCAAATGGCAGCTGGGGTGAAGTACAAGGCAAGAGCAGTTCGTAACAGGCTCCTAGAGGCAGGGCTCAAGTCATGAAAAGCTAGAAATAAGTCTTTTATCAATGAGAAGCAAAGGAGAGCCAGGCTGAAGTTTGCCAAAGACCATAAGGATTGGACCATAGAGGACTGGAGTAAGGTGATCTTCTCTGAGTCTAATTTTCAGCTTTGTCCAACACCTTGTCATCTAATGGTTAGACGGAGACCTGGAGAGGCTACAAGCCCCAGTGTCTTGCACCCATGTGAAATTTGGTGGAGGATTGCTGATGATCTGGGGATGCTTCAGCAAGGCTGGAATTGGGCAAGTTAATCTTTACGCAGGACGTATGAATCAAACCGCATACAAGGTTATCCTTGAAAAACACTTGCTTCCTTCTGCTCAGGCAATGTTCCCCAACTCTGAGGACTGTTTTTTTCCAGCTGGACAATGCCCCATTCCACACAGCTAGGTCAATCAATGTGTGGATTAAGGAGCACCACATAAAGACCCTATCATGGCCAGCCCAATCTCCAAACCTGAACCTCATTGAAAACCTCTGGAATGTAATCAAGAGGAAGATAGATAGTTACAAGCCATCAAACAAAGAAGAACTGCTTAAATTTTTGTGCCAGGAGTGGCATAAGGTCAGTCAAAAACAGTGTGAAAGACTGGTGAAAAGCATGTCAAGACGCCTGAAAGTTGTGATTAAAAATCATGGTTATTCCCCAAATATTGATTTCTGAACTCTTCCTGAGTTAAAACATTTAAAATAAAAAGAATATGGAGGCGCAATTTGTGTACCTTTCTTCCAAAGTGGTAATTAATACAGTGCTGTTGCACTCACCTTTGCAGGTTGTGCACTGCCCTGCACAACCCTGGTGATATGCCTGGTAGTTAGGCTTGTGCCGGTCTCCAGTCCTCAAAAGGTCCTTTGCTGCCGGGTGGTTTAATTTACCGCACCGCCTGCGGGCTCCAAATGATTAATCCTGCTCCTCCGGCTCTCCCCGCACTTCCCCCGCTGATCATGTGACCGGAGGGACCGGAAGTGCGTCATCCAAGGTCCTTAAACTTTCTGTTCGTTGCTCCAGCAACCCCAAGTCCTTGTGTGCATGCAATACAAGCTGCTCTTGCCGCTGTTATTCGATGATGAAAGAAGTTACCAATTACAAAACCAGCGGTCTAATGGAGCACTAAGTATTACAAAACGCAGAATTAATGTAAGTCACAGACCTTTATTACTCCTCCAATGCCCACTATGGGCATTGGAGGTAATAAAGGTCTGTGACTAACATTCTGTGTTTGTAATACTTAGGCTGCCTCAGACTTGCAGATGATCTGCAGCGTTTGCAGATGCATCTGCAAGCATCTGCATGCAGACGCAGCCCCTATGTTTATATGGAGTGCACGCGGTCTGCAGATGCTTGCGGACCGCCGTGCGCACCCATTCAATCCTACTTATATGTGATCTGTGCGCAGTGATGCTGCGTACAGATCACACACTCTCGTCCGCACCATGGCGCGACATCTCGTTCCATGTGCGGGCGGGAGTGTGTGATTTGTGCGCAGCATCCGCGTGCGCACAGATCACATATAGGAGTGATGGTGCGCACGCGGTCCGCAAGCATCTGCAGACGCCGTGCGCTCCATTATAAACATAGGCCGGTCTGCATGCAGATGCTTGCAGATGCATCTGCAAACGCTGCAGATCATCTGCAAGTCTGTAGCCAGCCTTAGTGCTCCATCAGACTGCTGGTTTGTAATGGTGAGTTAAAACATTAGTATTGTTGTTTCTAATGATAAGAACTTGTTGTCTTGCATAATTGAGGTCTGAAGCACTTTACTTTTATTATTTTGACGATTTCTCATTTGCTGCAAATAAATACAAAGGTTTTAGCTTTGAATTTCTGAAACGTCTGTAGTTTATAGAATAAAGAACTATGTACATTATACTCAAAAATATATCTATAAAGAGAATCGGTGAAACTGAAAATCTTGCAGTGATCTCTTAATTTTTGCCAGAGCTGTATATGTAGATTTCAGACTTGTATATGACAATACCCGCTTGATGAGTTACTGCAGATCACTCAGACACTACATGGCAAAAAACTGGAAGCTTGCCTTCTATGTCACTTGGGTATACATGAGTATTCATGCACCTAACTAAATATTAATTTACTATTTATATTTAGTAACTATTTAGGCCTCTATGATCTGGTTATTCCCTCTGATAATTATCAGAAACTACACAATAAATTATTAGTTTAACCAACACAATTAAGATACCACTGTGTCTCCAGTAGCTGCTAAATTACACTATATTTGCCTTTTTCCATTTCTCCAGAACCACAAACTGGTTTCATAACCTCCATGAGTAGTGTTTTTTCAAGTATTGTCACTATACCTTCAGAATGTAGAGAGGACGATTTTCAAAAGACTTTCCTATGTAAATTCTTTCCAACATATCTGAATGTGACCCAACCATTTGTTCCATCCAGTGGTATATCTAGTAGAAGTACACAAAGAAAAGTACTTTGTTGAGACAAAAGAACTGTGGTTATTACATATTTCTAGTATCTTGATCATTATCTCAATGTCATACTCAAAAACTGTCACAACTATTATGGTTGGTAACCAGATGATTGGTCGCAGCAATGACATCTCCTTCCACATGGAACAAGAAGTACAGAGTGAGATCAATGGGGACACAATGTCACAACAGGAGGAAGGTAATTATTACATCTACTGTACATAACTTTTATAATATTACACTATTCTGTATGTGTTTAAAATACGTAAGTCCCAATGCATTTAGCTTAGTCAACTATGTTATTGTAATAACTATGGCAAAACAGGAATTCCAACACATTTTCAATATACGATTGGTCAATCTAGTGCTATGAATATATTTGACAAATTTTAATCAGGCCTTATAAATACCTTCAGAAAATGTAGTGTTAATATGTGATGGGAGCAGAACCTTATTGATAGGCACTATATGAGTGAAAGTATTGGGACACACAATTGAATCATTGCATTTTACATTTACTATGGTTTTCTATGGGGTGCCACCAATGTAACAAGTCACTAAATGGGATTTCTTCCCTCCTAAATATTCCATAATCAACTGTGAGTGACGGTAATGAAACTTGGATGTGTTTAGAAGCCACAGAATCTAAGCCACAAAGTGGAGACTACATGAAGTTAGAGAGCGAAGTCCAATGCAGAGGTGCATTGTGCATATAGGTAGTGTCTAAAGGCCGCCTCACACACAAGGATATCATTAAGGATATCATTGAAACGTCACAGATTTGTGAACGTTCCAACGATATCGTTAGTGCGTCCTTGCGTGTAAACGAACGAGTAGGATGAAAAATCGTTGGAACGGTCATCACAAGAATGAGATTCTGACCTCAAATCTATCGTTCGTCGTCCAATTAAGGAACTGTGAAGAAGCCACATCGTTCAGTGTGACACCTTCTTGAACGATTTTGTTCAAAATTCTCCTATTCCTGCTGCTTTGGAAAATCGTTCAAAGGATCTTCTCAAAATCGCTGGCGCATTGGCTAATGCAAGATCGTTAGCCATATCCTTGCGTGTGACAACGCACCAACAATGTCGGAAGGATCGCAGTCACGTGACATAGGGAACGATATCGTTCACCTATATCTTTGTGTGTGAAGCGGCCTTAACCAACATGTTGGGTTTCTATGAAGAGGTAAGTGCAAATCTGGATATTGGTAGTGCTGCTGATGCGATTTAGGCTGGTTCCACACTGCAGTTTTTCCTGATCAGGTTCCATCAGGTTGTGTGCCAAAACCAGGAGAGGAACTTGCAAAGAAAAAGTATAATTGAAAGAGTGACACCTGTCCTGAGGCCGGCTTCACACCACAGTTTTGGAGCTGTCAGGCTGTGTCCGGTGTTTTGCTGGATGCACCCGACACAGCCTGACAGCTCCGGACAGAACAGAACTGGAGGACAAATATGGGTTCATGGAAAGAGCTGTAAAAATAAAGAAAATCGTTATTAACTAGCATTATAATTACTGATTTCCACCCCCCCCCGCTGCGTCTACTTCTGGTGCTGCTCATTAATTTCCTGGATATTCACTGCAAACGGGTCTAACAGGCAATCACAGATGCAGTCACAGAGAATAGGCGTCTGCTCACAGACATTTGCAGCAGAGCTGAAGATGTTCCCTGTTGATTATGCCGTAGGGAGGGTTTTTTTGTTGATTAAAGATGGGAAACAGGGTTGTCTTGTGTTTTATTTCTAAATGTTTTTTTCGATGTTGTGATTTTTTACTGCTGCTAGAAATTCATAGGAGGTGGATCTAATATTGACCTGACACTGTGAATTTTGGGCTTACTGTCAGCTGTGATTGCAAAGCTGGCATTAACCCTTTTATTACCCAGTATGCCACCACCTCCAGGGCCAGTGGAAAAGTCAGGGTACAGCACCAGAAAATGTCGCTTGTATGAATGTGCCATTTTCTGGGGCAGATGCGGTCTGCAATTCACAGCGGGGAGCCCCAGAAAGCTTGGGTCACCCTGTGCTGAGGATTCAAGCCCCCAGCTGCTTAGTTGTACCTGTCTTGAAACCAAAAATACAGCGATGCCCCATGACATTTCTTTTAATTATTTTATGAAATTCATGAAATAATTTAAAAAAAGGGTTTCCCTATATTTTTGGCTTCCAACCAGGTAAAAATAGGCAGCTGGGGGTATGGGTCAGCCTGTACCTGCCTGCTGTACCTTGCTGGCATACAAAAATATGGTGAAGCCCCATGTCATTTTTTAAAAATTATTTAAAGGAATAATTTTATAAAAGGGGGTCAACTGTGTTGCGGTTTTGGTGCTTTTTTGGGCCAGGAGATTCAGATGAGCACAATGAACACAATGCATGCAGTTTTGTGCCAAAAGTGAAATCCATGGCAAAAACTATATCATAGTTTTGGTGCACCAATTCTCTGTGACAGCATCTTTGATTGGCTGTTGGGTCCCTCTGCAGTGAATATCCAGGAAGTTATTGAGCGGCCATAGAAGCACAAGTGGGTGGACGCCAGAAAGTATAATGCTGTTTAATAACTATCTTCTATCTTTTACAGCCTCCTAGCCCCATCCCATAACTTTACTTTTCGGGTTTCAGACTCAAGTTTTGAGCCTCTTTTGGCCTCGAACCCGAACTTTAAAAAAAAGTCCGGGTGAGTTTGCTGAACCTGAACATCGACGGATTCACCCATCACTACTCATCTCTAATAAAATACATTTTTTCTATTTAGAATATTTGCTATAGATAATATTAAAAATAAGAATAAGACTTGCATCGTCTAGATTATGATATTGTTCATAGTAAGAGGCCGTGCTTCGTTGGCCAGAAGTGTCATTGTACGTTTGCTGGTCAATTAGGTTCTGTGTATTCTCAACCAAAACTCTAAGTAAAAGAGAAAGACATCCAGTTAGTAGGGATACCAGAATGTGAAATATGAGCCTTAAATGTCATCAGTTACTCACGTATATGTGATGGCAGATTTCTTTAGCATATCCTTAACCTCATCGACTACAGAAACATTTACATAGAAGTGAACGTCCTTATTCTTCTGTATATGCTCAGGTGAGTCTGGCTTCCACAGGACAATCTAAAATGTGTGTAAATGACACATGTTAATCATCTGCTTTTAATATTAAAGATGTGATGACCAACTTATGTTTAGAGTGGTAGAATTTCAGTTTGTCAGGCCCAAAATGGTTTATAATCAAATGGTGATCAACTCATAATATTATAAGTTTTAAGAATAGATCTTGACTCATAAGCCTTATTCTTCAAAGCAATTTTGCCAGAATTCTGGCATAAATTGCTCTGAAAAGTCTCAATATTTTTTCGCAAATCGGAGTTGCCAAAAGTTTTGTACCTTTTGGCATTTTCACGCTAGTTGCTCCCAACTGCACCAAAATGGTGATGCCATCGCTTGTCTAGATCACAATAAGTGATTTTACGTACTCCAATAGTCTTAGGCTGATGTCCCATCTTCGCTTATTGTAATTCCTGGCAGATGTCGCCGC
Organism: Allobates femoralis; assembly: GCA_033576535.1. Classification (NCBI taxonomy): domain Eukaryota; kingdom Metazoa; phylum Chordata; class Amphibia; order Anura; family Aromobatidae; genus Allobates; species Allobates femoralis. The sequence continues at coordinate 596,451,444 of JARQOC010000002.1, forward strand.
TTCTGCCAGATCTACTGTGGAACGGCCAACTTGCGACATCGATCCAGCAAGCCCCATTCATTCTCTATGGAGCTTGCGGTCAGGTGCAGCAAGTGCGGTATTGCTGAATCTGGTAGATCCGGCATTTCCAGATATAAACGCACAACAGGATGCAGCAGGCCCCCATGAGAATAAAGGGGGCAGCGTTGGGGTAAAATACTAATGAAATAACCTCCAAAGATCTGTGGGGTGACCCTTTAGTGTTCCATATGCACACAGGCTTGCATAGGACGCCATTCACACTACATGAGATGAAGGTCTGCCCAGATAACAGCTTATCACCAACATCTCTACTATTAGATCATGCAGGCTTCTTAGCACCACATGTGCACTCCACAGAACAATGGTGTGATTGGCACCCTATTCAAACCTGTGTGCATTTGAAATACTAGGCAGCCACCCGATGCCTGATGGCTTAGGCTATCTTCACACCACGGTTGTGGTATTTCAGGTTCTGTCCAGTGTTTTACAGGAAACACCGGACAGAACCTGACTGCCCCAGACAAACAGAACTGGAGGGCAAATATTCGGCAGATCGCAGCTGCAGCTGCTGAAATTTCAAGATCCCGCTAGCCGCGGTCCTGAAATCTCAGGTGGCGATTTTATGTCGGATCTGGCGCCATAGACGCCCATGTTAGGGGGGGCCGAATCCAGGAGGATCCAATTTGTGCTGATTATTCCCCCAGACAGAAAATCACAGCAAGCTGCAATTTTGTGTCCGGGAGAGAAACCCGCATTGTCCCGTATCCGCCAGGACAGATGTAAACCGGATGGCAAATAGCTGCCATCCGTCTTCATCTGGTCCCATATTATCGTTGTCACACCGGACAGCCCCGGATCCTGAACAACATGGTGTGAAACCAGCCTTAGTCCAGTAAGTTGTTTAATTGGTAATTTGCGCCTGTGCTGTCCCCGTCTCTACCATCAGTATTAGTAAAAATTGCTGCCTTTTTTTCTGCCTTTATGTGCAATACATTAAAAGAACATACAACATACATGCATTACAACTGGATGTGAGAATGGGCCCAGAAAGAAAACTATAGAAAAGTGGCTTAGAGTGATCAGTAATATGAGGTTCCCTTTTTATAATGTAACTTATTCCAGTAATACGCTTAGGGTTCACTCACATTTGCATATAATAAATCGGCCTGATTTTCATCAAGAAAAGTGGGATGAGTAAAATCTGTTTGGTATTCCATATGTTATGTGAGTACTGTGTGAGTGAGTAATTTTTTTCTTCACGTAGCATCTGTATGCCATCCTTATGCAATACGTTTTTTTTCTCAGCAGCTATTATTCTACATTCATTTACAGGACAATTTACAGTGTTCTATGCTTCAGAATGGTAATGTATCTGTAAAAAAGAGATGACATACGGATGGTCCGTCTGTTTTTTCTCATACCCATACACTTGCATTGGAGAATCTTGGCCATTTTAAATGGCAGTACGTAGCATGCTGTGATTTTGTTTCCCTCAGTCCAAAAACAGCGGACGAAAAAAATTTCAAATCAGCACTTCCATGTATGCAGTACGCATGGTGTCCTTTTTCACATGCACTGTAGGCACGTTCACACGCATATTAATTAAAATCAATAGATATCTTCATTCCTCCATGGACCATTCATGTACTGTATCTATGTGATCCACAAAGAGATATGTCTGTTTTTTTCTAGCTGCACAAATGACACACGTACAGCACACAGATGCCATCTTTGTGACATCCGTATGACATGTATCGGAAAAAAAACATAATACTGAAATTAAGGATTTTTAAGTGTAGAAGATGAGCAAACATGGAAAAAAGATTGATTGACTACAGTTATTTAAATTATTTAAAATAACTAATGACGTGGGGTCTCTCTCTTTTTTGATAACCAGCCAAGGTAAAGCAGACAGCTGTGAGCTGGTACTACCAGGTAGAGAAGGCCCATAGTTATTTCTTCCTTCCCAGGCTACATACAGTTAGGTCCTTATATGTTTGGACACTGACACAAATTTTGTTTTGTTTTTTTACTTGTTTACTGAAGCATAGTCAAGTTATATATTAGGCAATTGTTTGACACTGGAGCTAGCTAGGATTTATGTGGTAGAAGGTTATTTTGTCTACCATCTTTTAGAGCTGCTTGAAGGCCCTAGGAGGTTACCGTGTTTGTCACCTCCTTTTGTATTATTTAAGGTACATTAAATAGGGATTGGACCCAGCACTTACTTTTTTCCTGATTGTTTACGGTAAATATCGCACCAAACGGTTTCCGCATGAATATACTTTTTACTTTATTAGAGGGTTTGGACCTGGCGCTCACTATACATAGAGTATTTAGGATAAATACCGCACCAAACTCCACACAAAAAATTATTTTTATTTTCTATTGTTAAAAATTAAGATAAAAATCACAATACAACACTCATATGATTTTGTATACTTTACTTATTATTCTTTGTATATTGCTCTCACATCAAGGAAAATTTAGCAAAACAATTAAAACCCGTGATTTAGCATTGGCTATAAAAGCAGCCACTGCCAGGTTTCATGCTGCACTCCACCAGAGCCATCGGCTGTGACAAGCGGTGATGTCATTAAGGTTACCGGTGTTCACAACATCAGTGTCGCACAACAGGTAGCGCAAAAGCAGGTTGCATAGGTCACAGAAGATGGCGGGAGAGACAACCACTGTGACCTGCGGTAACCTTATGATGTCAGCAATTTTCACTGCCACTGGCTCTTGCGCTACCTTCATTGTGATCTGGCTGCTCTTAATTGCAGTAACCTTATGATGTAACCACTCGACAGACTCGCTAGCTATCACAGAGCGCAGCGTGAGACCTGGCATTGGCTACTGTTACAACCTATGGGGCTTCGTTCTCTGAACGAGGCTCCATATGCTGGACTACTGAGTCGGAGAACATTGAGGGACTTCCATGTGGACTATGTTGGACGGAGCTATGTGGTAGTTCTTTTGGGAATAAATTGATGAATGAGGAACTGTGTATTGTCTTCAACTCTCTCTTTTTAGGTTTTTAAGGTTCTCTTTTGTGGGCTCCATCAGATTCGTTGGACTAATTTTCGTTGGTCAGATTTTAATTGTTATTTTTTTTAATAAATTGATGAATGAGGTCTTGAGTCAGGGGGTGTTTTTAGAATTTTTATTATTTTGGTTATTTTAACTTACTGGGTTAGTAATGGGGGTGTCTGATAGACGTCTCCCCATTACTAACACTAGGGTTTGATGCCATCTGACATTACACAGATGACATCAACCCCATAAACCTTTGCCTCATTTGCCACACCATCAGAGCAATTGGAAAGAACCAGGGTGAAGTGCCAGATTTGGGACATCTAATGTGACGTACCAATTCTGGGGTGGCTGCGGGCTGGTATTTTAAGGCTGGGAAGGGCCACATAACCATACAACATGTTCCAAATTATTATGCAAATGTTATTTTTGTCTGATTTTCTTAAATGGTCGGTGCAAATGACAGTGTAATAAAAGTCATCACCCGTTAGAGTATACATCGAATTTTATTGAAGAAACCTCCCAATGATAACAGTATAATCTTCAAAATTAAAAAAAAAACCTCTAAATGCACTCCAAATTATTAGGCACAGTAGAGTTACTAAACATTTGATGTGTTTGAAAGAACTGAAAATGCTCATTTGTTGAATTTGCAGCATTAGGAGGTCACATTCACTGAAATAAAAAGCTATTTAACTCCAAAACATCCTAACAGGCAAAGTTACATGTTAACATAAGAACCCTTCTTTGACATCACCTTTACAATTCTTGCATCCATTGAACTTGTGAGTTTCTGGAGAGTTTCTGCTTGTATTTCTTTGCATAATGTCAGAATAGCCTCCCAGAGTTGCTGTTTTGATGTGAACTGCCTACCACCCTCATAGATCTTTTGCTTGATTATACTCCAAAGGTTCTCTGTAGGGTTGAGGTGAGGGGAAGATGGTGGCCACACCATTAGTTTATATCCTTTTATGCCCATAGCAGCCAATGACACAGAGGTATTCTTTTGAAATCATATATATAAAACCCAAACTTTATTAATTTATGCAAACAACAAACGATTTAAAAACCAAGTGCTCAGTGAAGGGAGGATGGAAGGAAGAACTAGGCCCTGCACTCTAGACTCCCTCCTTTCTCCTAACTTTCAGCGGGGGTTGGAACCCTAAAACGGAATGTTGTGGCAACCCCATTCATCATTGACTATCCCTCTGCCTGCCCTGACTCGTCCATGTAAGATGTGAGACAGTGCAAGGGGTACTATTGCAGAGATATAGAGGGTATTAGTTAACGTAGGTGCACACTGCACTTAGTGGTTAAAAGGGGTGACTCTCCCTGTTTGTACTGCCCCTACCTGACAGTGGGGTCGGCGCCCTAAGCAACTATATGGTGCCCCCACTCACCGCTGGCTGGTACCTTGGTCTGCCCCTACACTACTATCATCAACCTTTTTAGGGAGCAGTAATGTTAGATAACGGGTTAAGACCAATTGGTACTTATCTTGGCAGTTGTTTTCGGGTCTTGTCATCCTCACTGCATACGCCTCGATGCGTTTCACCTTTCAGCTCATCAGGAGGCCTTGTCTCTCACACTCCAACATGTGTGTGTGTGTTTGCTGATAGTAGCAAAATTGCAGGGACCTTCTGATAGCTTCCAGTTCCCTTTTACCACCTGTGATGTCCTTAGCTCCTCCCCCTTCCTGTGATCTCACTCTCTCATTCCCGGATCCATCTTTCCCACATATTTACTTTATATTTACTCCATTCCCGTTTTTTCACCTCCCCTCCACCACTCTCTCCACCCATATCACAGTTCCCAATTGTTTTTTCATCCCCCTTTCCACCTACAGTATATATCGGCCGCCGCCTGTCACTTCTTGCGCATGAACCACACACTGCACGTGTGGAACGCAAACCGGAAGTGCTGCCCCGCGCACCGGAAGTGACATTCCGTCGCTTTTCTGGTGACGCGGTCAGCCCTGCGAGCCCACCGACGTCACTGCAAGAGGCAGCACACACTCATGGGAGCATCATCCCGTTGTCTTGGGGACCGATGCTCTCTCATAGTGCAAACCTTGCACTCCACAAGGGCACAGGCAGGGGCATACATTACTTATCATTCCAGTGGAGCTAGGGGGACTTTAAAAATGGGCCCATCATTTAGTTATAGTGGTGGGGTACGCATGGTATATAGGAGCTAGCCAGCATGTGGCAATTTTATGTCATTATGGGATGTCCGTTCCACTGGGATGAGGTAAGAGAAAGTATATCTCCTTTTTATCATCAGGGGACAATTTGTTACAGGGTGATTTATATACATTAACATAATATTTAACCTGCCTCTTTGCAGGATATTTTGCACAGCCCCCCAATCCCGGACCAGGGGTCTCATGTACGTCTTATCGGTTATAAAAAGCGCGCATATGGCATTTGTTCATTAATGCCCCTAGGGACCAGTGAATCAAACTTAAAAATCCATTCTGTTTCTTTTTGTAATATTTTTCAGTCATGGTTCCCATCTCTGGGTCCCATCTCTGGGTCCCTCCTTTACCAACTCGATCACAAGGAACAACATGTCATATATGTCACCACCATGGACATCATTCATGTGTCTTGCCAGTGGGGTATCCCTCCCATTTCGGACATCCCCCAGGTGTTCCCCCACCCTACGTCTCAGTTCTCTCTGAGTCTTACCCACATAATCAATTGGACACGGGTAGGTCGCCGTGACTCTTACACACAGTTGCTCTAGTACCCAGGTAGTATTCTACCGAAGACCGCCTTGTGCATAGTCACTACAAGACACCTGGAATGCCCTATAGGTTTTTTCATATATGGCGATTGTCACTTTTGTGACAATATGAAACTATGTAAATTCATCAAAAGTACTTCTAATTGAAAGACCTTTTATATCAGGGATTTCTGCAATTGTAAATCATCTCAGGGGTGGTGTATGTGGTGACCTGCCCGTGTCCAATGGATTATGTGGGTAAGACTCGGAGAAAACTGAGACGTAGGGTGGGGGAACATCTGGGGGATGTCTGAAATGCTCCCATGAGTGTGTGCTGCCTCTTGCAGTGATGTCGGTGGGCTCGCAAGGCTGACTGCGTCACCAGAAAAATTACGGAATGGCACTTCCGGTGCGCGGGGCTTCACTTCAGGTTTGCGTTCCTCACGCCCGGCGTGCCGTTCACGCGCAGGAAGTGAAAGGTGGCAGCCGATATATAGGTGGAATAGGGGGAAAAAAAACTATTGGGAACTGTGATATGGGTGAGAGAGTGGTGGTGGGTAGGTGAAAAAGCGGGAACGGAGTAAATATAAAGTAAATATGTGGGAAACATGGATTCGGGACTAAGAGAGTGAGGTCAAGGAAGGGGGAGGAGCTAAGGACACTACAGGTGGTAAAAGGGAACTGGAAGCTATCAGATGGTTCCTGCCATTTTGCTACTATCAGGAAACACACACACATGTTGGAGTGTGAGAGACAAGGCCTCCTAATGAGCTGAAAGGTGAAACGCATTGAGCCGTATGCAGTGAGGGTGGCAACACCTAAAAACAACTGTCAAGATAAGTACCAATGGCCTTAACCCGTTATCTAACATTACTGCTCCCTAAAAAGGTTGATGATGGTAGTGTAGGGGCAGACCAAGGTACCTGCGGTGAGTGGGGGCGCCATATCGTTGCTTAGGGTGCTGACCCCCCACTGTCAGGTAGGGGCAGTACTAACAAGGAGAGCCACCCCTTTTAACCACTAAGTGCACTGTGCACCTACGTTAACTAATACCCTCTATATCACTGTCTCACATCTTACAGGCACGAGTGAGGGCAGGCAGAGGGATAGTCACCAAGGAGTGGGGGCGCCACAACGTATTTTTTTAGGTTGCCAACCTCCGCTGAAAGGTAGGGGAAAGGAGGGAGTCTACAGCGCTGGGCCTAGTTCTTCCTTCCATCCTCCTTTCACAGTGCACTTGGCTTTTAAATCGTTTGTGGTTTGGATAAATTAATAAAGTTTGGGTTTTATATATATGATTTCAAAATTTGCTGATGTGGCCCCAGACGTACAGTATCCACACCCTATGTGAAAAAACAGAGGTATTATTTGCAGCATGAGATGGTGCATTGTCATGCATGAAGATGATTTTGCTCCTGACGGCACATTTTTGCTTTCTGTACCATGGAAGAAAGTTCTCAGTCAGAAACTTTATATACTTTGCAGAGGTCATTTTCACACCTTTAGGAACCTTAAAGGGGCCTACAGCTGTTTCCCAATGATTTTGGCCCAAAACATGACTCCTCCACCTCCTTGCTGATGTCGCAGCCTTGTTGGGACATGGTGGTCCGCTTGTGAGCACTGTTTAGGAGTGGCCAATTAGTAGGTTTAAGCACCACAGCAAGCCTTTGAAGGATCTTACACCTTGATTTTCGAGGGACTCCAGAGGCACCAGCAGCTTCAAATATCTGTTTGCTGGTTTGTAAGGCCTTTTTAGCAGCTGCTCTCTTAATCCAATGAACTTGCCTGGCAGAAACCTTCCTCATTCTGCCTTAATCTGCATGAACACATCTGTGCTCAGAATCAGCCACAAATCTCTTCACAGTACGATGATCACGCTTAAGTTTTCGTGCAATATCTAATGTTTTCATCCTTTGTCCAAGGCATTGCACTATTTGTTGCTTTTCGGCAGCAGAGAGATCCTTATTCTTTCCCATGTTACAAAACAGTGGCCTGTTTAATATTGTGGAACATCCAGTTTTCCTTTTATTGGGCTCACCTGCTAAACTATCTAAGATATCTGAGATTGATTTCAGTGACCCAAAGAACTCTGAGACACAATCCCATCAATGGGTTTCATTGACAAAAAAAAAAAAACTCTGACACTTAAAATAAATTTGCATAATAATTTGGAACATGGTGTAGTAAAACCAGCTTGCTGCTGTCTTCTTTACTTTGCCTGGCTATCAAAAATGGGGGGACCCTATGTAATTTTATTAAAATCATTATTTATTTGGCTAATAACTGTAAAATCTATCTATTGTTTCACATGGACATCACACATGTACACATGATAGCACATTGATGGCACAGATGGCCTCACAGATTTACAAAACGGACCATGTAAATTGTGCGTTGTTATAACTGACAGGTGAAGGGGACCATATTGTTTAACATTTTTGCGTGTGCAATCCGATTTCACAGATGTTAGCAAACCCTTGAACTGAGAGAGATTTTGAACCCCCAAGGCAGAATTGCTATTGAGGTGTATTGAGGAGTATTAAATCATTTGGGTAAGAAAAAATCTTGTTACCATTTCATCGAATGAGGAGGTGATGTTTTGAAGAACCAAAACCTGGCGCTCGCTACGTGGAAGAACATATATCACCTGGTCCTGGCTGAAAATAAAATACACACACATATGTATAGACATAAATGTTTTAAGTACTGTATTAATGGTTACAATTCCTTTATAATAATCATGATAAAGTAATATTTAATTACTATGTGAAATTTTGCCAAAACATAGTGTGGCATATTTCAAAGTTCTAAGTCATATTTCTGTCGATCTTTTTGATGAATGTGTCAGGTCTCTTTGAGGCACCATTTTCCGCTCTTAAAGGGAATCTGTCAGGTCAAAAATCCATATGTAACTGATATAATTTTCTAAATCCTCTCTCTAAGCTCTCTCTATTCATGTTTTCTATTATTTATACTTCCCTCCTATCCTGTGTAAACTTCACAATAAAAGATTGATTCCATCTATCAATCACAGTGAGTGATCACTTAGTTCTTTGCTTCCCACTCCCCAAGGAATGAATATTCATGCATCACTGCACTGCCCTACCCTCCTCTGGTCTGTATGATATGTGACTGTGGTCGGCTCTCTAGGCGTCAGCACAGTGCAGATAGAGGAGAAAGGAGGGGGGAGGAGGTGTGTTCTCTTAGCAGATGCAGCTCTGAGATCTTCATTGTGTGTATCTGAGGCATGTGTGTAGTGCGTGCGCTGAGATATTTCTTTGTGTTTATAAGAACATTTGATAATTTGCTCAGCAGATACACAGATTACATGTATGCAGGAAAACCAATGTTCATACAAACAGAAATCTCTCATAAGCAGCACAGGCTAGTGATGTTACTACAAGAGTTGTAGCACAAAACACCTTCCCCCCTCTCGACCCCCTCCCCAGCAGCCTGCAGAAGCCTGAGATTCAGTGTAAACGGCACAGAGGAGAGGGATACAATACCAACTTGGATAGGCGTGGTTATTTAAATTACATTTACATGCTGTGACTCCTGGAATCATGTCAATTACTTTTACAGCTGCCTGCAGGATATGAAGATGCTTATAGCACGAGAACTACAAAGAGTACAATAATGAATTTTACACATTCTGAAAGGTCTGCCCAAGCACTATTCAAGGGCACTATCAGTATCATACTGAAAAATGACCTGACAGAGTTCCTTTAATGTGCTAATACCGATTGACGCATTTATGACATATCCATGAAACCTCACAGTTAGAGATCGTGTGACAATTTCATTTCAAAAGTGCAAAATACTAATAAAGTAGCTATAGATAGCAAATTAGACAGCAAACTTAACCCCTTCACCACCAGGCAATTTTCTGTTTTTCATTTTTGTTTTTCTCTACCCTTTTTCCAAGAGCTATAACTTTTTTATTTTTACGACATTACAGACATATACGGGCTTGTTTTTAGCAGGACAAGTTGTACTTTTGAATGACTGCAATCATTTTACCATACAGTGTATAGGAAAACAGGAAAAAAATCCCAATGCGTTGAATTTGCAAAAGCAAAGTTAAGTTACACAATTTTTTTTTTTATCATGTTTGCTATATACCGTGTTTCCCCGAAACTAAGACCCCCCCGAAAGTAAGGCAAGGTAGGGGGAACGGGGGGGTCTGTTAATATAAGGCCCCCCCCCGAAAGTAAGGCCGCCGGGGGGGGGCGCTGGGGAATATAAGGCCAGTACCTGTCCCCCTGTGTGTCCAGGCTCCTCCAGTGTCCTTGCAGCTGCAGCCGCGCTGGTGCAGATAGGGTTAATCACAGCCGAACATGCTGTGTGCCCAGCCTTAAGTCACAGCAGCCCGGCTCCAGCTCTGATTGGCTCCTAGGAAGCAGTGGGCGTGGCCAGATGACGTCGTGGGCTCGTCATCTAGCCGCGCCCACTGGTTCCTGGGAGCCAATCAGAGCTCGAGCTGGGCTGTTGTGATGTCAGGCTGGGCAGAATTCAGCAAGGGCACACAGCATGTTAGGCTGTGATTAACCCTATCTGCACCAGCGCGGCTGCAGCTGCAAGGACACTGGAGGAGCCTGGACACTCTGGGGGACAGCAAGGAGCCACACTGAAGGCCAGGGGAGCTGGTAAGAAGCAATGTGTATGTGTATGTGTGTGTTTGTAAGTGTATGTTTGTGTGTAAGTGTATGTGTATGTGTGTGTTTGTAAGTGTATGTTTGTGTGTAAGTGTATGTGTATGTGTGTGTTTGTAAGTGTATGTTTGTGTGTAAATGTATGTGTATGTGTGTGTTTGTAAGTGTATGTTTGTGTGTAAGTGTATGTGTGTTTGTAAGTGTATGTGTGTGTGTTTGTCAGTGTGTGCGTGTGTGTATGTGTGTGTGTATGTTTGTAAGTGTGTGCGTGTGTGTGTATGTGTATGTGTTTGTAAGTGTATGGGTGGGTGGGTGTGTGTGGATGGGAGGCTGGAGTGGCTGGGGCTGCCAATATAAGACCCCCCCCCCGAAAGTAAGACAGGGGGCCACTTTTGGCCCCAAAAAAATATAAGACAGGGTCTTACTTTCGGGGAAACACGGTAGTAAAACTATCATGCAGCAGAAAACGAATCCTGCAAAAAACAGGATTCGGGACCATATTTTGCCACACTTTGTCCACATCCTGTTCTGTCAGGTTCTGCCCATTATATCGTGCAAAAAACAGGATCACCCTGACTGCAAAAAAATGTGGTGTGACGGTAGCCTAAGTCCTATATGTAGCTGAGTGATTGACAGAAAAACATACTGAACTGTCAGAGATCCTGCTTCAGTTTCTGATGGCTATGCAAGTTGTCAGAATCAGAAACAAAAGCACTATAGAATGGTATCTTTTTTTGCATAGTGGCTTGTTCACAGATTTGCAGTTCAGGAGGAGGGAATATCTAAAGTTTTCTAAGTAAAGCAAAAAAAAACCTAGACTATAGATAAGGATAAAAACACTTAGAGAATAAATAAGCAAATTATTAGGGTATATACCCACTGGGTGTATGCGCTGAGTTTTTGGTGATCTGTTTCTGCAGAAATAACGTATCACCTACAGACTTTAAAGTCTTTGTGATTATAAAAATGCTGTGCCCTCATGTGCATTTGTGCGTGGTCCGTTTTTGCTGCAGAAATCATGTGTGCTCAGAAATGCCCATGTCAATTAACTTGAGCGTGTTTGGACTGTGTTTCCACATTGATTCCATTCTAACTCTAAAAAAAGCATCACAAATTGAATGGTATTCACACAGTCCTTTTGTGATGCTTTTTTACTGCGATTTCCAGAGAAAAAACGCTCCATTACTCACCTTCCCCGGCGATCCCATGGTAAGCCCTGGTGATTTCTTCCTTCCAGGCACCGGCAGGACTTGCGCAAAGTGACTTATAGAATCTTCCCATGTGGCTCAGGCTGAGTCACATGGAGCAATGTCCTGGAAATACTGTACACACAGGTCCTACTGATTCCCGGAAGGAAGAGATCCTCAGAGCTCACCGTGGGATCGCCAGGTGGGGGGGGGGGTGAAAATGTGTGTGTGTGTCTGTCTGTATGTGTCCCCTTATTTGTGCTGCATTTGTAATGTGCACATAGCCAATACATTTGTGCTGCTTTTTTCTTACACAGTTGCGTTTGTGCAGCTGAAAAACGCAGCACACAAAAAAAGCAGTACAAACGTCCAGTGGGCACTTAGCCTAAAAGCTATGCTGATACATTAAAGCAAGTAAAGACAACAGCAACATGGGTACAACCAGCGCTCACATCCAGCATGTATTACAGGGAGAGACACTCCTTTAGAAAAATCTAAAATTTAGAATAGGATAAACATTAAATGTTTGTGGATCTGATAAATAGATCAATGAAGATTGTAGACTTAAACTGAGCAATTTTAATAACTAAAGGTAACCAGTAACAGATAAAAAGAATACCATTGTTGATTATACTATGGCTCTACTGAGTAGTTTGGATGGTTAGTGAGTGGTGGTATATTCAATATATGCTAGACTGGATCCAAATGGGAAAACATTGAACAATAACTGGCTGGTGCTGAACCTGATGGAAATATTTCTGGTAATATGTATGAATATTATTTAAGTAATGCACTGTATTTCTCTGTATTTGTATTCTAGAAAGTATAATCTGGTGTTCCATGAGGATGGAGGATACGGTACTATTTTGAGACCCATGTAATAATGAAATAATGTCAGTAATGCAATGTATATTCAAGAACACCACAGTATAGTAAAGTGTTATGGGTGGGTGTACAGTAGGAAGGGCAGGGCGGAGGGGGTTTGACGTTGGGGTTATTCTGTGATGTTAATAAAAAAAACATTTTAATTTAAAAGTTATCTGATTAAAACAAAAGGTAATCACTATCAAAAGTAAAAAAATATTGTTTGCCATTTCAAAGTGTCCATAGCCTTAAACTGGAGCTCAGTCCAGGTCTGGTGAATGAAATCTATGTACCCTATAGAGAGAAGCTGCAAACAACCTCACTATTGTTCTCCCATTGGAATTGATCTGAGTTGCATTTTAAATGTGATTCACACAGCTCTGAGACATCCTGTACCCTAGGCTAATGAAATACACTACTTAATCATTAATTTTGTCTCTATTAAACCATGATAAAACAATATTTACGGCTCCACGGGTGATGGCGTTGTTGGACTCTCTGGAATTCTGAAATGATAAATTTATTTTAGTTATTCTCCTCAAATGGAAACTAAAATCACAACTTCCTATTCCTTTTTAATGAAAGAAAAGACCTTATTAAAAGAAGACTTTGGCTTCGTTCACACTGGCATTTTTTCAATTCCATTTGTTCCATTTTTAAAAACAGAATTAATGTTATAAATGGATCCATTATATGTATGTTTATCAAACGTAAGAGAAAGTGTATCTTTTCTGTTATAAGAACTGACACATATCTGAATACAGGTGAATCCTATAGTTATCAAATCTAAGAAAAACGAATAGATAAAGTAATGTCAAAATGATAGTGACGATAACCTGATGTGGGAACCTTTTGAAGTTAGGGTTTCGGCGGTGCAGCTGAACTTTTTGCCACACTGTTCATGACCTCGAGCTTAATCCGAACCTCAATGGAAGTAATTGATTGGCAGTTCAACTCTACGACTACATACAGCCAACCATAAAACTATAAGTAAAACATGTCCGGTTGTGGGAGAGTGTTTTTTCTAATTCATTTTGGAAACACACTACACCCAAAAACATTTCTCTTAAAGGGATCTTGTCACCTCCAAAACGCCTCCTAAGCTAGCAAAACATGTCCCTGCACCATCCTATCACTAATCTCACACTTCTTTTGTCTCCTAAAAGCATCCTGTGAAAGTGCATTAAAACGTTTTAATACTCACTCATTAATGATTATAATTAGCAGTGACTATATTCTTTAGTCACCAAGGTGGGCTGTTTTGCAGCTCCAGGACCCACCCTGTCTCTGTGTGTTTGCTTTGCTTGTGCAGGCATTGCCCTCCCCCCTCTCTATCACTCACAGAATGCAAATCATTAGTCCTGCCTTCAGTTTCAGTTTCACAGCAGCACAGACAGAGAGAGGACAGAATCCTGGAGCTGCAAAACAACACCCCTTTTTGACTAAAGAATATAGCCCCTGCTAATTATAATCACTAATGAGTAAGTATCAAAAAGTTTTTTTCCTCTTTCACAGGATGCTTTTAGGAGAGAAAAGGAATGTGAGATTAGTGATAGGATGCTGCAGGGACATGTTTTGATAACTCAGGAGGCGTTTTGGAGGTGACAGGATCCCTTTAACCCCAGTGAAAGCCGATCAAACACTGCACACAGCTTACACTGTGCCAAGCGCCGACCGTACCAGACCACAGCAGTGCTCGTTCCAGTGCTTTGCAAATGTAAAGCACCTACACAGGTGTACTCAACACCGGGAGGTTTGGTAAACCCAAATGAACCTTGAAAGGTTCACTCATCTCTGCTTATAATGTATCACAGATATAACACACAGACCATCTTCTTTACATTAAGTACAGCAATAGACAGTCCACTATATGTACTTCTTACTTATGTACAGACAATTTGTATCACACGTACCTGTGTGACTGACGCCCTTTGGAAACCTTAACTGTGTGCATATAAAAAATCATCAATCATCTCCCCATGTTATAGCAGGTTGAGAGTGATTGCTGCATAAGTATTAGGCACCTGTGTTGCTTTTTTCATTGGGGCCTGCTGTGTCCTGCTAAGTGCAATGAATATCAGACCTTGGTTGTTGTTTGATAAGTTTTTTCTATATCTACTTCTTGATAAATACTACCACCTTCCGGCTAAGGCTGCTTTCACACAGCGTTTTTATGCTGTCCGAGGGGATCAGACTTTTTGCTGCTCCCCTCGGACAGCATCGGATCCAAACTGATGTCTGCAATCGGATGCCAAATAGGCATCCGATTCCGATATTTAACAGCATCAGCTGGATCCTGTCCCTGCTCCTCCTGTCATCTCGTCCCCCTTCTCTCTCCCTCCTGTCACCTTTGTCCCCCCGTGTCTCCCCTCCTTGTCCCCTCTGTCTCCCCTCTTTGCACCCCCTCTTTGTCCCCCTGTCTCCCCCTGTGTCTCCCCTCTTTGTCCCCCTGTGTCTCCCCTGTGTCTCCCCTCTTTGTCCCCTTGTGTCTCCCCTGTGTCTCCCCTCTTTGTCCCCCTGTGTCTCCCCTCTTTGTCCCCCTGTGTCTCCCCTGTGTCTCCCCTCTTTGTCCCCTTGTGTCTCCCCTGTGTCTCCCTCTTTGTCCCCCTGTGTCTCCCCTCTTTGTCCCCCTGTGTCTCCCTCTTTGTCCCCCTGTGTCTCCCCTCTTTGTCCCCCTGTGTCTCCCCTCTTTGTCCTCCTGTGTCTCCCCTCTTTGTCCCCCTGTGTCTCCCCTCTATCTCCCCCCTCTTTGCTCCCCTGTTTGCAGACCTTAAAAAATAAAAAAATCTTCATTCTCACCTCTCCGCGACACCCGCGCTGCTTCCAGCTTCTTCTGATCAACAGGACCTGGCATGATGTCACAGTCACATGACCGGTTACCGCGGTAACCGGCCATGTGACTCAACTGTGACGTCAGGCCAGGTCCTAGAGGCACAGAGCGCTGGAGGCATCGCTGGATCGTGGAGAGGTGAGAATGAAGATTTTTTATTTTTAACCCTTTATTTTCAGGAGATATCACTTCTGAAATGTATGAATATACATTGCAGAAGTGATATTAGATGGCACAGAGCGGTGTTAGTGTACTGAGCATGCTCAGTGCACTAACATCGGGTCCGAGGAGACATGAGCTGTTTCCTCGGATCCGCGCTCCATAGGGCCCCATGTTATTTGGCACGGATCAGGTCGGATCCAATTCGGTCCGATCTGACCCGCTGTGCCAAAAATCGCAGCAGGCTGCGATTTTGGGCACAGCAAAAAATCGGCCAGGATCGGATCCGACCAAAATCGGATGCCAATAAGGCCAAATCCGATGTGATCCGTGCCCATAGGATAACATGGGGCCAAAATCTGATCCGTGGCTGTCCGTTTTACAACGGACAGCCACGGATCACAGAAAAACGCTGTGTGAAAGCACCCTAAATAAGATACAAGTGAAACAGTCAAAACATCAATATTATTTTCTTATTTTTTTCTATATTATTTAGGCATTCTTCCTCAATATCATATAGAGCTAAGCTAAAAATTCTGCTTGTGTTTTCTATTACCTCTAAATAATGTACTGTAAGAGCTTTTATAAGTGCATTGCAGGAGCTTACAAACTAATACATCACTTGTGAGACAAAAGATAAACAGCTAATAACATAATATTTATTCATTTATATAGCGCTATTAATTCCATAGCACTTTACATACATGAGCAAATGGTGTCTCTCTTGGAGCTCACAATCTAAATATCCTATCAGTATGTCTTTACAATGTGGGAGGAAACTGGAGTGCCCGGAGGAAACCCACGCAGACATGGGGAGAGCATACAAACTCCTTGCAGATGCTGTCCTTAGTGTCCTTGGTGAGAATTGAACCCAGGACTTCAAGACCTCAGTGCTGCAAAGACTGCAGTGCTAACCACTTGAGCCACCATGCTGCCCGTACACAGCTGAATTATTATGTATATTAGTAGTTATGTATAAGAATGGGGAAGCCATGCAAAACTCAATGTTTCCACAAAACAGCTAAACATTTGCAAACCAATAAGCATTTAGGCTCATATTTAATATTAAACCTTGGCAAAAGTAAAATTCAGTAGCAATAAAATGAAACTGAGGGATGGATGGAAAGAAGAAGTATAACTGCATTTGCACAAGAAATATTATATTTCTGAGGCTGAAGGCACACTGTCCGTGTTCCTCGCGTGAGTGCAATGCAAGGGAGACTCGCATTGCTCTCGGCCCAGTATTATTAATGGTACCTTTACACGCCACTACCGAGGGTAGCAACAGGTAGGCACCGCATGTGCACGCGCGCGTTTTCAACGGTTGCTAACGGTACCTGATACCGCAAATACACACCGCCACAAGGTGCTCTACAGAAGGTATTTTCGTTCCCTGGAAGTGCCGACAGGTGCCGCAGGTTACCTTCTGTGGAGCACCTTCCCTGATTTACACGCCGCTACCACAAGGGAATCTGGGCGTACATGTTGTGCGCCGTAACTACATAGGCGTGACAGAGTTGTGTATTACGCGGCGCTCGTACAGGTGATTGGACAATGCAATAACATCATGATTGGCCAGCCAGCGCAGGAAGGCTGGCTAATACATGACGCTATAGCAAATGTGTATTGTGACTGGTCTGCTCGTTAAATATGCCGCCCTGTGCAGGGACAGCCAAAGGGTACACAGTAGTCTCCACCAATGATAGTTGATGGGGCGTGGTATATATGACGCTGTAGCACGCCCCAGGTAACTCAAATACCTTGCCTGTGCCCCGATTACACACCGCTACCATAGGGGTTATACCTGCTTGTTTTTCAGCACGGCTGAAAGACAGGTATCCAAAGAGACAGGACGGTACAACCTGAATTACACGCCGCCACTTCGCGGTGTTTTGAAGGTAAAAGGTACAATTGTCTCCGATACCTGCCGATTTCTACCTTTCGGTAGCGGCGTGTAAAGGTACCATAAATGATACTGGTCACATTACAGCGAGTTCATCGCATTACTCTCGCATTGCGATGGAAATGTGAGTTCAATCGCAGATTTCCCCACGCAAGTGTCCAATGTAAATATATGAGTGCAAGAAAATCTCATACCCATACAACACAGTGTGATAGTTGCACACATGTACTTTAAAAATGGCTTCAAACTCTGCGGTTGTCAAAACCACGGAGTTTGAATTTGCCCTTTCCAGGTACAGTAAGCAATCATCTTTCACCGCTGTGACAGCAGCGGTGAAAGATTGATTAATAACAACACAGCTGCTATCCACAGTTTGAAATTCCCGGGGTTAATGTGCATATTAACCCCATCTGCAGCCTCTGTGCGGCATGTCAGCACAGAGGCTGCAGATGCGGCTAATAAGCTGGTTTATGCAGGGTTAACCCCATGTTTGTATTTGCCAGCTTGTGTCCAGGTATGTCCACACTCCCTGGACCCAAGCTGACATCATACACTTGGTCAGCAGGGGTTAATACATGTTTTAACTAAAAGCTGGCAGTTATCGCTAACAGTAAATTACTGTAATTGCAAGCCAACTCCTGCACTCAGGAGATCTCCATGGTACTGTACGCTAAGAGCGTACACTGACAGCCGCTGTCCTTGGTGCGATGTCTTACATCAGCAACCTGGCCAGCGCACCAGAGTTTGAATGTACGCTGTGCATGGTGCTATGGTGTATTAACCGGGAATTACAAAATGTGGACAGCCGCTGTGTTTTTATTAATCATCTTTCACCACTGCTGCCACAGCAGTGAAAGATGATTGCTTACTGTACCGGGAAACCGGGAATTTATTTTAAAAAAAAAACGGTTAATGCTGTCGGTGGTCCAGAAGTTTGCTCAGCGGGATTAAATGCTGAGAAATCCCACCGACCAAACTTCAGAACCGTGGACAGCATCACACTGACATGCATCACACTCACACTCACGCAGCATACTCACATGCATGCAGCCATGCACACTCACCCACACGGACCACACTCGCACCACACTGACACAAAACACGCACTACACTCGCATCACTGTCATGCATCAAACACGCTCCACAGCCATGACATGGCTTTGAAATGTATATGCTGTTGGCCCAGAAAAGATATGAAAAAAGGTTAGGATCCCATCAAAGAAAAGTACGCTTTGTTGTGCATGGACAGACTGGCTAATTTTAACTCTAAGGACTTCAAGTTTGTAAGTCTATTCTTTAGTAATATAGTATATAGTAAGGTCCAGAAATATTTGCACCGTGACAGAATCTTCATGATTTGGGCTCTGCATGCCACTATTTTTTATTTAAAATGAAACGGCTAAGATGCAATTGAAGAGTACTGTAGACTTTTTTAGGTTTGATTAAGGGTTGGAACAAAATGCGAAACGTTAAGGAATTGCAAAAATTTTTTACAAAACCTCCTCATTTCATGGGCTCAAAAGTAATTAAACAAATAAAGTTTAAGATAAAATGTTATTTTTTTAATACTTTTAGAGAATCCTTTGCAATCAATTACTGTCCAAAGCAAGGCTGGCATTTAGGGCGGGGCAGATTGGGCAATCGCAAAGGACCCCTATCGACAAAGGGGACCCCTGCTGGGAGCTTACTCGCCTATCATTTTCTGAGGCGGAAATTTCTCTGCCTGCCTTGTGTATCACCCCACTGGTCAGTGCCCACAGTAAGGGTACTGCACCCACAAACGAGTGTGCAGTTATTCCTGTCACAGGGAAGAGTAAGGTTTGCAAGTGGATCCCACCCCAGCACCTCCCACACTTAACACCGGGTAGACGGGTAGTCCCATTCCCATTGGGCGGAGTTAGGGGAGGAGGGAAGTCAGACAGGAGTTTTAGTTTGCACTAAGGAGTGAAGAAGAGGGGAGCCTCCGAGAGAGAGAAGGAGACTCCCAGGGAGGGGGCCTAGAGAAGAGGCAGCCCAGGAACAGAAAGAGGGGACCCCATATGGAACGCCCATACTCTGGGGAACCCTGGTCCATCTAACGGATTACCGGCTACTGAGGATACGGTGCAGGGTGTTCAGCCCCTGAGCCATCCACACCGATCGTCACAGGTCAGTTCATCAACCCTGACACCCTGTCTAGAAAGTGCAGCCTCGCCAGGATTGCCCACCAAAGGTCGAGCCCCTTCAGAGAGAGAGAGAAGGAAATCTCACAGCACCCCAACGGGCCTGGTGTAGAAGAGGGCTGTGCCAGGGCAGGTTTTAGCAGCAGGACACGGGATTGACAAAAGAGAGTATACTACGGTATCTGCTGAATGACCTTGCAACCCTCTGTGACTACCCGACCAGCTACCTGATTATAGACTGTTTGTGCTGTAACCTGAACTGCCATCTGAACTGGTTTACAGAGTAAAGTACCCGTGTAGAGTGACAAAGCCTTCGGTGTTTTCCTTTCACCTCATCTGCTGCGCTGCTCCGCAGGTCGTTATTACACTCCAAACAACAACCAGCATCACCTTCATCAGTGCTGGTCTGCCCCGGGGACTCAGCTCCACCTGCAGGGAGCATCTCCATCCAAGCTGCAGTACAATCTCCCCCGGGTGTCTGAAGCGGCGCTGGTGCCCATCACCAGAATCTGCAGGTGGCATCACGACAAACTTTTATTATCTTTATTACCATTCCATAACTCCTTTACCAGTTGACCACCAGAGCCGCGGGTCTGGGCAGGCCACCAGTGACATCCCAACTACAGCAAGGCCCAGACACCTGAGTCCCCATACAACCCTGGGTGATTCACCTTGTCAGTTCCAGAGATAGAGATGAGGGGAGCAGTGGTCTACTGACATGATGGAGCCACAGATAACACTGGACAGTGCTGCACTCAGTAGGACAAGAGACAAGGTAAAACAGGGGGAGATAAGTGCAAATAGGGTCTTATCCGTGTATTAGTGTGAAGGAATGGTGGAATACCACTCCCCTGGAAGGGCTGTGAGAGTCACAACCACTATAAGGGCTTTGACCGGTATGCCCCACAGGACCCCATTGAGAGTAAAAACCAGCGGTAGAAGGAAAAAGGTCAAACCATGCGCTGCCCATCGAATACTGAAATCCCAGGACAAGGACCAGTGGATGATAATAAACAGGTTTATTAGTCGACGCGTTTCGTGTTTGGCGGCCCACTTCATCAGGATTTACAATCAATTGTAAGTCCTGAAGAAGTGGGCAGCCCCCCACGAAATGCGTTGACAAATAAACCTGTTTATGATCATCCACTGGTCCTTGTGCTGGGATTTCATTATCGGATCAGCAGCGCAAGATTTAACCCTTTTCCTTCTACTGCTAGTTTTTAGGACAAGAGATAGAGAGATCTGCACATCCAGGTATGTGAAGTTCAACTGTGGCAGAGGTCAGGTCAGCAGCCTTGCTAATCTCCACTCTGCCTTTTCTGCTGTCTGGGAGCTGGGGGCCTATATCAATTTATAGTATGTACTGGTAGCTGCTGTCCAGTGCTCAGGACATAACACACAGTATGTACTGTATTTATAGGGCTATTTAAACCTTCAAATGATTAACTACAAACATCAGTAAATTTTACTGTTTTTGTGCTTAGAAATTACTAATATATTTTTTTTTACAAGAATTATCTATACATTTAACTTTTTTAATGCTACATATATAGCATAATTAATATCTTTTAGCAATAGTGGGTCCTCATTTTTCATGAGTTGCTTTGACATTTTAATTATTATATGATTATTTTAATTATATATTGTTATGATTAATAAAGATAAAGGTTTTAATATGGGACATTGTTTTCTTTGCAATTATTTGTGTAGCTTTGTACAGTTGTTGTTTTGTAACAACATACACAGCGTAAAAGTGACACCTGAGTGTTGACGTTGCACAGCAGCGCCTGTCAGGTAACAATACATCTGACATGTTATCACCCAGGAGCAGCTTGCCTGTAGAGCTCATTTAGGCTGCCTTCAGATTTGCAGATGCCTCCGCAGCGTTTTGCGGAGGCATCTGCATGCAGACGGCAGCCCCTATGTTTATAATGGAGCGCACGGCGGTCTGCAGATGCTTGCAGACCGCCGTGCGCACCCATTCACTCCTATATGTGATCTGTGCGCAGGCGGATGCCTGCGTACAGATCACACACTCTCGTCCGCACCAGGGACGCGACATGTTGCGTCCCTGGTGCGGGCGAGAGTGTGTGATTTGTGCGCAGGCATCCGCCTGCGCACAGATCACATATAGGAGTGAATGGGTGCGCACGGTGGTCTGCAAGCATCTGCAGACCGCCGTGCGCTCCATTATAAACATAGGGGCTGCGGTCTGCATGCAGATGCCTCCGCAAAACGCTGCGGAGGCATCTGCAAATCTGAAGGCAGCCTTAAATATCCGATTTTTACACATAAGGGAAAAATAAACCAATTATTCCTACAAGATTTTGATCAGAGTTTGATCATAGTATGGTCTGAGTGTCATATTCAGATAACATCCGAGTATGGTCCGATTTTTTTCAAGGACCCATTGACTTGCATTGCTGTTTTTCACCTGAACCTTGTCTTAAAATTAGATATCTCTGCGATCTTCATATGAATAGAGATAGCCCCATATAAAATTAACAGGTAATGGATAACACTCATACATGAAAATCGGACGTCTTGTTGAGCCCTTAGCTAACAACACAGGACTGGTCACTGGGGAGATTTATTCAGCACCTCAACACCAGTAATATAAGTAAAACAACACACAAAGCAGAAACCCTAACCCCTGATATAGCAGAAGTAAAAAATGAATAAACGGATAACAAGAAGGAAAAAGCACAAAGGCCAGGGTCACATCTCCGTTTTGACCCTAGCCTGCCGGATTCTGGTTTCAACTTAGAACTTTTTCCAGCACCGCATAGCGTTACCGCTATGCGGTGCTGGAAAACGCTGCCCCTAGTTACCCGATGTTTACCTTAACTACCTGTCACACAGGCAGCTGCTCGGAGTGCGCTTTAAAGCGCCGCACAGGAAACGCTGTCTGCAACTTTTCCTGTGCAGCGCTGTAAAGCGCACTCCGAGCAGCTGCCTGTGTGACAGGTAGTTAAGGTAAACATCGGGTAACTAGGGGCAGCGTTTTCCAGCACCGCATAGCGGTAACGCTATGCGGTGCTGGAAAAAGTTCTAAGTTGAAACCGGAATCCGGCAGGCTAGGGTCAGGATGGAGCATTTAACTACAAGGAGGGGGTCAGGAAGGATCACATTACTACAAGGAGAGGGTCTGGATGGAGCACATTACTACAAGGGGAATGTCAGGTTGGAGCTCATTACTACAAGGAGAGGGTCAGTATGGAGCACATAGCTACAAGGAGAGGGTCAGGATGGAGCACATAACTACAAGGAGAGGATCAGGATAGAGCACATTACTACAAGGAGAGGGTCAGGATAGAGCACATTACTAGAAGTGGAGGGCCAGGATGGAGCACATAGCTACAAGGAGAGGGTCAGGATGGAGCACATAACTACAAGGAGAGGGTAAGGATGGAGCACATTAATACAAGGACAGAGTCAGAATGGAGCAATAACTACAAAGAGAGAGTCAGGATGGAGCACATAACTACAAGGAGAGGGTCAGGATGGAGCACGTAACTACAAGGAGAGGGTCAGGTTAGAGCATATAACTACAAGGAGAGGGTCAGGATGGAGCACATAGTTACAAGGAGAGGGTCAGGATGGAGATATTACTACAAGATAAGGACCAGGATTTCAGTATGAAATCTGCTTGCATTCCATGATAAAATCTATCTCCTGTCTGTCTAATATTCAGCATTTTTTTCATACAGATCAATCCACCTGCTGTTCCCAGAAAGGGCAGTGGCAGCAGCTCAGCTTCAATGTTCAGTACACATGAGTTGGATGACCACTGCTGAAGACTGCAAGAGTAAGTTTAAAATCAATTAATTGTTAAAATCATTGAACTGATCATCAGAATTTCAGGACTACATGCCCTGTACAGGGAAGAGAGTTGGTATCTGCTGGCTCTACCCCCCGTGCAGCGCTTGTGATTACCACTGCTGTAACTTAGGTTAAATTACCATGTTGGCATTTCGCCTTAAATAATTTGGTTTTGGGATGCAGTTTGGGCACTCAGCCTCTGAAAGGTTCGCCATCACTGGTCTAGTCTATCTAGAAACAAGATGTTCAAAACATTCTAATTTATTTAGATTTGATTATGAGTGCCACGTGCAAAAATACATATACTTACACACCCTGGTATGTTATCAATAAGGGTATTAATGGTTGTCTTGGGAATGTTATGCCACACTGAATTCACTTGGGCACACGTATTATCAAGATCCATTGCTGGCAGCCTCTTTTGCAATTGCCAGAAAATGACATTGCTAAGTCCTGATATTGAGAGCCATATTTGTCATTTTCACCCTTCTATATGTCTGACAGGCCCAACAACCAATCACAGATGCTGACAAAGAGAATTGGCATCTGTGATTGGCTGCTGGAGTAACCTAAAACCAGCCCATACATTGTACCATACTAGAATGTATGTGTGGCACCCCTGCGGGGGATTGCCACAGGATCCACCGGTGCAAGGAGGGAATTACACCTTGCTTCGCACAGCACACCACACCTTCCACCCCAGACCTGTAGGGGGAGCTCTACTGGCTGCCTTAAGCCAGTTCCCCTTTAAAACATCCAGGCCTGAGGGGAGGAGTTAGTTAGTCCCAGAAGTGAATCCCAAGAGAGATTCTGAGGAGAAAGGAGTGAGGAGCTGGTCGCTCGGAGAGATCCAGGCCCAGGACCAGGGACCACTGACCGCTGTGTTGCAACCCAGGGAAAGGGTCGAACCAGTTGCTATAGCCCTTTAGTAGACCCGGACCCCGGAGTCCGATGGTGATATCATTTACTGTTACAGCAAAAGCCCGGAAGACTCAGGAGAAGTTCACCCCTGAAGAGAACAAGTAAGAGACGCTAAACTGACCAAGCATAGGACCAGGGGCCATAGGAGAAGGACCTCATTGTCAGTTTAGGACAAAGCCCAGAGAGGGAGAGAAGAAGCAGTGGGTTCAGGCTCAGGCAGGACTTACCCCAAACCACAGAGCACAGACACAGAGGAGGCCTCATAACTTTCTAAGGTGGAAGTCCGAAGTTGCACCAGGGACCTGGTTATTACTCTGGACTGTACCTGTTACCCTGTCACCAGTAAAAGGTACTGAAACAACAATCTCTGTGCGTCTGTGTGCCTGTCTAACCGTCGCAATTCATCGCCTTGTTTGCAAAGACGCAACTACTACTCCCCTCATCTATCCCCGCTGCCCTGAGGTAAAGCTCCACCTGTGGGGATCTATACCACACTCTGCTGCACCCACCATGACCTCAGCGGCCGGCTGCAGCGCTGGTATACCCGTTACCAGGTACCACAGGTGGCGTCACATTAACAATCCCCTTATCCCCCACCGTTCCCCGCCATTGAGGGTCCAGGGCACGGGATCGGGGATCAACCAGCTGTGATTCCCCATTGAAGCCGCCATCAGCCCCGGTACCCGAGTACCCCATCCCCTGTCGACTGCCTCATATGGGCTGATTGTAGATTTCTCGAACATCCAATCACAGATGCCCATTCTCTGTGACAGCATCTGTGATTGGCTGTTGGGTTTGTCATACATATAAATAATTTTTAAAATGATGTAGTGCTCCGCAGAATTTTTGATTCTCAGCACAGATAAAGCAGACAGCTACGGGCTACCACCCCTAGCTACCTGGCTTCTCCTTGGCTGGCAATCAAAAGACAGGGAAGCCCAATATTTTTTTTCATTATTAAAAAAAATAATTCAAAACAAAATGCGTGGGCTCCCGCCATATTTTGATCACCAGGCAGCTGGGGGTTGGGATTCTCAGCATGGTAACGCCCAAGCATGCTGGGCGCCCCATGCTTAAAATCACAGCCACCCCTGAAAATGGCGCATGTTGTGGGTTCCTTGAATGGAATTTCTGGTTTGGAGCTCCCTCGTGTGGTTGAGACTGGTGATGCATCTACTCTGTCTGTGAGAGATGTATCACCTGAATCTGATAATGACTGGAGGGTTGGTTCGGACTGGGATATTTAAGTGTGCTAATTGACCGGCTCTTTGCCAGTGGGGAATTGTTCATGAGGTGACTGCTTGTCTCCTGCCTTCTCCTGCTCCTTGCTGAATTCCTTACAGATAGTGAATGGTTGTTTTCCTGAAAATCTGTGGCTCATTTGTAATGTACCTTTTGTATCTGAATTACTCATGTTTCTGCTCTGAGGGTAGGATTTGTTTGTTTGTCTGTATAAGTGTAGTTTTTTCCCTGCATTCAGTTAGGGAGGAATTTCTCCCTAGTCCATTAACCATTCCATTACCTGTCTGTAGTTCCCAGTTTTGTTTAGTGTCAGTTTTACTGACTTTGGAATTGTTCGCAGGAGTCTTGCTGGTTTAGTGGGTGACGAGTCCGTGTGGGCTCAGATTTTTTGCATATCCAGCAGTTGGTTTTTTTTGGATAGGGTTTTGCTGCTGGTCGGGAAGTAATCTGTCCTGTCCTTTCTCTATTTAGTTATAGCTGGGCCTCTCTTTGCTTGTGTCTATTTTCTGCCTGTGTATTGTTTTTCATCTCCACCAACCGTCAGTATTTGTGGGGGGCTTGCTATTCTTTTGGGGTCTGCTCTGAGGCAGTCAGGTATTTCCTGTTTCCGTCTCTAGGTTTAATTAGTCCTCCGGCTGTGCTGAGGTGCTATAAGGCATCGTAGTGCGCTCCATGGCTACTTCTAGTTGCGGGGGTTACTCAGGATTCCGCGATCAGTATTAGTGTCCAACCACTCCTGTGAACACCACATGTTACTCTTCTTACTCCTCAGTTGCCGGTTCATAACAGGTGCATTCATTGTAGCGCCATTTCCAGACACTTTACCCGCTCTTCCAGCTGCCCTGGTGGGAGGTGGCATGCTGGATAATAATGAGGTTAATACCAGCTCTGTATTATCAGCTGGTACTAAGCCTGAAATTCATGGTGTCACGCCAAATTAGACATGACCACCATGAATTTCTAGTAAACTGAAAAAAAACACAACACAGAGAAAAAAAATTTTTTTAATTAAAAATAAAACACCACACACATTTAGGGACTCCATCTTTAATTTTAAAAAATCCTATCTCCGACGTAATCCAGGGGTCTTCTGTCTTCAGCTCTGCTACATCTTTGCCATCAGACCAAGACGTCTGCTGACAGAAGATGAAGATGAGCAGGTACAGAATGACCCTGGAGCACAGCTGTGAGGGAAGCGCTGACTTTACAGCTGTGCTTCGGCCACGACTACTGTGTGAAAGAACTAGTAAGATAGTACTACTACTGCTGATAGAGAATTTATATTGTGAGACCCATTGGGGTTAGTATTGCTGTTGTATGTAAAGTGTTGTATTATTTATATTATTATTCTGGTTAGTATCTATGTAGTAAGCTTGGTTCCGGTTCAGTATCTATGTAGTAAGCTTGGTTCTGATTCATATATCTATATTGTAAATTTGGTTCTGTTCTCATACCTCCTGTATATATTAACCTTTGTTCTGTTACAGTATTTAAGCAGTAAGCTTGGTTCTGGTACCATGTCTATATAGGAACAAAAAGGAAGTCAATTGAAGTGTTTTTTCATCAGTTTAGTAAGCTTGATTCTGTTCCTCTGTCATGCTTATGAACTTGTTTCTGGTACAGTATCTATGCAGTAAACTTGGTTGTATTTTTATTATTATTGTAACAACCTTGGTTCTGTTTCTATATCTACACTGACGATCAAAAGGGTAACAATGTTTTGAAGTTTTGACTTTCAGTGTCACGGTGACTATGGGTACACGAGGAACTGGAGAACCTGATGCCTCTCATACTAAGAGCCCTGAATTATCCCTATATTAGGGGTAATCCTGATGGTCTAGATGCCTGACTCTCCTTTCCAGGCCCTGCTCCTGTCAGACTCCCCTCCCCCTACCCTAAAGCAGGGGAGTAATGAAAACAACAGATAAAGACAGACAGGTGAAAACCAAAACTCAAACTTTACTGCACTCACAGACAGGGAGAAGACAATATGTGATCAGGGAAAAACAAAGCTCAAGCTGGAGCTAAACAAGCAACGAGGACATTTCCACCAATAAACGAACTGACAGGGCGGAGATTCGGACTTTTCCCGATGGCCGGTGGTTGTGGAGTGGGCGGGTGCCACACGCCCGCTCCTCCAGCCGCAGGCCAGTTTTTAAATGATTTTGCGGCGGCCGGCATATCAGGCTGGGGAACGGCGCCGCCGCTACCTCTTCTCACAGACTCACACCATAAGAGGGCGGCAGCACTGACAGCGCTCTTAAGGAGAAGCGTCTGTACAGCACGTTGTTTGTGGCGGAGAGAGCACACACCTCTGCTCTTCCGCCCACGAAACTGATCACGCCACCCCGGCCATTACCAAGGGCCAGATGTACAGGCAGTGGAGCTGGCCTGAAGGAAGCAGGCAGAAGCCGTGACTTTGTCTCAGTCATAGACTGAGTCTCCTCACTCCTCCTGCTGACCTGTCTCCGCTGCGGACCCCGGGCTGCAGACTGCAGTGCGCCAACAAGCAAACTGAGGCAAGATACTTTCACTTTCGTCTGTCTGACCTGGAGTGTGGGGTGGAAGTGGGCAGGGTAGCTGCTGGTGTGTATTTGTTGTGTGTGGTATGAGACAGGCTGCTGTGAATGTGTGAGTGTGTGTGAGACAGTCTGCTGTGTGTGTGTTTGTGTGTCTGTGTGTGTGACAGGCTGCTGTGTGTGTATTTGTGTGAGACAGGCTGCTGTGTATGTGTGAGTGTGTGTGAGACAGGCTGCTGTGTGTGTATTTGTGTGTCTATGTATGAGGACAGGCTGCTGTGTATGTGTGAGTGTGTATGAGACAGGCTGCTGTGTATGTGTGTTTGTGTGTGAGACAGACTGCTGTGTATGTGTTCTGTGTGTGAGACAGGCTGCTGTGTCTGTATTTGTGTGTCTGTGTTTGAGGACAGGCCGCTGTGTGTATGTGTGTGTTTGTGAGGACAGGCCGCTGTGTGTGTATGTGTGAGTGTGTGTGAGAGACAGGCTGCTGTGTGTGTATTTGTGTGTCTGTGTTGAGGACAGGCCGCTGTGTGTATGTGTGTGTTTGTGAGGACAGGCCGCTGTGTGTGTATGTGTGAGTGTGTGTGAGAGATAGGCCGCTGTGTGTGTATTTGTGTGTCTGTGTGTGAGGACAGGCCGCTGTGTGCGTATGTGTGAGTGTGTGAGACAGGCCTCTGTGTGTGTATTTGTGTGTCTGTGTGTGAGGACAGGCCGCTGTGTGTGTGTGTGAGACAGGCCGCTGTGTGTGTGTTTGTGTGTCTGGGTGTGAGGACAGGCCGCTGTGTGTGTATGTGTGAGTGTGTGTGAGACAGGCCGCTGTGTGTGTATTTGTGTGTCTGTGTGTGAGGACAGGTTGCTGTGTGTGTATTTGTGTGTGTGTGTGTGTGAGGACAGGCTGCTGTGTGTGTGTGTGAGACAGGCTGCTGTGTGTGTATTTGTGTGTCTTGTGTGTGAGGACAGGCTGCTGTGTGTATTTGTGCATGTCTGTGTGTGAGGACAGGCCGCTGTGTGTGTGTGAGACAGGCCACTGTATGTATATTTGTGTGTCTGTGTGTGAGGACAGGCTGCTGTGTGTGTATTTGTGTGTGTGTGTGTGAGGACAGGCTGCTGTGTGTGTGTGTGTGAGACAGGCTGCTGTGTGTGTATTTGTGTGTCTGTGTGTGAGGACAGGCTGCTGTGTGTATTTGTGTGTGTCTGTGTGTGAGGACAGGCTGCTGTGTGTGTGTGAGACAGGCTGTTGTGTGTGTATTTGTGTGTCTGTGTGTGAGGACAGGCTGCTGTGTGTATGTGTGAGTGTGTGTCTGTATGTGAGGACAGGCTGCTGTGTATGTGTGAGTGTGTCTGTGTGTGAGGACAAGTCGCTGTGTATGTGTGAGTGTGTGTGTGTGAGGACAAGCCGCTGTGTATGTGTGAGTGTTTGTGTGAGGACAGGCCACTGTGTATGTGTGAGTGTGTCTGTGTGTGAGGAAAAGCCGCTGTGTATGCGTGAGTGTGTGTGAGGACAGGCCACTGTGTATGTGTGAGTGTGTGTGTGTGGACAGGCTGCTGTGTGTGTGTGTGTGTGTTTGTGTGAGACAGGCTGCTGTGTGTGTATGTGTGTGTGTGAGGACAGGCTGCTGTGTGTGTGTGTGTGTGTGTGTGTGTGTGTGTGAGACAGGCTGCTGTGTGTGTATGTGTGTGTGTGAGACAGGCTGCTGTGTGTGTATGTGTGTGTGTGAGACAGGCTGCTGTGTGTGTATGTGTGTTTGTGAGAAAGGCTGCTGTGTGTGTGAGGACAGGCTGCTGTGTGTATGTGTGTGAGTGTGTGGAGGACAGGCTGCATGTGTGTGTTTGAGGACAGGCTATTACATATGTGTGGGGACCTGGGCAGGTTGCTGTGTGTGGACAGTCTGCTGCTACATGTGTGGGGGCCAGGGCAGGCTGCTACATGTGTGTGTGAGGACTGGCTGCTGTGTGTGGTGGTCGGGGCAGGCTGTTGCATGTGTGTAGGGCCGGAGCAGGCTGCGTTCGTGTGAGGTACTGGGCAGGCGCTACGTGCGAGTGGGGGCTGAGGCAGGCAGCTACGTGCGTGTGGGGGCCAGGTCAGGCAGCTGTGTGTGTGTGGGGCCTGGGGCAGGCTGCTACATGTATGTGTGGGGGGCTGAGGCAAGCTGCTGCATGTGTGTTTGTGTGGCAGACTGCTACGTGAGTGTGGGGTCCGGGGCAGACTGCTGCATGTGTGTGGGGGCTGGATCAGGCTGCGACATGTCTGTGGGTGACTGGATAGGCTGGTGCATGTGTGTGGGGACTGGGGCAGGCTGCTACGTGTGTATGTGTGTGTGTGAGAGGGCAGGCTGCATGTGCGTATGTGTGTAATCCTCAATATCTGTATTATTCTGTATATATACACTGCACAGTACCACTTCTCCTGTCCTGTATACTGGGTGTAATCCTCAGTATCTGTATTATTCTGTATATATACACTGCACAGTACCACTTCTCCTGTCCTGTATACTGGGTGTAATCCTCAGTATCTGTATTATTCTGTATATATACACTGCACAGTACCACTTCTCCCGTCCTGTATACTGGGTGTAATCCTCAGTATCTGTAGTATTCTGTATATATAAACTGCACAGTACCACTTCTCCTGTCCTGTATACTGGATGTATATATACACTGCTCAGTAGCACTTCTCCTGTCCTGTATACTGGGTGTAATCCTCAGTATCTGTATTATTCTGTATTCTGTATATATACTCTGCACAGTACCACTTCTCCTATCCTGTATACTGGGTGTAATCCTCAGTATCTGTATTATTCTGTATATATACACTACACAGTACCACTTCTCCTGTCCTGTATACTGGGTGTAATCCTCGGCATTTGTATTTTTCAGTATATATACACTGCACAGTACCACTTCTCCTGTCCTGTATAACGGGTGTAATCCTCAACATCTGTATTATTCTGTATATATACACTGCACAGTACCACTTCTCCTGTCCTGTATACTAGGTGTAATCCTCAGTATCAGTATTATTCTGTATATATACACTGCACAGTACCACTTCTCCTGTCCTATATACTGGGTGTAATCCTCAGTATCAGTATTATTCTGTATATATACACTGCACAGTACCACTTCTCCTGTCCTGTTATCAGAGAGGTGGTTTTGAACTTTGATTTTCAGCATTTAAATGTTGCTTATTTTGATTATCCCTAATATGGAGTCATCACTTCTCTTCTGTACAGGTGATGACTTGCCTTTCGCTGTGTATCTGACTGCTGGGACCCCACAATCCTGAGAAATGTGGCATTGTAGATCACCATGTAAATGGAGCTGTGGTTGATTATTCCCTCTGCTGCACCATTCACGTGTGGCTCTCCAGATAACTCCTTTAAGAAAGTGATGAGGCCACAGCAACTTAAAGAGAACCTGTCAGATCCATAAAGCCCCCAGACTATCAATACCTGTCCCTGCACCTTTCTATTACTACTCTAACTATCCCTTTCTGTGCTAAATGTGCCCTGTGACTGTGTAATAAAAGGTTTTTATCACTCACTCATTAGTATGATAATGAACAGGGGGGCTACCATTGCTAGACCCCCCTGGGCGTTCTCTCTGTGTCCCATGGCCGCCTCCTGTATAGTTTATCATGCTCCGATGGGCGTGATGTTGACATTCAAATGTGCACACCCCCAGCCTGGCTCGCTCCGTTCTGCAGAATGGCGGGTATGGCGCCAAGCGTTGTCACTTCTGGTACTCATCCACAGAGGTGAGCATTGCGCATGCTGTGTGGAGCACATTACGTTAGCTCATCATAGATATCATCACAGATGAGCTGACGTAATGTGCTCCATAGAGCATGTGTACTGTGCAACCTGAAGTCCGGCCTGCAGAGTACCGGAAATTACGCGTTTGAGTGATAAAAAGCTTTTATTACACAGTCACATGGCACATTTAGCACAGAAAGGATAGTTAGAGAAGTAATAGGAATATGCAGGGGCAGGTAGAGATAGGCTGGGGGGCTTAATGGAGGTGACAGGTTCTCTTTAAAAGGAAACTTCACTGATCGGGGCTAATGGGTGATATAGTGTGTGGGCTGGTGGGGTTTGTTTTCTAGGGCTGCTTTCTGGCCCCAGTCCGGCCCTGATTTCCACCATACACCAAACAACATGCAACTGTTTCCCAATAACTGGAATACCATGCCATAGGACCGGTATTGCTGGAGCAAAGCTGAAGCTATAATCCACATTGAAGCTTGGGCTCCACCATACTTAAAGGGTGGAGATGGCTGTGATAGGACAGCAGCCACCTGAAACTCCAGCAGCACATTACCAGCCATTAGGAAATAAATTCCTGCAAGACTGATAAGCAGTGAGCACAATACAGTCAATGCTCTTATGGCCGCTTTACACACACCAACTTATCTGACCAACTTCTGGCCAACTTACTGGTTGCAGTGAAATCATGGACACATTGCTCCATTTTGTGACTGTGTACAAATGGAACAATGTGTCCATGATTTCACTGCAACCAGTAAGTTGGTCAGAAGTTGGACAGATAAGTTGGTGTGTGTAAAGTGGCCATTACTCTGGCTTAGCAACTAAGAAGTCTTGAAGTGTCTGCTTTTAAGCCGTAAAATAGATTATTAATTAATTTTATAATTATATTTTACTATTATTATTACTATTACTATTATTTCTCACTTTAAATTATTCAACTGAAGATTGAAAGTGATTTAGGATACTTTATTCAAGATTGTGCCTGGACAACAAACCTCATTAGGTTTTATAGCAAATCTTATAGCAAATTAGAACATTTTTCATCTGCTCAGCTTTCATGGATGAGGCAGATGGTTGTGATAGCACATTTCTGCTCCAGTGCTGAACTCTAGCCCAAAGTAAACTACCATAGTCTGAAACTCTATGTTATTTATAAAAGTACAAACCATTACAATAAATACAAAAAACAACATTAAAGACACAAAATCGTAATACACACTCCAGCTATTACAAGAAATCAGTCAGCATAACCATTTACTAGAGTCATCATATCACACAGGGTCATTACAGGAAAACAATAGTTACCTAAGTCCAGGAAAAGAAAAGGTGGGTTACACTACCATATTTTTTCGGATGGCATGGACACTTGGGCAAGAAGAGCTACACCACTTCTTACCTCCTTTCTTCACATTACATTATTTTATACCATAGTCTGGAAGTGACACTACTGCCAATTTGCTTTCATAGCAGAATACTTTGTAGAAAATAATCATATCACCAGATATACATTCTTCATGTGACACTCCAGCCAATCACTTACCTAATGTCACGCTGGGACTGGCGTGTGTCCGAATATACAGTGTAGCAGTTGTGCATGGACTTATGGGTGTTTGGTGTGTGGCGCCCCACTGGTCAGTGCGCCACAGAAGGGGTACTGCACCCAGATCAGTGTGTGTGGTATCCCAGTGACCACAGGATGTGATGTTAATCTGAGGCCATCATCCCTGCATTCACACACCTAGAAAAGAGGGACTAAAGGATTAACCTGTTTGCCTGGGAGACCCAACCCCAGTGGGAGGAGCTGAGGTGAAGTGGAAAGAGCGGGAAAAAGGGAGTCAGGCAGAACAGCCATGGAGCGATTCCTGGAGGGAAGTCGCAGACAGGGCGCCTAAAAAGAACGGCAGCCCAGACAGAAGGAGGGAGCCCGAGGGTGTCGGTGGACACCCGGCGCCAGATCATACTATTATCCGGTCTGGGGGGATCCTAGTCCCGAAACGGGGGACTGGCTCCGAACGCGATACAGGCGAGTCCAACCCTTAGCCGCGAACACCGTGGGTCGCAGGTCTGTCAAGCAGCCCCCAACCTCGTCCACGAAGCACAGCCCCACCAAGAGCTCCAAACCGGGTTGAGCCCCTTAGAGAGAAGGATATTCTCATTACACCCAATGGGCCTGATAGGAAGAGGGTTCATGCAGGGCATTGCATGGATAGAAAGGAGAGTGCAAAGAAAGACACAGAGGAACTGAAAGTAAAGTGGAAGGAACATCTAAAGGTACCGTCACACGCGGCAATATTGCTTGCAATTTCACTGGCAATTTGCTGGTTGCAGTGAAATCATGGACACATTGTTCTATTTTGTTGCCATGTACAAATGTAACAATGTGTCCATGATTTCACTACAACCAGCAAATTGCCAGTGAAATTGCAAGCAATATTGCCGCGTGTGACGGTACCCTAAGAGGCCCTTAGGGAAACATTGCATACTTTGATGACTACCTGGCCAGCTACCTGAAGCTGTGTGACCGTATACCTGAGAACTGCCGTGACAAGTTACAAGTAAACACCCGTACAGAGCCAGCAAGTCTCCAGTGTTTCATTTCCATTAAGCTGGTAAACTGCATTCCAGTCTCAACAGCAGAGTCTGTATCAAGCTTCCACCTGCAGAGCTGCCTTCCAGTGAGAAATCGATTCATCCATCCCTGCCCCAGGGATCCTGCTCCACCTACAGGGAGCAACACCATTTGGCTGCATTATCATCATACTCGGAGGTCTGAAGGCAGCGCTGGTAACATTACCAGGTACGGTACGTGGTGTTACAAACACTTTATTTTATTATTTTTACTTTCAACACTTTTCAGTGACCACCAGGGCCACAGGCCCGGGCACCGGCCACCAGTGAAAGTAACCGTAATCCATGCCCAGGAGTACTTCCCTGGCCCTGGGGTGGGTCAGGTGCACATGTGGCGACCTGTGGTTCAGGTAGCCACAGGAACCCTAGTGCATGTAGGGATTTCCACATCGGGTACACCTCACACATGCAACACCTGCCACCCCTAGCCTATAGGGGGAGCTCTAATAGCTGAAGTCAGGTAAACTGCTGATGGCAGTTGAATTCCTCTATAAATACAGGTACAGGGGACGGAGCTAGTCAGACAGTTAGTCAGTGGAGGAGTGAGTCAGAGAGTCTGTGCAGTGCGGGCAGCACTGTGAAGAACCAGGTAAACTGAGCCATGCTAGGCCCATACCAGAGAACAACCTGAACCAGTGTGATGGTCCCGGGAGTAGGGGACGAAGGCAAGGCGAAAAGCAGATAAACAGGGGGCAGATGAGCCATACCGGCTTACCCCATGAAGTACCCGAATACTGGAGTCCGTGTCTGCCTAGGGGGTTTAGCCCAGCAGAAAATACTGGTACACCAAGGAGACTCCAGTCTCCCGGACACCCACAGCACATTCAACTTGAGAGCTAGGAACTGCAGAGAGGAGAAAGGCGGCATCCAGTAAAGGGTTCTCAATGCAGTTAATACAGGTAAGAGACTCAGCGGAGGCCAGACTAAGTTTCATACAGGTCAGGGCTTCAACAGGAAGGAAACAGAGACAAGGAGGCCTTACAAACAACTTGGTGTGGAAATTCCAAAGTGCTACCCGACTACCTGGAGTGTACATTGGACTATACCTGCTTAACATCAGTAAAATGTATGAAAACTACCGTACTCCCAGTGTGTGCCTGCCAGTTCTTTCTGCCCTGAACCTGCACCAAATATAGACTACCTCATAACCTCCTATAGAGCTGTTCCTGTGTGAAACCATTTCTTTTTGCAGACATATACTGGGCACTGCTGTGTTGCAGGGACCGGTGCTACTTGCATATGTAAGGGTGCGAGTAAAGCAGGTTCATGTGCCCGGGTGCACGCTTATTAGACAGCAATATCAATGGATAAGAAAAAACCTGTGTGTCTCCCCACTCCCTCCCCCATCGCAGAGAAACCATGTAAAGAGGACTCTGAAATAAAAAAGGAAAAAGCTCTGCTCGGTGAGTGCCGCATTTTTTTCTTTACCTCACTGCCCTGGGGACTTTCGCTCCGCCTGCAGGGAGTGACATCATCCGGCTGCCTACCCATCGTCCCTGGAGGTCTGCTGGCAGCGCTGGTGCCATCACCAGATACTGCAGGTGGCGTCACGTTTAAAAAACTTTTATAATTCTATTTTTACTAAACCCCTTTTTTTCGTGACCACCAGGGCCACGGATCCGGGCACCGGCCACTAGTGACAGAGTCTTAAAGCTACACCCGGGATCCGGGTACCCCGGCACTGGGGTGCATCACACAACACAACAAACAAGGGTACAAAGGGGACACTAAAACAGTAATTGACCCTAGTGCTAGGGAGAGGGGGAAGGGACATCTCCTATACCCATCTGCAGCTGAACTCTGAGCATCCTAGTGTGTCTATATGGGCCTTTTCACCCCATCGTCGAACAGGATACATAGGCCCTTGCTTTCCCTTAACTCACCCCTACTAGTGAGTAGGTCAGCAAGAACACTAGTCTCAATGCTACACTAATAAAAACCAAGGGAAGGAAATACAGACACGGGGAAGTTGATTTATAAGCTTCCATAATAAAGTGCATAGAGGACATAAGTGTTTCATCTGAATGGCTGAGGGCCATCCTGAGGGCCGATTTATCAAACAGTTTTTGCTAGAATTCTTTCATAGAACTGTTTGAAATGTCACAAAATTCTGCTCTTTTTGTTATTGTTATGCCGATCCTATTCAGCTATGCTAACTTTTTGAAGAGTGAGTGGATCTTTATATGGAGCGGGTGTGTCCAAGAATGGATGGGAAATGTATAACATTTACGCAAGAAAACTGATGTAAATTACGACAAATATATACTCAAAACACTGACTAGAATACCTCATTGTGAATTTAGATCATTACATGCCAGAATATTGATCATCAAGACAGCCACACAAACTGCCAGTCTTGGTACATCGGGGTCTTAGTCTGTTGTGTGACAAACAATACCTTTTTTCATTGTAGACCATTGCACAAGCAATATGTTTTTCATATACATCAAATTCTCTAGCACTGCTTATGTCCTTTTATGCCATGGGCATTTGTGACATGGAAACTAGGACAAGGGGAGCATGTTTAAAGTGTTTAGTGGGCTATAATGTCCACACAAACATTTCATTTTTCTGTTCACATAGACATTTCGGCCCCAAATAATCAAGATTGGCGATGTTTATGTCAGTCTTATTGGGAACCTGTAGCTACTTATGCCCCCCAAGCTACTTATGTCCCTGTAGCTTCATAGTCCTATTCTAAGCATCCCTGTCTGAGCTAATACTGTAATGTTAAAGTTGATAAAAATAATTTTAGAACTTACAATTTCGGATATTAATGAGGCAGTGACTATCCCCTTCAGGTATTCCTATGGTATCCATCCCTGCCTACCTTCTGTGGTTATCATGCCCAGTGGGTGTGATAACCTAATTTACAAGCACAGACCCCTTCTTTGTAGATTCTAAAATCTATGGGCTGCTTCCAGGTATGATGCATGGTGCATTGTGAGTGAGTGTTGGGTGTACGTGTCGGCTCCAGAGCATGCGAGTGCATATTGTGATTTATTAATGAATCAGGAGCATCTGACAAATAGCGTGCACCTCCATCTCGCCATAAATCATGCTCCAATGATGGACTGGAGTAAGTCTTTTGTCATAAGGTACACCACAGGTCATCATGAATTAGAGGAACTATGGCATCTGTCTCTCCATTGCTCCTCTAATCTTTGTTGACAGGCTGCAACAGTGACGTCACAACTACAGCAAATGTGATCACTAGGCTTAGTTGTTTGTGCCAACTACTTCAGCAGGTCTCCTAAGCCTACAGATTGGCTACAGCAATGATGTACACTGTGGACATGACGTCTCCACTGCAGCCTGTCAACAAAGACCATAGCAGCAACATAGAGATAGTGCTAGACTCGAGGAGGGTTGGCAACATCTGTGATTGTTATTTATGGGGCAAAAACCCTAGGAAAAATCAAATTTTAAAATGGGCAACTCATTGTGGCATACTCTCCGTGCACACAGAGAATGCTCTGGTTAATTGTATGCTGTAAAGTGCCGTTTCCACATAAAGCACTATATAATGTGATATTATTCATACCAATCTGTTACATCAGAGGTCTGCTGTTACTTGTATAGTAGTTGCTACCTCACAAAGCCTGATCTTATTTCTATTGCCTCAAATATCATGATGCAGACGATGTAAATGTATATATATATATATATATATATATATAATATTGGATATATATAAATATTGGATTCCTTGACAGTGACTTCAATTATAAATAAACTTATACGATAAAGATAATTTTGTTTATTTGTGGTTCTCCAAATGAATTGTACACTGCAAATTATTGGATTAATTGTCATTGTGTAACATAATGTAAGAATTGTATTATATATTACCTGAAAGTGGCCACATGGTTCTTCCCCAGGAAAAAGCCCAAAAGGAATATTAATAAATAGGTCTTCATCCCCAGCAAGATGTGAATACGTTTATGGTCTGAAACCCAATTGCTGGTAGATGACAATCACCCTCCAGTTCAGGATTGTTGGGTGTTTACACTTCAGTTAAAGTTTAAAGCTCAGTGTCCACATTGCTACATTAGTCATTTATTTTAGAAAACCTGCCTTCACGTTATTCCTCATCTTAACTGAATTAGGCTCTTAACCCCATTGGGATGATTCTCCATTTTCTGTTGTGGTTTGGTATTTTTCCTAAACAAAAATTAACTTTTTAACTTTTCCATCAAAGAATCCATGTGAAGGCTTGTTTTTTAGTGGCACCGTGACATCTATATTGATATTAGTTTGGAATAGATACAAAATGTTTCATTGCTTTTAGGCGGCCGTCACACGCTTCAATCTTGTGAGCGATATTGTTAGCGATCACATGCACGCCCGATCGCTAACAATATCGTTCACATCGCTGGTGAGCTGTCACACAGACAGACTCACCAGCGATGTGGAGCAGCGAGATCACTGGTAACTATGGTACACATCGGGTTACTAGGCGCCTAGTAACCCGACGTTTACCATAGATACCATCTCCCAGCAAGGCTTGCCGCTGGGAGATCGTTCATCGTGGTGTCACACACCACGATGATGCAGATTGATCGAGCGATTATCGCTTGATATGAGCTCGGCTCACAAATCTGCGATCAAACAATCAAGCGATTTTACATTGTAAAATCGCTTGATTACACGCAGCGATGCACAAACGATATCGCTTAACGATCAAAACGCAGATCGCTTAAGCGATATCGTTCAAGAAATTGATGCGTGTGACGGCCGCCTTAGGGTGGGACCTCCTTTCACCTGAGTACACCGATATTCCATAAGTGGTGGAAAACTACTGTTTGTGTGCATGGCAAGTCTTGGAAGGGAAGGAGCGCTATTTGACTTTTGAAATGCTAAATTAGCAATAATCAATCGCAGACACCATGTTGTGTTTGTAGAGCTCCTGGTCTGCCTAAACAGTGGAATCTTCCCACAAGTCACCCCATTTAGAGACTACATTCCTAAAGAAATTTATTTAGATGTGTGGTGAGGACCTTGTGCTTCACAGAATTTTATAACGTGTAGGCGTGAAAATTAAAAATCTAATTTTTCCTACAAAAATGTTGATTTGGCCACAATTTGTTTATTATAAAATAACTGGAGAAAATTGACCTAAAAATTTGTTGTGCAATTTCTCCTCAGTACGCCGATCCCCCATATGTGGTGGAAAAAAGCTGTTTGGTAAATGGCAGGGCTCTGTAGGGAAGGAGCACCATTTAACTTTTGAACACAAAATTGGTTGGAATTGATGGCAGACACCACGTCGTGTTTACAGAGCCCCTACTGAGCCTGCACAGTAAAACCCCTCCACAAGTGACCCCATTTTGGAAGCTACACCCCTCAAGGAATTTATCTAGATGTGTGGTGAGCACTTTGAATCCCCAGGTACTTCACAGAAATCTATAATGTTGAGCAGTGAAAACAGAAAGCTGCATTTTTCTATAAAAATGTTCTTTTAACTCCAACTATTTTATTTTTACATGAGTAACAGGAGAAATTGTACACCAAAATTTGTTGTGCAATTTCTCCTGTATGCTGATACCCCATATGTGGTGGAAGATTATCCAGCTCCAAAAGGAAGGAGGGACATTTGGAGAGCAGACTTTAAAGGCCTTGTCACACGTGTCAATGTTGCTAGCGACATCGCCGAAAAATGACGCATCAGCGATGTCGCTAGCGATATCGCAAGTGCGTTGTGCTGTGTGACAGCGTGACACAACTGCGATTTATCACTGATCGCAGGTTGACAGGTTTACGAGGATGAACGTAAACCTGTCAATCTGCAACTAGCGATTAGGCTGGATCGCGCCATCTGACACCGCAAAAGCGATGTTGGCGGCGATCCAGCCTATACTGCAGTATTGCTGCGGATCGCTCGCTGGGTTGATCCCTGACATCGCTGCGGCGCCACCAGCAACATGTTGCCGTGTGACACCAAGGCTGCGATGTCGGAAGCGAGCGCGCACCCGCACATCACTTACGACGTCGCAGCCTTGGTTGACACGTGTGACGGGGCCTTAATGGAATTGTTTGCAGGCACCATGTCACATTTGCATAGGACTTGAGGCGCCAAAGCAGTAGAATCCCCGCAAAAGTGACTCCATTTTGGAAACTAAACCCCTCAAGAACATTTTCTAGATTTGTGGTGAGCACCTTGAACTCCCAAATACTTTACAAACCTTTGATACGTTGAGCCATAAAAATAGAAAATCACATTTTTCCTACAATAATGTTATTTTGGTTAAATGTTTTTTATTTTTATGCAGGTAATAGGAGAAAATTGACCCCAAAATTTGTTGTGCAATTTCTCCTGAGTACGCTGATACCCAATATGTGTGGAAAACTACTATTTGGGCATATTACCAAGCTCCAAAAGGAAGGAGTGATGTTTAGGAGAGCAGACTTTGAGGTAATTGTTTGAGGGCGCCAGGTTGCAAGTGCAGAGCCGTTAAATGGGCACCTTCAGTTTCAGAGCAACTGGAGCTATCCCCTTCATAACTTCCAAATATTAGGGCCTTGATTTCTGTTTTGTGTAACTGAAGGAATATGGTAGTTTGGCCTGCACATGGTGATAGCGTGTGAGCATTATACATATCCATCTGTATGATGTGCTCATCCAGCTTTTTGTACCACACCTGAGATTTCCGCAAGGCATTGGGCTGGAGGGCTTGATCAGAGAGATCAACTCTCTACCATGATTTTAATTGTACACCAGAACACATTCTAACTTGAGGTTCTGTGTAGATGTGCCACATACAGCGGAGGCTGTTACCATGCTACCATGAATTGTGGTCAAGAAACAGACACCATTCTTGTCCTCATACTTGACCACCAGCATGTTGTCCACCATTGAGCTCTCTTCTCACTCTTTCTGAACAGCTGCCCAGTTAGTGACCTAGGGAAGCCTCTCTAGTTTTTGTGCATGCTGTGGTAGCTCTGACAAAGAGAGATTTGAATAGTGGCATACAGGTGTAGAAGTTATCTTCGTAGAGGTAATAACCCTGATTCAGCCGTGGGTGAATCAATGCCCACACAATTTTCCCACTCACTCCCAGAACAGGGGGGCATTCAGGCACTTTAATCTGCATGTCCCTCCCTATAAACCCTAAATTAGTGGTGGGCGTACCCTGCACAGTTTGTATAGTTTCATTCCATGACAGGCCCTCTTACTGAGCAGGTATTGCTACAATTTAAGCCTATCCTTGAAGTGTATTAATGACTCATCTATGCAGATTCACATGATCACCATAATGTACTTATAGGTCTGAGGTTCAGAACCCCTTCCCAACCATGACATATAGGTACGTTATAGCTAGTAAAGGGGTTCCTTTGTAGACTGTGAGCCGTCGTGGGCAGGGTCCTCTCTCCTCCTGAACCAGTTGGTAACTTGTATTGTTCATGATTAGTGTACGCGTGATGTATGCCTCTTTTCACATGTACAGCGCCATGGAATAAATGGTGCTATAATAATGAGACTAATAACATCATGGGATTATTTGGTATCATTATTTTTACTTTTCTTCTCTTTTTCTTGTTATTTATTTTTAGAAAAATTAATTATGTTGCATATGTTCATTTTGTAGCAAATTCTTTTGCTGATATTTTGAAAATTTAATCTGAAAAAGCAAACCACAAAACTCTTGTGCGACATTTGTGAAAACCTACTGTAATTTAGAATGGAAACCAAAGCTAAAAGTGATGTTACATGTTCTGCAAAAATGGGTGACTTCTAAGTACCAGGTTTCGGCATAAACAGAATAATGAATTCCCATGTGTACAATTGATACCATGAGGCATATGTCAATACTACAACTGTGGCACATTACACTGGGGAACACAATTTTTTAGGAGTTAGGTCAGACAACTTTTCTTAATTAATTTTTGGATGCTGAATCCAGAAATGATCTCAGTTTTTCTCTATCACGTCAAGTTTTTGAACTATAGGATTTTGTCTTCTCAAAAATATGTAAACTACTGTACCTAAAAAGTGTTTTGTTTTTTTTAAATAGTACAAATATGAACAAAAAATTAAATATATAAGAAATAGGCATGACAAATATGTTTTTAAACACTATCATGTTTTTTACAAACATATATGAGTCGAATTGTAATCAGATAACAAGTCTTATTACAGATATCAGTGCAATTGTGCATCTCTGGCAAGTAAGTTGTGGAGGAAAAACTTGACGTGCTAGAAAAAAACTGACTACATTTTTGGAATCAGCATGCCAATTTAGTATAAATCAGCTCAAAAACCTAAATCAACAGAAATTTTTTTAAAATTGTTCCCAGTGTTATGAAGCAATGATGAAACCAAGAGAATTTCCAATAAATCTGTTGTCCTTGTGATGAAACAAATAGTAATTTAAAATAAGATCATGACTTTCATCTCTGAGTCAGTTTGAATCGTAGTTTTTGGCAGGACAGCACTTAGAAAGGTCACCTTAAGCAAATGTTTGCCAGAAAACTGATCTTTGCTCTCTTTTAAATTTCAACTTACTATGTGGGGATATTTTGACATAAAGAACAATTTTGCTTTGTGTTTATAGTAAGAACAGAGATGAATGAATCTTAAAAAATTTTAATTCAATAGAGTCACCAAATAAATTTTTTAAAAATTGATTAGCGGTGAATTGTAAGTACTTTAATTATACTGAAAAGATGTGAATAATACTCAGAGGTCTCATAGGAAACTATCCAACTCCTTTCAAGCCCCCTACTGCAAATACAGCCTTAGTAATGTCAAAGAGACTTCAAACAAATATCTATAGTTATTAATTGAATGGTAGCTAATATCCATCGCTGTGCTGTCGTGCAATATATGTACAGTTTACTCAGTGTTTTATGGCTTTCTCTTTATCTTTATGGCTAAACTGTCAGCTATGGAGTATTCTCATTATCCAGATTCACCAAAAAATGGCCGCTGCTTTTCTTGCTTCTGTTTTTATAAAGGGTATGACAGTCCCTCCTGATTGGCTGTGCTGTACCATGTGATGTGTGCCACGTGCTACTCATTATGACTGTCTTGCACCCGAGGACATGTGAGCCTTTTTTGACTTATTTAATCTCCTGCAAAGTGTAACAATTTTTTGGCTATACTATGTGAAATGCAACCGAAACTGTTCAAATTCACAGATTTCAGTGGATTCCCCCAAATAATAACATGATTTCTATTTAATTATCTCTAGTAAGCAGCAATTAGAATGTACATTTCATCTGATCTAACCATTCCACAATAAAGAATTTC
Organism: Allobates femoralis; assembly: GCA_033576535.1. Classification (NCBI taxonomy): domain Eukaryota; kingdom Metazoa; phylum Chordata; class Amphibia; order Anura; family Aromobatidae; genus Allobates; species Allobates femoralis. The sequence continues at coordinate 596,495,134 of JARQOC010000002.1, forward strand.
CAACAACTGGCAAATTTGAATTCAAGCAATATATACAGGACCTCCTGATGGTTGGTATGAACCGATTTGGTCACATTTAGGCCATGTGCACACACTGCATTTTTGATCTGTTTTTTTTTGTGCTGCAATTTTGTAGAATTTTCAGCATCTAAACTCGATCTGTTTTTTTTGGGGAAAAAACAGACCCAAAATGTATTGCATTTTTGACACGTTTTTAATATGTTTTTCCTGGTTTTTTATTACAATGGAGTCAATCAATGGAGAAAACGATGGAGAAAACAGAATCGCTAGTTGACTTGCACATTTCTTTTTCTGGATGTGTTTTCTGCCCCCAAGACGGACCAGTAAAAAACGTAGTGTCTGGACAGCATTTCTGAAAACTCATTGACTTAGCTGGGCATCACAGGAAGTGATCCATTTTTCATGTCCCCCATGTCCAGCCACTAGCTCATCCTCGCAGAAATCTCATACACCTACACATTTACAGACTCTCAGACTCTCTTCTACCTCTCACCTCCATATCTTCACTCCATGACACAGACAGTGCCACCGCTTTCTACAACGCCACCCTCACATCAGCCACCCTCACATCAGCCATAGTCGCCCCTCTCGTGCATGGCAAAGTACTACACATTAATAGGCAGCCCTGGCACACCAATCTCACCAAAAAACTTCGACAAATGTCCAGGGCCGTGAAGCAGCGCTGGAAGAAAACGCACCTGCCAGATGACTTCACTGCCTTCAAGCAAGCTACATTTGCCTTCAAATCAGTCCTCACCTCTGCTTAACAGACCTACTTCACAAACCTTGTATCTTCACTATCCCACAACCCCAAAAAACTGTTCAGTACATTCTACTCTCTCCTCCGCCCATCACTGCTTCCTCCGACCTCCCTCATCTCTTCTGAGGACTTCACCACATACTTCAAAAATAAAATCGACCAAACAAGGCAAACCTTTACTGTTCCACCACCCCAACCACTCCATATACCAGACTTCTGCCCTTCCCTCACATCCTCCCTCTCCAATATCACTGAAGGAGAGCTCACTCGTCTCCTCTCCAAATCACACCTCACCACCTGTGCACTTGACCCAATCCCTTTTCACCTCCTCCCCAACCTCACTAACACGCTCATTCCACCCCTAACCCATCTCTTCAACCTATTACTATCTTCTGGTACCTACCCCTCTGCTTTCAAGCATGCCACCATCACACCCATCCTCAAAAAGCCAAACCTTTACTCGACTGCTATGCCCAGCTATCGCCCTATATCGCTGCTTCTGTTTACTTCAAAATAAAGTAGAATAAATGCACTCGCACTGTTGTTTGGTTGCTGAGTGTGGATTTATTTCAATCAAAGTGAAGATGGTGACAGAGCGGGTTAACGTTTCGGCCTAATATCGACCTTGACCACAACGTCATTTACTGTTGGGGTTCCCTCTCAAGTAAAGATAGAGTGATAAGTGGAGTGTAGGTATATTGATGTTACCTAGATCCCAGTCATGAGCGATATAAGGGTATGGTGAGATTGTAGACCATGTATAGAGGATACAGGGTTCCAGGACTTGTGTTGTCCAGTAGGTTGTAGTGCTGCTAGCCCTTAGTGATGTCTCAGAAGGAGGGTCATAGGTTATACCTTAAGTCCACAGATGGTAATTAGGAGTTAACCCTTTAGTTATAGTGTGATTGCCTCCTTTGGAATTCCAGACGGGTCAATAGTGTCATGGAAGGGGTCTATGAATTGCCAGCACGGTCCGTGCCCAGGAGGGAATGGTCATTCTATCTATTATGGTAAATCGCTAACGCTCTCCCCTGCACCTGAAATACGCTGCCTCAGAGTAACTCTTGATTCTGCCCTGTCCTTCAAACCGCACATTCAAACTCTTGCCACCTCCTGTCGCCTGCAGCTCAAAAATATTTCCAGAATTCATCCCTTCCTCAGCCCTCAATCTACTAAAACTCTTGTACACGCCCTCATCATCTCCCGCCTTGATTACTGCAACATTCTCCTCTGTGGCCTCCCCGCCAACTCTCTTGCACCACTTCAGTCTGTCCTCAACTCTGCTGCCCGACTAATCCACCTCTCTCCTTGCTACTCCCCTGTTTCTCCCCTTTGCAAATCTCTTCACTGGCTGCCAATTCCAATACAAATCCAGTTCAAGCTACTAACACTGACTTACAAAGCTGTCCACAAACTGTCCCCTCCCTATATCTCTGAACTAATCTCCCAATATCTTGCCTCACGTAATCTTCTATCCTTCCAAGACCTCCTTCTTTCCTCCACACTTATTCATTCCTCATACAACTGCCTCCAAGATTTCTCCCGAATATCCCCCATCCTCTGGAATTCTGTGCCCCAACACGTCCGATTATCCACCACTCTCGGATCCTTCAGACGGAACCTGAAAACCCATCTCTTCAGGAAAGCTTACAGCCTGCAATGACCATTCTGCTGTCTCGCCACTACCAGAGCTGCCGCCTCACCACCACTGGATTTGCCGATTCACCACCACCAGAGCTGCCACCTCACCACCACCGGAGCTGCAGGACCCCAACCTTCTGTCTCCTCCCCATTATCCTGTAGAATGTAAGTCCGCAAGGATAGGGTTCTCTCCCCTCTGTATCGGTCTGTCACTGTTAGTTTGTTCACTGTATTTTTAACTTGTTTGTATGTAACCCTTTCTCATGTACAGCGCCATTGAATAATGATGCTATATAAATAAATAATAATAATAATGCATAATTGGATCACAATACATGCACTGTGTGAACCTACTCTTAGGCTTATTTAACACTAATGTACAAGGACAATTCATCAATACTGCCCTTTTCTTTGATCTACCATCTTTCCCTGATAGTAAGACCCCCCCGAAAGTAAGACAGGGTAGGGGGAATGGGGGGGTCTGCTAATATAAGTCCCCCCCCCCGAAAGTAAGGCCGCCTGGGGGGGGGGGGCACTGGGGAATATAAGGCCGGTACCTGTCCCCTGGTGTGTCCAGGCTCCTCCAGTGTCCTGTAGGTGCAGCTGCGCTGGAGCAGATGGGGTTAATCACAGCCTAACTTGCTGTGTGCCCCTGCTCAACTCTGCCCAGCCTGATGTCACAGCAGCCCGGCTCGAGCTCTGATTGGCACTCAGGAAGTAGCAGGCGCGGCCAGATGACGTTGTGAGCTCTGATTGGCTTGTCATCTGGCCGCGCCCGCTGGTTCCTGGGAGCCAATCAGAGCTGGAGTTGGGCTGTTGTGACGACAGGCTGGGGGACAGCGAGGACAGCGGGGAGCCATAGCGAAGGCCGGGGGAGCCGGTAAGAAGCAGTGTGTATGTGTATGTGTATGTGTGTGTGTGTGTGTGTGTGTGTGTATATGTGTGTGTGTATATGTGTGTGTATATGTGTGTGTGTGTGTATATGTATGTGTGTGTGTATATTGTGTGTGTGTAGTGTATATGTGTATGTGTGAGTGTATGTGTGTGTGTGTATGTGTATATGTGTTGTGTGTGAGTGTGTGTATGTGTATATGTGTATATGTGTATGTGTGTGTGTGTATGTGTATGTGTATGTGTGTGTGTATGTGTGAGTGTATGTATGTGTATATGTGTGTGTGTATGTGTATATGTGTATGTGTATATGTGTGTGTGTTTGTAAGTGTGTGGGTGGGTGTGTGTGGATGGGAGGCTGCAGTGGCTGGGGCTGCCAATATAAGACCCTCCCCCCCAAAATAAGACAGGGTGCCACTTTTGACGTCCAAAAAAATATAAGGCACGGTCTTATTTTCAGGGAAACACGGTATTTGGTGCCAAATTCATTAAGAATTTGGTGCATACATCACACCCGGATCCCTTTTTTGTGTCTTAATTCACAGGACGTCTGCGGTGTAAATTATGATGAGTTTGTTAGGCTACACTGTGCCATACCACCCCTCTCTAAATCACCACTACAGCGTCTTTTTGTTTTTTTTTTCAGCGTTGGAATAGTGCTTTACATGTGAGCCCCCTGCCCCTGGTCTTATACTCATCTTCCTCATCTCTTCCCACTTCAATCCTGTGGCACCATCTTGCACACATTTGCTATAGTGTCATGTATTAGCCAGCCTCCCTGCGCTGGCTGACCAATCATGATGTTATTGCATTGCCCAATCACCGTATGAACGCCGCGTAATACACAACTCTGTCACGCCTAGGTAGTTACGGCGCACAATATGTACGCCCAGATTCCCTTGTGGTGGCGGCGTGTAAATCAGGGAAGGTGCTCCACAGAAGGTAACCTGCGGCACCCGTCGGTACTTCCAGTGATCAAAAAAACCTACTGTGGAGCATCTTGTGGCGGCGTGTAAATGCGGCATCAGGTACTGCCAGGAACCGTTGAAACGCGTGCGTGCACGTGCGATACCTGGTGGTTTCTACCTTTCGGTAGCGGCGTGTAAAGGTACCATTAAAGGTTGCCTCTCAGGTCATTTATTCCCCCAAACCTGTTTCCCCTCACTACCTGTCCCTGCAGCTTCTTAGTACACCCCTAACCATCCCTATCTGACCTAAATGTGAGGTATAAAAGTGTAAAAAAAAGTGATTGATAACTTACTTTTTCCCTAATTCTGAGGTCGTTCCTAGACATGTGGGCGAGCTGTGGGCGGTGGGTGTGTGGTCTCTCCAGGTCCTTTCTCCTCCCTTGCTGCATGGTATCATGCCCTTGTGGGTGTGATAATTAATGCAGAAGCGCACTCCTGGAATTTAAAATTCGGTGGGCGATTCCTTCCAGGTATGACGCCGATGCGCATTATTTCCGGTCCTGTGCAGTGTGGGGGTGTATTGGTTATACTGGCCAGCTCTGAAACGAATTCTGAAGTCAGCCCATACACCTGATAAGCCCCCACAATGCACCAAACTGGAAATTACGTGCAGCAGCGTCATACCTGGAAGGAATCGCCCACCAAATTTGAAACTCTGTGAGTGGGCTTCTTTGTTAATTATCATGCCCATGAGGCATAATACCATGAAGCAAGGGAGAAGAATGGACCCGGAGAGACTACCCTCAGGTTGCTCACATGTCTAGGTACGCCCTCAGAACAGGGGAAAAATAATTATCGATCGTTTTTCTACATTATGTCAGACAGGGATGGTTAGGTGTAACTAGGAAGCTGCAGGGACAGGTAGTGATAGGTTTGGGGGTATAAACTAGGTGACAGGTTCCCTTTAAAAACATACTTAAGCTATGCATACTATATGTCTGCAGCAGAAAAAAAAAACAGAAAAGCTACTGCAAAAAACATGAAATTTTTCCAAAAAGTTATAAATATGAGACCAACTCCAAAGTGCTATTCTCATCATTGAATTTTAGGTAAATTATTATTAATATAACACTGCATTCTTAATTGGTAAGGGGCAACATTTATGACTTAGGACATTCACTGTGCAGTAACACAAAACTATTGAAATCAACATATTGGCAACATTTGATTATTTATAAAAATGTATACAAATGCAAAGGTCAAAATCCATGGCAAATCTGCAGCATAAAATTACTGTGCAGATGCCAAATAGCAGTGTTGTTCAATTTGCACTACAGATTTTCCATATTTTTTTAAGTCTCATGTATTTTGCTACAATCGTAGAATACAGCAGATTCCTCACTGGTAAAATCTTAACAGAAAATCTACTGTTTTTACATCTGCTTTGCACATACCCTACGCAATATGCACAGTGACAGCGTGCACTCTCGCCAGCTTTGATCAGAAGTAATGAGCCAGTAGGAGAGTGCACTGTCAGTGTGTTTTGTAATAATACCCATTGTGCAGACATCAGCACACCCCCACAAGTGACATCAAGTGTATTCTTACAACGAGCAGTGACAGTCCACTCTCTTGCATGCACGTTAGTTCTGATCAGAGCCGGTGAGAGAGCGTACTGTCACCCGTGCACCATGCATATTGCACAGTGACAAGAAACTACTGAGCATATGACAGAAATGTCACCAATAACACTTTGTTTCAGGGAAGGGGCAAAATCTGTAGCAGTGACCACAGCCTCTGCCACTTGATATATTAATTTGAGTATCCCAGCATGCACTGGGATTCTCAAATGAAATGCCATGTGCCACATATTGACTGCCTACAGTCAATAATGTTGCTGCTGCTGTAGCTTATACTAAGCCTTTTTTTAATCAGTCACTGCGGCTCTGCAGGTGGAGGTTGCTGATTGTGTAGTGGAAGTGACTAATAGCTCGGGTGAGCAGAGGGGGTGTGTCTGAGTCTTCTGCTCTCCACACCTCAGCCATAAACAATTCAGCTTCCTTCCACCAGATGTCGCTGATTCAGCTAATTCCTGATCCGAGACCTGTTGTGTGTAGACGTTCATCTGGAGTGGCTGCAATCCTCTTCATATGAGGCTTCTGGGTTTCCCTACTCTGTGGGTGGAGGTAGAGGCTTTGTGTCTAGGGCATTCTCAGGAGCTTAGGAGAAAGGGTGGCGACTCTCTCCAGGACCAAGTGCCTCCAGGTCCGCGCTGCTGCCTCGAAGATGTAACAAAGACACCGGGATGCTTGGTATAAAAACTTTTTCTGCTTTATTTTCGATGCGTTTCGAGGACAAATCCCAGCTCCTTCCTCAGCTGCTAAGTTTGAGCAATCAAGCTGGTTGTGAGCTTCACAACCAAACCAGGTGAGCAAATTTTGAACTACATGTTACCAATCTCCTAAGTGGGATAAGACCCTATGCGCATTTTCATTTTATAGAGAGGGTGGCGACTCTGACCTCCTCACCATCAGAAATACCTGCGAGAACAGGGTGAGCCAGGGACGGGACCGTGGTACAAGGGTCAGATTAGCCTCCCTGGAATCTCCTTGCCCACCTCACTATCCAGGTCCTGATTCCCTCTCCCCTGTAAGTGTGACATAAAATGTAATAAAGAAAGGAAGTAAACACAAACCATAAGAGCTCAAAAGAAATCGTTGTGGAGGAAATAAAAAAGTTGAACCTAGAAACTATTGTCAACCTCAGGTTTTGACAATCTCCTGACATTATTCAAACTTTGGAGTTATGGAAACAGCATAGCTCACTGTGCTTGCCTGGTTTTGTAACTCCCATTTATTTCTACGGGAATAACAAATACAAAGTGGCTCAACCACATTTATGTGTTTCTATTGTCTACTGCTATGGCTGCTGTATAAAGACAGATATTCCCTCTCTAGTCATAAATGCCCCAGTTGGGAATTGTCTTTGAAATGAACATAAGTGCAAATAATTGGGACACACAGACTACAGGAAGAAAACATAGAATTCATCTAGATTTTAAATTATTTACTAAGAAGCTATATTTAATTAGATACTGGAAAATACTATATTGATTTTCTGGTAGACGGAGTAAATGCACTTACAGGGAATCCATCATATACATTAAGCTATTTAGGTTAGAGAATAATAAACCCATAAATCACAATGATTACATTTTACACTATTTCCTGCTGTCATTAAATGGCATGGCAATAATACTAAGTAAATATAAGTCAATCTGTAATCATATTTCTATTGTGGTATGAATAGTAAGGATGAAGCACACTTTGTTTTCCTGTTGAGTTAAAGCCCTTATTATCATTCCTAGAATTGTCAATGTAATTTCCAGCAAGGTGTCTTTGTAGCCTAAAGAAAAAAATGGCAAATATCATTTAAAGAAAAAAAATGTAATGATATCTCCTCACCACATAATAATACAATGAGATGTTAAAGGTGTTATTCTGATTTGACACTAAAGCCTGCTTTAACTGCAGACTTGTGAATCCTCACAGCGGGAACAGTGCACACTTTTAGGATTCTCCGGTACCGGCATCGGAACAAAAGTCTCTAGTCATTCTTTGTGACTGCAGACTTTTGAATCCCAATCTCAGGATTCTCCAGTGCCACAGATAAGTTGCCATAAACACACCTTGCGCATGCGCAATGTGCGTCGCGTGGTCTGAGTGTACTGAGGTCAGTAAAGCCAGATATGACGCGTTTAGCGTCATAGCGGCTATACCGCCCATGTAATGTGATGCACGCGGTGGCTCTCTGCTGATTAGCACACCCATCGTGGTATTAATAATTAGACTGCAGGCGGCGATGAGAAGCACCAGGCAACGCCTTCTGCGGCTTCTCAAAATCTGAGAAGCCGTAGTGGGTGCAGGTAATAAAGTCACTTTTATGAACTTTACAAATACACTTTTTTAACACAAAGGGATGGCTAGAAATGTCTAAGAATGGTGCAGGGACAGGTCTTAAGAGACAGGGGGGCTAATTTTTAGGGGTCAGGTTCCCTTTAAATGCATGCAACTGAGGCTAAAAATAATTTTTACAGCAGGGTTTCATTTGAAAATGTGCAAATTTTCACTGTAAGGGTGCTTTCACATCTGCGTTTTTCGTAATTCGCGGCAGATGCGGTGAAAAAACCGCATCTGCCGCGTTTGCCGCATAACGGTTCCACTTGCGGCACGGTTGCGGTTTTTTCCATAGGAAATATAGGGGGACTTGCGGCAGATGCGGCAAGTGCGGTATTGCACTTGCGGCAGGTGCGGCAGAGAAAAAAACCGCAGTAAGCCGCGGTTTTTTTCTCTGCCGCACCTGCCGCAAGTGCAATACCGCACTTGCCGCATCTGCCGCAAGTCCCCCTATACTTCCTATGGAAAAAACCGCAACCGTGCCGCAAGTGGAACCGTTATGCGGCAAACGCGGCAGATGCGGTTTTTTCACCGCATCTGCCGCGAATTACGAAAAACGCTGATGTGAAAGGGCCCTTAGTCTTCTATTGCCTTTGTGTTGTATTGTCTGATGCTTACTGCAGAATGAGTCACCTTAAGGTTTACTGTATTAAACATCCCAGCTATGACATCTGACATTTTTTTAGCCTCAAGTACATGCATTTAAAAGGAACCAACCACCAGGATTTAGTGCTATGCATCAGGTAATTGACGTGTGCAGCATGATATCACTATTTGGATTTTATTTTTTTTTTATTCCTCCCCTGTAGGCTTGTCTTTTTGCCCCAACCCTTCCTTTCATCCATTTCATTTTACTCACACTATCCTCCAGAAACATGATAGTGAAAGTAAAATGAAAGGCTGGATGAGCGGGAAGGAGTGTTCGGCTTACAGCAGAAAGACAAGCCCACAGGGGAGTAATAACAGAGAACCCAAATAGTGATGTTATGCTGCACACGTCAAACAACTACTGCACAGCACTAAATCCTGGTGGTTGGTTCCCTTTAAGTAAAGAAATATATATATACTAGCTGTAGAGCCCGGCATTGCCCGGGATAGTGACTAACTGTTCTTAGCTACAACAAAATAGAATGATTTTACAAAAAGTTATTTTGCACATAAAAGTCACAAAGTAAAAAGACATAAAATGTATAATTAAAAATCAAAAAGTAAAGTAATAGAAGCATTTCACATCATATATTCAACACCACAGAATCGAACTGGAAACTGGAGGCATTAACAATCAAAAGGCAAATTAGATGGAATGAGTGGGAGTGTTGGAATAAAAACATCCTCCCCTTTTGCAGATCCTGTCAAAATGGTTGTTTCAATGACATATGGAAACAGGTGCTTAATCAAGAATCTTGTTCCATTACACAACTTTGTTGGATCTAAATTTCTCAACAGCAGAATAGGTGCTCCACGTTTTTGAAAGAGGTTTTGTGGAGGAAGTCCTTTTGGTTCCAATGAGTTGAGGAAAGCAGTTGGATAGAATAATGCTTGAGCAGGGTCTGCCACTGTATCCTCTGACTTTTAGGTCCTGCACACACCTGCAAGGAGACTTAGAATTTGAAGATTGATCTTGTTAATGCTATAATTTTTCGGAGCTTGGGTTGTATGTGGTCTGATGTATACAGGGGGCTGTGTGCAGCTTCCTGCTGTATTCTGGGGGCTATGTGTGGACTCTTGGTTTAATACAGGGTGCTATGTTTGGGCTCTTGCTGTAGTACAGGTAGCTATTTGTGAGCTCTTGGTGTAACACAGGGGCTATGTGGGGCACAGGTTGTAATACAGGGGGCTATGTTTGCCCTGCTGTTGTAATACTGGAGTCTGTGGGTATCTTCCTACTGTATATGTGGCACCCCTGTGACCAGGGCGGCCACAGGGTGAACTGAAGCCAGGTGAGGTAAAGTATAGACTGCTGACTAAAAACACCCACACAGATACACACACCGACCCTAAGCCTAGGACTCTAGGTTAGGCAAGGGCTAGCAGGGGTTAAGAGTATCGTGAGTGGAGCGTAGAGCAGCACTGATCCAGTGGGTGGCACAATAGATAAAAACACGGGAGCACCAGTGGCAGGGAGAAGAAGAACGGGGTAGAAGATGTTAGTTAGAGAGAGGCAGATTCCCAGGAGGACGGTTTCCCTGGAGGACACAGAATCCTGGAGGCTACATGCGCAGGAGAGAAAGCTCGCTCCATAGCCGGAGGCGAGGGAAGAGCCACAGTTTGACAGAGAAAGAATGGGAGGACAAGGGCCCGGCAGCTGCACACACCTTAGCTGACCGGAGGAACCCTGAAGCTGAGAGACAGTGAGGATGAGGGAGCCTGGTGATCCCACAGCCATACTTTGTACACTGGAGGCTAGGCCGCTACAGCCAGAGAGCCGGCTCTGTAGAGGTGACCGGAGGCACTCTAGGACCCTAATCTTGAGACACACCGGCGTAGGGCAGGTACTCCATGACCTGTAGCCTACCTACCACCACGGTCTAGGAACACAGCCATCAGACTAGGGATAGTGACCCTGACAGAGAGGGAATCATCACAAAAGAGCCCGTGAAGGCCAGACCGAACCCGTGAGTGAGGAGACAGAAAGAAAGGAAAGGGCCGCAACACAGAGGAGCTGCCTGAGCTGCATCACCCAGTTACCCAGAGCAGTGCTAATGTGTGAGAACTGTAGTAACTTGAAAGAGCTGAAAGAACTGTGCCTTGTAAATTGTTGTGAACTGCTGCTAAAGAACCTTAAGTAAAGTACCCGGTAAGCTCACCACTGCCTGAGACTGCTTCTTTCCAGCGTCACAGCAGAGTCCCACCTGAGGAGCCACAGACTGTCGTCCCTGCACACTGGCTGGAGAAGCTGCAGCAGCAAAGCAAGTGTCTTGCACAGAGCACAATCCCTCACCAGGCCCCTCCCTCACCACTACATCTGCCCTGGGGACCCTCAGCCCGAACCCAAGGAGGGCTTACCATCCACGCTTCCCTAAGTCACTGTCCTCAGCAGGAATACGGCAGTGGTGGTCCTACTGACCACATACCCCGGGTGGCATCACGATAAATCCCCTGTAAATACTTCCTTTACTTGCTGCATCTGGGACAATGGGACTGGGCCCGGCACCGTGACATCCCCCCAGAGACAGTATAGAGTCTTGAGTATCCAGGTCCCTAGTGTGCGACATATACTGGGGCCTTTGTGCAGCCTCTTGCTGTATACTGGGGGCTATATGCAGGCTCCTGCTCTAATACAGGTGGCCAGTGGCTATGTGTGAGTTCCTGTTGTTATAGAGGGGACTATGAGTGGCCCTCTGCTGTAATACAGGAGGCTATGTGTGGCCTCCTGCTGTGTACTGGGGGCTGTGTGTGGCCTCTAGTTGTATAGTGGGGTGTGTACAGCCTCCTATTGTATACTGGTGGCTGTGTGCAGCCTTCTGCTGTATACTTGGGGCTGTTTGCGGCCTCCTGCTGTATACTGGGGACTGTATGTGGCCTTCTACTGTATAACAGGGGCTGTGTGGGGACTCCTGCTGTATACTGGGGGCTGTGTGTGGCCCCTGCTGTATTCAGTGGACTAGGTGGCTAGGCATGGCACTATTGTTCTTCTTTTACTTCTATGGATCTGTCCCTGGGTGGTAATCAAATGACCCATCACATGATCTTTCAAAGGTTGAACATGTGAAATGTCAAATGATAGTTGGGGTTGGGGGGGCCTCGCCTTGTAAACAGCACTGGGCACTGGCTACTCTTAATCCAAACCTGGTTCTTACTGAGATCAGTTTTGTACTTTGTACAAATCTCCAGGGGATTTGAAATGTTACAGATTGTTAGAAGAATCGCAAAGAGGTGTCTTAATGGCTTTGGTGTATGGCTGCTGCTTCACTGAGAGTCATGTCCCAGTGTGCAGCATTTTCCAGAAATCCTGGTCTTCGGCAAGCTGCCCTGAATGTGTCCCAGACATGCATAAGCCGTGTTATAGTAAGAATGTCCTTTGTTGCAACCAATGAGAAGCTGAGCTGTGATTAGTTGTTATAGGCCATCTGATAAATATCCAGGCTAACTGTCAAAACATGCAGTACAGTAGCTTTTACCTCACACATACAAAGAGCGTAAGCCTTTTTTTTGATGAATGACTCTAAAGCACAGGGTTGAAAATTCCTCTCAAAACATAGTCTATGACGTTCCCTGAGTCAAATGAGGTGTCTGTGAAAAATGTTGTGTTTGTAAATGCAACAGTACAGATTGTTTTAGCGGACATACGTACACACACACACACATACTCAGCTTTATACGTATACTAGTAAAAAGGCCCGATGCAATTGCATCGGGAGCGCGGTGAAATGAATTGTGTGTATACAGGCGGGTGAGTGGCTAGCAGAGTATACATGGGGCTCTGTGGGTAGCAGACTATACAGGCAGGTCTGTGGGTAGCAGAGTATACAGACTGCTCTGAGGGTAGCAGATTATACAGGCGGCTCTCTGGGTAGAAAAGTATACAGGCGGCTCTGTGGGTAGCAGAGTATACAGACTGCTCTGAGGGTAGCAGATTATACAGGCGGCTCTCTGGGTAGAAAAGTATACAGGCGGCTCTGTGGGTAGCAGAGTATACAGGTGGGTTTGTGGTTAGCAGATTATACAGGCGGCTCTGTGGGTAGCAGAGTATAGAGAAGGCTCTGTGGGTAGCAGAGTATAGAGGCGGCTGTGTGGGTAGCAGAATATAGAAACGGCTCTGTGGGTAGCAGAGAATACAGGCGGGTCTGTGGGTAGGAGAGTATACAGGCGGCTCTGTGGGTAGCAGAGTATACAGGCGGCTCTGTGGGTAGCAGAGTATAGAGGCGGCTCTGTGGGTAGCAGAGTATACAGGCGGCTGTGTGGGTAGGAGAGTATACAGGCGGCTCTGTGGGTGTCAGAGTATAGAGGGGGCTCTGTGGATAGCAGAGTATGATGTGGCGGGAGGCTGGAGGAGTGAGGGGAGCAGAGGCTGGAGGGGTGAGGAGAGCAGAGGCTGGAGTGGTGAGGAGAGGTCCAGATGGAGGGGTGAGGAGAGGTCTGGCTGGAGGGGTGAGGAGAGATGCGGCTGGAGGGGTGACATCACCGCTCGGCGGCAGGACGTGGCTGCGTGCTGGGACTGATCGCAGCCCCAGTCACACGGCATTGTCGTCTGCGGCGGGTTGGGTGATGCAGAGAGGGATCAGTTCTTGCCCTCAGGTCACACATGTGACCTGAGCAGAAGGAGCGGATTGGGCGGTGTGTGGTAAAGACAGGACGGTCATCCGATTGGTCTAGGACGCCAAGTCCTGGGCAATGGGATGGGCGTCCTGTGTGTACAACACAGCACCCAATCCGCTTGCAGGAGCAGGCAATGGGAGTGAGCGGGGCGTGTCAGGCTTTGCAGGCTGACACGGTCCGCTCACTCCCATTGGCTGTTGCCGGCCACAGGACGACGTCCCTGGCTCCCGTCACCCGGCCACAGCCCGTAGACCGCTACTCCACCAGCATGGCGACATTGAGAGCCCAGCGGTGAGAGAGTGGCGAGGGGCGGAAGGCTCCTACGGCATCCGGGCAGCATGGACCTCGCGGAGGGCGCGAGGGCGGTGGCGATGGAGCGGGGCCGACGGTTGGCAGGATGGCAGCGGTGTCAGGTAGTGTGGCTGAGGATGGCGGAGGGTGAGAGGCTGGAGGAGGCTGTGGGGCTGGAGGAGGCTGTGAGGATGGGGAGGCTGTGAGGCTGGAGGAGGGTGTGAGGCTGGAGGAGGGTGTGAGGCTGGAGGAGGGTGTGAGGATGGGGAGGCTGTGAGGCTGGAGGAGGCTGTGAGGTTGGAGGAGGCTGTGAGGCTGGAGGAGGCTGTGAGGATGGGGAGGCTGTGAGGCTGGAGGAGGCTGTGAGGCTGGAGGAGGCTGTGAGGCTGGAGGAGGATGTGAGGATGGGGAGGCTGTGAGGCTGGAGGAAGCAGTGTGGCTGGAGGAGGCAGTGAGGCTGGAGGAGGCTGTGAGGATGGGGAGGCTGTGAGGCTGGAGGAGGCTGTGAGGCTGGAGGAGGCTGTGAGGATGGGGAGGCTGTGAGGCTGGAGGAGGATGTGAGGCTGGAGGAGGCTGTGAGGCTGAAGGAGGCTGTGAGGATGGGGAGGCTGTGAGGCTGGAGGAGGCTGTGAGGCTGGAGGAGGCTGTGAGGCTGGAGGAGGATGTGAGGCTGGAGGAGGCTGTGAGGATGGGAGGCTGTGAGGCTGGAGGAGGCTGTGAGGCTGGAGGAGGCAGTGAGGATGGGGAGGCTGTGAGGCTGGAGGAGGCTGTGAGGCTGGAGGAGGCTGTGAGGATGGGGAGGCTGTGAGGCTGGAGGAGGCTGTGAGGCTGGGGAGGCTGTGAAGCTGGAGGAGACTGTGAGGATGGGGAGGCTGTGAGGCTGGAGGAGGCTGTGAGAATGGGGAGGCTGTGAGGCTGGAGGAGGCTGTGAGGCTGGGGAGGCTGTGAGGCTGGAGGAGACTGTGAGGCTGGAGGAGGCTGTGATGATGGGAAGGCTGTGAGGATGTGGAGGCTGTGAGCCTGGAGGAGGCTGTGAGCCTGGAGGAGGCTGTGAGGATGGGGAGGCTGTGAGGCTGGAGGAGGCAGTGAGGATGGGGAGGCTGTGAGGCTGGAGGAGACTGTGAGGCTGGAGGAGACTGAGGCTGGAGGAGGCAGTGAGGATGGGGAGGCTGTGAGGCTGGAGGAGGCTGTGAGGCTGGAGGAGGCTGTGAGGATGGGGAGGCTCTGAGGCTGGAGGAGGCTGTGAGGCTGGAGGAGGATGTGAGGATATGGAGGCTGTGAGGATGGGGAGGCTGTGAGGCTGAAGGAGGCTGTGAGGATGGGGAGGCTGTGAGGCTGGAGGAGGCTGTGAGGATGGGGAAGCTGTGAGGCTGGAGGAGGCTGTGAGGCTGGGGAGGCTGTGAGGCTGGAGGAGACTGTGAGGCTGGAGGAGGCTGTGATGATGGGGAGGCTGTGAGGCTGGAGGAGGGTGTGAGGCTGGAGGAGGGTGTGAGGCTGGAGGAGGGTGTGAGGCTGGAGGAGGCTGTGAGGATGGGGAGGCTGTAAGGCTGGAGGAGGCTGTGAGGCTGGAGGAGGGTGTGAGGCTGGAGGAGGCTGTGAGGATGGGGAGGCTGTGAGGATGGGGAGGCTGTGAGGCTGGAGGAGGCTGTGAGGCTGGAGGAGGATGTGAGGATGGGGAGGCTGTGAAGCTGGAGAAAGCAGTGAGGCTGGAGGAGGCAGTGAGGCTGGAGGAGGCAGTGAGGCTGGAGAAGGCTGTGAGGATGGGGAGGCTGTGAGGCTGGAGGAGGCAGTGAGGATGGGGAGGCTGTGAGGTTGGAGGAGGCTGTGAGGCTGGAGGAGGCAGTGAGGATGGGGAGGCTGTGAGGCTAGAGGAAGCAGTGAGGCTGGAGGAGGCTGTGAGGCTGGAGGAGGCAGTGAGGATGGGGAGGCTGTGAGGCTGGAGGAGGCTGTGAGGCTGGAGGAGGCTGTGAGGCTGGAGGAGGCTGTGAGGATGGGGAGGCTGTGAGGATGGGGAGGCTGTGAGGCTGGAGGAGGCTGTGAGGCTGGGGAGGCTGTGAGGCTGGAGGAGACTGTGAGGCTGGAGGAGGCTGTGAGGATGGGGAGGCTGTGAGGCTGGAGGAGGGTGTGAGGCTGGAGGAGGCTGTGAGGATGGGGAGGCTGTGAGGCTGGAGGAGGGTGTGAGGCTGTAGGAGGCTGTGAGGATGGGGAGGCTGTGAGGCTGGAGGAGGCTGTGAGGATGGGGAGGCTGTGAGGCTGGAGGAGGCTGTGAGGCTGGGGAGGCTGTGAGGCTGGAGGAGACTATGAGGCTGGAGGAGGCTGTGAGGCTGGAGGAGGCTGTGAGGATGGGGAGGCTGTGAGGCTGGAGGAGGGTGTGAGGCTGGAGGAGGCTGTGAGGATGGGGAGGCTGTGAGGCTAGAGGAGGGTGTGAGGCTGTAGGAGGCTGTGAGGATGGGGAGGCTGTGAGGCTGGAGGAGGCTGTAGGAGGCAGTGAGGATGGGGAGGCTGTGAGGCTGGAGGAGACTGTGAGGCTGGAGGAGACTGAGGCTGGAGGAGGCAGTGAGGATGGGGAGGCTGTGAGGCTGGAGGAGACATTTACTGTACTGAGCATGCTCAGTACAGTAAAAGGTCTCCAAACAGGAAGGCAGGGGTTAAAAAAAAAAAAAAAGTTAATGCTCACCTCTCCCCGAGCCCCCGCCGTCTCCTGCCGTCTTCCTCCAAGCTTCCGGTGGCTGCAGAGCTGTTCTAGTGCAGTTCAGGACCTGCGGTGATGTCACAGTCACGTGACACCAGGTTACCATGGAGTAACCTGGTGTCACGTGACTGTGACATCACCACAGGTCCTTGACTGCAGTAGAAGAGCTCTGCAGACACTCGGAGGCTGCGGCAGCCACCGGAAGCTTGGAGGAAGACGGCAGGAGACGGCGGGGGCTCAGGGAGAGGTGAGCATTAACTTTTTTTTTTTTTTTTTACAGTAGTGCGGGTCTGCGGCTCGGGTTTGCAGTCCCGCAAAGCATGTTGGGATTCGGCGACAATGCCCGAATTCCCAACTGCGGATTATATAAGTAGATTAGATTGTTCCCAGAGTACGTATACTAGTAAAAAGGCCCGATGCAATTGCGCGGTGAAATAAATTGTGTGTATACAGGCGGGTGAGTGGCTAGCAGAGTATACATGGGGGCTCTGTGGGTAGCAGACTATACAGGCGGGTCTGTGGGTAGCAGAGTATACAGACTGCTCTGAGGGTAGCAGATTATACAGGCGGCTCTCTGGGTAGAAAAGTATACAGGCGGCTCTGTGGGTAGCAGAGTATACAGACTGCTCTGAGGGTAGCAGATTATACAGGCGGCTCTCTGGGTAGAAAAGTATACAGGCGGCTCTGTGGGTAGCAGAGTATACAGGCGGGTTTGTGGTTAGCAGATTATACAGGCGGCTCTGTGGGTAGCAGAGTATAGAGAAGGCTCTGTGGGTAGTAGAGTATAGAGGCGGCTGTGTGGGTAGCAGAGAATACAGGTGGGTCTGTGGGTAGGAGAGTATACAGGCGGCTCTGTGGGTAGCAGAGTATACAGGCGGCTCTGTGGGTAGCAGAGTATAGAGGCGGCTCTGTGGGTAGCAGAGTATAGAGGCAGCTCTGTGGGTAGCAGAGTATACAGGCGGCTGTGTGGGTAGGAGAGTATACAGGCGGCTCTGTGGGTGTCAGAGTATAGAGGGGGCTCTGTGGATAGCAGAGTATGATGTGGCGGGAGGCTGGAGGAGTGAGGGGAGCAGAGGCTGGAGGGGTGAGGAGAGCAGAGGCTGGAGTGGTGAGGAGACGTCCAGATGGAGGGGTGAGGAGAGGTCTGGCTGGAGGGGTGAGGAGAGATGCGGCTGGAGGGGTGACATCACCGCTCGGCGGCAGGACGTGGCTGCGTGCTGGGACTGATCGCAGCCCCAGTCACACGGCATTGTCGTCTGCGGCGGGTTGGGTGATGCAGAGAGGGATCAGTTCTTGCCCTCAGGTCACACATGTGACCTGAGCAGAAGGAGCGGATTGGGCGGTGTGTGGTAAAGACAGGACGGTCATCCGATTGGTCTAGGACGCCAAGTCCTGGGCAATGGGATGGGCGTCCTGTGTGTACAACACAGCGCCCAATCCGCTTGCAGGGGCAGGCAATGGGAGTGAGCGGGGCGTGTCAGGCTTTGCAGGCTGACACGGTCCGCTCACTCCCATTGGCTGTTGCCGGCCACAGGACGACGTCCCTGGCTCCCGGCACCCGGCCACAGCCCGTAGACCGCTACTCCACCAGCATGGCGACATTGAGAGCCCAGCGGTGAGAGAGTGGCGAGGGGCGGAAGGCTCCTACGGCATCCGGGCAGCATGGACTTCGCGGAGGGCGCGAGGGCGGTGGCGATGGAGCGGGGCCGACGGTTGGCAGGATGGCAGCGGTGTCAGGTAGTGCGGCTGAGGATGGCGGAGGGTGAGAGGCTGGAGGAGGCTGTGAGGCTGGAGGAGGCTGTGAGGATGGGGAGGCTGTGAGGCTGGAGGAGGCTGTGAGGCTGGAGGAGGGTGTGAGGCTGGAGGAGGGTGTGAGGATGGGGAGGCTGTGAGGCTGGAGGAGGCTGTGAGGCTGGAGGAGGCTGTGAGGCTGGAGGAGGCTGTGAGGATGGGGAGGCTGTGAGGCTGGAGGAGGCTGTGAGGCTGGAGGAGGATGTGAGGATGGGGAGTCTGTGAGGCTGGAGGAAGCAGTGAGGCTGGAGGAGGCTGTGAGGCTGGAGGAGGCAGTGAGGCTGGAGGAAGCTGTGAGGATGGGGAGGCTGTGAGGCTGGAGGAGGCTGTGAGGCTGGAGGAGGCTGTGAGGATGGGGAGGCAGTGAGGCTGGAGGAGGCTGTGAGGCTGGAGGAGGGTGTGAGGCTGAAGGAGGCTGTGAGGATGGGGAGGCTGTGAGGCTGGAGGAGGCTGTGAGGCTGGGGAGGCTGTGAGGCTGGAGGAGGGTGTGAGGCTGGAGGAGGGTGTGAGGATGGGAGGCTGTGAGGCTGGAGGAGGCTGTGAGGCTGGAGGAGAGTGTGAGGATGGGAGGCTGTGAGGCTGGAGGAGGGTGTGAGGCTGGAGGAGGCTGTGAGGATGGGGAGGCTGTGAGGCTGGAGGAGGGTGTGAGGCTGGAGGAGGCTATGAGATGGGGAGGCTGTGAGGCTGGAGGAGGGTGTGAGGCTGGAGGAGGCTGTGAGGATGGGGAGGCTGTGAGGCTGTAGGAGGCTGTGAGGATGGGGAGGCTGGAGGAGGCTGTGAGGATGGGGAGGCTGGGAGGCTGGAGGAGGCTGTGAGGCTGGAGGAGACTGTGAGGCTGGAGGAGGCTGTGAGGCTGGAGGAGGCTGTGAGGATGGGGAGGCTGTGAGGCTGGAGGAGGTTGTGAGGCTGGAGGAGGCTGTGAGGATGGGGAGCTGTGAGGCTGGAGGAGGGTGTGAGAATGGGAGGCTGTGAGGCTGGAGGAGGCTGTAGGAGGCAGAGAGGATGGGGAGGCTGTGAGGCTGGAGGAGACTGTGAGGCTGGAGGAGACTGAGGCCGGAGGAGGCAGTGAGGATGGGGAGGCTGTGAGGCTGGAGGAGACATTTACTGTACTGAGCATGCTCAGTACAGTAAAAGGTCTCCAAACAGGAAGGCAGGGGTTAAAAAAAAAAAAAAGTTAATGCTCACCTCTACCCGAGCCCCCGCCGTCTCCTGCCGTCTTCCTCCAAGCTTCCGGTGGCTGCCGCAGGCTTCCAGTGTCTGCAGAGCTGTTCTAGTGCAGTTCAGGACCTGCGGTGATGTCACAGTCACGTGACACCAGGTTACCATGGAGTAACCTGGTGTCACGTGACTGTGACATCACCACAGGTCCTTGACTGCAGTAGAAGAGCTCTGCAGACACTCGGAGCCTGCGGCAGCCACCGGAAGCTTGGAGGAAGAAGGCAGGAGACGGCGGGGGCTCGGGGAGAGGTGAGCATTAACTTTTTTTTTTTTTTTTTTTTACAGTAGTGCGGGTCTGCGGCTCGTGATGACGCTGCACGTCATCAGTCGCAGTCCCGCAAGGCATGTTGGGATTCGGCGACAACGCCCGAATTCCCAACTGCGGATTATATAAATAAAATATATAATATATATATATATAAATATATATATATATATATATATATATAAGATTAGATTGTTCCCAGAGGTGAACAGCCTTTACAACCCTTTAACTAGAGTGATGGAAGATTAGATGATTTTCTTCCAATCCTTACACCACTCCACTGTATGTGAATGGGGTTTTAAATAAAACCTTGGTTTGGGGAATTATGCCATATTAAATATGAAAAGTAACAATGTTACTGTTATATGACATGTTTATTAGTGTACAATTAGACAATAAAAATTACATGTTTTAAAAAAAAAAAAAAAAAACATCCATAGGAACTATACTGTAATTTGCCATTGATTTTTAAAATCTATTCTATGTGAAAATGGCTAAGTGTTTGCCTTGTGTAAGAAATTGTTGCTCCACTATTGTTAGTGTTTGTTCTGAATATTTACTGTAATTATTTTCCATGATGGATAAGACTAATTTTTAATACATCTATTATAAAATGCTCTCCCTACAGATCACTGAGTAACAGTACTACCGTAACATCGATACATATCCTTCTCCTTTCCAGTCTGACTATTGTGATACACCTACTATTGGTTTTCTTACATACAGATGGAATGTGATATGACATCAGGGCGCCGTTCTTTGCCGTATGTGGATGTTTCCCACATTGTACAGACTGGGCAAAGGAATAGCTATGTATAGCAGCACTGCATTTCTCCATAGGAAGCAACGATTGTCAGCAATTTAACCTCTTAGGGTACCTTTACATGTCGCAACATTGCATGCAATTTCACTTGCAACTTACTGGTTGCAGTGAAATCATGGACACATTGTTTCATTTGTACACGGCAACAAAATAGAACAATGTGTCCATGATTTCACTGCAACCAGTAAGTTGCAAGTGAAATTGCATGCAATGTTGCGACGTGTAAATGTACCCTTAAGGTACTTTCACGTCTGCGTTTTTTCACATCTGGCAGAGTTCCACTGTTTTTAAAAAAAAATGGATGCAGCAACATTGCAGCAAGATTGTGTTTAGCAAATCCAGCTTTTCAGTCTTGTCTTAAAGCCTTAGTTAGCAGCATATTTTGTCCGGTTCCTGAACTGCTGGATCTGCCGAATCCCGATGAAAATGCAAGTCTACGCATGTGTCCGGAACTCCTATACAAATGCATGTAACACAACACAATCTTGCCGTATCTATTTTTTTTTTTTAAAAAGTGGAATTCCACCGGATTTGAAAAAAACGCAGATGTGAAAGGAAAAGAAAACCTGAAGTTCAAAAGTTCAGGTTTTGCATGAACATCCTGAACTGAATCAAAATGCAAATCTGAAAGGACCCTTAAGATCCAGTTACACACACAGATAATTGTGCCGACATTGTTCGCAGATCTCTAGTTGCAGTGAAATCATGGACACATTGTTCCATTTTGTGGCTGTGTACAAATGGAACAATGTGTCCAGATTTCACTGCAACCAGAGATCTGCGAACAATCTTTGCACAATTATCTGTGTGCGTAACTGGGCCTTTAGATGCTAAAATTGCCATCTAATTAAAGAAGCACTCCCACTAACTTAACTTTTCTATTACCGTATTTAAATGTGTGTGTAAATGCATATTATATAGTGTTATTGTGATAATATGCTCTCTCTTTGGTGTCCTGCACCATTGTTCTCTGCTTCTCACTAACACCATCGCTCTGCAAACTGGCTAGGTTGCATTGCGCTTTGCATGACCCAGAAGTCTTTTATGTTAGCCTAGGAGCATCAGAATGATCGATGGCTGCTTACTCTCCCCAGTCCTGCATGCTCACTGCCTTGGATAACCCTTGACTGCATTCTCTCCTTCAAGCCAAACATCCAAGCCCTCTCCACTTCCGCCGACTCCAACTGAAAAATATTTCTCGGATCCATACATTCCTTAACCAAGATTCTTTAAAAACATTTGTGCATGACCTCATTATCTCCCACCTGGAGTACTGCAACATCCTGCTCACTGGCCTCCCTTCTAACACTCTTGCACCCCTACAATCTATCCTAAAGTCTGCTACCCGACTAATCCACCTGTCCCCCAGGTCTTCCCCTGCCTCTCCTCTCTGCCAAGTCCTTCACTGGCTTCCCAGTGCCCAAAGACTAGAGTTCAAAACCCTAACCATGACAAAGAAAGTCATCCACAACCTGTCTCCTCCTTACATCTGTGACATGGTCTCCCGGTACTTACCTGCATGCAACTTCCGATCCTCACAAAATAGCCTTCTCTCTTATCACATCTGCCCACAATCGAATACAAGATTTCACTCCCATACTCTGAAACTCTCTGCCCCAATACATCAGACTCTTGCCTACTGTGGAAACCTTCAGAAAGAACCCACCTCTTCCAATACCCGTCAGTCTACTATACCATCTCACTACCATCTCAACCCTCACCGACTGTACTGACAGGCGCCTCTCTCCTTCTGTACCTGTCCTTTTTTTGTTCATGAATATTGTATTTGTCTATAATAAATATGCCCCTTTTCAAATTTAAAACACCATGGAATAAAGAGTGCTATATATAATTCCCCTAACGCACTTCCGTAAGTTTCAGCGCTGTTTCCGTCGTTGTGGCCATGGGCGCGTGGCGCCCACGCGAGCCGTTGCAGCGAGCCATTGCCCACGTACACCCCGCCAGAACGCCAGCTCCGGCGGTGGCTACAAGCGCCGAGCAATGAAAATACAGCGGGCCGGAGCTACAGACTTCGTCGCTTCGACCGACGAGAGCCGAGCGCCGTGGCCGAAAACAGAACCAAGTGCCTGGCCATGCACAGCTCTAAAGACCGCTATGTATCTCAATGGGCAGTGAGGCGCTATGCTCATTGGTCGGCGCCAGCACACAGCGACCAATGAGCATAGCGCCTCACTTACAGCGGTAAATTTGAAACTCAAAGTCCTCCATGTATCTCAATGGGAAGTGAGGCGCTATGCTCATTAGTCGGCGCCAGCACACAGCGACCAATGAGCATAACGCCTCACTTACATGCGGTCAATTGAACTCAAAGTTCCTCCATGTACTCTCTGGAAGTGAGCGCTATGCTCATTGGTTTCGCTGTGTGCTGGCGCCAACCAATGAGCATAGCGCTCATCCACTTACCATAGACTGATTTAAACGAGTGGCTCATTGGTTAGCTTTGCACATGATTCAATTGCAAATGACCGCTGTATGTGAGGGCGAAGCTCATTGGTTCGCTGGTGCTGGCGCCGACCAATGAGCATAGCGCCTCATTCCCATTGAGATACATGGAGGACTTTGAGTTTCAAATGACCGCTGTAAGTGAGGCGCAAGCTCATTGGTCCTGGTGCTGGCGCCAGACCAATGAGCATAGCGCCTCACTTCCCATTGAGATACATGGAGGACTTTGAGTTTCAAATTGACCGCTGTAAGTGAGGCGCTATGCTCATTGGTCGCTGTGTGCTGGCGCCAGACCAATGAGCATAGCGCCTCACTTCCCATTGAGATACATGGAGGACTTTGAGTTTCAAATTGACCGCTGTAAGTGAGGCGCTATGCTCATTGGTCCTGTGTGCTGGCGCCAACCAATGAGCATAGCGCCTCACTTCCCATTGAGATACATGGAAGACTTTGAGTTTCAAATTGACCGCTGTAAGTGAGGCGCTATGCTCATTGGTCGCTGTGTGCTGGCGCCAACCAATGAGCATAGCGCCTCACTTCCCATTGAGATACATGGAGGACTTTGAGTTTCAAATGACCGCTGTATGTGAGGTGCGAAGCTCATTGGTTGCTGTGTGCTGGCGCCGACCAATGAGCATAGCGCCTCATTCCCATTGAGATACATGGAGGACTTTGAGTTTCAAATTGACCGCTGTAAGTGAGGCGCGAAGCTCATTGGTCGCTGCGTGCTGGCGCCGACCAATGAGCATAGCGCCTCACTTCCCATTGAGATACATGGAGGACTTTGAGTTTCAAATTGTACCGCTGTAGTGAGGCGCGCTATGCCTCATTGGTCGCTGTGTGGCTGGCGCCGCACCAATGAGCATAGCGCCTCACTTCCCATTCAGATACATGGAGGACTTTGAGTTTCAAATTTACCGCTGTAGTGAGGCGCTATGCCATTGGTCGCTGTGTGCTGGCCGACCAATGAGCATAGCGCCTCACTTCCCATTGAGTACATGGAGGACTTTGAGTTTCAAATTGACCGCTGTAGTGAGGCGCAGCTCATTGGTCGCTGGTGCTGGCGCCGACCAATGAGCATAGCGCCTCACTTCCCATTGAGATACATGGAGGACTTTGCGTTTCAAATTGACCGCTGTAAGTGAGGCGCGAAGCTCATTGGTCGCTGTGTGCTGGCGCCGACCAATAAGCATAGCGCCTCACTTCCCATTCAGATAGATGGAGGACTTTGAGTTTCAAATTTACCGCTGTGAGTGAGGCGCTATGCCCATTGGTCGCTGTGTGCTGGCGCCGACCAATGAGCATAGCGCCTCACTTCCCATTCAGATAGATGGAGCACTTTGAGTTTCAAATTGACCGCTGTAAGTGAGGCGCGAAGCTCATTGGTCGCTGCGTGCTGGCGCCGACCAATGAGCATAGCGCCTCACTTCCCATTGAGATACATGGAGGACTTTGCGTTTCAAATTGACCGCTGTAAGTGAGGCGCGAAGCTCATTGGTCGCTGTGTGCTGGCGCCGACCAATAAGCATAGCGCCTCACTTCCCATTCAGATAGATGGAGGACTTTGAGTTTCAAATTTACCGCTGTGAGTGAGGCGCTATGCCATTGGTCGCTGTGTGCTGGCGCCGACCAATGAGCATAGCGCCTCATTCCCATTGAGATACATGGAGGACTTTGAGTTTCAAATTGACCGCTGTAAGTGAGGCGCGAAGCTCATTGGTCGCTGCGTGCTGGCGCCGACCAATGAGCACCTCACTTCCCATTGAGATACATGGAGGACTTTGCGTTTCAAATTGACCGCTGTAAGTGAGGCGCGAAGCTCATTGGTCGCTGTGTGCTGGCGCCGACCAATAAGCATAGCGCCTCACTTCCCATTCAGATAGATGGAGGACTTTGAGTTTCAAATTTACCGCTGTAAGTGAGGCGCTATGCCCATTGGTCGCTGTGTGCTGGCGCCGACCAATGAGCATAGCGCCTCATTCTCATTGAGATACATGGAGGACTTTGAGTTTCAAATTGACCGCTGTAAGTGAGGCGCGAAGCTCATTGGTCGCTGTGTGCTGGCGCCGACCAATGAGCATAGCGCCTCACTTCCCATTCAGATAGATGGAGGACTTTGAGTTTCAAATTTACCGCTGTAAGTGAGGCGCGAAACTCATTGGTCGCTGTGTGCTGGCGCCGACCAATGAGCATAGCGCCTCACTTCCCAGTCAGATACATGGAGGACTTTGAGTTTCAAATTGACCGCTGTAAGTGAGGCGCGAAACTCATTGGTCGCTGTGTGCTGGCGCCGGCCAATGAGCATAGCGCCTCACTTCCCATTGAGATACATGGAGGACTTTGAGTTTCAAATTGACCGCTGTAAGTGAGGCGCGAAGCTCATTGGTCGCTGTGTGCTGGCGCCGACCAATGAGAATAGCGCCTCACTTCCCATTGAGATACATGGAGGACTTTGAGTTTCAAATTTACAGCTGTAAATGAGGCGCTATGCTCATTGGTCGCTGTGTGCTGGCCCTGACCAATGAGCATAGCGCCTCACTTCCCATTGAGATACATGGAGGACTTTGAGTTTCAAATTTACCGCTGTAAGTGAGACGCGAAGCTCATTGGTCGCTGTGTGCTGGCGCCGACCAATGAGCATAGCGCCTCACTTCCCATTGAGATACATGGAGGACTTTGAGTTTCAAATTGACCGCTGTAAGTGAGGCGCTATGCTCATTGGTCGCTGTGTGCTGGTGCCGACCAATGAGCATAGCGCCTCACTTCCGCTTGAGATACATGGAAGACTTTGAGTTTCAAATTGACCGCTGTAAGTGAGGCGCTATGCTCATTGGTCCCTGTGTGCTGGCGCCGACCAATGAGCATAGCGCCTCACTTCCCACTGAGATACATGGAGGACTTTGAGTTTCAAATTGACCGCTGTAAGTGAGGCGCTATGCTCATTGGTCACTGTGTGCTGGCGCCGACCAATGAGCATAGCGCTTCACTTCCCATTGAGATACATGGAGGACTTTGAGTTTCAAATTTACCGCTGTAAGTGAGGTGCTATGCTCATTGGTCGCTGTGTGCTGGCGCCGACCAATGAGCATAACGCCTCACTTCCCATTCAGAGAGATGGAGGACTTTAGAGTTTCAAATTTACCGCTGTAAGTGAGGCGCTATGCTCATTGGTCGCTGTGTGCTGGCGCCGACCAATGAGCATAGCGCCTCACTTCCCATTGAGATACATGGAGGACTTTGAGTTTCAAATTGACCGCTGTAAGTGAGACGCGAAGCTCATTGGTCGCTGTGTGCTGTCGCCGGCCAATGAGCATAGTGCCTCACTTCCCATTGAGATACATGGAGGACTTTGAGTTTCAAATTGACCGCTGTAAGTGAGGCGCTATGCTCATTGGTCGCTGTGTGCTGGCGCCGACCAATGAGCATAGCGCCTCACTTCCCATTGAGATACATGGAGGACTTTGAGTTTCAAATTTACCGCTGTAAGTGAGGCGCTATGCTCATTGGTCGCTGTATGCTGGCGCCGACCAATGAGCATAGCGCCTCACTTCCCATTGAGATACATGGAGGACTTTGAGTTTCAAATTGACCGCTGTAAGTGAGGCGCTATGCTCATTGGTCGCTGTGTGCTGGCGCCAACCAATGAGCATAGCGCCTCACTTCCCCTTGAGATACATGGAAGACTTTGAGTTTCAAATTGACCGCTGTAAGTGAGGCGCTATGCTCATTGGTCCCTGTGTGCTGGCGCCGACCAATGAGCATAGCGCCTCACTTCCCACTGAGATACATGGAGGACTTTGAGTTTCAAATTGACCGCTATAAGTGAGGCGCGAAGCTCATTGGTCGCTGTCTGCTCTCGCCAACCAATGAGCTTAGTGCCTCACTTCCCATTGAGATACATGGATGACTTTGAGTTTCAAATTTACTGCTCTAAGTGAGGCGCGAAGCTCATTGGTCGCTGTGTGCTGGCGCCGACCAATGAGCATAGCGCCTCACTTCCCATTCAGATAGATGGAGGACTTTGAGTTTCAAATTTACCGCTGTAAGTGAGGCGCGAAGCTCATTGGTCGCTGGGATGCTGGCGCCGACCAATGAGCATAGTGCCTCACTTCCCATTGAGATACATGGAGGACTTTGAGTTTCAAATTGACCGCTGTAAGTGAGGCGCGAAGCTCATTGGTCGGCGCCAGTACACAGCGACCAATGAGCTTCGTGCCTCACTTACAGCGGTAAATTTGAAACTCGAAGTCCTCCATGCCCTCCATCCTCTTCTCTCCAGCCTCTGCCCTCCAGCCACTAGCGTAGGCAGGGAGGACCAATGCTCGCCACCTGGGGGGGCCCCGCACCCCCTGGGGGGACCCGTGCTACTAGCAGCAGCGGCCGCCGCACGGCCGGAGAGGAGGGAGGACGGGACTTCCTGTCCTGCTGCTTTGCCGGCCCCTTCTCTCCTCCTACAGCAGACGCGCTGTAGAAGCGCCCGCGGTGAGTGTGCACCCCCCGCCCATCTACCCCACTGCCTCCAGCCTCTCCTCCTCCAGCCTCTCCCCCTCCTGCCTCTGCCCCTCCAGCCTCTGCCCCTCCAGCCTCTCCCCCTCCAGCCTCCGCCCTCCAGCCTCCGCTCTGCCCTCCAGCCTCCGTTCTGCCCTCCAGCCTCCGCTCTGCCCTCCAGCCTCCGCTTTCCTCACCCCTCCTCACCCCTCCAGCCTCCGCTATCCTCACCCCTCCTCACCCCTCCAGCCTCCGCTCTCCTCATTCCTCCATATGCAATGTACAGTATGTGTATATATGTGTGTATGTAGTCACTTCCCTCACTTTGTCCGCACTTCCCTCACTTTGTCCCCACTTCCCTCACTTTGTCCGCACACATACACACACACGCACACACACACTCCGCTATACCTACCACCAGCCCTGCATCAGCCGCCTGGATCCTCAGTCAACATGTCGCCACCCCCGAACTACTGGATCCAATATAGCGTCGAAGAAGTCTCGCCAAAATTCCCGGACGCCATATTGGATCCAGTCGTCCGCAGGCGGCCACATGTCGACTCGGGATCCAACCGGCGAGGAAGACGCAGGGTCGGTGCTAACTAGAGCGGAGTGTGTGTGTGTGTATGTATGTATGTATGTGTGTGCTAACCACTCTGCCCACGGCGCTATGCTGACCAATCTCACCGCACTCACTGCTAACCACTGAGCCACCGCATTCACTGCTAACCACTGAGCCACCGCACTCACTGCTAACCACTGAGCCACCGCACTCACTGCTAACCACTGAGCCACCGCACTCACTGCTAACCACTGAGCCACCGCACTCACTGCTAACCACTGAGCCACCGCACTCACTGCTAACCACTGAGCCACCGCACTCACTGCTAACCACTGAGCCACCGCACTCACTGCTAACCACTGAGCCACCGCACTCACTGCTAACCACTGAGCCACCGCACTCCCTGTTAACCACTGAGCCACCGCACTCACTGCTAACCACTGAGCCACCGCACTCACTGCTAACCACTGAGCCACCGCATACTCTGCTACCCACTGAGCCACCTGTATACACACAATTCATTTCACCGCACTCCCCTAACTATTAGTAAATAAACTATATATGGATTCTAGACTACCTGATTCTTTAGAATCGGGCCGCCATCTAGTAATAAATAATACTAATTGTATTATTCACTTCTGGATCTTGCTTAGCACATAGAAGGAGCCAGCTAGTCTGAATTGCGATGACGTCAATTAGAAGCAGAGAACAGTGCTGGACGCCGAAGATATATGGTAATTAATAATAAGTTATTTGGAGTAATTCTTTTAAAGGAGTGAAGGGACTCCTGTGACATAATTGCATGCAGACAATAGTTTACTTTAGCTACTAGTAATCTAACAATACACATTGTGTTGTAATGTATATAATAGCAAATGAGAGAGCACATGTTTTTTTTCCTATATGGCGAAGAACTAACAGGCAGTAACTACCTGCCTGTTCTGCCCCATGCCGATCTTTGTTAGCTCTGAATGGTTAGCGATTGCACCTGGTGACAATTCCTCTGCTTCCGATGGCTACACGTTGACAGATCAAATACTTCTCTTCTGCTTTGCTTGACAGGCCCGATGGTCCTTATTATTTTCTATCAATTCAAATTTTCTATCACATTCAGTCTTGGTTTAGTGTCTCCTCCAGAACCTCCATCCTGCATTCTTCCATAGGCATTATGGTTTTGGTGGTATCCTCAGAATTGGAGGCGGACATTTGTAATGTGCAGTTGTTGCCCCCATCCGCTACTTGAGGGTTCTCCTGTGTAGAAATTTTTATCAAGTAGTCATCCTGTTGTCACACCTACACAGAAAGCTATTGCTACGATCTTTTGGTGGCCATCTATGAATTCTGATATTAAAGATTTTGTAACTGCTTGTGGAATTTGTGGATGTAGTCCCAACTCTGTCATAACCGGAAAAAAAAAAAAAAACAAACAACTCACAGAAAACAGCCATGAGGTAAGATACTAAATGCACTGGCACAATATTAAGAACGTGCTTGCTGGTATTATATATCCACGCCAATGAGGTATATGAATATGAATAATAATATGAAGTATTAGTCGATATTTTGGCCCAAAATACACAAGCTTGTAACGCAACATCAAAATATGCAAGCTCATAACTGGTCAGCTGGCGAATTGGCTCCATGGTCAATTCCGGAAAGATCATGGACTCATCTGTCCATACAGTTGTGGCCAAAAGTATTGACACCCCTGCAATTCTGTCAGATAATACTCAGTTTCTTCCTGAAAATGATTGGAATCACAAATTCTTTGGTATTATTATCTTCATTTAATGTGTCTTCAATGAAAAAACACAAAAAGAATTGTCCTAAAGCCAAATTGGATATAATTCCACACCAAACATAAAAAAGGGGAGGACAAAAGTATTAGCACTGTTAGAAAAATCATGTGATGCTTCTCTAATTTGTGTAATCAACAGCACCTGTAACTTACCTGTGGCACCTAACAGGTGTTGGCAATAACTAAATCACACTTGCAGCCAGTTGACATGGATTAAAGTTGACTCAACCTCTGTCCATATATGTTTCTATGCAGATTTTATTATTTCGAAGAAGATACACTTTGATTCAAACTTGTGTCTTCTGCTGCTACAAAGAAAGTACTTGCCAAGGCATGCAAGACCTCATCATTTATTTGGTATAGAAATCATAATTCCAACATACATTTAACTATATTGCTTTTTTTTAATTTTTTTATATGTACATCAGTTATTACAGGATAATAAATGTAATAAATGATGAAAAATACAAGTAAGAAGGTGAAATGACAGTATTCTCAACAGTATAATTTAAATGAGTTTATTTTGTGGCAGTTATTAAATGGAAAATTGCACAATTTGTATATATGGTAATAACTATACTTTAATGCTATGAGAAATCACATGTAGGCTCCAAGTGAACAGAGTTGGCATAACAGGTCATTTGTTGTAACAGGAAACTAATACATTGAATCAAACTCGGAAATAATTATTTAGTATGCAAACGTTTTATAGAAAGATATGAGAACCCCATACATAGGACAATTTTTTTGTGTTGTTTTCTAAAGGAGAAGATCTGAAATCACATGTGGAGCTAAGGCTAGTTTGACACTTGTGTTGCGTCCATATCAGGATCCTCTCCTTCAAGCGTCACATACAAGCCCTCACCACCTCCTGCCAACTCCAGCTCAAAACATTTCCCAGATCTGCACTTTCCTCGACCATGACACTGCAAAAACACTCATTCATGCCTTCATCATCTCCCACCTCCTGCTCACCGGCCTCCCCACTTGCTTCCTTGCACCACCCAATCTATCCTAAACTCTGCTGCCCGTCTAATCCACCTCCGCCCAGCTACTCCCCAGTCTCTCCCCTCTTCCAAGCCCTAACCATGACATACAAAGCTATCCACATCCTGTTCCCTCCATACATTTCTAACATGGTCTCCCGATACCTACCCTCTCGCAACCTGCGATCTTCTCAAGAGCTCTTTCTCTACTCCCCACTTATCTCTTCTTGTCACAACCACATACAAGATTTCTCCCGTGCATCCGCTATACTCTGGAACTCTAATCCCCAACATATCAGACACTCGCCAACCCTGAAAATCTTCAAAAGAAACCTGAAGACTCACCTCTTCTGACAAGCCTACAGCCCACAGTGAGACTCGATCCACCGCACCACCGCACGATCAGCTCTACCCCCTCCTACTGTATCCTCACTCGTCCCTCATAGAGTGTGAGCTATCGCGTACAGGGTCCTCTCCCCTTCTGTACCTGTGTGACTGGATGATCCATACATATTGTACTTGTCTTTGATTGCCCTTCCACATGTAAAGCACCATGAAATTTAATGGCGCTATAAAAATAAAAAATAATAATAAAAACAATGGGTGCATCTGCATCCATTTATGCATGTAAAAATGATACAACTGCAGCATTTTACAGGCGCCGGATTTTCTGAGAGTGATTTTGCCCCACAATCTTTAGCTGCAGAAATACATTCTGGGCATGGTCAGTGAAGACAAGCGTATCAGGATGGATGGATCCGCATCCGGACACATCTGTCAGTCATTGGGACCCATTGTATTTCTGGATGCATCCGTCCAGATCCGCATGCGTCATGGTTTTTTTATTGCCGCAAAAACATTGTGAGGAGGTGACAATGATGCAGTGGGCGGATGCACCGAAATAGTGATACCAACAAATGTCCCTGTGGCCCCATGTTAATTATAGGGACATGTGCCTGATCAGGATGCTGCAGAATTTGGATGGATATTGACGCAATACAAAAAAATGCAAGTGTGAAACCACCCTATGACTTATGCTTGTTTTGACAGCTGACAATTTAAAAGTACTGTAAGGGTGCTTTCACATCTGCGTTTTTCGTAATTCGCGGCAGATGCGGTGAAAAAACCGCATCTGCCGCGTTTACCGCATAACCGTTCCACTTGCGGCGCGGTTGCGGTTTTTTTCTATGCAATGTATAGGGGGACTTGCGGCAGGTGCGGCAAGTGCGGTTTTGCACTTGCGGCAGGTGCGGACGCGAAAAAAACCGCGGCTTACTGCGGTTTTTTTTCGCGGCCGCACCTGCCGCAAGTGCAAAACCGCACTTGCCGCATCTGCCGCAAGTCCCTATGACATTGCATAGAAAAAACCGCAACCGCGCGCAAGTGGAACGGTTATGCGTAAACGCGGAGATGCGGTTTTTTCACGCATCTGCCGCGAATTACGAAAACGCAGATGTGAAAGCACCCTTAGTCATCCAAATGTGTAGGTTGATGTGAAACATACCTTTCTATCATATTAGGTCTTTTGTTAAAATAAGTATCCACACAAACCTTTACAGGGCTGTCAGATGTTTTAAAGGGAACCTAACAGGTGATACTGTACATACTTCCCCATCCATCCACAGCATGTAGTGGGCACTGGCTGTACTATTTTAGCTGTATATGTTTGACTATAAAACATTGTGGAATTTCAAAGAAAAAACTAGGTTAATAGCTGCCAGGGACCAAGCAGCACAGGAGACTAGTTGAACTGGAAGGTTCAAGGTGACTTCTCCCATCCGCTCTATTTCATTGATAGTCCCCTCCCAAAACATTCACAAAGGAAGAGACCTGTCACTCCAGGGCAGCGGGCGGGGAGAGACCGCCAGGGACTCGCTTGTCCAACTAGTCTCTCTTGCAGCACAGTTCCCAGTGGTTATTAAACTACAGTATATATATTTGAGACCACAGCATTTCAGAGTCAAACATACCTGGATGAACTTACACAGACATTTTCTGATACTTGCTGCCCGCTGATCTGGCAGCAGGTATCAGCTGGTAGGTTTCCTTTAAACATCAGAAATCCAACACAGAGTACACTTTTGCTGTCTTGCAGGTGACTGGTTTGACATATCATCAAAGGGCAACAACTTTACACACTATTCAATGACCCTTTTACTGTTTTTATAAGTTGGCTTCGGAATCTGTTACTGGCAAAATAGTAAAGGATGGGATTGATACAACTATTGGAAAAGGCAATGCTAATAGTGAATGGTATTAATACATTGAGATTATTAATTGTCCTACAGTTAGTGATAATTCCAAAGCGACCTAACAATTTGAATATGTTCAGAAGGTGCAGTGGCAACCAGCATATCAGAAAGGCTAGCACCATAGACACCACAACCCTTAGAATTTTATCACTTTTGGTTTTCTTCACCCTATTCTTAGCAGACTTCAGAATGATTTTATATATCATAAAATAACAGATTCCTTGTATAATAAAAGGAATCACAAACCCAACACATACTTCATTGAGTCCACAAATATTGGCCAAAACAAGCTGTTTGGTGGATACCTCATAGAACAAACGATGTGGTGAGAATGGTATGAGTAGAACGTCTGTCGGAAGTACATTGAAGGGATGCTCATCACAAAAGCCGAAATCCAAATGAGAAAGGTAACAATTTTTGCTTTGGTAAGAGTTCGCTTTTTTAGGGACTCCATTGGACGCACAATTCCAAAGTACCGATCTATACTGAGGCAAGTGAGCAGGAAAATGCTGGCATACATGTTCACTGATGACACTGTAGCACAGAATTTACACATCGCAGACCCGAAGATCCACTTGTATTTTCCGGAAATATCCACTGCCCAGAGTGGTAACGTGGAAACAAAAAACAAGTCCGCAATGGCTAGGTTCACAATGTAAATATTGGCCACTGACTGTTTGTGGATGCAACATGTCAGACCTACAAGTATGATCATGTTTCCAACAATCCCTATTAGGAAGATAAGTATATACAGTATGGGAATAATAACAAAATGATAGGGAGCACCATTTGTCAGATGTGAGCAGTTTGTCCGGGCAACAGCACTAGGACTCTGGAATATAACGCAAAGTGATTCAGTTGTTGCATTTGAAGATGACACATCCATGATCAGAGAGATGAAACAGTGGTCCAAATCTGAAAGAAAATTAGTTTGTGAATTTTTATGGATAACACAGGAAAGGAGGTGTCTAATACAAATTATATGTGAATAACATATTTAGTACCATATGGAAAATAACAGATCCAGAAATACCCAGTTAATACTGTAAACCCTATATACATTTCAATCATTTTTGCAACATATATTAAAGAGCAGGGGCAGACACAGAAATAGTCCACCAGTGCAACATGTGGAACCGTTCCTGTCCAAAGGATGAGTTGTCAAGACAGAAATCTCTTCTTTCCAGGAATCTGTGGACCTCAAAGTGTTAGCTTTAACCCTACGAACCCTGTAGAGCATTGATACAACAAGAAACAGATATACACTTTCTAGACCTCCACTCTTCTACCACAATGGAAAAGTAATTTGAGTGCTAGAGCAAATCAGCAGTCATTTATTGGCTGCAGCCTTCACATTCAGTCTAAGTCTCTTCAGGCTCAGACAAAATGTGAAGGCAGTAACTGATTTATCATCACTGTATGGTTGCACTCAAAGAGGAGGCAACTGTGTGGTGGGCGTCCAATAAGGAAGAATATATACTTTGTCCCTTTAATACCCCTAATTCAGGTTATCAGATGTACTTCCTTGCCATTAAAACTCGGAGAGTCGGAGCATATTTACGATGCTCAAAACAAAACTACCCATAGCTTGTCAGGTGCATTCAAGCATTTCTTACAAGTACATAGTGGAGTTAAAGTAACAGCAATTAAAAAAATAAAATATCTAAACAGAGGATGAGATGTAAAATTGTCTCTTTATAGAAGAGAGACTTTATGGATTCTGACTTTAGATTCTTGAACTCCAAAGGGACTTAATTTTAAATCAGATTTATCTTATATACAGTATTTTTCAGTATTTTTTACACATACTTTTGTCCCCCAAAATTTGGGGGGAGAGTGAGGGTGTGTTTCGTAATCCGAATCTACTGTCCTATACTGTAGGAGGGGCGTCTCTGGAGTGGTGTCCGGAGGCTGGCTGCGGGCTGCAGAGGCAGCAGGAGGTCACGTGCTCCTGCTCATTAGCCTCACGTAATATGCACAGCTCCCGCTGTCCATCACCTCGGTGCTGAGAAATGGACAGGTGAGCGGTGCATATTATATGTGCATGCACCCCCCCATCACTCTGTATGGCCCCCCATGCTGCTGCCCACACTAAAATAACAAACACTTTGAACATATCTCTCCGGCGCTGTTCTTCGTGGCTTCCTACTTGCCACTCTTCCTGGGTCCTCCTGCGTCCGGTCATGTGATCAGTGATGATGTCACTCTGCTGTGCCGAGTGGAAGTCTAACAAAGTTAGTTTGATAATTTTCAACAATTTTGCACTTTCTGACAGTTTTTCTCTTTTTGACCTGCCTTATGCATGGGCCACACACATGTGGAAGTGTTGACATTGCAAGGGGTGGAAAGAGTTCTCCTGGTCAGAGGTACAGTCACCGTCCGTTCAATGTGCAAAAGCTTCACCGATTAGGAAACACAGATTTTCATCCTAATTTGTTATTCCCACCTCGCCAAAAATTTCTAAACAATTTTGAAAAACATTAATAATTTTTTTTAATTCACTTATGAAGTTTAAAGACTTTTGGTTGGAGAATTTCCAACAATTTTGCCCTTTTTCACAATCCTAATCAGTATACTACCCAGGGGCGGAACTACCGTGGTGCAGCTGGTGCAGCTGCACCAGGGCCCCGGCCAGCTAGGGGACCCCTGAAGGCTCCAGCGGCGGGTCCGTTCCGCTCCCTGACAGGACTGACAGGCCGCCCGCAGCTTTATTATGACATTGACTCCCGGGGGGATTTTAACACATTGCGCACCTGCTGTGCGCGGGTGCCTCATCCTGTTGGCGGCCGCGGCCCCTTTAAATCTCTATGCGGCCGCCAGCCTGGCACAGTCGGGGAAGTAGTGTTTCCGGTGTGTAGCTTCCGGCTCCGTCCCTGCAGCCGCTTCTTGGAGGAGGAGTGTGTCAGCTCCACTCCTCAGCGGCTCCAGCTGCTGAACGCCTCCTGCTCTCTACATCCTGCTCTGCTGGTACCTGGCATCTTCCTGTGCGGCGTCACCTCCTGTGTGGACTCCTTCATCCTGGCCGGTAAGAGGCTGTATTACTGCAGAGCTCCCCATTACAGGTGCAGTCAGGCTGGAGGGAAAGTGTTTATCCGGAGCCTCAATATGCCGCTGGGGCCCGAGGTTTCTGCACAGTGGGGAGATGCTCTGGATCCTGTCTTGTAGCTGCTGGTCATTTATGGCTGCTGTTTGAACTTTCACTGTCCATGGAAGATCCCTATCTGAGGGATTTCAAACAGCCGCCATAAATCACATCATACCACAGACAAAGCGACCGACTGA
Organism: Allobates femoralis; assembly: GCA_033576535.1. Taxonomy (NCBI): domain Eukaryota; kingdom Metazoa; phylum Chordata; class Amphibia; order Anura; family Aromobatidae; genus Allobates; species Allobates femoralis. The sequence goes on from JARQOC010000002.1 coordinate 596,531,481, forward strand.
CCCCCGACCACAGAGTCCTGGACTGGACTGATAACTGTGACCGGGCCTGCAGACCACCACTGAAAAGGTCACTTATCTCCCTACCTCTGTGTATGTCTACTGTATATGAGTGTCTGTGTGTGTATATATGGATGCGTTTGTATATGTACTGTATTCTGTATATCTGTGTACATATGAATGTGTTCATATCGGTGTATATGTACTGTATATGCATGTACACATGGATGTGTGTATATGCATGTACACATGGATGTGTGTGTATATACACTGTATGTGTGTACATATGGATGTGTGTGTGGTCAGGGGTGAATCAAGCCCCTCTGCCGCCTGAGCCGAGGGGGTGGAGGGTTTGGGAGGTGTTAGTGGAGCCACCACGACCGGGAGGGGGGTGCTAGTGGAGCCACCGCGACAAAGGAGCGGGGGAGGGGGTGTGCTACTGGAGCCGCCGCAAGCAGGGGGGGATTGCTAGCAGAGCCGCCACTGTACTATACCTGGTCGCTACCACGCTGGTTATGGCGGGCGGCATGCGGTGGGTGGCACATCTCGCAGCCGCCATGCCCAGTACCAGCCACCGGACCGCTCCCCGAAGCCCAGCCAGGCACAGGGGGAGCTCCAACACCCAGCATGGAGCCCCCATCTGACCCTATGCTCCTCCACCATTAACCCCCTCCATCCTGCGCTGACCACCTCATTCCCTGTCCAAGCTTCCATCAATGATGGGTGAGACCGGAAGGGGGGTTTGTAGGTGTGTGTCTACGTGTGTAGATGTGTGTGTGTCCACTTAGCCGCCCCCCCGCATCCCGCCGCCGCACCGATCCTCGCCCTCCAATGCGATAGCATCAGGCACACATCTAGTATATATATTTATATATCCTCCTTGAAGCTGTCTTAGGCTATATATGTTATACCAGGCTATGCTGGGCTGTATATATTAACTGGAGGCTGTTTTTGGGCTGTATATATTACTTGGAGGCTATGCTGGGCTGCATATATTACCTGGAGGTTGTGCTAGTCTGTATATGTTACCTGGAGGCTGTGCTGGGCTGTATATGTTACCTGGAGGCTGTGCTGGGCTGTATATGTTACCTGGTGGCTGTGCTGGGCTGTATATGTTACCTGGCGGCTGTGCTGGGCTGTATATGTTACCTGGCGGCTGTGCTGGGCTGTATATATTACCTGGCAGCTGTGCTGGGCTGTATATATTACCTGGTGGCTGTGCTGGGCTGTATATATTACCTGGCGGCTGTGCTGGGCTGTATATATTACCTGGCGGCTGTGCTGGGCTGTATATATTACCTGGCGCTGTGCTGTATATATTACCTGGCGGCTGTGCTGGGCTGTATATATTACCTGGCGGCTGTGCTGGGCTGTATATATTACCTGGCGCTGTGCTGTATATATTACCTGGTGGCTGTGCTGGGCTGTATGTTTACATTACTTTGTCGCCACCTTGAGGGGTGGGGGGGGGCCCCGAAAAATTTCTTGCACCGGGGCCCACTACAGTCTGGGTCCGCCCCTGATACTACCAGGAAAAATCAAACCAGATAATGTCACTGTAATATTTAATTTCACCCAAAATTAGAAAGAAGGTGGGTTTGTTGAAAAGTTGATTCACTTAATACAATAAATTTTGGTTAAAAAAATGCCAATATGTATCCAAACATGGCAGGGACAGCTTTTTGGAACAATAAATAACTGAACCTGAGCGCACGTTATTACCATATTTTTCGCTTTGTAAGACGCACCTGATTATAAGAAGCACCCCCAAATTGGGTGAAGGAAAAGAGAAAAAAGTTTTTTAATGTTAAATGGGGTCCATCTTATAATGCCAGTGTCAACCTTATAATCAGTATATATGTCCCCCAACCTTGGACATGGCCCCCCATCCTAATATATATATTCTTCATCCTGGTATAAGGACCCCTATGCTGGATATGGCCCCCAGTGATGGTACATAGCCCCCTATCCTGGATATGGCCCCCAGTGATGGTACATAGCCCTCCATCTTGTATATGGCCCCCCTGTCCTGCACTCACCGCCATTCTTGCACTCACCTCCCCCCACCTTTGATATAGCCCCCCATTCTGAGCTCATCCACTCAATACCCCCATCACTCATTATGTCCCCATGCTGGTGCACACCCAGTAAAAAAATAAACAGCTGATTACTTACCCTCCGGCGCTCGGTGGTCACATCTCACCGCTTTCTCCCTGTCTCTGTGCCCGGCATCTTCCAATTATGTGATCAGGGCTCACAGCGATAATGTCATCGCTGTAGGCCCGGTCACATAATCGGATGCCCAGCAGCACAGAGAATGAAAGCTGCAAGATGTGAGTACCGAGTGCCGGAGGGTAAGTAGTCAGCTGTTAATTATTTTACTGGGTGCACGCAAGCATGGGGACATAACATAATGAGTGATGGGGGCATGGAAGAGGTGAGCTCAGAATGGGGGGCTATATCAAAGGTGAGGGGAGGTGAGTGCAAGAATGGGGGTGAGTGCAGGCTCACATAATATGCACCGCTCCCCCATCCATCTCCCAGCGCAACTTCAACACTGAGAGGTGGACAGTGGTGGGTACAGTGCATATTAAATGAGTTTAATGAGCGGGTGTCATGTGACCTCCTGCTGTCCCCCCACAGTACTAGTAAATTCGGATTATAAGGCGCACCCCCCACTTTCCCCCAAAATTTGGGGTAACAAAAGTGCAATTTATAATCAGAAAAATACTGTAGTTCAGAAAAAAGGCAAAACAATCCAGACAAGTCTGACATCAATTGTGGTGAACTTGGACACATAGCAGTACAGGTTCCATGTACTTAGATGATTTAACATGTTTCTTGGCCAGAGAAAATGAGAAGTGATGATACAATGGAGGTAGAAGAAGAAGTGTATAGAAAGCAGTAGGTGAGGATGATAATGGAGCTGGTGACAATCACAAGGCACTACTTGTGTGTGTACAGTAGTTACCAAAAAGATGATCATGAACAGAGGAAGGAACACATATTGATCCTTGTTCATGTTGCGGGTCAGTTTGCTTTCTCCAAATGAGAAGGTGATGCTGTTTCGTGTGCTGACGGAGTGATGTAGTTCCTATTCAATGAGTGCCAGAATGTGCTGGCTTATTTTCCAAAAGCACCGTCTGTACAAGGCAATAGATTGGTCCTGGCTGTGTGAAAAAGAATTCCCAAACATAAAAAGCCGGCTGCACCTGATGCCATTATGCCTGATTATGTGCCATGTGTGAAATGGCGCTACCCTTTTTTTTTCAACAATCCTCGTGAACCGTGGATTTCAGGAAATTGAACTTGAATTTGATCCTCTACAGATCGATACAGTCATCTCTTGCTACATCATTTAAGCTTTGCTTTAGTTCTGTTTAGGTCCTTAAAGGTGTTTAACAGCTTTATTTAAAAAGAGTTCTTTCAACTAAAGGGATATCCCACTCTAAACAAGTTAATGTCCATTGACTCAGTAGGTGATCATTTAAATCAATGTGGGGCCCTGCCTTCTGTTGTCTCTCTCTCTTTCAATTGTATTATACTTCTTACCATAATTCAGTCCACAGGCTGAGATTTCATGGACTGTTGACTAATATATGAAAGCCAACACTGCTCATGTAAGACTCAGGGATTTCAAATTAGAGGCTGATTTATAAAGGGTACAGATTAAAAGCAAAGGAAGCAGAGGTTAACCCATCATTATAGTTTACTATCTATCCATCTAGAGTATCTATCTACAAAAAAATATAGCAACAAATTTGTTCCAACATGTATGCAAACATTGATTATATGAAATGTAGACTGCATTACTGCTACATAAAATATACTTGTAAAATGTAGGTACCTGGCCAATTAATGTGAACCCACCAGCCACAACAATGCATACCTTTCTTTGACGGGAACCAAAACCTAATAATTATCAAACGTGCATCTTTTGATCTGATGGTGGGTTTACACACACCAATCATTGTGTCCAATATCTGAACAGATCTCTGGTTGCAGTGAAATCATGGACATATAGTTCCATTTTGTGGCTGTGTACAACCTGGAGCAATGTATCCATGATTTCACTGCAACCAGAGATCTGTTCAGATATTGGACACAATGATTGGTGTGTGTAAACCCACCATAAAAGAATACACATTAAATGACAAGTAGGATCCAGTTCTAATTAAAAATAGCCTTAGGCTGATGAGAGGAGCTCAGACCAATATAGAGGCAGTCACCACTTTCAATTAAAAACTGACCGGCAAGTGTGATAATGCAAGTGTGAACTAGAGCTATGCTATAACTGCAGAATATACAAAGAAATACAGCAGCCCTCTGTATATGCAAACATTGACTATATATCAAATGTAAAAAATATACAGCATTGCTGTTATTTGTTCTTGAGCTTTCCATGAATTTGAATACCGTATTATATTTTAGAGTATAGCATAATTTAAAATGTAGATAGATGGGTGTAATATTATAATATTATTTTTATAAATAATATTTATAATAAGATTTTTTAAATCTTCTATTTAAAAAAATACATACTCTTGGAAAAAGTTTTCTAGTTGGTGTTCACTTGATTGCTGTAGTTGACATTTTTAATAAACTCTACAGTAATACTTACTGGTCAGAATAGTGGTATTGCAAAGTGCAACAATTGTTATTACAGTATCAGCACTGAGTAAACTACCATTACATAACATTGTCTCACAGAAAGAGGAAAAAAAAAAAAATCACAATAAAAGAAACAGCCATTACCAACACAGTCATAACATTACAACACAACAAATTACACCTTCACCGGTCATCATAATTTACTTCCTTTTAAGTGTTTCTTTATAGACAATAAATCTGCCTTTTGATACAATAAAGAATACTTGCCAATCCCTTTGGAATCACATCTATGGGTTGTCAGTTGTTTCCAGATCTCTGCTCTGAGACATCCTATCTGGACAGTGATAGCAGCTGAACACAGAGCTTTGTGTGCAATGGACTTTCATCTATAGATTCTATATATAGTTCAACTCCAAGAGTTTTCCAAAGTGTTGTATGGGAGCTACGTCATTCTCCATCCACTCTCTTGTCTCTGGACTTTCCTAACAACCTGACGACCACCTTGTGTTCGGGTCCATCACTGATCTTATCTGCATCTGGGTGGAGAGTATCTGTCCTCCCTCAATAACAAGTCCTCCCTGTAGGATATTTGCAGAGTATGTAGCCTTCATGGATGATTCATCTAAGTGTTCAGGGAACGGTATGTCATCACTGATGCTTTTTAATAAAAATAGCACAAGATCATTTAACCGGAGAAATATAATGGCCGCTATTCATCACTAATTATCTCCCTGTATGCCTCGTTACAACATACCACTACTTTACTATATAAAAGAAACTGCAAATCTTTTTACCATGGAAAACTTTCAAAAAGGTCTCCCACCCCATATCACTACCATATCCCTAGTATAAAGGTGACAGCTCTTATTTTTGATGCCTTATAAGAAAACATTAAATATATTTTGTTGAAGGTTTTATGAGATCTTAAAATAATATGTACAGATGCATCTGCCTTTAGTGTTTAAATGGACATCACATAATGGTAGGAAAATGTATAGGTTTCCAATATCTTTCATTAAAGGGAACCTGTCACCCAAAATCAGGTCCCTAACCTGTTAATACCTGTCCCTGCAGCCTAACACTACTATCTAAGCTATCCCTGTCTGACCATTTTTAGTAATTTATGAGTAAAATAAAGCAGTTTGGAAACTTACAAAATTCATGACAGTGGGGCGTTCCTCTCTGCGTCTGTGACGGGTAGGCGGGTCCCCTGTGCCGCGCTACCCCCGCCTCTCAGCTCTATTACGCCCTAATGGGCGTCATTCCATCCTTCACTGCGCGGGCACGATTGAATTCTTGCGCCCGCCACTGCTGCGACGCGGTCACGTGACGCCTGGATCGCGTCACTTCTGGGCGTCGCAGGTCTCACAGGCCGACTAAGAGCATGCGCAGATTGCATGCTGAAGTCGGCCTGTGTGAGGCCAGTGACGCCCGGAAGTGACGCGGATCCAGGCATCATGTGACCACGTCGCAGCGGTGACGTGGCAGGCGCGATGATTCAATCGTGCCCGCGCAGTGAAGGATGGAATGACGCCCATTAGGGCGTAATAGAGCTGAGAGGCGGGGGTAGCGCGGCACAGGGGACCCGCCTACCCGTCACAGACGCAGAGAGGAACGCCCCACTGTCATGAATTTTGTAAGTTTCCAAACTGCTTTATTTTACTCATAAATTACTAAAAATGGTCAGACAGGGATAGCTTAGATAGTAGTGTTAGGCTGCAGGGACAGGTATTAACAGGTTAGGGACCTGATTTTGGGTGACAGGTTCCCTTTAAATCATTAATAAATAACACTGTACATGAAAGTTGAGTTGGCTGATTTTGAAAAGAACATTTAGTTGGAAAATGATTTAGATCCTTTTTCATCATTGCTTTTTTAATCTTTTTTCTTGACTTACAATGTTCCTAACAGCGACTTTTATGTTTGTGCCTGACTCATTATTACTTAACTTGCTGTTTTCTTAGCAGTAACAGTCGTCTTCATTGTCATTTCATAAATCAATTGCACATGTGAAAATAAGCAACTTTGTAATATTTCTTATCACACAAATTAGCTTCTTTCTCTGCCAGAATTGATCAGTCATTATCAAAATTCTGAATTCTGAGACAGAATCTGTAATCAGTGAAGACTTTCCCATTACTGAGATAGGAGATGGTGGCTGTTACTTATTAGACTCTATGTAGATAAAAAGGGAGGAAGGGGCGAAGCTCTGCCTCTAGCTCCTCCCTCCTTCAGTCATGATAGAATGTCATCAGTAACATCTGCCATCTCCTATCTCAGTAATGGGAAAGTCTTCCCTGAATACAGATTTTAGCTCAGAATTCAGAATTTTGATAATGACTGATCAATTCTGGCAGAGAAAGAAGCACATTTGTCTGATAAGATTTATTACAAAGTTACTTATTTTCATGTGTACTATTGAATTATAAAATAAAAATGAAAACAACGGTTACTCTTAAGTTAATGCTGCTTGGTTTTGTCTAGTTTTTATTCCTTTTCTATTTGGCATTATGGGAAAGTTTTGGTTATCAAGATGTTTTATTAGCCTAATTCATCATTTTGACTTTTCAAAATGTCTCAAAATATTTGCACATTTCCACTCCAGAATTCCAGTGATGTACAAAGTTTAGGTAACTTTACAATTAAAGACTGATGTGGGACATTCTAAGGGATTGCATGACTTTTTGGTCTAAAGAAAGGGTGCAAATAAGGTAAAAAAAAAGAGCATTTGTGCCATTTTTAAGAACTTAGATTACCTTGGACGAAGTGCCTCTATGTCTGCGCTGCTGCTCCAGGAAAGAAGGAACCAGGACACGGAGATGTCTGGAACAACTTGTGCTTTTATTACCTACACGTTTCAGAGCCACAAACCGAGCTCCTTCTTCAGGGCACATTCCCTGAGGAAGGAGCTCGGTTTGTAGCTCTGAAACGCGTAGAATAATAAAAAGACAAGTTGTTCCAGACATCTCCGTGTCCTGGTTCCTTCTTTCCTGGAGCAGCAGCGCAGACATAGAGGCACTTCGTCCAAGGAAATCTGCGTTGATACCACAGTGATCTGTGGGAGTGCGGTCCCTGCAGCAGCTGCATTTATTGCGATTTAACCAGTTGTGGGTCTCACAACTGGACAAGGTGAGCAATTCCACATCGCTCGCTGATTGTGTTTAATTAAGATAAGACCCTATTTGCACATTCTTATTTTTACATTTTTAAGAACTTGGTGCAAGAATGCAATGAGGAGCACAAGACAAAAAGTGAAGTCACTGAAAAGAAAAAACACCAATAATGAGTAGGCTCCATAGTGTGGTATTCAATGGCGGAATCTGATCAACAGCTGATATTAGCATTTTCTTGTTCCCACACGTGGAAGGAGTTCAAGCAGAGTTGTTTGTACCCTGTCTGGACAACTACTGAAATGTTTGTTACCTATAAAAGATTTCATGAAGTTGTCATCTAAACTGATACATATTATCCTGAAAACATACACTGTTGGTGGGCTATGAGGACTGGAGTTGGGGACCTCTGCTGTAAATGATCCTTTTTGCAACTTGTAGAATTCTAAAGGTACCGTCACACGAGGCAATATTGCTAGCAATGTCACTGGCAATTTGCTGGTTGCAGTGAAATCATAGACACATTGTTCTATTTTGTTGCTGTGTACAAATGGAACAATGTGTCCATGATTTCACTGCAACCTGCAAATTGCCAGTGAAATTGCCTAGCAATATTGCCGCGTGTGACGATACCTTAACTGGCTTTAGCCATCCAGGATCAATGTGTTCATAACTGCATAATGAATAATAAAAAGAATAAATGTGACAAAAACAAAGCATGGCGTAACTAAAAAAACAAAGGATTTTCACTTTGTATCTTTAATTAGTTTATGACAAATGAATATCAATGCTGCCATCATTAATAATACTTGACTTTTCCTTTCTGAATAGAAGGGTGTAAACCTTACAGTACAGAAAGTGATCATTATCACCAAATGATACATTGTAGCTAAATTTATACAAATTAATCCAACGAAAGGAATGTTCAGTGTATGTTAGTAGTAAAGGCGATTGGTTCATAAAAGGCAGATGTAGGCATGTCGCTGGCATGTCACTGGTTTGTTGCTGGCATGTTGATGGTATATGTTGCCGGTATGTCGCTGGCATGTCGCTGGCTTTTTAAACTTTAAGTCCTCTCCCCATAAGACAAGCAAACACCGTCATGACCATCTTTGGCTTCACCTCCACCAAGTCTTCAGGCAAAGCATAAACTCTTGCACCGATCTTCCTCGCCATTGATATAGCATATCTGCATTGAAAAGAAACCATAACCTGTTAACTCCAGTGACAATGGCAGCATATGGCCTTTAAAAGAGTTTTATGACTGTTATCTCCTAAATGTGCCTCTGTTATCTGAGGTGACTATAAAACAATTTCCCCTTGCACAATTATCATTATAGTTATAAAAGGGAAAATAGTCCATCTTTCCAGCTTCCTTTCTGTAGCTACAAATACCTTGGTGTACAAAGCATTTACTCTAATTTTTATTGAGGGTTTTGTGGCAGCTGAATGAAATGTTTATTACATTGAGCATCTTAAGGCCATGTTCACAAATCAAGGAAAATTCTACGGCGTTTTTTTGTCACAAATCAAAAAATCTGCAATTACCGTATTTTTCGGATTATAAAACAGATCGTGTATCCACTGATAGCAGCAGCTGGGGAGATAGTTTGTAAGGAGGTAGGAGCAGGGCCCTGGGGTACTCGGTTATCAGGCTCGGTGGGTGTTTTCACTGGGGATGTCACGGGTGGCAGCGCCTGAGCCCGTGCCCTGGGTGACACTTCAATAAGGGGTGTATGTACAGGGGATTAGAGTTTGTCATGTGACGCCACCTGTAGTACCTTGTGATGGGTCACCAGCACCGCCACAGTCCTCCAGAGGTCGATTGTAATGCGGCTGAGATGGCAAAGCTCCCTACAGGTGGAGTTGGGCCTCCGGGGCAGCATAGTGTAAGGGGGCAGCTTGGAGTGCAGCTTTTGGTCAGGATAGGGAGTGATGGAGCAGTCTATATGGGGCACCGGGACGAAGAGGAATGACGCACACACACTGCAGAAAGTCTCTTTTAGCTTTTTACTGGTGGTATTAGCAGGTAAAGATGTCCATGGCACTGTCGGGTAACCAGGTGCACAGTGAGTTTCCACAGCAAGTGGTTAAAAGGCCTCCTCAGCTTCTCTGCAGTTACTGAAGCCCTGTCTGCGTGCAGCCAGACTGGCCTCCTCCTCCCTCGGGTTCACTCTCTGTCCTCCTGCACAGTCCACGGGTTACCCTCTCTGATCACTGCTGTGCTGATCTACACTGCGGTGTCTGGCTCCCTCTTTCTGGGTATGCAGGGGGACCGGGTGACTGAAGTCTCCATGGTGTGACGGGGTTTTCTGTAGTCTTGAATTAATCCTACAGGTGCGGATCCCGAAGTCCAGTACTTTTTGGGTGAACTTCCACTAGTTCCACCTCCTTGGCTCTGCTCCTTGCCTTCTGTCCCCACTCCTAGGCTTGCTGGACAGCAGAAGGGCCACTCCGGGTCACTGGTTTGGGCCTAACCGCGGCACCGATCACCAGGACATCTTCGTAGCTCTCCTAGCGTCTGCACACTCTCACTAACTCCTCCCCCAGCAGTAGTATTTATAGGGGATCTCACCTAAAGTCAGCGAGTGGAGCTCCCCCTACTGTGCCGGGGTGGAAGGTGTTGCATGTAGTATATATCTGCTGTGGAAACCCAGCTGTGCATTAGGAAAGTCTGTGGCTACCTACGTGAGCAGCCCACACATACCTTAGCAGCACAGCACACATAATGCTCTGTTGTTGCTTTCACCCTGACCTGCTGCTGCGCTAGAAACACAGAAGTCTTATCTATATCAGGACCTGCAATGATGTAATGAAGAGGTAGGGCTGAAGCAGCACTAAACAGCACAAAGTCCTGCCTCTTCAATAAGTCACAGCAGATCCTAAAGTAGATGAGACTGCCTTGCTTCTAGCACAGCGGTAGGAGCAGACAAAGCACTAACTGGAGCATTCAGTGCGCTGTGCTGCTAAGGTATGCCCTGCTCCTGCCTCCTTACAAACTTTCTCCCCAGCCGCTGCTAACCAGTGGACACACGATCTCCCCAGCCACTGCAGAAATCCGGCGCTGGGGCAACCACGTGTACCTGCTGTTTAAAGTAAAGGAATATTCATTTGCTGCTCCCTCACTTTTTGGCACTGAAGCCAGCGCTGAGAGGTGGGTGTGAGGAGCCTCCCCATGAGCAGTGAACATTTAAGTGCTTTAAACAGCAGTCACACGTTGTTGCCCTAGCCACCGGGTTCCTGTAGCGGCGACTCTTTCCTGCCTCCTGTGATTCCAGTCTGTCACTGCTGCCTCCCAAAAGCAAGCCAGTACAGGACCAAATTGTATATTTGGACTATAAGACGCACAGCACACTTTCCTCCAAAATTTGTAGGAAAAAAATGGGTCTTATAGTCAGAAAAACATGGTAATGTGCAGACAGAATCGGCTTGTGTTACTTGCAGATTTTGTCACTGATTTGGCTGCAGATTTTACCCTGCTCCAGTACTTAGCACTGTAAAGGGTGAAATCCGCAATAAAAATTTGCAGAAGAATGAACGTACTGCATATTCAAAATCCACACCATGCTTTTATTTTTCTGCTATGTGTGAATGGGATCTTTAAGAACTGATTTACTTGTACTAGAAATTAGTGTGGTTTTTCAGTACAAAATCTGCAAGGTAAATCCATGACAAATCCATGATGTATCACTTGGCCTTTGGGTCCCAGTGAGAGTGATATGTGAATTTTCTGTTATCTCATCCACTTGTTGCAGAAAACATCCACAGTTTAAATTAATCTGTGGTTCAAAGTCATTTTACGCTGTGGTACTTCACTGCATTATTTATTGCAGCAGCACAGCAGCTAAGTGGCCTTGCAACACTGGGGTCTTGGATTTAAATTCCACCAAAGATAACATCTACAAGGAGTTTATATGTTCTCCCTGTGAGTCTTTCGCTGGGGTCTTTGGTTTCCTCCCACATTCCAAATACATACTGATAGGGAATGTAGACTGTGAGCCCCAATGGGGATAGTGATGATAATGTCTGTAAATTGCTGTGGAAAATGATGGCACTATATAAGGTAAGCATAATTGTTGTTTAGCAGATGCATTTTTTCACTGTAACAACATGTGAATCCCATGTGGCTACACCCTACAAAATATATAAAACTATTGTATGGTATGAAAAGAAAGACGGTCTAGACGGGAAGAAAATTATTTTATCAATTACCGTACATACTCGAGTATAAGCAGAGTTTTTCAGGACAAAAATTGTGCTGAAAAGTGCCCCCCTTGGCTTATACTCGAGTCACAGTGACGGCTCAGAGTGGGGGGGTGGTGTCCGGGGGCTGGAGGAGGTGGGGGGAGGCTGTACAGTGAGCGGCCGGTCACGTGGGGCCGCTCATTAGTGCAATGCAATATGCACTGCATTCCCCCGTCCATCAGCGGCAGGGGGAGCGGTGCATATTACACTGCACTATGTCAGCGCCCCCCCCAGTGGTATATACAGGTGCCCCCCCCAAGTGGTATATACAGGCCCCCCGTTGCTGCCTCACACCTGTAGAAGAATAGCTTTCATACTTATTCTCCTCGCTCTTTCACCGTGCGTCCTCCGGTCTCCTTCCTGCTTCTACCCGGCCGCGCAGCCGAAATGACGTCATTGCTTCTGCGCCGGTCACATGATGTCGGGTACAAGCAGGAAGAAGACCGGAGGACGCACGGTGAAAGAGCGAGGAGGATAAGTATGAAAGCTATTCTTTTACAGGTGTGCGGCAGCAACAGGGGGCCTGTATATACCATTGGGGGGGGCTGCCTGTATATACAACTAGGGGGAGCCTGTATATACCACTGGGGGGCCTGTATATACCACTGTGGGGCCTGTATATACCACTGTGGGGCCTGTATATACAGGGGGGGCCTGTATATACCACGGGGGGGCCTGTATATACCACTAATGGGGCCTGTTAATACCACTAGGGGGGCCTGTATATATCACTGGGGGAGCCTGTATATACCACTGGGGGGGCCTGTATATACCACTGAAGGAGGCCTGTATATACCATACAACTGGGGGCCTGTATATACCACTGGGGGGCGCCTGTATATACAACTAGGAGGAGCCTGTATATACCACTGGGGGCATGTATATACCACTGTGGGGGCCTGTATATACTACTGTGGGGGCCTGTATATACCACTGGGGGGCCTGTATATACCACTAATGGGGGCCTGTATATACCACTGGGGGGGCCTGTATATACCACTGGGGGAGCCTGTATATACCACTGGGGGGGGCCTGTATATACCACTGAGGGGCCTGTATATACGGGCCTGTATATACCACTGGGGGGGCCTGTATATACCACTGGGGGAGCCTGTATATACCACTGGGGGGCCTGTATATACCACTGAAGGGGGCCTGTATATACCATACCACTGTGGGGCCTGTATATACCACTGAAGAGGGCCTGTAATACCACTAATGGGGCCTGTATATACCACTGAAGGGGGCTGTAACTCTGATAGGGGGCCTGTATATACCACTGAGGGGGGCCTGTATATACCACTGATGGGAGGCCTGCATATACCTTTGATGGGGGCTGTAACCTCTGATGGGGGGCCTGTATATACCACTGAGGGAGGGGCCTGTATATACCACTGAGGGGGGGCCTGTATTCCACTGATGGGGGTTGTAACCTCTGATGGGGGAGGAACTGTATACCAGTGATGGAAGTTCTATATACCAGTGATGGGGGATTATATACCAGTAATGGGGGGCCATTTATCATGATGAGAGGGGCTGTATACCATGATGAGAGTCTGCTTCATTTCCCCCCTAGGCTTATACTCGAGTCAATAAGTTTCCCTAGTTTTGGAGGGTAAAATTAGGGGCCTCGGCTTATACTCGGGTCGGCTTATACGGTAAATGATAGTGAAACATTCAGCTCTGACTTACTTAGCATTATTGAGTTTTTCCTCATCATTTAAGTCTTCTGTTTTCAGAATGTCATAGTTAATGGATCCCGGCTGAATAGCATCAATTAAATCCAATACTGGCATACTGCTGCTGATTTTACCATCCTGTTTAAATACAAAGAAAAAATAATGTTTGGCATCTTTCCCACAAATGGATTTTGTTGTATTATTACATATGTATATTTGGTTTGTAATAGAGACATTGATAATTTATGTGGCCTTTCACTTGAGTGTATATTGTATATATGGTATATATGTTTAAAAATGAATTATGCAATAATTTCATCTGATATCCAATGGAAGATGGAAAGAATATTTAGGACACAAATTTATCAATGTGCCTTCTGTATACAACAAGTACGTCGTCAATATGACATCAGTACTACAAGACAATATTTTTATGGATTCATAAAATCTAAACTTTTATTATCCAATATGGTCCTCTGTAAGAAGACATTATACTAACATAGGACACAGTCATTCAGTAGTGTCCATACCGTGGAAGACTGTGTCCCCAGTTTGCGTTTTTTTATGCGCTTTTGCAAAATCTGTACTGTGAAAATCTGCAAGGAAATCCTCATGCCAGCAAAGTCAATGAGAATACTGAAGTGTTGTGCACACATTCAGAATTTGTACCTTGCAGATTTTGGTGCATAAAAAATCTGCAGCATGTCAATTCTTTCAACCAAATTTGCAATGTGAGCACATACCCTTAAAGGAGTTTTCCATTACTCCTAATATGTACTGGATAGGTTATTAATATTGGTTTGGTGGCAGCTGTCACACTGCATCCACACTGATCAGCTGCTTGGATCATTGGTGTAACTTGAGGTTTGTGGGCCCCAATGCAAAATCTCCAACAGGGCCCTGAACTAACACAGGTTTTTTAGTAATATTGGCTTTTTGATATAAGACTGACACCCTTTGGGCCCCACAAATTCCAGGGCGCTGGTGGGACTTCAACTTCTGCACCCATTATAGTTATTCTCCTGGCTCAGAGCTCCAGCAAATGTCCAGTAAACACGGTGTGACAAAGAGAAACACCCACAATGGAGCTTTTCTGCAGTATCTGACAACAGCCAGTAAATAGCATGATGGAGCACTTCCTTCTAGAGCTGTCACCCCACCGGAGCAGCTGTTATTGGGGGTGTCAGATGTCGCCTCACTACACCAACATACTAATCTGATATTGATGACCTATCGCTTGGACCCTAGCCTAGTCAGGCTACATATGATATGATTCCTTAATATTTCAGATATGGCAGTGACTGGAAAGGCAGTACATGTTGATTATTTCTCATCCCTGCTCATGTTGGCTTGTTAGTCATGATGTTGGGGGCATAACATCAGTTCACTATGTTAGCAGAGAAAAGGAGGAATACGAGTTGGCGTGCACTGCCCAGACAAAGGAAGATAGATCCAAAAGATTGCCCCCAGTTCCTGTTTATTGTATCTCAACGCGTTTCGTGAGTGACTCTCATTTCTTCAGGAGACATAGACATGTCTATGTCTCCTGAAGAAGTGAGGGTCACTCACGAAACGCATTGAGACACAATAAACAGGAACTGGGGGCAATTCTTTGGATCTGTCTTCCTTTGTCCAGGCAACTCCTATTCCTCCTTTTATCACCTCTCGTTCTCAGCAGGAGGTGCTGCAGCCTATGAACTGAGCGAGGTGTTGTGACCGGCACAACCTCTTCAGGTGAGTGCAACGACACCATGGTTTGATTTTTTATCCCAGATAAGACCCTATTTTGCGCTCTCTCTTCCCCTTAGCTTACGAACTCCACATCAGTTCACTATAACACTGATTGACATCGGTGCAGGACTAGTCCATTACCAGCAGGCAGTGAAGAGGTACCATTCTTTTTGAATACACACATGTAACATATCTACTAAATAACAGTGGGGTCATTAAAAACAGTATAAGGAGCCTGATAAAGAGCTCATAATGCCTCGTAAGAGTAACACCTGCTGGCAGGTTCCTTATAGGATTCAATGGATTGTTACATGTCGCATTTAATGTCCAATGTGGCCTCCAGTGTACAGTATGAAAACTTTACCTTGAAGCCAGAAATGGTTGTTGACTTTCCGGCCTGTTGAAGTGTTTCATTCACCCAATTAATAATTGTGTCATCATTAACTTTCTGTCCTCCTCCAATGTCCGACAGGATATTCAGTGTATATCTGTAAGATACAGTACAATATAATATAGGACTAAATATAGGACTTGTCAATGAAATTCATAGCGGTAAAAATTATATCCACTTTGATTTGTGCTGTAATACTCTATGGAGTTTCCACATGCAAATCTGCTGGGAATAATCCATAGACTACAGCTCATCTGTCCATTCTAGACATACTTTACAGGGGTTGTCCAGGCTTTTTGTAGAATTTCTATGTATATCTAGGTTGCAAAATGTTGACAGTTTGTAATATGCAGTCTGTCAACATTTTGCACTGTTATCCAGATGTTACCTATTTGCGTCTGCCAGAGAACGACCAGGGTTCGTATTTGGAGTCTGCATGTAAATGGAGAACTGGTTGTTACACCCAGACTCTTCCAAACAAGCCCCCTCCCTCAGTCTCAGTATGCCAAGCCAGCCCTGACTCCTACAGGCCCGCCCCAGTCCCAAACATGACTAACCATCATCACTGCACACAGTGGCCCCCTCCTCCACTGACACAGCGTGCTGAATTTGCAGCTGTGTGAAGTAGATTCTGCACACTGTCAGTGGAGGAGGGGACCGCTGAATGTAAAGCAATATAGTGTGTGCGCTCACCTAGTCCTCTTTGGCTGCGCAGTCGCCGGCTTTCTGTGCATAGACAGGAATGGCTACACAGCACAGAGAGCCATTTCTGTCTATATCACAGCTGCCGCCTCTCTATGCCCTGCTCTGTGCTGCAGGAGATACAAAGAGAAGGAGCATCGGCTCCACTGCACAGAGAGCCGATCCAGTCTATACCACAGCTGCCGCCTCTCTATGCCATGCTCTGTGCTGCAGGAGATACAAAGAGGAGGAGCATCGGCTCCACTGCACAGAGAGCCGATCCAGTCTATACCACAGCTGCCGGCTCTCTATGCCCTGCTCTGTGTCCCGGCTATCTGTGACCCACTCTGTGCAATGGAGCCAATGCTCCTCCTCTCTGTATCTTCTGCTGCACAGTCCTTGTCCTAGAGAGGTAGCAGCTGTGGTATAGACAGGACCGACTCTCTGTCCTGTGGAGGCGGTTCTGTCTATGCACAGAGAGTCAGGACTGCAGTCCTCAGCTCCACTGACAACGCGGCCAAAGAGGACACGTAAAGCCATTTACCACTATGCACAAAAATACAAAAGGCCAAACCAATCAGTAATGTTCAAGACAGAAAAAATTCAAGCACAATTATTTTTAAAGATGCAAAAAAATACATGAAAAAATGTTATTATATAAAAACAATAAAACACAAAACTAATAAACAACCACAAAGACAACAGCGACCAGGTGTGTTACGATCATGGTAACCGAGAGTGCGATAGTGATCGGGCCTGTGCAGGAAGGGGGCCCGCTGAAAACAGCTGCATGTGGGTCCTCGAAGGATGTAATAACTTAGTGACAGCTGGCCTATCCAACGCTGGTAGTGGACATCGACGTACTCATCATGGACCCGTCACATACCATGCCTGTCAATTTACGCCCACCCACATGTGCCCGGTAAGGAGTAAGGCGGAGGAAGATAGCACTGCGGCCACAGGAAAACAGGCATGTTTAAAAGTGTATGAGAATTGCGCAAAAGTATGGGGCATGATTATAGGAAAGGGCCAGGATGGGGGACATTATTAAAGAAGGAGGGCTAGGGTGTAGGAAGTTTTTAAAGGATTGGGCCAGGATGGGGGACTTTAATAAAGAGGTGATCTTGACTTCCTTTGTTTTCTACTATGTACCTAAAAACTAATCGATAGGTACTTGCTTATAAAGGCAACACGCTGCCTGCGGCTGCCTGTCGCATACAATGCAAATTCACAGAGGCCATTGACCGATCCGGCCGACAGTTCAGCTGCTCCATGTCAACAAAGCAGCTTTTTTTCTTCTGGGCTGCTCTGTTGATAGGGACTGACTGCCGATGTCATGCTGATTGACAGTCAACTCCCGTCGTTAGCCAGTGAGAAGTCTGTCAATCAGCATGACGTTGGCAGTCATGCACTCTCCATAGAGCAGAGCAGAAAAGAAGCCATCACTATGTTGACTTGATGTCAGCAGAAGCCACTGAATCACCAGTCTGGCAGTGTGACTGCTCTTTCCAGTGTAGAATGGCACCGAGTAGTTGTTAACTACCTGCCTGTTAGTTCTTAGGCACAGTGTAAAAGAAATAACAAACAGATTTACAGGACTGGAGCAGGATGGGGGACATTATTAAAGAATGAGGACAGGTGTGGGGACATTATTACATAAAGGACTGAGGACAGGGGTCGTTATTACAATGAAGGGGCTCAGGATGGGTGACATTATTACATAAAGGGGCCCAGGAAAGGTGCCATTATTAAAGGCTGGGGCCAGGATGAGAGCTTATTACAGGATGAGGGACATTACTACAGAAAGGGACCAGAATGCAGAACATTATTATAGAGGCCAGGACAGGAAACATTATTAGAGGTTGAGGAAAATTATTACAGGGCGGTCGACATTACTACAGGGGCTATTAGATCTGACCAACATGATGGTGGGGCCCCTGTCCAAATTTTGCACAAGGGCCAACAGCACTCTATTTACACCACTTACAGCAACAAATGTTGGGGGAACCAGATATACTACAATATAGTATAGACAGGCTCATCAATGGACAATAAAGAGCTATCAGTAAAGTGCAATTCAGTAGCCAGCAAAATGCAAATAAGAAACACAACCAATGAGCATTTGGCCAATAGCTTTGTCCATTACACTATATCTGGTTCTATAATGGTTGTTGTTGTGTTTGTGACCGTGTATTAGTTTTGTGATTATTATTTTTCAATAAAATTATAATGAGGTTTTTTTTGTATACTTTTTGAATCCTAATAACATATTGTGGGTTTTGCTTTGTGTCCTGCACATTGTTGATTGGTTTGGCCACTCAACATGTATAGTAACATTTAATGTTGGGTGGGGAGGTTAGTGCCAACATTTGACAATGAAAATGGATGAATATTCTGCTATGACCATACGGAAAAAAAACTTGAGTGCATTTTATCATTTTTTTTGCTATATATATCTACACCAGGGGTGGGGAACTCCAGGCCTCGAGGGCCGCCAACAGTGCAGGTTTTAAGGATTTCCTTAGTTGCATAGGTGATAATATAATCATCTGTACTGGTGATGATTCCAACCCTACTACTAAGAAAATCCTGAAAACATGGCCTGTTGGCGGCCCTTAAGGCCTGGAGTTCCCCACCCCTGATCTACACCATGTCCTACTATTGCAAATTTGGCAATAATGTTTCACAATACTGTCCAACAAAAGAACCCAAAAATGAATTATTATACCTTCTCATTAACTGCCAGAGCAAAGCAAGAGAGAGTGTTCGATTGCCCTCATGCAAGTCCTGTCCAGCAATGCCAACTAGAGAAAATTTGGCCTTGTTCTTCCCCAGGTCCACAGCATAGTTACAGTTTTCAAGCTATAAAAATATGGAAAAAATATAAAATATTATGGTTAAAATTCGATATAACCTACAAAGACCTGGGAGGATAATTGAGCAGGAATCTTCCCTGTATAGACATGCCCCTTACTTACCACCATACCCCCGGCTCCTTCATGATGCTGATACACCCCACACTTTCTGAAAGATCACAGGAGGCTTTGGTTACACCCGCATGATTTGCCAGCTTCTCCCTAAGTTCAAGGGTCTCCCCTTTTTCTGGGAGCTATCTGACCATTCTGGGAGAGTGTATACATATACGGTATGTTATTAAGCCTCATAAACATGGCAAGGCCGTATGCACACACTCTGTAAGCAGCCATGTAAAGGTCTGTGCCTTTGTATTATAATAGTGTATATATGGTAGAAAGCATTATTAAGGTATACACTGTAGAAAGGATTATTAATAGAGTAACTAAATTCTACATTTTTTATAATTTGTCCGTCATGGAAAGTTATGGAACTTTGCAAATCACTTTATTAGAGTGTGGAGGGGTCTATGGTGCTGCCAAACCTGAAGGATACTATGACCTTGTAAGAGTCAGTCAATGTGTATATTTTCAATATGTATTGTTGGTTTCTGGTTAAAGTATAATGCAGCCAGTACCTTAATGACTGCTTTCCTGGGCTCTCAGGCTAGCTTGGTTAATTGTGGTTAGGTGTTTTGTACAACCCCGTAATGGGTGGAGTTAAGGGAACCAGAAGGGTTTGCAAAATTGAGAATGCAGGAGAAGAACAAAGAAAATTGTCAGACACTGCGCCTGTGGGAGGTGTGGTAAGAAGGACCCCAAGATTCTAATTTGGCCAAACCGACACGCAATAATTTAAGAAAGTGAAGGATCGTGTGGAGACAACACTGCATCCCACAGGGTTGAGTCTGTGAATTCCTGGGTGGCGTCCTACTTTTACTGACGGTTACATAAAGATTCCTCTCTGTTGCCAAAGGCCTGAAGGATCTATAGAGTGGGTTGTAGATGTGTAATGGAGGAGTGTTTTCTCATTGGTCATTTCAATAGGTTACACTGAATTCCTGTCTTTGGGACAGAGTGGATCCAAAAACCTGTTCGATTCTGCATATGCACCATAACGCTAGAGGATGTGAGCCTTGAGAATATCATCAGAAGCCCAAGCCCAGCAGGCAGCAGTGGGCTGTTAAATTAACTGTGACTGCTGCTAATGAAACCCCATTCGTGGGTAAAGGTTGTGCCTGCAACATGTGTGAGAATCCCTAGTTGTTTGAAACTTCAAGTGAAGTTCCTATGTTGACAAGGTTGGAGGAGTGTTTAAACTAGGGAGTGGGTGGGAGGGTATTCATTGTACAGGAGGGGACGATAGTGTAAATAGTAATCTGGGGACAAGTAATGAAATTGGGGGTGGAATGGGGGTGGGGTTAGAACAGTCAATATAGTAGGAAGGAATAGAGATGAAGAAAGATGCATAAAGTGCATGTACACTAGTGCCAAAAGCCTCACCAACAAAATGGAAGAATTGGAATTAATTTTGTTGGAAAATAATTATGACATGGTGGGGATAATCGGAGACATGGCTGGACTGTTAATTTACGGGGTCTATAGTCTGTTCAGAAATGACCATACAAATAAGCGAGGGGGAGGTGTCTGTTTATACGTAAAATCATCCTTAAAACCCCCCATCCTACGTGACAATACAGTACAGACCAAAGGTTTGGAAACACCTTCTCATTCAAAGAGTTTTCTGCATTTTCATGACTACGAAAATTGTAGATTCACACTGAAGTCATCAAACTATGAATTAACACACGTGGAATTATATGCTTAACAAAAAAGTGTGAAACAACATAAATATGTCTTATATTCTAGGTTCTTCAAAGTAGCCACCTTTTGCTTTGATTACTGCTTTGCACACTCTTGGCATTCTTTGATGAGCTTTGAAGGCCTGCTGCTAGGTGCAATGGATATTTAACGGGCAATATTTTGGTGATTTTTTTCTGATTTTATGTCCTATTCGGTGAATCTCAGAGTCTTAAACAAACATATGGCAGCAAACACATGGTTAGGACTTGTAAGCGTGAGGGCCCTTGACGGTGGGTTACGAGCTTACGTATTTTGGCCCAAAATATCTACTAACACCTCAGATTTTCATCTTTAGTGTTTTGTTGCATCTTGTTTTATCTGCAGTTGAGGCTGGGCCCTCTGGGGGGCGTCTGTCATTTGTGAGGCATGTAATCAGTGCGGAGCAGCCCACCTGATCTAATAGCAGAGCATTACCAATAGGCTGCTCTGACACTATTCTTAACATGCACCTGAGTGGCAGAGCCATATGGTAACCTTGTGTCTATAAATGCCACCAGTCACCTCCCTGACAGCATGGCCGGACGCTGGTGCTACAACCGCCCCATCTGTGGGTTGTAGGTGACTGAGCGCCGTTATACAGACACCTGTGTTGCCTCTCAAAGGAGCTATCAGCCTGCTGCTAGGTGCAATGAATATTTACCGGGCAATATTTTGGTGAGTTTTTTCTGATTTTATGTCCTATTCGGTGACTCTCAAAGTGTAGAACAGCTTCCATACATTTTTTGCAAAAAAGGTATCAACTAAGCACCCTGTTATTGACACTATTTTGCACTTGCTTTTTACTTTTACCTATATAGCAGGAGTATTTTTAGCCTTTTTTTATACTGTCTTTTTTGTGGTAAAGATTTTTGGTGGTGTGAACACGGTTCTACAGACCTGTTCACATTGTGCTCTGGCTCAGCTGTTAGTATTCAATTAGTCTTTTGTTATGCAAGATGGGATGTGCTCCACCCCTTCATTACTGAACTAGACACAAAACTGCCGTTTCTGCCCTGTACCCATATTGGAATCTGGCCTTGCTGCATCCTGCAGCTGAGACGTATGTTCACATTAGATCAGGCTTTAAATATGTTAGTTTAGGGACTGTTCTGATAAGGGTCACCTTGGCGTTGGTAGTACGGCTTCCGTACATTTTTTTCCAAAAAACATATCAACTAAGTACCCTGTTATTGACACTGTTTTGCACTTGCTTTTTACTTTTACCTATATAGCAGAGTATTTTTAGTCGTTTTTTTTACTGTCTTTTTTGTGGTATAGATTCTTGGTGGTCTGAACACAGTTCTACAGACCTGCTTAGATTGTGCTCTGGCTCAGCTGTTAGTATTATCTTACTATGTTACAATAAAACCTGAAGTGTTTATGTATTCATACCAGCAGGGAAACTGTAACTCAAAATGTGTCTGCATCGGAGAGGCTGCCGGGATGCGGACTACTAATCCAGGGCTGAACCACAACCAAGGCTTGGCCTCGCTCGCGACTACTAAGGCCCTGCACCATCCCCCCAACAAGAGTATTTGTCTTCATTCAAGTAAAATATTTGCATGTAGGTGGTTTCCAAAGTTTACTTGTCAGAACAATCTCCTGCAGCATCTTATCTGTACAGTGAGGGCTCATTCAGATGGTAATTTTTCTCATAGGAGTTTATGACTTTTCTAAGGCTGCTTTCACATTGCGATTTTTTCCTCTCCGTAGGAATCCTATTTTTTGCAGGACACACGGACAGGAAAGGACAGGATCGGATGTAGCTTCCAAAAGCCATTTCTGTGTCCAGGTCCGTGATTTTCACGGATCTGGACACAGAAAGAGCTGGAAGGAGGCAAGTGGGGCACTTTCACTTTTGCAATGTGTATAGATACATTGCGGAAGTTAAATTAACTAAAGCAAGTGTTAAAAATAAAAAAAATATCCTCACCTCTCCGGCGTGTCCCGCAATGCGCACCATCTAGTTCCGAGGGCTTAAGGACCTGGCGAGGCTACCTGATCAGCTGATCGGTCACATGACAACAGTGACCAGTCATGTGACCGATCAGCTGATTGAGTAGCCCCGCCAGGTCCTTAAGCCCTCGGAACTAGTTGGTGTGCATCGCGGAACATGCCGGAGAGGTGAGGATATGTTTTTTCATTTTTAACACTTGCTTTAGTTAATTTCACTTACGCAATGTATGTATATACTTTGTGGAAGTGAAATTACACAGTAAAGAGCAGTTTTAGTGTACTGAGCATGCTCAGTACACTAAAATCGGGTCCGGGAAAACATTGGATCGTTTTCAGGACCTGTGCTCCATAGGCCTCCATGTTAACTGCCGCAGACCACGTCAGATCTGATTCTGTCCGATTTGGTCCACAGTGCCCAAAATCGGAGCAGTCTCCGATTCTGGGTACAGCAAAAAATTGGACAGAATCAGATCAGTGACAAATGAGATGGCAATAGAGCACTAATCTGTGCTCATAGGGATATATGGGGGTCAAATCGAATATGTGCTTTCCGTTTCACAACAGACAACCACGGATGGCCAAAAATCGCAATGTGAAACCAGCCTAATATGTTGTTACTGAGTATTGATCTATATTTTGTGTCTTGATCTATGTTTTGTGGATTTTCTTGCTTTATATGATGAATCATTTTTATTTACTAAATACGATTTAATAAAAATGAACCTGATTTAAAATTAGTATGCCATCATAGTGTTGTCTGTTTTTCACGGACTGCTTGATAGGAAAAGCTTGAGAAATCTTCATCAGTTCATCATGTTTTTTTTTATCAGAGGAAGCTGATGAAACTCTGACCAAACTCTCCATGATGGTAAAAATGGACACTCTGACACAGAATAATGACCCTCACATTATAATGTCCACAAGATCCCCCAGACAGTATGATGGCCCCCACACATGTCTCTTTACAAAGTATGATAGTCCTTAAGGTCCCAGTGCAGTGTCCTGCCCCACAGCTCCCCCAACACAATATGATGGCACACGCAGTACCCACAACACATTATGAACCCCCACAGCCCACTAACACAGAATGATGATCCCCATGGCATTATGTCCCAGAGCCCCCAAACTCAGAATGATGACCACCACAATATTACATCCAATAGCTCAAAACACAGAAAGATTATTCCCATAGTAGCTCAAGTTGCAAATGCAAATAAAATTACGATCAACACGAAGCAATCACTGATCTCAGGGAGACCAGTCAAGAAAACACTGCGGGCAGCTGGCTAAAGCGCTCAACACAGTGAACTCCTAGGCGCATTGCCCCGGGGAATTATGAATATAAACGAGGCTCCACAGAGCACGATGGAAGTAGAGGGAATGGCCAAGGTTTGTTCTATAATAAATAGTATTATTAAAGAGAAGATACCTTTTTCATTTTTTCTCCCAGTTTAGGGTAGGGTGGCTTATTTACTCTGTTCCAATCCACAGGTACCTTTATCTTCTCATACAACTGGAATATGACCAGGGCATCTGAAAGGTCACTGGGAAAATGCCAATTAACATTAAATTTAATTGATGAACTAAGAACAAACATCAAAATTCCTCCGCCAACATCTCAGTAATTACTTTACTTAGCATTTAAGGAATTCTCCTATTCATTAAAAGTAAGGTGCAAATGTTTAATGTGCAGTAAGTCCTTTACTAGTATCTATAGTTGCTGAAATACCTTTGTTATTGACATTAGATTAATGCTATAAAAATACATCAATTTATTCAGGACCAGGCAATAAGTACATTTATATGGGGTTTCCTGACACTAATCTGACAGATAAGCTACTTCCAGAGTTGCCGCAATTCTGACCATAAAAATAAATGCATGCTCCGCTGAGCCGAGCACACATTTGTAAATCAAGGTTACAATTGTGAGCTGAGGAGAGGGGCAACATCTGTGAGAGGGCAGAGGAATTGTGGGAACTGTAGTTCTTCACCACAGCAATATGGGATAAACAAGACAAGGGTGCTATACAGAGCTATACTACTTCTGATCTATGGAGGTGTCATCTAGTGATCATTTAGACACATTGTAATTTTATGCATTTTTTTATAAACCCGTAAAAACTTTTAAAAATATTTACATTGGAACGATCACCCAGATGCTGTCTACACGGTACGGTGCAATGATGGCCTCTACAGATCTTACCTATACAAATGATTAACTCGCGGATTAACCCCCAATGAGTTCATCCAGTTCCTGAACGTTCTCTCTTCTCTTGTTTCACCTGCAAGAATAATCCAATATATTTTATGAGAGATAATAATTAATAATTCAAGGAAGTCCTGACCTCTGTGCACTGGGGTCTGGGTGGTTTGGGAGATAGAAAGAGAGGGCCAAATCTAAGTGTAGATTATAAAGTATGGTGATAGATAATAGGTTTTGTGCTCACCCTTTTGATGTCTTTATTTTCTCATGTAACAATTCCTTGTGGTCACTTGGTTGATCCACTCTTTAGTGTGCTTGCCTCCTGGTTTGCAGCTACGTCCCAGAAATGACAGAGCTCCAGCCCGGAGTCTGTTAGGTGTGTCCACAGAAAGAGATTATCTGGTGTATAGAGGAGCGCTCCCAGGTCCAGAAAGACACAATCCAAATTCTTCTTATTTTCCAAAGTAGTAGTTTATTCCATCAGTTGCCTGAAGAAGGCTTATCCCTACTGTAAAGCCGAAACGCGTTGTATGTTCTCCACTATATTACTGATGGAATAAACTACTACTTTGGAAAATAAGAAGAATTTGGATTGTGTCTTTCTGGACCTGGGAGCGCTTTCTATACACCAGATAATCTCTTTCTGTGGACAATAATTAATAAGGGATCTTATTGTTATTCTCACTTTTAATTTGGCCGGTATGTCTGCCCCTTATATTATTATTTTACAATTGATTAAAATGGGCCTTCAGCTGGTTAGTACTGGAGTGTTTAGTGCTGCATAAGGTACCATACTGAGCTGCTTTGAAATACTGTATATTATTATTATTATTATAGTGCCATTAATTCCATGGCGCTTTACATGTGGAAAGGGTACACAAAGACAGGTACAAGGTACATGGACAACATATGGCACACAGGTACAGAGGGAGAGAGGACAATATTCATGAGGTCTCACAATCTATGAGATTGTTCAGCGTAGGGGGCCCAGAACACTTGGGTCTTACCATGCTGAGAATCCCAGCTTCCAGCTGCCTGGGTTTTATTTTGGCTGGCGATCAAAAACAGGACAAAGCCCACGCATTTTCTTGTTAATTATTTATTTAAATAATTTTTTTTTTAAAAATGGGCTTCCCTGTTTTTTGATTGCCAGCCATGGTAAAGCCAGGTAGCTGTGGGTGGCAGCCCGTAGCTGTCCGCTTTGGCTGGGCTGACAATCAAAATACAGTGAAGCTCTACGTCATTTTTTTTTTTTTAATTATTTTTACAGTACAGTGATGTCAGTCAATGGGTAAGGGGCTCAACAGCCAATCAAAGACATTGTCACAGAGAAAAGGCATCTGTGATTAGCTGCTGGAATAACCTGAAACCAGCCCATACACTCTAGCAGCATCTACCATACTAGAATGTATGGGCTTATTCCAGATTACTCCAACAGCCAATCACAGACACCAATTCTCTGTGACAGGGTCTGTGATTAGCAGTTCCGCAACAGTGAATACCCAGAAAGCAAATGAGCAGCCTGGAAATACAGCGGCGAGACACGGTAATTATGATGCTGCCGATTTACAACTCTTTTCTTTCTTTTTACAGCTCCCCCACCCCCGAACCAAACCTGAACTGTAATACGGACTTCCCAGGGTAGTCCTCTTTCAGGGTCTGTGCCCGAACAGAATGTACAGTAGAAGGTAATATGTGACATTGCACTTAAGATAGGACTAAGATATGTAGATATAGTAAGTTAGATAGTTTGCTCAGCTACTTATCATAGGGCAAACAACAGTTTAGTGGGATCAGCCCACTGGGGGAGGAAGTTAGCCTTTAGGCTTAGAGGGAAGACTCCATCTTAGTTGATTTAGTGAGTAGAAGTAGTAAGGAGTGTACAGTCGTAGTATGCAAGCCATATAGATACCTTAACCTAAAGTAAGAAGGTGTTTGTAGCACCAGTCCCCCTACCATTGGTGAACAGCAGAAAAAGAGCTCCAGGGAAAGACTCAGGGAGTGAGGACGTATACAGAACAAGCTCTGTCCCTCTGCAATGCACTCTAGGCCCTGGACTATAGACAGATTCCCCTGTCAGTGGACTGGCTCCAGTGATATGAGTCTTCAAGAGGAGACTAGGCATAGACCTGGGCGAACAGGTCAGCACAGAAGCAAATGTTAGATGAGTGGACTCTGACAATGGTCTGCGTGAGTATAGAGAATGGGTCCCTTTCAATGGGGGATTACATGACTTTAACGTGGTACCAAGTTGTAATGAGGACGGCGGATGAACGTCAGTCATAGTACCAGGAGAAATGTAGAAGTCAAAAGTAAACGTGAGCCATAAAGCAAAGCATGTGTTAAAAGACTTTGTGAATTGTTGCCGATGCAGTATCAAAGTATTTACGGTATTGTGCAAAGTATTAAATAAATAACTGTTAAGCAAGAAACCTGTGTCCGGGTATGTGAATCCCCAGTGAAAGAATTGTGGCATGCACGATGGACTAGCTACAGATATGGCTTGCACTCCCCAAGACCGCACACACCCAACTAGGATCACTGCAACCTATCATCTCCTCTCTGCTGTGAGGGGTGGCAGGGATGCCGAAGGCCTCCGCCACCGCAGAGGGTGGGAGCATCTCACCCGTGACTACTGCCCTGGGCCTCCCATAAAGGGCAATAAGTGAGGGGATCAAGAAAAAAAAAACACTGGGTTCCATACCAAGTACCTAACAGCAATATCTGGACACTTGGTTCATACCAAGTACCTAACAGCAATATCTGAAATTAATGCAAATGAGAAGTATTATGTTTTACATCGTCTATCAGAGAAGTGTAACATTTCATTGGACAACCCTTCAAATGTTTAGTAGTTAAAAAAACACAACAAAACTGCCTGCTGCACCGCCTTGTTGATATCTGAAGTAAATAACCTTTTAAGAGATACCTTTGAAATTACATATTGGTAAATATCAGAATCCATCACCAATGTTTACCTTCTATAGAGCTCCAGTCAATGTCCTGGTTTTCTGGCTTCTTCAGGGCGGGGTACTTATTAAACAAGTTTGCAATGAAAGCCAAGTTAAGTTTTGGATTTCCACGCACAACATCTGTTGCGGTCACAAACTGGCGACAGCCCAGTCTCTCCGCCTGCACCAGCATGCACTCTGCTCTCTTTAAGTCTTCTTTCTCCTTGGATCAGAAAATAAGAATGTGACAAAGTCAGTGCAGAAACATAACAGGGGTGTTCTTGCATCACTCACTTTTTGTTTCAGGAAGTCGGGTCACATCTATGGCTACCTGCTGATACTTATCTATTAATAACTAGACAGCACGGTGTCCAGTGGGTTTTGTGGGTTTTCTCCGAGGTCTCCAGTTTATTCCCACACTCTAACATACTAATAGGAAATATGGTTGTGAGTCCCAATGGGGACAGTGATGATGATCTTTGTAAAGTAGTGTGGAATATGATAATGCTATATAAATAATAATAGAACAACTACACAATACTTGGGACATCACCTCCAAATGTAGGTGTGTAAATAAAAAGTCTTTTGACACACAATAACTATCTACTCTATAATTGCCGTAGGCAAAATCGTGTCGGACCCCGAAATCGCCGTGGCTTTGTCACTATGTGACGTCACCACGCGCGAGCAATGGCCGCGAAGCGGCCATTGCGAGTCGCTGGCCGAAATAGAACCAGAGGCTCGGCCACAAACTTAGCGATTTACCGCTGAGGTAGCGCGAGCAATGGCCGCGAGGCCATTGCGAGTCGCTACCTCAGCCGCCGCACCTGCCGCAAGTCTCCCTATACTTTCTATGGGGATCCATTGCGAGTCGCTGTGTAGCGCGAGCAATGGCCGCGAGGCCATTGCGAGTCGCTACCTCAGCCGCCTTAAATGATATCAACCATACAAATATATGTAGTTGGTGTAAAGATGTCATTGGAATAATTGGATTATTATTTAAAAATCTTAAAAAAAATATAAAAGATTCTAGACACCCGATGCATTTGCATCGGCTTACAGCTAGTTGTTCTATAATTCTACAATGCAGACTGAACAGAATGATGGTAGGCTTGGCGTAAGCACTAAAAACCACTATGGAAGGTCAATAGTCAGTGGTCACATTATAGTCCCATGTGTATACTATGCATCATGTGATGAATGTCACCGTGTGGCCTAAATGCACAGCTTTTATCACATTAATTTAAATATACTTATAAGGTAAACTAACTGTACAGGTATTATACAGTAAGATGTGATTGCCATATTGTTACACAATATAATGATTTTGGAGAATATTATTTACCCTCAGTCCATTCATATCAATGACTACAGCTTGAATTCCTTCTTCATCACCTTTAGGAGCAACTTGATTAAGCAAATTGTAATAAGCTTTGGAGTCCTAAAAGATTGAAATAAAAATGTTTCAATAATATTAAAATAATATTTTGTTTCTTTGATAATATCACTTACACTGAATATAAAATACGACTGTAAACAATCAAAATTCATGCATAGACCAAAGCCCTATATGATAATACATATTGTGCCCTTCACCTGTTCAGTAAGGTCCAAGGAGTATTCAGCTGCCTGGAGGCCTGGGGCATCAGTTTATGGCCGTGGTCCCCAGGAGCTGTGAAAGGGGGAGTATTTACAGGGGAAAATAGTTTGTGTCACCAGCTGGAGTTCTGACCATAGGTGGCCAGTGGCTGCAGTGGTGCTTCCAAGGGAAGATGGTAGGTCAGCCAGGGGTATACCCTCCCCAGCTAGGGTAGGTCCCTTGGAAGGTGTAAAAGATGGAGGGAATGGTGAATGACGCAGAGGAGGAGGAGGGTAAGGGAAGTGGTGCAGGAGGGCACAGGAGAAGACGACATAAGTCTTTACTTGGAATAGTTGGTTCTTTACAGCCTAGCCGTACCCAGTGTAGACCAGGAGCGCAGTCTGGCCAGCACAGAGGTAGCTGGAATCCACTTTCCTGAGTCACAGGATATATGACCTTCCACCTGACTTTTCCAATGCCCTGACACTATGCTTCCACTTTCCTCTCCTCAGTGTCTGTAGAATCCGTTCCTGCCAGGCAGGTAATGCAGGTCCTGTGAGCGACGGCTTTGGTCCATTGACCCTATATTGCCCAATAAACCTCAGAAACGTCCACGAAGGTAGCCACTGGACATAAAGACTTAGTGACCTCCAGCTTCACGAACTGGTCTTGAAGTATCCCTGGCTGAGTTGGTGGCTGGTACCCCTCCTTGCAGCTAACTCTTCTGCCCAGCTTTCACAGCTGTCCGCCCTCGGCCCACCACTTTTCTGTGTACTTTCTCTGTACTCTTCTCTGTTCTGTGTCCATCTTGGTTCTCGACTAGATCCTCTCCCAGTTGCCACCCATCTAACTTCTCCCTCAAACCAAAAGTGGGGACTGCCCTATAGGTGGGTCTCTTCTGCGCAGAACTTCGTGGCTTGAAGTTCAGATGTGTTGGGTGTGTTTTGGGGAGTCTCAGCAGTGTGTCCTCCACTTACCTCCAGGCATGACATTACATATTGGATCACATGCAGTACCTGTTGTGGCAGCCCGACCGCAGGGTTGCCACATATATGTCAGTGCTTTAGGTAAAATAGTAAATGTTAAGTATTCTGAAGGTAGATAAAAAAAGCCTCCCTTATTTTTACATCACCCATGAACAATATACTATAGTTCTTACTAATACATGAGGTGACAAGTGCATATTACGCTCTAATCATTTTTTTAGCTCCAATCGCTACATTATTATTATTATATCACCATTTATTCCATGGCGCTTTATATGTGAAAAGGGGTATACATAGACAATTACAATAATAATGAACAATACAAGGTACACACAGGTACAGGAGGAGAGAGGACCCTGCTCATGAGGGCCACAGTTACAAGGGATAAGTGAGGATACCGTAGGTGAGGAGAGAGTACCCTGCCCATGAGGGCTCACAGTTTACAAGGGATAAGTGAGGATACCGTAGGTGAGGAGAGAGGATCCTCCCCGCGAGAGCAAACAGTCTACAAGGGATGGGTGAGGATACAGTAGGTGAGCAGAGAGGACCCTACCTGAGAGGCCGCAGTCTAAAAGGGAAGGGTGAGGATACAGTAGGTGAGGAGAGATGACCCTGCCTCTGATGGCTCACAGTCTACAAGGGATGGGTGAGGATACCGTAGGTGACGAGAGAGGACCTTGCCTATGAGCACTCACAGTCTACAAGGGAATTACACAGATATACAAAGATATCTCTAACACACAAAAGTTTTTTTTATTCTAAGCAGGACAAAGAAATGATCCCAACAGCATTAAAGGTGACATTTCCAAAAATAGAGCTGCCCATCATTAATGATAACTAATCTAACACTGCTGAGAAGCAAAATGTTGGGTAACCCTAAAGGAAATGTATTATCAGAAAGCGATGTATTTTATGTTAAAAGATTTGTCCAGGTTTGGGGCACTCTATGTGACTGCAGACTGCAGAATCATGACTGTTCTGCCTGTAGGCATTTCATCTGCGTTAGGCTGCCTTCACATTTGCGTATGTGAACGCAGCTTATGCTGCGTTCCCATACGCATTCAAACGCATGCGCACTGCGTTCCTATGTTTAACATAGGAACGCATAGTGCCTGCGTTTGGCAGCGTTTGCTGCGTTCGGGTGCGGATGCAGACCATATCTGCTCCTTCCGGTGTCCCGCGTCCGCACCCGGGACGCAGCATGTCGCGTCCCTGGTGCGGACAAGAGTGTGTGATCTGTACGCAGGCATCGCCTGCGCACAGATCACATATAGGAGTGAATGGGTGCGCACGGCGATCTGCAAGCATCTGCAGACCGCCGTGCGCTCCATTATAAACATAGGGGCTGCCGTCTGCATGCAGATGCTTGCAGATGCCTCCGCAAAACGCTGCGGAGGCATCTGCAAATCTGAAGGCAGTCTTACTTATGTAAGAGACTGGTCATACAGGATCTGCTGAAGCACCCATGTTGTATCAAACTTAAGCAAATTAACTTTCCAACTAAAGAGATTGAGTGTCTGAAAGTTCTACAAGAATAACGTAAGTGTTCTCTAAACGTTTAAGATAAAGCTTATTAAGGTTAAATGAAATAGGAAAAGTGGATTATGTCATTTGATAGGTGGTGATACATGGTCATGAATAATAGGTTTATTGAACTGATAAAGAAACTAAGTTTCCAATAGACTTGTCAGTATTTGAAGAATTATGCGAGTACAGATCATGGATGTCAACTATGACAACATCCCTGAATCAATTAGAAGCAACATAGAGGCATATAAGACTATAATGAGTTTTACAGCAATGCTTGTAAATAATGTCATGATGTAATCATTATATTCTCTGTTCCTGCAATGAAAACGCCTTTTCTCTGCAGTATCTTCTCTTTGTCTAATCATGTATAAAAAGGACCCCAGTAAATGCCATGGGGGCCAGACCACACCATCGTCTGGACACCTGCATGTGTCTGATTGCTTTGCGCTTGTCTCCTAACTCTGTTCTATTGCGTTCTCTGAATAAACTTCAGTCTCTACTTCAAGAAGAATTGTCTACGGTGTCTCCTAAGCTCTCAAGGACTTTGAGGGAGAGACAGAATATCCAACAACTTAATGAGCCTGTAGCAATATGTACTGTATGTTTTCCTTTACTTGGTTTGTTTCAGAGTGCTTTGGCTCCCACTAGTGGCCGAATTTTTTAGTGACTTAGTTTCTATTTTTTATGTGTGATTCTCCTCCCCTTTGCAATGCATTATGGTAGTTCAGAGAGCGAGAGAGACTTCACACTGTCCAGAATAGGAAGTGGAATGGGAGGAGCTGGATTTCATTTGTAAAAAAAAAAAAAAATCCTCCTGATGCGCAGAAAAAAATGTAACATGTTGCGTTCGGAGGGTGCAGGAAATTTTCACATCCAAACGCAATGCAGCCAAACGCAGGTACCATGCGTCCCCATGTTAAACATAGGGGCGCGGTACGAATGCGTTTGGATGCGCCTGCATATGCTGCATTACAAACTCATGTGTGACATCGGCCTTAGTCAGTTGTATCCTGGGTTGGGCTCCGGCTTGGTGGAAGTTCTATGAATATTGTATAGCTCATATCAGTGGCGTAACTTCAAGCACTGGGGCCCCGATGCGAAAGCTCCAACAGGGCCCCCAATTATTGCAAATCTTTAATAGTATTAGTCTTTTTCTATGGGCCAAAGGGACTTTTGGGGCCCCCTAGGCTGCAGGGCCCGGGTGCGATCGCAACCCCTGCATCTGTTGTAGTTACGCCCCTGGCTCATATGTGATATGTATTTTCTGCTGTACCATTCATGCACTGATTGTATGTATCTCTATTGTCTCCAATTTCACCGAATCATACTACAACGTTCAAGAAAGCACAGACTTCAGTAAAGGGGGTGTCACACGCGTCAATATCGCCTGCACGATATCGGCTGCACGTGACGTTGCAGCGATATTGACGCGTGTGACATACTGCATCAACCAGCGATAAATCGCTGGTTGATGATCGCCAGGTTTCAGAACCAGCTCTGAAACCTGGCGATTGTCGCCCGGTGGACACGCAGCATCGCTGCGTGTGACACCGGGACTAGCGATATTCCAGCTCCCAGCGCCTCTCACAAGCGCTGGGAGCTGGTATCCAAGGTACACTGCGGGTAACTAGGCAGCGCGCGCTGCCTAGATACCCGACGTGTACCTTAGTTACCAGCCTCCTCCGCTCACCCGGTGAGCGGAGGAGGCTGGTAACTAAGGTACACTGCGGGTAACTAGGCAGCGCGCGCTGCCTAGATACCCGACGTGTACCTTAGTTACCAGCCTCCTCCGCTCACCCGGTGAGCGGAGGAGGCTGGTAACTAAGGTACACTGCGGGTAACTAGGCAGCGCGCGCTGCCTAGATACCCGACTGTGTACCTTAGTTACCAGCCTCCTCCGCTCACCGGGTGAGCGGAGGAGGCTGGTAACTAAGGTACACGTCGGGTATCTAGGCAGCGCGCGCTGCCTAGTTACCCGCAGTTTACCTTGGAGACCAGCCTGCTCCCGCCTCCAGCAGGCTGGCAGCGGGAGCAGGACATCGTGGAAACGATATTTAAATCGTTTCCATGATGTCACTGGTCAATTGATCGCTGGTGAGTCTGTCTGTGTGACAGCTCACCAGCAATCAGCCGTCAATGTCGTCAGCGATCATCTCGCTGACGACATTGACGCGTGTGACACCCCTTAACAGTCTCCTTATTGGAGTCAGAGATAACACCTGAGCCTCCATTCATAATATGTGATATCACAGCTCCCCTCTCTCTCTCTTGATTTTGCCCACATTAGAGCAAGCTCAAAAGACTTTTATACACGAAATAGGCTTTTTGTTAGCATGTGCTCTTATGCCCAACAGGATTTCAAGAATGGATTGTGCAGAATAAGAGAAAGATCACTGAGTGTAATTAAAATAAGGATAATGGCAGATTATAATTAGGCAAAATTAAAGTGGGTGTCTTATCTGGTCAAGTAGGAGCACACTACTATCAGCTTCCTTATTGCTGGGGCTGGTGCACCTCTGCTTGATTGACAGTTCAGAACAGTGTCATTTGCACTGCTGGTCCAAACTGTGCGCTATCCCATGCGGTAGACATAAACCTGCTACATACAGCAGCATTAGAGTACCACAATGGCACCAAAGGTAGCAAGCTTGGAAGCTAACAATGCACTGCAGCGAACCAGACAGCTTAAAAGCAGTACTTATGAAATGCCCACTCCAGGGCCGGGGAAGACTCTGTACCGGGCAGTTACTAGTTGTTCTCACGTCTTCACTTCTCAATTCTTTTCACAGGGACAGACGGGGGCCAAGACCTGGTCCCGTGACCCTGGCGGTGTCATATTAATAAAGGGGAGATGATGATAGGGAAAGTCTGAGGGGATAAGGGGTATTCGTGACGTTACCTGCGGTATGCGGCCATGGTGGCCGCCGATGCTGCAGAACCTCTGGAGATGATGACCGGCAGCTTAGATAGTCCCACTCCCCACAGGGGGAGCGCATTCCCCAGGGCAGTGAAGTGGTTTCCCTCGGCTCGTACCTCGGCAGTTGGTCACTTGGTCAGTAGTATCTCCAGTGTCTCGGGCGGCCTCTGTGGCCGTTGGTTGCCGCTAATAAAAGTCTCTCACACCACAGCTGCAGTTACGTTAATTTTACTTCAGGTGTTAAACATGGCCGCCGGGTACACTCTCTGCCAGTCTCTGGTACTTTGCTCTTTCTTCAGAGCTGGGTTGGTACAGTCAAGCCACGGTTGGTGCCCTCTCTACTTTCTCTCAGTGTGACAGTATCTGGTGGGTCTCGTCTCTTGACGTTATAAGGGGTAACTTTTATCTGAAGCGATCGGGTCGTCGCTCTGCCCCATAGGCTCTCAACGCCCTCTGCTACACAGAGCTCAGGTAACGGTAGCCATGGTTGCTTCTGTATGTCCCAGACACCATTAGGTTCCCTCTCGGGCACTGCTCCCTAGTTCGGCCACCTTCCCCAAGGTTGTGTCGGGTGTTTGGCCCAGCTCCAGTTAGGAGCTAAGGTCCTCCGGTTTCGGCACGGGTTTTGAAGCTTGCGCACCATCTGCAGGGCCGGTCCCTGTGTCCTCCACCAACCCCTCTGTCTCGTCAGATTCAGGTGTACGGTGGTCGATGCCTCATCCGCACCCTTAAGGTACCTTTACACGCCGCCACAACAGGATGCATACAACCCGCTACAGGCTACAAATGTAGCTTGTGGCGCCAATATCGCCCGTAGTAGCGGCGTGTGAAGACGGGACGACACAGCCGGCTACAGATACATCTGTACCCGTGCACTGCCCATAAAGAGATGGCTACAAAGCCGATTGTAGCGAGCTGTATCGGCGTGTAAAGAACCCACAGAAGGGAACTGTGGACACCTGGCGATGTAGCTGCAATGTAGCTAAGGCGTCACCCAGGCTCCATGTTACCGCGCCCCATCTGCGATCATTGGAGGAAGCTCCTGCGTTGCGATTGGTTGTCGCCGCACAGGGCGGCATATTTAAGGAGCTGACCAGTCACACTACACAATTGCTCGGGCGTCATGTATTAATCAGCCTCCTGCGATGCCTGCCCAATCATGGTATTATTGCTTTGTCCTATCAGCGTACGGACGTCTCGTAATCCACAATTGTAGCACGCCTATGTGCTGTCCCTGCTGCACCAGGTCCGCCCATAGTAGCTGTTTGTAGCGGTGTGTAAATGAGCTACAGATGGCTACTTGAGACACCCGGCGATGTAGCTAGCTGTAGATGTAGCATCGCGTAGCGCACCTTGTGGCGGCGTGTAAAGAGGGTGCGTTTCCCGTTTGTAACCGTTTGGCCGTGCTCGTGCACGTGAAGTAGCAGTTGGTATCCATCCTGTTGTGGCGGCGTGTAAAGGTACCTTTAGGGCTCTTCTCTCTGTCTCTACTGGGCTGTTCTCTCCCTCCTGTGGGCGAGCGGGGTAGTATAGTTTCAACCCACGGGAGTCGGCACCACACTGCCTCTACACTCCCAACTACCACTCCTCTGTCAGTTGATGTTACTCCTCCATCTCCTACTACTGAACTGAACTGCACTAACACTGTCCCGTCCCACTGTCCATCCTTTTTATGGCCTGGGTCCTCCCTCAGGGTCCACCCATTGTCCTGGGGGACTCATCACTGTGTGTGTGTTGTGTTGTGCCTCAACCATACCATCCCAACACCTGGAGAACAGGGGCACTACACCTCCTAACCGCAGAAGTGCAGGACCTCTGGTGGCGGTTTGACCGGAGGGGCGCCACATTTATGTGGCACCTCAATGGTCCGGTTGCCACAGTGGCATTGCCTCCCTCACAGGGGATGATGTCATGCCTGGAAGCAGGAGGAGGTCCCCACACTAGGTTACACTTCGCATGCAACACAATTCCTGACTCCAGGCCAGAAGGGGGAGCTCTAGAACCCGACTTCAGGAGAGCCGCCCTGGTTCTGGCACGGAGGAGGCATTAGGGAGAACGTCTGAGGAGAGGGAAGAGGGAGGAAGTGAAGAGAAGCGCTCTGGGGATTGGAGCCGTGACTGGGCTCACCTCGGAGTGGAGCGCCAGGAAAAGAACGCCAGAGTCCTTGGCTGTGCGGATGCTTCATGCCTCGGCAGCCGTATCTGGAGAGCAGGGGACTGCTCCAAGAACCCAGTTCTCAGTGAGCTGCTGCACAAAGAGTGTGATTACAAGAACTAAATACTGCAGTCCACAGTGTCTGTTAAATTTCATAACGCATCTAAAGCACCAGAAACACAACTACCAACTCACTCAGATACCTGCCCATAGAGGGCTTAAGAACATTGCTGCCTCCCAACCATCAGCCCCTAGGAGGACTGTCAAGCAGCGGTGGCCATCTATAGCCACAACCTATGGTTGGAATCACATATAAATTAACAAGTATCCCCAAGTCCAGTCATCCCTGCCCAGAATGAACCCTCCACGCCAGATCCCTATCCCTAAAAGAGAGAGCCACCCACACCGAACATTTAATGACACCGCCAGGGTCATGGTCCATGGAGCCAGGTCTCGGTCCCTGTGATCCCCATGATGAAGCCTCAAGAAAGCCCGGTTCCGAGTATCCTAAGGCCCTGGAAGGGGGTGTCACTTATACTCCCTTTGGAAGTACACTGAGCTGTAGGCTGATTTTCTGCTAAGGGAAAAAAAAAAAAAAAACCTCTTTATATCTGATTTTCTAGCGAGTGTGGCGAGCTGAGTGTGACAGAGCGCAAGTGCGACAGAAGTAAGTGTGTGACTTGTGATTCAGTGAGGAGGTGTTTGGGAATCCTGCAACAAATACCTGTGTGAATTGCTGACTGTTTTTTTTTTTTTTTTTTTTTTACCTTTTTAATTTTATTGGGCTTTCTTAACTTTCTTTTCTCTCTACAAGTTTATAGTCTCTTATTTTACTACCTGTAAGTTAAAGGGTTACCGTATATACTCGCGTATAAGCCGAGTTTTTCAGCCCAAAAATTGGGCTGAAAAGTTACCCCCTCGGCTTATACGCGAGTCACTACACGGGTGCCCCGCCCCCCCAGAGGTATACAGGCCCCCCATCAGTATACAGGCCCCCCCCATGCTCCGTAAACCTGTAAAGGAAGATGATTATACTTATCACTGTCCCGGTGCCGTCCCCGCTCTGCATCACGATCCTCCATCTGCATCGCGCTCCTCCATCTTCCGGCTTCCTGTCAGCGCCGACAATGACGTCATTCGGCGCAGAACACAGGAAGTCGGAAGCTGGTGAATGAAGATGGAGGATCGTGATGCAGATGGAGGATCGCGATGCAGAGCGGGGACGGCACCGGGACAGTGATAAGTATAATCATCTTCCTTTACAGGTTTACGGAGCATGGGGGGGCCTGTATACCTCGGGCTGCTGCTGTATGTACCCTGGGGCTGCTGCTGTATGTACCCTGGGGCTGCTGCTGTATGTACCATGGGGCTGCTGCTGTATATACCATGGGGCTGCTGCTGTATATACCCTGGGGCTGCTGCTGTATATACCATGGGGCTGCTGCTGTATATACCCTGGGGCTGCTGCTGTATATACCATGGGGCTGCTGCTGTATATACCCTGGGGCTGCTGCTGTATATACCCTGGGGCTGCTGCTGTATATACCCTGGGGCTGCTGCTGTATATACCATGGGGCTGCTGCTGTATATACCCTGGGGCTGCTGCTGTATATACCATGGGGCTGCTGCTGTATATACCATGGGGCTGCTGCTGTATATACCCTGGGGCTGCTGCTGTATATACCCTGGGGCTGCTGCTGTATATACCCTGGGGCTGCTGCTGTATATACCATGGGGCTGCTGCTGTATATACCCTGGGGCTGCTGCTGTATATACCCTGGGAAGGCTGCTTTAACACTGCTGGGGCCTGTATATACCACTGGGGAGGCTGCTGTATACCACACTGCTGGGGCTGTATACTACCACTGGGAGGCCTGTATACCATCGGGGGGGCCTGTATACCACACTGCTGGGGGCTGTATACCTGTGCTGGGGTCCACCCTCGGCTTATACACAAGTCAATAGTTTTTCCCAGATTTTGGGGGCAAAAGAAGGGGGGTCGGCTTATACACGGGTCGGCTTATACACGAGTATATACGGTAACTACTTTGCACTTAAAACCTGTGGTGTAGCTATATTTACAAGGGGTTAATTAAGGGTGGGGGTGCATAATTAAGGGTTTATAAGAAGCAGCTGGTTGGGGCTTCCAGTCCTTTGGAAGTACACTGAGCTGTAGGCTGATTTTCTGCTAAGGGAAAAAAAAAAAAACCTCTTTATATCTGATTTTCTAGCGAGTGTGGCGAGCTGAGTGTGACAGAGCACAAGTGCGACAGAAGTAAGTGTGTGACTTGTGATTCAGTGAGGGGGTGTTTGGGAATCCTGCAATAAATACCTGTGTGAATTGCTGACTGTTTTTTTTTTGTTTTTTTTTACCTTTTTAATTTTATTGGGCTTTCTTAACTTTCTTTTCTCTCTACAAGTTTATAGTCTCTTATTTTACTACCTGTAAGTTAAAGGGTTAACTACTTTGCACTTAAAACCTGTGGTGTAGCTATACTTACAAGGGGTTAATTAAGGGTGGGGGTGCATAATTAGGGGTTTATAAGAAGCAGCTGGTTGGGGCTTCCAGTCCTTTGGAAGTACACTGAGCTGTAGGCTGATTTTCTGCTAAGGGAAAAAAAAAAACTCTTTATATCTGATTTTCTAGCGAGTGTGGCGAGCTGAGTGTGACAGAGCGCAAGTGCGACAGAAGTAAGTGTGTGACTTGT
Source organism: Allobates femoralis (assembly GCA_033576535.1). Taxonomy (NCBI): domain Eukaryota; kingdom Metazoa; phylum Chordata; class Amphibia; order Anura; family Aromobatidae; genus Allobates; species Allobates femoralis. The sequence goes on from JARQOC010000002.1 coordinate 596,571,604, forward strand.
GATTCAGTGACTTTGGATTAAGGGAGTTTGGAAGGGAGGACTTACTGATTTGCTGGTTGTATTTTATTAATACTTTGCATTTCTTTTTACTTATCATTTCTCTCTGGTGCAATCCCCATTAGGAAATGAGCTCCATGATTGGCAATGCCATCCAGTGTACATCTTGCCACATGTATGCATTCCTTGACCAGCCGGTCGAGGGTGCATACTGCTGTGTGAGATGTGAGTACCTTGTGCATTTGGAAGCCCAGATACTGGATCTAAATAAATAACTGACAACGCTGAGATCCATAGACAATATGGAAAGGAGTCTGCTGCTCACTGAACAGCTGCTCAATGGGATAGATGTGGGGGAGGATGGTAGTATGGAGCTGCAGGACCATGAGGTAGCTAGCTGGGTGACAGTTAGAAGGCGGGGTAGAGGGAAGGGTGCCAGGGAGGCTAGCCCTGATCTGGCACACCCCAATAAATTTGCTATGTTGGCAAATGAGGGGGGTGTGAGTTCAGGTACAGCACTGCTGCAGCAGGGCATGACCTCTGAAAGCCAGAGGAGTGGCTGCTCCAGTAAGGGGGAAAACAGGAGAGAAGGACAGGCCAGACAGGTGCTGGTAGTGGGGGACTCAATTATTAGGGGAATAGATAGGGCAATCTGTCACAAAGACAGGGATCGTCGAACAGTGTGCTGCCTACCTGGCGCTTGAGTCCAGCACATCGCTGATCGGGTTGACAGATTACTGGGAGGGGCTGGTGAGGACCCAGCGGTCATGGTGCACATTGGCACAAATGACAAAGTTAGAGGTAGGTGGAAGGTCCTTAAAGATGATTTCAGGGAATTAGGCTGCAAGCTTAAGGCAAGGACCTCCAAAGTAGTATTCTCTGAAATACTGCCTGTACCATGTGCCACACCAGAGAGGCAAAGGGAGATTAGGGAGATAAATAAGTGGCTCAGGAATTGGTGTAGGAAGGAGGGGTTTGGGTTCCTGGAGAACTGGGCCGACTTCTCTGTTGGCTACAGGTTCTATGCTAGGGACGGGCTGCACCTCAATGGGGAGGGTGCAGCTGTGCTGGGGGAGAAAATGTCTAGAAGGTTGGAGGAGTGTTTAAACTAGGGATTTACGGTCCGCGCTGCTGCTCTTTATCCAAGGAATCCACAAGAGGTTATTACCATCAAAAGTTCTTTATTTCATCACACCAACGCGTTTCGGTGCTGTCCCAGCACCTTCCTCAGGGCATGCCCTGAGGAAGGTGCTGGGACAGCACCGAAACGCGTTGGTGTGATGAAATAAAGAACTTTTGATGGTAATAACCTCTTGTGGATTCCTTGGATAAAGAGCAGCAGCGCGGACCGTGGATACCATTCCAGTTTTATCTTCTGATTTCCCGCGGTTTTGTGGCATTGGTGGAGGTTCTGCAGCAGCTGCCTTATGCTTTTAAACTGGTTGTGAGTCTCACAACCATAAAAGGTGAGTGGATACACTTATAATCCACATAAGAACTATAGTGTCTGTTTGACAGGGCACAATCTGCGCCTCTTGTATCTCCCTTCTTTTCTAGTAAACTAGGGATTTGGGGGGAGGGTATTCATTGTATAGGAGGGGAAGATAGTGTAAATAGTAACCTGGGCACAAGTAATAATATTGGGGGTGGCATGGGGGTTGGGGTTAGAACAGTCAATCTAGTAGGAAGGAATAGAGGTAAAGAGAGATGCATAAAGTGCATGTTCACTAATGCCAGAAGCCTCACCAACAAAATGGAGGAATTAGAATTGATTTTGTTGGAAAATAATTATGACATGGTGGGGATTTCGGAGACTTGGCTGGACGAGAGCCATGACTGGGCTGTTAATTTACAGGGCTATTGTCTGTTCAGAAATGACCGTACAAATAGGCGAGGAGGAGGTGTATGTTTATACGTAAAATCATCCTTAAAACCCATCCTGCATGATAATATAGGTGAATCTAATGGAAATGTAGAGTCCCTGTGGGTGGAGATAAGGGGAGGGGGAAAAAATAATAAATTACTGATAGGGGTTTGTTATAAGTCCCCAACAATAATGGAAGTGGAGGAGAATATCCTCATAAAGCAAATAGATGAAGCAGCGACTCAGGGAGAAGTCATTATTATGGGGGACTTCAACTACCCTGAAATACATTGGGGATCAGAAACCTGCAGTTCCAGCAAAGGTAATAAGTTTTTGAAAACTATGAGAGACAATTACCTTTCACAACTGGTTCAGGTCCCAACAAGAAGGGGGGCACTGCTGGACCTAATATTAACCAACAGGCCGGACCGCATATCAAATATACGGGTTGGAGGTCACTTGGGTAATAGTGATCATAACGTAATAAGCTTTCAAGTATCCTTTACTAAGACGTGTAGTAGAGGGGCTACAAGGACACTAAACTTCAGGAAGGCAAATTTCCAACGGTTGAGAGATGATCTTAGTGCAATAAATTGGGACGATGTCCTGAGACATAAAAGTACACAACACAAATGGGAGATGTTTATTAGCATCCTGAATAGGACCTGTGCACAATATATACCCTATGGGAATAAGCATGCTAGAAATAGGAGGAAACCACTATGGCTAAATAAAGCGGTAAGAAGTGCAATATGTGACAAAAAGAAAGCATTTAGGGAATTAAAGCAAGTAGGTAGTGATGAAGCATTATTAAATAAATACAGAAAATTAAATAACATTTGTAAAAAGCAAATCAAGGCAGCAAAGATTGAGACAGAGAGACTCATTGCCAGAGAAAGTAAAAAGAATCCCAAAATATTTTTTAACTACATAAATAGTAAGAAACTAAAAAATGATGGTGTTGGCTCCTTTAAAAATAGTCTATTTACACAAGAAAATCCCATGACAGACAATATGATCAGTGATAACAAAAAGTCTCAATTAAATGTCACCTGCTTAACCCAAGAGGAAGTACGGCATTGTCTAAAAATCACTAAAATTGACAAATCCCCGGGCCCGGATGGGATACACCCCAGAGTGCTGCAGGAATTAAGTACTGTCATAGATAGACCATTATTTTTAATATTTAAAGATTCCATTATAACAGGGTCTGTACCACAGGACTGGCGTATAGCAAATGTGGTGCCAATATTCAAAAAGGGGACAAAAACTGAACTTGGAAATTATAGGCCAGTAAGCTTAACCTCTACTGTGGGTAAAATCCTAGAGGGTTTTCTAAGAGATGCTATACTGGAGTATCTGAAGAAAAATAACCTCATGACCCATTATCAACATGGTTTTACGAGGGACCGTTCCTGTCAAACTAATCTGATAAGCTTCTATGAAGAAGTAAGTTCTGGACTGGACCAAGGAAATGCAGTGGATGTGGTGTATATGGACTTTTCAAAAGCTTTTGATACGGTGCGACACAAAAGGTTGATACATAAAATGAGGGCAATGGGGATAGGGGAAAATATGTGTAAGTGGGTTAAGAACTGGCTTAGTGATAGGAAACAAAGGGTGGTTATTAATGGAACACACTCAGAATGGGTCACAGTTAACAGTGGGGTACCACAGGGGTCAGTGTTGGGCCCGCTTCTATTTAATATATTTATTAATGACCTTGTAGGGGGCATGCGGAGTAGAATCTCAATATTTGCAGATGACACTAAACTCTGCAGGGTAATCAATACAGAGGAGGACAATTTTATATTACAGGAGGATCTATGTAAACTAGAAGCTTGGGCTGCTAAATGGCAAATGCGCTTTAATGGGGATAAATGTAAAGTCATGCACTTGGGCAGAGGAAACAAAAGGTATAATTATGTGCTTAATTGTAAAACACTGGGCAAAACTGTCACTGAAAAAGACCTGGGTGTATGGGTAGATGACAAACTCACATTTAGTGGCCAGTGTCAGGCAGCTGCTGCAAAGGCAAATAAAATAATGGGATGCATTAAAAGAGGCATAGATGCTCATGAGGAGAACATAATTTTACCTCTATACAAGTCACTAGTGCGACCACATTTAGAATACTGTGTACAATTCTGGTCTCCGGTGTATAAGAAAGACATAGCTGAACTAGAGCGGGTCCAGAGAAGAGCGACAAAAGTCATTAGAGGACTAAGGGGTCTGCAATACCAAGACAGGTTATTAAACTTGGGGTTATTTAGCTTGGAAAAACGAAGGCTTAGGGGTGATCTTATAATAATGTATAAATATATGAGGGGACAGTACAGAGACCTTTCTAATGATCTCTTTACTCTTAGGCCTGAGACTGGGACAAGGGGGCATCCTCTACGTCTGGAGGAAAGAAAGTTTAATCATAATCACAGACGCGGATTCTTTACTGTAAGAGCAGTGAGACTATGGAACTCTCTGCCACATGCTGTTGTAATGAGTGAGTCACTACTAATATTTAAGAAGGGCCTGGATGCCTTTCTTGAAAACTATAATATTACCAGTTATACATACTAGATTCTTTGATAGGGCGTTGATGCAGGGAATTAGTCTGATTGCCGTATCTGGAGTCAGGAAGGAATTTTTTCCCCCAATGTGGAGCTTAGTGTTGCCACATGGGTTTTTTTTTACTTCCTCTGGATCAACATGTTAGGCTATGGGTTGAACTAGGTGGACTTAAAGTCTTCCTTCAACCTTAAAAACTATGTTACTATGTTACTATGTTACTATGTTACTGCTCTGTGACATGATGTCCCATACTGGAAGGGTGAGGGCTGAGGAGCAGATACTATTTTATTGATTAAAAAGAGATCTAAAAGATGCTAGAACTGGAGTGGACAGCTCAGCTTCATAGTGTATGAAGGTAGGGACAGTACAAAATGTGTTTATCTCCCCCGAGTTCCCCTTTAATGGGAACCTGATAGTTGATTCATGCTGCCTGATACATGGGCAGCATATATCAGATAATGGCTGAATAATTTCAGCCATTTATAACTTTGAAATGCAGTATTTCCGAGGAAAACACACTTGAATAGAACTGTCACTCCAGAGGAGCATGTGGGGAGAAGTCACTGAGGACACCCTGTCCATCTAGTTTCTGCTATTAAACTATGTTTCTCTCTGGATCACTGCATTATTTCAAAGTATAACATATATGGCTGAAATCATACGGCCATGGTCTGATACGTGGATCAGTCAGCAGTTGTCAGGTTCCCTTTAATTGAAATTTGAAATACAGTTTTCACTTTGTTTCAGAGACTTCCAAAAGAACATTTTGGTTTATTCAGTATTCTGCACAGCTGTATTTCTATGGAAGTATTCACTGTGCACCTCCGGTAGGGTTGCCGAATATCCAGAAATTCCAGGACAGTCCGTAAAAAAAGTGCACTGTTTTTCCCTGTCCGTAAAAATATTGATGCATTTGTGATTTTTTTGTTGAATGCTGGAGAAATTTGCCCAGATTATCATTTCATAGTAAATAGTAGAACCGTAATGATCACTTTCTTATCCAGATAACCCATAGTCACTGTAGTTACATGTATACACCTATAAATGATTTAATGTTTACGTTAATTATGGCTTTTTCTCATGGGTTTATAGATAAGTCATCCTAGATGAAAAAAATGGTTATATTAACCACTTGCTTAATAATCATAAAGTACACAAAAAAGTGCGAGGAAGTTGAACATTTCACCTATTGCATAGCGAATAGTGAAACTTGCACCTAGATTCCCAGCATATAGTGACATGCTCCAGTCAATTAATGATGTAAATATATTTCACAGCATGTGCATGAGAGCTTTAAAATTTGATGCACTGTGAAACGCAGCAGATTTTCTACAAGTGAATATGTGTGGAAAATCTAGTTTTTTTTACCATGGGAATTTAAGCTTACATAGAAGGAGTTAGTAAACTGTCCAATGGACCACTCATCTACTTCAAATATTGTCCAGTCTTCTGGGGAGAGAGTGGGTGAGACAGGACCATAGAAGCCACCAGACAGAGTAATTGATAAGCATTTGGCATCATTCTCAGCTCAGTCGACCATAAAGAAGGCTCTACAGCTATTATATCTCTCTACAGTCCTGTGTATATCCTGCTCAACGTAATCTCTACGATCAGTGAGAGCAGGAAATGAAAGCTGATCATGATTAGCTTTGAGTATCGCTAGTCAGATTACTGTCAGGATCATTCTGGACGTTAAGCCCTTCGTTGATTGTAGCTCTGACATCTTGACAATGCTTTTGCACGAATCGCGTTCCTTGAAAAAAAACCTTATTTATTTCCATGACTTATATCCAGAACATACCTTGATATCAGAACTGAAGTTATTAATTTTGCTGCATCCAGCGTTCTCCAGATGGTAGTTAGCCCACCTCAGGAGCAACTCTTCTGGGGAAAGCTTCATGAGATCTTCCAAACTCTCTCCGTCTCGTAACAAGGCTATCAAAGCTGTACAGAACAGGGAAGATTTTTAGATTGTGGTAGAATGATAATTTCTAGATCATATACACTGGCCGTGCACAGAAGAGAAAGGTTAGCTGAAACAACTTATATCAACAAGAACAACTTATTATGTGATATATGCAGTCCTGCTCATCATTCACTTCATTTTATTCATTTATATAGCGCTATTGATTCCATAGCACTTTACATACATGAGTAATGCTGTCTTTCTTGGAGCTCACAATCTAAACATCCTATCAGTATGTCTCTTTACAATGTGGGAGGAAACCGGAGTGCCCAGAGGAAACCCACGCAAACACGGGGAGAACATACAAACTCCTTGCAGATGTTGTCCTTAGTGTCCTTGGTGGGAATTGAACCCAGGACCTCAGACACACTGCCGCTGCAAAGGCAAAGTGCTAAACCAATTTGACCACCAATGTACGTCCCTATCATGATTGCAGTATTGTAGAGGCTTTCTACCTGAAGACTCCACCCCCCCCCCATATATCACCACTTCCACCTGTTCTATGACTCCCTACCACAAATGACAGACACCGGGTTTTGGATGAAATTGGCCAAACCGGCCTTTATTGTAAACATACAACAATGACTTTAAACCAATGAAAAGGTGAGGAGGTTCCTTGGAGCTCCAAAGCCTGGCGGAAGCCTTCCAAAATATTAACCATCCAGCATTACCCCCAGCTGCAATTCACAAGCTTCAAGGCACCAGTATTCCTGAAAACAATGACCAACATCACTGACTCCCAGGGATCCCACCCTGAATAGCCCCAAATCCACCAGACACTTAAGAATTTGAACCAACAATGGGAGGTCCATCCACCAGATGTCCAACTCCCCCAACTACAATTTTGTGCCACCAATTCCAAGAACCCCCTCTCCCCCCGCATGGCCGAAATGACCCGAGCACAATCAGTTTTTATTTTTTGTGTAAACATATATACAAAATCGAATATTTAAATAGGGCAGGTGGGCGGAACCTCAGCGACTGTGCCTATGTGCCGGATTCCAGCCCTTCCCCCCACCTCATCTTATATACCCCTCTGAACAACCAGCCACCTCTCCCCTAAAAACCACCCCCCATTCAACTTTTAAACCCAAACACAGCCTCATAGCCACCATACTCTTAGTGTTAACCCTTGTCTAGACCTACAAAACTAGTCCTGGGTTACTACGCCCATGGCTCTGCTCAGGGCTTCGTAATAAATTTCATGGGTGCCCATAAAATTAAGTACATAATGTAAAATATCTCCTACAAAAAAATAATTAAAGCGAAAAGCTATTTTGTATAATGCACACATGTTAAATACAAAAGAGCAAATAATATACAACAATTTAAAACAAAAAACAATGGGAGGAAAGAATTGAAAAAACCTAAAGCTTGCTGTCACACTGTTATTGACCCACTGTACATTAAGCTAGTATGGAAACACATTTTGATCGCCTGAGGTAAATCACAAATGAATTTCCTGTGATAAATTGTCAGTGCCCAAAAGACATGAATTAGAACATGAATGATTACTTCAGTAATTTAAAAAAACCACATGTTAGGCCCTGTTCTTTTGCCATAATGGAGAAGACAAAGGAGCTATCTGAGGACATCAGAACTATATTATTAGCAAACACAAGACTGCCAAAGGGTATGAGGCCATCTCCAAAGATCTTGATATCCCAGTTTCAACAATGAGCAATGTTATTAAGATGTTTGCCAAGCATGGAACCATAAAGAACCTCCCTGGACGTAGTGGAAAAAGGAAAATTGAGAAAAGATGTCTTTGAAGGTTGCTGTGAATGGTGGAAAAACACCACATCAAAGATCCAAACACCTGAAGGCCAACCTAGAACACTATGGTGTCATGCCTTCAACAAGAACATGCGCTGCACACTAATCCGAACACAGCAACAGAGCTTTATGGGTTAAGACCAAGGAAGAAACCATTGTTGAAAAAAAAAGTCAGAAAAAGGAATGACTGATCTTTGCCAAAGAGTATCTTGACAAACCGTAATCCTTTTGGGAAAATGTTCTGTGGACAGATGAAACAAAAATAGTCCTTTTTAGCAATGCAAAGCAACAGTTTGTTTACAGACGGTGTAATGAAGCTGATAAGGATAATAACACCCTACCAACAGTTAAGCATGGTGGAGGAGCCATAATGCTGTTGGGCTGCTTTGCTGCGTCTGATACTGGAGGCCTTGACTGTATCACAGGATAATCAGAAAATTATCAAGACATTTTAAAGCAAAATGTCCTATCTAGTGTAGGAAAATGTGGTTTGATCCCCCAGGAAGACAATAACCCAAAGCACAGATCCAAAAGTACACGGGAATGGTTGAAAAAGAAAATCTGGACTGTTTTAAAATGGCTAACAATGAGTCCTGATGTCAATACCATTGAAAATCTTTGGGGTGAACTGAAATCTGCCATTGGGAAAAAGAACCCTGCAAACATTCAAGAGCTTGAACAAACTGCAAAGGAAGAGAGGGATAAAATACCAGCTGAGAAGTGGAAGAAGCTTATAGATGGCTACAAGAAATGTTTGGAGACTGTCATCAATGCATGGCTATCATGTGTGTAACTAAGTATTAACTGGGGGCCTTTATTGCTGCACATGCTATTTATTCTGTTTCTTCTTTGATATTGCAACATGTAAGTTGACAAACAATGTTTTATTGTTGTATTACTTTGGACCACTAATTACAAAATCCTGAGAATATCATTTTGGTACATTTACATTTTTTTCTGAACATATTGTACAGTCTATGAAAAAAATGAAGGGATGCCAATAATGGTGAGCAGCACTGTAGGGGTCTTGTTAACTTTCCTGGGAAGAGGAATGTTGTGCATTGAATATAATTATATTTGATCTTTTGTTTTCACATAACATACGCCACATCCAGAAGTACAGTTAGGTCCACAAATATTTAGACAGTGACACAAGTTTTGACATTTTAGCTGTATACCAAAACATATTAAAGTTGCTGTTATATAATCAATATGGGTTAACGTGCAGGCTCTTAGCTTTAATGTGGAGGTATTCACATTCTAATTAGAGGAAGAGTATATGAATTACATATCTCTACTATGTATCTGACTCTTTTGTATGAGACCAAAAGTAATTAACCATTAGCGCAAAAACTTTTTAATGGGCTGCATGTTCTATTCCCTAAATAATTCTTTATCAACTGAGCACGTAAAAAGTCTGGAGCTGATTCCAGATTGGGCATTTCATTTGGAAGCTGTTGCTGTGAACCCAAAAATGTGGTTAATGGAAGAGAAACAGTCTGAATAAAAATAATAAATCCATCAGAGAGATGGCAGAAATGTTAGGAGTGGTCAAATCAACAATTTGGTACATTCTGCAAAAAAAAAGCGCACTGGTGATCTTGGGAACTCAAAAAGGCTGTCCACAGAAAACAACAGCTGTGGATGATCACAGAATTATTTCCATGGTGAAGAAAACGTCTTCACTACATCCACACAAGGGAAGGACACACTCTGGGAGATAGGTGTTTCAGTATCTAAGGGTACGGTCACACTTGACGACGCTCCAGCGATCCCACAACGATACGACCTGGTAAGGATCGCTGGTGCATCGGTATGTGGTTGCTGGTGAGATGTCAAACAGTCAGATCTCACCAGCGACGCTGCAACGATACGAAATGATACAGCGGTCTTTGGGACCCTGTCTCTCAGACCTGTAGTATTGAGGTTGTTGGTTGTTGTCCTTGTCAAACACACCGATGCATGCTGGCCAGCGGGCCCCCAACGATCAAAAAATGGTCCAGCACGTTCCAACACGACCAGCGATCTCAAGCAGGGGCCTGGTCGCTGCTACGTGTCAAACATAGATTGCTGGCGAGGTCGTTGTTGCGTCACAAAACTTGTGACTTAGCAGCGATCTAGCTAGTGATCTCGCTTAGTGTGACAGGAGCTTAAGTCTACTATGAAGAGAAGATGACGTAAGAGCAAATACACCACTAGGTGCAAACCATTAATCAGACATAAATATAGAAATAAGACTTTGCCAAAAAAAAGCATCTAAATAAGCCAGCATTGTTCTGGGAAAGTATTCTTTGGACATACAGTATAAAACTAAGATCAACCTGTACCAAAATAATGGAAAAAAGAAATTATGGAAAAGGCTTGGGCGGCTCATGATCTAAAGCACACAACAGCATCTGTAAAACATGGTGGAGGTAGTGAGATACCCGGGTATGCATGGTTCCAATTGCATTAGTACTTTTTTTTTTTGATGATGTGACTGAAGACAGAATTAGCCAGATGAATTCTGAAGTGTACGGGGCGATACTTTCTGCTCAGGTTCAACCAAAGGCAGCAAGGTTGATTGAACGGCACTTCACAGTACAGATGGGACAATGACCCAAAACATACTGTGAAAGCAACCCAGAGTTTTTTTAAGGCAAACAAGAGGAATATTTTGGAATCACCAAGTCAATCACCAGATTTCAACTCCTCAAGAACGCATTTCACATGCTTAAGACAAAACTAAGGCAGAAAGACCACAAACAAGTAACAACTGAAGTCAGCTGAGTAAAGGCCGGCAAAGCATCCGAAAGGAGGAAACCCAGCGTTTGGTGATGTCCATGGTTTCCAGAATGGAGGCAATCTTTGCCTGGAAATAACTCTCTGAAATGAGGAGTTGCTGTAGAAAAATGGTTGCAATTCCTAAACGTTTCACAAGATGTTTTCATTCAACTCCTTTGATTAAACCTGAAAGTCTACACATTAATTGCATTTCAGTTGTTTAATTTTGAATAAAAAATAGAGGCATGCAGAGCCCAAATCACATAGATTCGGTATCTGTACAAATTTTTCTGGACCTAACTATACCTATTTAAAGGGTATATCTGGGACTTTAAAAAAGTGTCTAACAGGCAGGTAGTTACTAACCACTTAATGTTGTGCCTGGTGCCATTCTTCACTTGCACGGAGCGGTCCAGCTGGCGATTCAGCGGCTTCTGCTGATGTTGTGTCAAGAGGGCAGTGGCTTCTTACCCGCTCTGCTCTGTAGATTGGGCGGGACAGCCAATATCATGCTGATTTACAGCCGGCTCCTCCAGTTAGGACAGTGGGAAGCCGTTGTCAAGCAGAGCAGAGTGGAAAATAAGTCTCCCCTCTCTTAACAAATTCACTGAATCACTGCCAGGAGTAGTCTGTGACCGCTCTGTGCTGGCAGAGAATGGCCACAACTGGAAGATAGTTAGCAGCTACCTGCCTGTTAGTGCTTAGGCACATTTTTTTTTTTTTTTTTTTGCAAAGTCCCGGATATCCCCATTAAGTCTTGTGGTGTATGGTGGTTTTGAGAGAAATCTTATGTGTACAGCAGCTAAATGTTTTCAATTAAACAATATTCAAATTTAATGAAACGGCAAAGTGAAAACTTTCCATAATGTAATAGACAGTAATAGATCATGACTTAAAGTAATCTATTTTTACGACTAAGTTTTGCACCTTCATTCCTGCTCAGCTCAATGTCTGCAAACAGCCCAATCTTGATAACTTGCCACAGAAGTCCCAGCACCAAATATGGCTTCCCTTCCTTTAAATCTTCTGCACCAATGTTGACCACGTGACACCCAATGGCCGATGCTGAATTTAAAGCTAAATTTAAATTTTCCTAAAACACAAATATAAAGACAAAATGTTATATATTTATCTGAATTCAGCACAAGCGGTAGCACCAAGTACAGAAATTATCCCCCATACCAAACAATCCCAAGAACTGAGCTCTGCAGAGTTGAGGAAAAGGCGTAAATAAAAAATAATACATAGTAGTGTGTATACAGTATGCATACAGTATAGTAATATACTATATATATATATATATATATATATATATAATATATATATATATATATACAAAATGTCTCACCATTGGAGTGCTGCGACATTTTGTATGTATACAACGGCAATTGGAGGATTGTTTGGGTCGATTTGCACCCGGGATATCCAGCAGGCAGTGCTGCTCCTACTTTTTTATTCATTGTGTATATATATATATATATATATATATATATATATATATTCACATATACTACTAGACCCTGCTATTGTCTATGACTGGGAAGGACATTGTAGGCTTTGTTTAAAGGGGCACTCTGCGGAAATAATACCATTTTTGTACTGTCCCTGGCCACATACTTGATGAAGCTGAGCTGGGCACTATAGTTTTAGGATCTATAAGTCGCTTATAATTCAATATAACCACATGTGCTCCTCGGCTCTCACCGCTCCCTTAGGAGACAGAGACTTTGCGCCTCATGCAGCAGCAGTGACAGGAGGTGTGTTGGGGGCATGGACCCTAGGGACTCCAGGATCATCTTGCATTCCTGCCCCCTCACATTTCAGTTTGTGCAGGGGGCGTGGCTGCCGACCCCATGGTCACACTACAATTCTGTCCTTACAATACCATCCTATGTAATGTTAGAACAAGGCTGTTCTCCCTTCAAATAGCAATCATATCACCAACTAGATATAAAAACATGCTGTGATCTTCTGCTGTACAATGGTGCATATGATGGTGCATAATGTGTACTGTCATTGTCAGGCTAGGTGCAGAGGCAAGGAATTGCATTGATTAATTCAGCACTGCCGTAGTCTCCCCTTCACCATATCAACTTGGTAGCTTCCTGTCCCCTGAAACTTTAGCACTATGCATGACTGAATTTCTCTGTTCCCGACGTGGTGAGAGCTGAGGAGCAGATATGATTTTATTGATTTATAAGCAATCTATAGATCCTAGAACTGCAGTGCACAGCTCTGCTTTATCATGTAGGAGGCCAGGGACAGTACTAAAATTTAAAGTTTAGTTCCCCTTTAAATAGGGTAATATAGGGTATAGGATAAAAGGTTAATGATGAATGAGAATGTTTACCGAAATCTAAAATCAAAATCTGACGCATAAAAAATTAACCTCGCAGGTGAATTCTGGTGCCTGAACTATGATCAGCACAATTAGAGACAGGCTTCCTAATTGCAGATATCTACGTTCTACTCTGAAAATTATGTGACTTGTCAAAGAAAACATAGTGGCAACAAGTGGCAGAAATGGGGAGATTAGACAATCTGCAATCAGTGCACCAATGCCGGATTAATGCTCCATGAATCGCATCCCTTTGAAGAGGTTGCCTGTATTTCCAATATATACAGAAGTAACAGAGCACAATTACTTCCTCAGCACCCCTCTATAAACCACAACATGTGAATTTACTTTGCAGTAAATATTTGTTTTATTTTCAGACGTTCCCCATAGACCTGAATAAGATGTGGAAAATATGCATATAAAAAAACACATTTGCATTAGAGTATTTTTGCAGTGGAAATGCAGTAATCCACAGATGTCTTTATCAAATAAATCAAAGCTGTGTAAGGGCCACGTCACACACACAGATAATTGTGCAGATATTGTTGGCAGATCTCTGGTTGCAGTGAAATAATGGACTCATTGTTCCATTTGTACACAGCCACAAAATGGGACAATCTGTCCATGATTTCACTGCAACCAGAGATCTGTGACCAATATCTGCACAGATATCTGTGTGTGTGACGTGGCCCTAACAGGAAGGATCGTAAATAAAGCTTTTTTTTTATATTTTAAATTTGAAATACCAAGAAAAGATAAAATCTGCACATGGAAAAAAAGTGATAACAACACTTGGACAATAAACTTACAAGAAAAAAGACTAAGGGCCACGTCACACACACAGATAATTGTGCAGATATTGTTCGCAGATCTCTGGTTGCAGTGAAATCATGGACAAATTGTTCCATTTTGTGGCCATATACAAATGAACAATGTGTCCATGATTTCACTGCAACCAGAGATCAGCAAACAATATCTGCACAATTATCTGTGTGTGTGTGACGTGGCCCTAAGGGTGGTTTCACATTTGCGCTTGGAACGCACCGTAACCGAACGCAGCCAAACGCATGCGCACTGCGTTCCTATGTTTAACATAGGAATGCATGGTACCTGCGCTTGGCTGCGTTCAGTTTTGGTTGCGTTCAGATGTGCATAATTTGTGCGCCCTCCTCCGCCCTCCCAATGCAGCCTGTTGCATTTTTTGTGCGTTCACAGGCGTTTGTTTTGGGCTGGCTTCACATTTGCGTTTGTGTCTGCATGCGTATGGCATGCAGACGCAAACGCAGTGCAAACGCAACCCATACTAATGTGAACACAGCGGAGAATCTCTGCATGCGTTCACATTAGTATGCACCCCGGCCAGCCAATCAGCTGTCTCGGGGGTGGCTGGGAGGAGGAGATCAGCGGTGGAGATCTCCTCCTCCCGGCCACAGCTGATCTCCCGCCGGTGTCAGTGCGGGAGATTTTGAAGAAACAGCTGATCTGATCGCTGTTTCAAATCTCCCGCGCCGACCTCACCTATTAGGTGTCGGCGCGGGAGATTTAAACAGCTGTCAGATCAGCTGTTTCTTCAAATCTCCCGTGCTGACACCGGTGGGAGATCAGTGGAGGCTTTAGCTGATCTCCGGTGGCCGCCGCTGATCACCGGCGCCCACCGGGAGAGATTTCAATGAGTTCCGCAGTGTTCTCCTGCGCTGTCATGCAGAGGACACTGCAGATCCATTGACTTCAATGTATAGTTTGTGTGCTTGCAGGCGCTTGCTGATAAAACAAGCGCCCGCGAACGCACACAAAATGCAACATGCTGCGTTCAGAGGACGCACAAATTATGCACATCCGAACACAAAAGCAACCAAACGCAGCCAAACGCAGGCACATTGTTCCCATGTTAAACATAGGAATGCAGTGCGCAAGCGTTTGGCTGCGTTCAGTACACTGCGCTTGCAAACGCAAATGTGAAGCCAGCCTTATCAGTAAGCGCACAAAAAATGCATGGATCTCAATGGATCCGCAGTGTCCTCCGCATGAGAGCGCAGGAGAATGCTGCGGATCTCATTGAAATCACTCCTGGTGGCCAACGCTGATCTCCCGGGCATGGCCGCCACTAATCTGCCGGCGGTGTCGGCATGGGAGGTTTGAAGAAAAAGCTGATCTGACAGCTGTTTAAATCTCCCGCGCCGACATCACCTCTTCAGTGTTGGCGCGGAAGATTTAAACAGCTGTCAGATCAGCTGTTTCTTCAAATCTCCCGCGCCGACATCGTCGGGAGATCAGCCGTGGACGGGAGGAGGAGATCTCTGTCGCTGATCTCCGCTTCCCGGCCACCACCGAGACTGCTGATTGGGTGGCCGGGCACCATACTAAGTGAACACATGCGGAAATTCTCCGCTGTGTTCACATCAGTATGGCAGCGTTTGCCCTGCGTTTGCATCTGCATGCCCTCCGCATGCAGACGCAAACGCAAATGTGAAACTAGTCTAAGGCTCTGTGCACACAGTGCTTTTTTGCGGTGTTTTATTCTGCAACAAAACCGCACCAAAAACTGACAGATGTTTTCATGTATTTTTGTGTAAAGTTTTGCTGCTTTTTTACTGCAGTTTTCTTGTTGTCTCTCTCTCTCTCTCTATTGAAAAACATTGTGTATGGTGTATGACCATAGCCTAAATAAGATAATTAGTTCAGAAATGCTGCAAAAAACCTGCAACATAAAAAGGCACCACTTGGCCGTAAAGGATCTGTCACTAGGTTTTTGCTACACTATCTGAGCGCAGCATGATGTAGGGGTAGAGACTCTGATTCCAGTGATGTGTCACTTAGGCTGCCTTCACACTGTAGTCAGCCCCGGACCGGATTTTGGCCCCATAGAATCCTATGGGGCCGGATGGAGACGGATGGCAGCTATCTGCCATCTGGCTTCCATGTCTCCGGAAGAATCCGGGAGAAGTCAGATTTTTGTCCCGGACATAAAAACGTTGCTTGCAACGTTTTTGTGTCCGGGAAGAACAATCTCCCCAAAATTGGCGTCTCCCGTATCCTCCCGGATTCTCCCGGATCCTCCCAGGGCAATCCGGCACTCCCTTAACATAGGAGTCTATGGGGCCGGTGGAGGGAGTCTATGCACGCCGCTGTTGTTTCAGGACCGTGGCTCGCTCCCTGTGAGCCATGGTCCTGAGTCATCAGCAGCGGCAGCTGCTTCAGGCTGCACACCAGACCTGAGGGCTAATATGTTCTGTGTGCTGATCCGATCCGGGGCTATCAGGTTCACCCATGAAAGCCCCGGACCGGACCTGACCACAGTGTGAAGGCACCCTAACTGGGCTGATTCCTACAATTTTGATAAAGTCACTGTTATATCTGCCGCAGATCTACAACCCCTGGCAATAATTATGGAATCACCTGGCTCGGAGGATGTTCATTCAGTTGTTTAATGTTGTAGAAAAAAAGCAGATCACAGACATGGCACAAAACTAAAGTAATTTCAAATAGAAACGTTATGGCTTTAAGAAACACTAAAATAAATCAAGATAAAAAATGTAGCAGTCAGTAAAGGTACCTTTACACACCACCACTGAAAGGTAGCAACTGCCTGGCACTGGGGATATTTGTGCCTGTTGCCATGAAATTGCTACGAAATGGCGGCGTGTAAATAGGGCAATTCCTCCCGGTGTCTTGCAGTTGACTCAGATTCCTGTTGCTGAGCCGTGCTCAAAAACCCAAGGCAACACAAAGGCACATTTGCCATGGTAGTGGCGTCTAAACGGCACAGGCATGGATGTTGCGCCGCCTAGTGATTTGACAGGGGCGTGCCACAGCGTCATGGATACCACGCCCCATCAGCGATCATTGGTGGGGCTACTGTGTTACGATTGGCTGTCCCTTCTCAGGGCGCCATATTTAAAGAGCTATCCATTCACACTCCACAATTGGAATGGCGTCATGTATTAGCCAGCCTTCCTGCGCAGGCTGGCCAATCATGACGCTATTGCGTTGTCCAATCAGCGTATTAGCGTCACGGAATACACAACTCTGTCACACCTATGTACTTGTGGCACGAAAGATGTACGCCCATATTCCTTTGTGGTAGCGGCGTGTGAAGCAGCGAAGGTATTCAACAGAAAGTAAGCCGCAGGATCTGTCGGAACTTCCAGGGAACAAAGATACCTTCAGTAGAGAACGCAATGGCTGCGTGTATATACAGCATCAACGATCGGTATCCACCGTTAAAAACGTGCGCGTGCACGTGCAGTGGATAACTGTTGCTAGGCACAGTGGCGGCGTGTAAAGGTACCCTAAGGGAATCCGTAGGGAATCAATCAATTCTGAGGTAACAATTATGGAATCACCTGTAAATTTTCATTCCCAAAACTAACACCTGCATCAAATAAGATCTGCTCGTTAGTCTGCATCTTAAAAGGAGTGATCACACCTTGGAGAGCTGTTGCACCAAGTGGACTGACATGAATCATGCCTCCAACATGAGAGATGTCAATTGAAACAAAGGAGTGGGTTATCAAACTCTTAAAAGAGGGTAAATCATCACACAATGTTGCAAAAGATGTTGGTTGTTCACAGTCAGCTGTGTCTAAAATCTGGGCGAAATGCAAACAACATGGGAAGGTTGTTAAAGGGAAACATACTGGTAAACCAAGGAAGACATCAATATGTCAAGACCGGAAACTTAAAGCAATATGTCTCCAAAACAGGAAATGCACAAAAAAACAAATGAGGAACGAATGGGAGGAAACTGAAGTCAATGTCTGTGACCAAAGTATAAGAAACCGTCTAAAGGAAATGAGATTTACATACAGAAAAGCTAAACAAAAGCCATCATTAACATCTAAACAGAAAAGAACAAGGTTACAATGGGCTAAGTAAAAGTAATCGTGGACTGTGGATGACTGGATGAAAGTCATATTCAGTGATGAATCCCGAATCTGCATTGGGCAAGGTGATGATGCTGGAACTTTTGTTTGGTGACGTTCCATTGAGTTTTATAAAGATGACTGCATGAAGAGAACATGCAAACTTCCACAGTCATTGATGATATGGGGCTGCATGTCAGGTAAAGGCATTGGGGAGATGGCTGTTGTTACATCTTCAATAAAAGCCCAAGTTTATATTGATGTTTTGGACACTTTTCTCATCCCATCATAGAGCAAAAACTGAAACTTGAAAGAAGACACATAAGGTCAATGTCATGGCCTGCAAATAGTCTGGATCTCAAACCAATTGAAAATCTTGGGTGAAAGTTGAAAAAAGATGGTCCATGACAAGGCTCCAACCTGCAAAGCTGATCTGGCAATATCAATCAGAGAAAGTTGGAGCCAGATTGATGATGAGTACTGTTTGTCACTCATTAAGTCCATGCCTCAGAGACTGCAAGTTGTTATTAAAGCCAGAGGTGGTGGAACAAAATACTAGTGATGTATTGGAGTGTTTTTTATGTGTTTGTTTTTCATGATTCCATAATTTTTTCCTCAGAATTGAGTGATTCCATATTTTTTTCCCTCTGCTTGGTCTGAAAAAAATTACCCTTACTGACTACCACATTTTTTATCTTGATTTCTTTTAGTGTTTCTTAAAGCCATAAAGTTTTAAATGACTTTAGTTTTGTGCCATGTCTGTGATCTGCTTTTTTTCTACAACATTAAACAACTGAATGAACATCCTCCGAGTACGGTGATTCCATATTTTTTGCCAGAGGTTGTACCAGTTGGTTGAGCTCTGTATAATTCTGCCCACACCACTGATTGGCAGCTGAGAATCAATGGAGGGGGCAACACCATGAATGGAGGCATAAGTGTTGTATTTCCATTTTACCTGGATAGTGAAAGGCGTTAGTTTCTTTTTGTTGATGGCTCTTTCATCAATTGTGTCTGGAACTGAGAGGTTGATCATTTTGCTTAGGAAAAAAAAAGTATTACCTTAGAATGTTTTGCATCAAATTAACTAGATAGAAATCTATGATTGACTCAGACACATTGTCCTTAAGTACTATCAATAATAGATATATAAACAATATACAATATATACAGTACTATAGAATATATAACAGAGTAAATAATGACACTGGCATTATTTTTGCTTTGTCTTTTGTTCCTGCACCCCTCTGTTCACGAGATAGGGCCTTCTAATATAATGTAAATCTAGTCTTGTAGCAATATGGGCGGGTGATCACTATCTCAGGCTGTGTTCACACGCTGCGTAATTCACCATTTACGCAGCGCTTTTTAGCGCTTACGTAAATGCAGTGAAGAGCAGTACTGGAAGGCATCCCAGCAAAAGCAATGGCTTTTGCAGAAATGCGTTCACAAGTTCCGTCTTTTTGAAGATGCGCTTTCACTACAAAGTGCATGCGCTACAAGAAGCAACATGTCAATTCTTTGCACATTTTGATGTGCGCTTCTCCCATATCCCACAATATAAAATGGGCTTGGGAAAAGCACAGGTCAAAATGCGCAGCGTGTGAATGCAGGTGCGCTTTTTTGTGCAAAGTGCAGCAAAAAGGCACAACTGCAAAAAAAGCACTGCTATTACGCAGCCTGTGAACATAGCCTCAATGGTCTTTTTCTTCAGGACAAAACCCAGTTGTTAAACAGACCAGAGATTAAGACAAGGAGATGTATCAGGGACAGAGAGGCAAAGGAACAAACAATGTACAACACCAGATTCAAGAGATTCAGCATTTAGACCAGATAAAAATACTCATTTATGGCAATTGACAAGCTTTGCCCAATTATCACATCCCCAGGCCCTGTGCTCCTGTGAGTCAAGGTGGAAACACACTATAGGTACCGTCACACAGGGACAATCTCCGGCGATATTGCCGGGGATCGCGGGAGCGCGCATCCCTGACAACATCGCCGGGGAGCTGTCACACTGAGCAACTTACGGCGATGTCGCCGGCTAGTTGCCGCGGCTATCGCTTGCTGGGTTGCCCGGCAACCCAGCGAGCGATAACCCGCAATGTAGTAGATAGGCGGAATCGCCCGATCGCCGCGTTACACAGGGCGATCAGGCAGAATCGCCTGAGCAACATCGCCAGATTTCCCAACATGGTTGGGAAACCTGGCGATGTGACTCAGGCGATTCATCGCCTGATTATCGCCCTGTCACACGCGGCAATTCGCCGGCGATGTCGCCGCAACCTGGCCACGCCCCTCGGTTGCCGGCAACATCGCCGGCGATATGTCCCCGTCTGACGGTACCTTAAGAGAGATGAATGCAAGAAACTCAAATGAATCTCGCAGGACTCACCCGTAACATACGCCGCCTCTCTGGACAGGAGTACGTCAGCTGCTTGTGTTTCTATGTGCCTCCACCATGCCACCCAGAGAGGTGGCGGACGTTCCAGGTGAGTTATGCGAGTTTCATGCGAGTATTTTGCATGCATGTCGCATACGTTTGTTTGCATCCTGACTTGCAGCCATCCAGGCGTTATAGTAGACATTGCAGGGGAAACCTAGCATTACATGATTCCCCTTCATAGGGAAGAGACCAGGGGTCGTCATTAATTCCATTTAAATAACATATGTAGAGCATGAAAAAAAATTAACAATGGATTAAATTTCTATTATTCCACACTGAATACTTGAACGATCAGCTTGTGCTGCTGGGCCCTGACTCTACTTATTTGCACTTATTTCATTTATAATAATGTATATAGGAGCAGAGGACACAAGGTTACCCACCAGAGGACAATCCCATCCCCCACTGCTTTGAACAGGTCATCTGTGTCTGGGTTCATGGGAATCACATGTTTGCAGTCTGGATCTTTTTCTAATGCTTTATTAATCCAGTTCACAAAAGCATATTTTTCCTCTTCTGTAATGGGGAAATGAGAGAAAGATATAAAGTATATTAATATATATTATATTTTATTTGTACTTAAAGAGATATTCCAATGTTCTATTAATAAAATTTCTTCTCCCATATTCACTGCCACCTCAGTGCCTTGCTGAATAAAGAATTGGCATTCTATATCTGGTACACCAGATCTGGGCAAAGTATGAACCCAGACTACATGTGGCCCTTTGGCTGTGCTTGTCCGGTCCTCAGACAAATGTCTGGAAACAGTGGTGTCCAACACCACATGGCTGCTCTCCATCCAGCAGCTCAATTAAACTGGTATCTGCAACCTTGAATGCACATACTGATTAATATAATGATGGGACATGAAGCTCCCTCTTTTACCATTAAGCCTGTGCTCTAAGAGCACAGCAGGAGCAATGGCGTTACTACATCGCACCTCCTGTGCAGATCCTCAGTTCCCAACACAGAGAGTAGAAGCAGGGGAACAAAATTCGATGCGAAGTTTTGTTTTATTTTTTTTAAGTTGTCAGTACTCATAGAAAACTGATGGCCTCATACTGTGTGAGGGCTGTGTTGGGAGGTCATAATGCATGATGGTCTCTGTGGGGGAATCATGTTGCGTGGGGGCTGTAAAGGGACATTATACTGTATTGGAACTGTGGGGGACATCATACTGTATGAGGGGCCGTGTGGGGACTTCATTGTTAGTGGGGAACTTTCTGGGGTCATCAAGGACATCATGGTGGCCCAGGGGATAGCACTGTAGCCTTGCAGTGCTGGGGTCCTATATTCAAGTCCCACAAAAGACAACATCTACAAGGATCTGCGTGGGATTACTCCAGGTACTCCAGTTTACTCCCACACTACAAAGAAATAATGATGAATGATAAGGAATTTAGATTGTGACTCCCAATGGGAAGAGTGACAATGATGTCTGTAAAGCTCTGTAATTATTCATGGTGTTATATAAGCAAGTAATATAAATAAAATCATACTGTTTGAGGGCCCCGTCAAGATGTTATACTGTGTGAGGAACTGTATGGGGAACTATGAGGGGTCATTGTGCTGTCGGGGGAACATCATACTGTGTGAGGGGCTGTGTGGTGTCATTGTGCTTTTTGAGGGACCATCATGCTATGTGAGGGGCTGTGTGGGGTCATTGTGCTGTTTGAGGGAACATCATAATGTGTGAGAGGCTGTGTGTGGTCATTGTGCTGTTTGAGGGAACATCATACTGTGTGAGGGGCTGTGTGGGGTCATTGTGCTGTTTGAGGGAACATCACACTGTGTGAGGGGCTGTGTGAGGTCATTATGCTGTCTGAGGGACCATCATATTGTGTGAGTGGTTATGTGGGGTAATTGTGCTGTCTGAGGAGACTTCATACTGTGTTAAGGGCTGTGTGGAGTTATTGTGCTGTCTGAGGGGACATCATACTGTTTCAGAGGCTGTGTGGGGTCATTGTGCTGTTTGAGGGAACATCATACTGTGTGAGGGGCTGTGTGGGGTCATTGTGCTGTCTGAGGGACCATCATATTGTGTGAGGGGTTGTGGGGGTCATTGTGCTGTCTGAGGAGACTTCATACTGTGTGAGGGGCTGTGTGGGGTATTGTGCTGTCTGAGGGGACATCATACTGTTTCAGAGGCTGTGTGGTGACATTGTGCTGTCTGAGGATACTTCATACTGTGTGAGGGGCTGTGTGGGGACATTGTGCTCTCTGAGGGGACATCATACTATGGGAGGGACTGTGTGGAGTCACCATACTCTGTGGAGGTGTCATGTCATATTGGAAGCTGTTGATCTAAGTACAAGGGCTGAATAAAAGGAGTTGCATGATTTACACTTTATAAAAATCAGTAAATGATATGTCTTTCTTTAGCTGCTACTGTTAAAAATGCATGTTTCAATAAGCCCAATTGTGTATATTAGCAGTAGTAGCTAGACAACATACCATACTTAATTCTGCTCTATATTAAGTGATGAAAATTGTTATAAAACCATAACAGTAATAATAAACAGAGTTCAGTTTGGCCTGAAGGGTCAGGCTCCACAACAGTCAGGGTCTCGCATGCGGCCCCTTTTGAAAATGAAGTACCTTCACCTGCACTACACCATAATAATCTTCTAAGAAAACTCGGTATTATATGTGGGTTTACCTGTACTGTGCTGAAGTTTATTACGAGTGAAATAATCAATAAATATACTGACCTGAATAGGAATGCTGGGTGCCCACACTGGACTGCTCCGAGGTGCCACCAATTGCACAGATACCTTCTTTCTTGTTTATAGCCTTTCTGAATGTTTTGGCCACATCTGAGCTCTTGAGATCATGAATAACCTACAAAAATAGAATATATATGGTAAATCTATTATTAGTGGAACAAATCTAGCACATACTGTGTACTGTAAAAAGCAACTGCACATAAAGACACATATCTGTAGCTAGATAGATCTATACAATAAAGTCACATATGTCACAGTGTAGCACTAGCCCAAACGAGAGAAATTGGGAGTGATAATATGAATTAGACCTAGTTAAATGTAGAAGCAGTTTGGGTGAACTCATGCAAAACAAGAAAGTTTTTCTACTAGTCAGGTCTCAAATAAAACTTTACACAGAATATTTAGTCCTTTAAATGAATGTTTTAGCCTTAAAATACTAATATTTTTGAAGCTGTGTCTTTAAGCACTTCTGTCAATCAGCTTTTTAAAGAGGCATTTGTGGCGCCCCTGCGTCCAGGAGGCCACAAAAGGAACTGCAACCAGGAAGGTAGGAAAGACAGTTGAACACCAACACCCTCACAGCCCACACAACCCACGTAGCAGTAGTAAGCAGCACCCAACCTGGAGCCTGGGAACTCTAGGCAGGCAAGGGGTGGTGGGTTTAGAGACAGTGGGTGGGCCAACACGTAAGTCAGGTGACAGAGGGTAGATATAGAGCAGGGGGAGGAGAAAGGAGTCAGTAGGCCGGTGTAGGCTGAGATGTAAAGAAAGAAGCACATGTCCTGGAAAAGTGGGGTGGAAGGAGCGCAGAATCTGGAGAGCCAGTGCGAGCCACAGAGAGAAATCCCATCCGGAGCCAGCACCCCAGGAGTGTGAGGGACGAGAGGGACAGTGACACTGGGCCCTAGAACCATGGCTGAGACGGCAGACTGCAGGCGGATTAGCCCTCCTATTGAACCCAAAGACACACTGTGGGTGGCGTCACGACTGACATTATCCCCTGTAAATATTCCCCTTTCACTGTCAGGCCCGGGACACGGTCCGGACAAGGACCACCCGTGACATTCCCCAGCAGCAGATCCGGTCCGGTACTGAGTACCCCCGTCCCAGTGGGCTCGACACATTGGTGTTAGGGCTGTGGTGGTAAGAGTGGGACAAACCAGTCTAATAGTGATGTTTATTCTAAGAATAGGACACCAATGTTAAAGATTGTCACTATTGGATCATAAGAAAGTGACAAAATTATGTCTTATTATTAAATGTGCTTTCTTAAAAAAATATATATTTTTTTTCCAAATTCAGTGAAGTCAATTAGTCCGAGTCTGTCTCTGCTTAAAAGAACATTAGTGGCCAGTATGAAAATTCCAAGACTTTGGATTTTTTTAAAATATATAATAATATGGACTAATGTTAGTAATATGGAAAATTAAAAATAAGAATAATCAAAAACTAAAAAAAAAATATTTCCCATGAAATCCTAATTTAAAGGAGCTCACCCAAGTTACTGTCAATGGCGCTGGATGGGGTAATAAATAAAAATCCTGCACTCATCTCCCAATTGGAAGAAGCCATCATGCCATCATGGACAGAATGCCAAACCTGCAGCTTATACTAGTCACGTAACACAACCCCCTCCATATGATTATGCCCAGAGATTGGCAATGAAACAGTAGCGGGGGCATGACTGGCACTATTCCAGAAGGAGAGTAGAGGATTGTCCTCTTTTTGTTACCATGTCTTGAGCCCACTGAGTAGGGGAAAGCCCCCTTAAGTAATGGGTTAATTTCAGAATACTCATTTCCCTTTAAAGAGCTAGAATAACCCATTTGATATATATTATTATTAGTGGTGTGGTGTTAACAATCTGTTCAAGTTACATGAAATGCAAAAAAAACATTTTAGTTAAACATTCACAAAAAATAATAATACTGAGGATAAATGATGATGATGATGATGAACCAAATCAATAATGACATTTGGCAACTGCTCTTTCTATTACAACACAAATACCATCTTTTGAGACCGAATAGGATTACATCAATTAACATCTAAACCGCAGTGATAAGTAGTAATTAATATAAACAGTAGTTAATCTGGGTGTCTATACTAAGAAATGTGCCATGACGCCATCTGATATGGACATCCAAGAAATATTAGGAAATGATTTAGGACATAATAATTGTATTTAAGTGATAGTTAAGCAATGAAGAGATAAATGTATTACTGAGCAGCTACTCGTCCACTACAAAGATTACAGACTGAACACAGAAATAGCTCAATCAAATCTAATATAAGAATTCATATATTCTCCAATGAGTCAGGTAAACTTACTGAGGTAAATTCATCAAAACTGATCTTCCCATCTCTGTTCGTATCTCCTGTTTCCATGAGGCTTTGGATTATCTCTCGTAGTTTATACCCAGGGAGGGGCAGATTAGCAGCTTTGAATAGGTCATTTAATTCATTAGGGCTTATGTAACCATTTCCATCAGTATCTAAAATGAGAAAATAAAGGTGTTATCAGGGACTTCAAGGTGGTGGGCATCTTTATCAATATATGACGTGGCATTTATGTATTAATATTATATAAATTAATTGAATCCTGTGTAAAATTTTGGCCTCCGGTGTACAGGAAGGACATGGCTGAACAAGAGCGGGAGCAGTAATTTAGGTTATTAAAGGGAACCCGTCATGCCATTTTTGTTTTTAAACTGCCCCCAATGTTATTTTCACTCAATATTAAACCATATTTCTGGATTTTTAATATTGGCATGTCCCCAACATTTAGCACTGCTCTGTCCAGGGGCAGGCTGGCGCACCTGGCTCAGGGTGGCATCAAGTCGATGTCAGCCCTAGGTGAGGACGGGGTGGGGGGGGGGTGGGGTGTTTGGGTGCTAGTGGAGTCTGGCGAGGTGAGGACCTGGGGGGGTGCCAGTGTAGTCTGGAAGGTTGAGGAGCAGGAAGGGGGTGTTGCTTGCAGCACACTCACCACGCTGCTCGATGCATCGCCTGGCGTGCTGCGTGTGGAACTGAGCAGGCTCGGCCGCAAAGCAGAGCCGGAACAGGCCATTCAGTATGGGGGCGGCCCTGGAAGAGGCCATTATAACAAGCCTGGGGGGCACTTGCCCCCCTGCCTCCTGGTCCAGTCCCCCCTGGCTCTGTCAGATTCATTCAATATATGCCATGTTACACTTTGACACACTGTGTTTTACTGCAATAGATAGGAAAGATCAGAGGATTAAGATTTCCTACACATTCATTAAAAACAACAACTGTGCTGACACTTCAGCCAAGTTTATTGGACATTCTTTTGGCATACGCTGAATGCATGGAGACTCATGGACACATGTTGCAACATGTTGGGAAAAGACAAAACCTAATATAGTCATACATATATTTTTATAAGAACCAGCATATTCAGTATAATCATCTTATATTATTTGTGGTTTTGCTGTGTATAATGATCGAATAAATATCTTACCAATCTTGCTAAACGCTTCCCTGAGCTCCTCCATTTCCTCCTCTGTGATTGGCCTTGATTCCATGATGTCCTCTTCCTCAGTTCTGCCCTACAATACATAGTAGATATTTCAAAATATAATTTGCACAGTGGTTCAGTGGTTAGCGGCAGTGGCGTAACTTGAATCTCATGGGCTCCGTGCGAAAGCTCCAACGGGGCCCCCAAGCATTGCAAATCTTTAATAGCAATAGTCTATTTCTATAGGCCAAAGGGACTTTTGGGAGCCCCATGGTCTCCTGGGCCCAGAGGCAATTGCAACACCTGCATCTGTTGTAGTTGCGCCCTGGTTAGTGGTGTGTTCTTGCAGCCCTGTATGTAAATTTAACCAAGAAAACCATTATGTTTCCCTTAAATACTCCCACACTCAAAAACATACCGGTAGGTTAATGGCTTCTGCATTGGCCATTTTGTGAGGATGTGCGTTTAAGAAAGGAAATTTAATTAGTTCAAATAAAAGGAGTAAGTGCAAGATGACAAATTAAGGGTGACTGAAAAGGTAAAAGGTGATTGTTTTGTACTATGGTCCAAGTATCTTTTATAAAAAAAAAAACACAGGGTAGCGGGATAGTACATATAAAGCTGCATGAGCCAGCCACCCAGCCAGTGATGTTGTAGGAAAAAATATGAAGCGTATATAAGACTGTGAAGACTGTGGGGGTTCCTGTTGAATAAAGGGGTCAAGTTCTGAGGACTGATGTGAGTGTGGAGTAAAAGTAAATGAATAAATAAAGTAGGCTGCGAAAATGTGTATCTAGGCAATCTGCAAGTTTTTAACAACTTAGTTAAAGGTAGTTTAGTCCTGAGCAGATCATCAAATCACGTGTTATTCTAGGGCAATCTTAAAACTGTGAATGTTGAGAATGAATCTGCTTTTCTAGGGTAGTACATTACAGAGAACTAGTGCAGCAGGAGAAAAGTATTGGAAACAGGAATGGAAGGTTTGGATTAGGGAAGAGACACACTATGCGAGATGCATGCAAGATACTCACATGAGTTGGATGACTCACCTGGAACGGCCGCCGGCTCTCTGGACTGGAGCATGTCAGCTGCTTGTATTCTATGCAGCTGACACACGCCTGTCTAGAGAGGGGGAGACCTTGCTGGGTGAGTCATGCGAGGCTCATAGTCTCTGCCCTTCTGGCGATTGTTAGTTGTAGATCGGCAGCAGAATGTAGGTTTGGGTAGTAGACAAAGATGAGGGTGGATATGAGTGCACAGCTTACACTGTAGAAAATATTATGGGAAAGAGTAATATGTTAAAATATTCAAAATGGTTTGGAAATTTATGAATTTAGTGAGGGGAAGACAGATTAATAATCAGGCAAGAATGACTAAGAGCAACAAAGTCTGACAATGTCAATGGTAGGAAACATGCAGTATTAAGATTAGAGCAAAATAAGAATCACAGACTGCAATGTTACTTATAGATATTGGCTAAAATGTCTGTATTTACAAAATGGTCACTACTTATACTATAGAGTTATTATTATTAATTATTATATTATTATTATTAATTTATATAGCACCATATATTCAATGGTGCTGTACATGAAAAGGGGTTACATACAAAATACAGGCATAGTTTACTGTAAACTAATAACAATGCAGACTGGTTCAGAGAAAGGAGAGTTAGGGTACGTTACAGTACAGGCATATCTGCAGGATTATTACATAGTATTGCATGTATAGGCAGTGGCCCCGATGCGAAAGCTCAATGGGTCCCCAATTTATTGCAAATCTTTAATAGTATTAGTCTTTTCTATAGGCCAGAGGGATTTTTGGGGCCCCCCGATCGCAACCCCCTGCACCTATTGTAGTTACGCCCCTGTGTATAGGTAAATGTACAAACTAAAACAAATGCAACACATACATGAAACTTTTGCTGTTTTATGCACATTTTATCTGACACCCAGGGCTAATCATATTTACATGCTAACAGGAAAACCACTTAACCATTTGCCTGACTATGGTTTATTTCCTGCATTTAACTGAGGAGTGTTGTAAAACTGCAAATATTTCGACAATGCAAATAGGCTTTGTTGGGCCGGTTAATACACGGAATACTTAAAACCACAGATAATTATAGTTTTTAGAACATGCATGAAAGTAAAAATGATGAGGCATAGAATATGGATGCGTAAGGCGACTAGGTATACAATGTAACGACCTGATACATATTAACTTTGTGCAGTGCTTTCCTTGTAAAAGAATATTTCCCAGTGCTGAGGCGAGGGGGGGGTTCTGTCAGACACCAGCGGCTTGGCTTGGTGAGCGGGGGGGGTGCTGTTAGGCGCCGGCAGCTTGAGAGCGGGGGGGGGGGTTATATGGGGGCTGTCTGGCGCCGGCAGACGTGATTAAGAAGCAGGAGGGGGGTGCTGTGGGTGGCATGCAGTGGATAGCAGTTCCATATAGCTCGCCCCCCAACGTGCCCACCCACAAAAAAGCATTGACTTTGTGTAATAAAATAAAGGATATCATGTATGTAGGTTATAGATAAGTCTATAATCAGTATAGTTTAATGGATAGTTTGTTGTTCCAAAAGCCCTAATGCTACCCTCCATGTTCCTGCTGGTTTATGTTATAGTCATTTCCTTTGTAACTTCTCAGTCTTGCTTGTAGCTTGGTTTTTCCCTCATAGGACAAGATCTACTTCCCTGTTACAGTTCTGCTTTTTTCTGACTCACAAAAATGAACTGTTTCAGCCCAATTTAATTCCCATGCCCGGTATCTGCTTTTTTGCTTATTGATTTTAGATATTTCTCACAAGTGCCCACTTGCTCTGCAGAAATACACAGATTTCATTGTGGGATGCACAATCTGGTTTCTTATACACCCAAAGGTCAATATAACAAATAAGAAAAATGAAAACTTTTGGAGTATCTGAAAAATCGAAACAATCTAAAGTCAATCCACACAATTAATTGTTAGGTACAGTATGTGTTTGATGCTCTGGAAAAAGAATATGGCCATATTTATAAGCTACAGTAAGTGTTAATTTTTTCATGTCTCCTTAGCTATAATGCTATTCTATATTGCTTTAGATTCAAAATGACATGTCTTATGATTTCAAGAGTGTCGTTTTTTGTTACAATTTATCGTGTATGGTGTTGCACCTGTACACATTACATGATGGAGTAGTGCAAGTTTTTAAGATTATGGGGTCACGCCCCCTGCTGTGCATCCTTCCCACACTGACATTAGGTGTTATTGTTTTCTGTTAGCAGGTTCCTACTCGTCCATACAAAAGATTTCTAAATCCAAAGAGAGGTTGTGACTGAGCATAGGAACCCAGTAAAAGAACACACTTTACAGTCATATGAAAAAGTTTGGGCACCCCTCGTAATCCTACTCATTTTTTTTGTTTAAAATTGGGTTTTTGCAACAGCTATTTCATTGTGATATATGTAATAATGATGGACACAGTAATATTTTCGGATTGAAATGAGGCTTATTGTACTAACCAAAATGTGAAATATGCATTATTTCAAAATTTGACAGGTGCCAAAGTATGGGCACCTCAACAGAAAAGTGACATTAATATTTAGTAGATCCACCTTTTGCAAAAATAACAGCCTCTTGTCACTCCCTGTAGCTGAATTAATGAGTTCCTGGATCCTGGATGAAGGTATTTTTGACCATTCCTTTTTACAAAACAATTCCAGTTCAGTTAAGCTTGATGGTCGCCGAGCATGGACAGCCCGCTTCAAACATCCCACAGATGTTCAATGTATTCAGGTCTGGGGACTGGGATGGCCATTCCAGAACATTGTAATTGTTCCTCTGCATGAATGCCTGAGTAGATTTGGAGCGGTGTTTTGGATCATTGTCTTGCTGAAAGATCCATTCCCGACGTGATTTCAACTTTGACACTGATTCTTGAACATTATTCTCAAGAATCTGCTGATACAGAGTGGAATCCATGCGACCCTCAACTTTAACAAGATTCCTGATGCCGTCATTGGCCAAACATCCCCAAAGCATGATGGACCCTCCTCCAAATTTGACAGTGGGTAGCAAGTGTTTTTCTTGGAATGCTGTGTTTTTGTGGTGCCATGCATAACGCCTTGTTGTATGACCAAACAACTCAATCTTTGTTTCATCAGTCCACAGGACCTTCTTCCAAAATGAAACTGGCTTGTCCAAATGTGCTTTTGCATACCTCAAGCGACTCTGTTTGTGGCGTGCATGCAGAAACGGCTTCTTTCGCATCACTCTCCCATACAGCTTCTCCTTGTGCAGTGTGCGCTGTATTGTTGATCGATGCACAGTGACACCATCCGCAGCAAGATGATGCTGCAAGTCTTTGGAGGTGGTCTGTGGATTGTTCTTGACTGTTCTCACCATTCTTCTTCTCTGCCTTTCTGATATTTTTGTTGGCCTGCCACTTCTGGCCTTTACAATGTGGTCTTCCATTTCCTTACTATGTTCTTCACAGTGGAAACTGACAGGTTAAATCTCTGAGACAACTTTTTGTATCCTTCCCCTGAACAACTATGTTGAACAATCTTTTTTTTTCAGATCATTTGAGAGCTGTTTTGAGGAGCCCATGATGCCACTCCTCAGAGAAGTTGCAACTAGGAGAACAACTTACAAGTGGACACCTGAAATAGCTTTTCTCATGATTGGATACACCGGGCTATGAAGTACAAAGCTCAATGAGGTTACCAAACCAATTTAGTGCTTCAGTAAGTCAGTAAAAAGTAGTTAGGAGTATTCACATCATGAAAATCAGAAGGGTGCCCATACTTTGGCACTTGTCAAATTTTGAAATAACGGATATTTCATATTTTTGGTTAGTACAATAAACCTCATTTCAAACCTGAAATATTACTGTGTCCATCAGTTATTACATATATCACACTGAAATAGCTGTTGCAAAAAAACAATTTTAAACAAAAAAAAATGAGTAAGATTAAGAGGGGTGCCCAAACTTTTTCATATGACTGTAACATGGCTACTGGGCGGTTATCGATATGGCCATATTTATAAGCTAAGTGTCTCATTTTTTCATGTCTACTTAGCTATAAAGATGTTCTATATTCCTTTAGATTCAAAATTACGTGTCTTAGTATTTCAGATGTCGCTGTCATTTTGTTACAATTTATCGTGTTTGGCATTGTACCTATACACATTACATGATGGAGTGCCGCAGTTTTTTCCTATTAAGATTATGGGGTCACACCCACTGCTGTGCATGCTGTGCACCCTTCCCACACTGGCCTTAGTGGTTGTTTTCTGCTAGAAGGTTCCTACTCACTAAGTCCAAAATGAGGATGTGACTGAGCGTAGGAACCCAGCAAAAGATACGCGCCTCGACATGTCTACTGGAGAGTTATCGATAGGACCATATTCAGTGGTATAACTTGAAGCTCATTACCCTGATGTAAAAACTCCCACGGGGCCCCAATTATTGCAAATCTTTAATAGCTGTAGTTTTTTCTAAAGGCCAAATGGTCTTTTGGAGCCCCCTAGACTCCAGGGCTTGGGTGTAATTACAATCCCAGCACTTATTTTGTAGTTTTGCCCCTGGCCATAGTTATAAGCTAAGTGTCTGATTATTTCATGTGTACTTAGCTATAATGCTGTTCTATATTCCTTAAAATTCAAAATTACATGTCTTAGTATTTCAGATGCCACTATCTTATTGTTACAATGTATCGTGTTCGGTGTTGCACCTGTACACATTACATGATGGAGTGCCGCAGTTTTTCCTTGTCTGGGAAACGAAGGTAGTGTGTTTCCATAAAGCCCCCCCATACACATTAGATAGCTTATGGCCGGCAGCCATCTCTCCTCACTCCTCTATGCACAGGAGTCGTCAATCTGCCCAACACTCCTGTGTTCTCTAAGAGAAAGCAGCTGTTACATCTCTGGCGGTGGTTTATCTTATAAGGTTCATTTACACGGTCCGCTGTTTGGTAAACCGGTCATTTAAATGCCTGTGTGCCCAAAGAGAACAAAGTAAATGATGAGCACTGAGTGATACAACTAGATAACTCAGATCACATGGACTGCCATAGTTCTTGGCAGTGAGAGTCCGGTTTAGGATTCCTCAGGATGATGCACCTTTTATATTGATTATCTTTTATGCTGCACAAAAGATCTTTTCAGACAATTAACAATTGTTTTCTTCGTTCATCAGGTAATCTGCAGGTTGCTTACATGGCAAAAAATTGTGAAATGAGCATTTTTAAACACTCGTTTATGATTAATTTGCAGTGTAAATTCGATCTGCAGTCCAAAATCACACACAATGGATCCTTATCCGGATAACTGATGGGGACAGTCCAGGGACCCAAACACATTAGGTTTTTGGACAAAATCATCAATATCAGCAGTTTTGACCAAAATTATGCTGATGTTTATAGAGGCCTTGAAATAATACACTGCTATGTTTTCTACAAATCTCTGGTAATCTATTGTTTATCCAGGTTGACCAGTGGTTCTCCAGGATGTTGCCACAGAGCCATTGTGACAATTGTATGTAGAAATATTACATCACTCTCGTCATTATTCTAATGGAAGCAGGGATGTAATAAGTGTACCACAATTTCCCTTTCCTTAACAGAACTCTGCAGTAAAGAGACAATTTGATGCAGAGATGGTAAAGATGACAAGTCCAAAGTTTTCTGCACCTATGGGTGATCAGGCAACTGCATTGTCAGTGGCTACTACCTTTCAGTTCAGGTAATTGGCATAGTATTTGGTGCCCTTGCCCAAATGGTCCCAGTGTTTCACTCATAGAATGGTAGAGTTGGAAAGGAGTTCCTGGGTCATCTGGTCCAACCCCCTGCTCAAACAAGGATTCACTAAATCATCCGAGACAAATGCCTGTCCAGCCTCTGTTTCAAGACTTCCATTGAAAGGGAAAGTACCACCTCTCATGGCAGCCTACCCCACTGGTTGATCACCTTCACTGTCAAAATGTTTTTTTTCCTAATATGTACTCGGTTTCCACCCATTCAGTTTCATCCCATTGCTTATAGTATTTCCTGGTGCAAATAAGCTGATCCCTCTACAGTCTGACAGCCCTTGAGACTTGAACTCCTTTTCTCATTTGTATCCAAAGAGACTTTACAATGAATCCTTCATTTTCAAGTCAACAGTGTTACATTATCAATACATTTATATCAAATATTTATTATCCTAATTGTAATGCTCCTAATAGTAATATTAATAATTATTATTATTATTTGACTGGGTCATATAAGAACATAGCTCACAACTTTACAGCCCTTACAAAGTAATTCTCCTTCTATTGAAGCCCCTAAATCCCTAAATTCCCCTTTCCATGCATCCATAAAGTATGACACCAACAAAAGAGCCCCACAAACACTGTATGATACCCCCACAGTGAATTCCTCCACAATACCCTCCACACTCAGTATGATGACCCTAATGTACTCCCCTCAACTCTTCCAGTGAAGTGTGGTAACCCCACACAATATAATTCTCGACTGTGACTTCCACAGAGCCATCCATGCAGAATAAGTCCACATACAGTATAATGGCCCCCACAGTGTGAACTGTATAATGGCCCCCACTAGTCCTCAAATAACCCTTCATAAAGTATAAAAGCTCCCCTATAGCCTTGTAAATATTGTCATGGCCTCCACACAGCCTTCCATATAGTATAATTAGCACCACATAGTCCTCCATATAGTGTAATGCACCTTCCCTTAGTCCTCCATGTGATATAATGAACACCATATTGCCTTCCATATAGTTTAATGCACCCCACATCCTCCATATATTGTAATGCAGCCCATAATCCTCTATATAGTACAATGCATCCCTCATACTCTTACAATATAATAATGTACCCCCACAAAGTCCTCATAAATATAGTACAATGCTCCCCCTATAGTCCACCAAATAGTATAATACATCCCATAGGCTTCCATATATAATAATGCACCCCACCAGTGTTCCATTTATTATATTGCATCCCATAGTTTTCCAAGTATTATAATGCATCCCCCATAGCCCTCCAAATAGTATAATGCTTTCCATAGTCCTTCATATATTAACATGCACCCCCATAGTCCTCCAAATATTATAACGCACCCCCATAGTCTTTCAAATAGTATAATGCACCACCACCGTCCTCCATATATTATAATGCACCCCATAGTCCTCCAAATATTATAACAGACCTCCATAGTCTTCCAAATAGTATAATGCACTGCCATGGCTGCCATGGTCCTCTAAATAGTATAATGCACCCCATGATCCTCCAAATAGTATAATGCACCCCATATTCCTATATATTTAATAATGTACCAGCATAGGCCTCCAAATAGTATGATACACACCATAGTCTTCCATATATTATAATGTACCTCCATAGTCTTCTAAATAGTATAATGCACCCCCACAGTCCTTCATATATTATAATGCACCCCCATAGTCCTCCAAATAGTATAATGCACCCCCATAAGTCTCCAAGTAATAAAATGTAACTCATAGTCCTCCATATATTATAATGCACCCCCATAGTCCTCCAAATTGTATACTGCACCCCCATAGTTCTCCAAATATTAAAATGTAACTCATAGTCCTTCATATATTATAATGCACCCCCATAGTCCTCCAAATTGTATACTGAACTCCCATAGTCCTCCAAATAGCATAATGCACCCTATAGTCCTCTAACTACAATAATACACCCTTATAGTTCTCCAAATAGTATAATGCCTCCCATAGTTCTCCATATATTTTAATGTACCCCCATTGTCCAACAATTAGTATAATGCATCTCATAGCCCTCCATATATTAAAATGCACCCCATAAGCCTCCAAATAGTATAATGTACCCCATAGTCCTCCATATATTATAATGTAACACCATAGTCCTCCAAATAGTAAAATGAACTCCCATAGTCCTCCATCTATTATAATGCCCCTCCATAGTCCTCCACATAGTATAATGCACCCCAAAGTAATCCATAAATCAAAATGCAACCCATAGTACTCCAAATAATGTAATGCACCCCATAGTCTTCCATATATTATAATGCACTCCCATACTCCTCAAAATAGTATAATGCATCCCATAGTCCTCCATATATTATAATTCACCTCCATAGTCCTCCAAATAGTAAAAAGCACCCCCATAGTCATCCATGTATTATAATGCTCCTCCAGAGTCCTCCACATAGTATAATGCATCCCAAAGTTGTCTATATATTATAATGCACCCCAATAGACCTCCAAATAGTATAATGCAAACCCATAGTCCTCCAAATATTATAATGCACCTCCATAGTCATCCAAATAGTATAATGCACTTCCATAGTCCTCCAAATATTATAATGCACCCCCTATAGTCTTTCAAATACTATGATGCACCCCATAATTCTATATATTTTATAATGCACCCCTATAGTACTCCAAATAGTATAATGCACACCTCTTAAGGCTTCACCAGTGATATTCAGTAGGTGCCCAATAATGATGTCATCTTTGCGCTTAGACGTCAGAGCGCAGACACAGCGGAAGAATGATGAATGAGGGAGATACAGTTGAAAGTGTGGTGCCAGCCATGGATGGGGGTGAGCCCAATGTCAGGACTGGCAATTGGCCACCCCATTGGGGCAGCGTGGTCTGACACCATTGGTGGTAGGCCACTGGCATGAAGGTTTCTTTGCAAAGTTGTTTCACTGCCTTTTCCCATCTTAAGTCATCACATGTGATTTCAGCTACATGTTTACCAAATACATAATTAACATTTTTATGATTTTAGAATAACACCTACAAATTCTTTATTTTTTTCTCATTTCTCATACATAATGTAAATATCAAAAATTAGTTTGCAAAGACTTTACGTGTCTTAAAGGAATCTATCAGCAAGTTTTGCTAAGGAATCTGAAGACAGCATGAAGAATTCAGAGAGGTAACTCTTATCACAAAGTGTGTCCTTGTTTACCTCAAATTTGTTTTTATCTACAGTAGCCTATGAGCCCATGTCCGGCATGCCCTCTGCCGTGATTAGCAGCTTCTCACTGTTTATAGACATTGTACACAGAGTCTAGTGTAGGCGGGGGCAGCTTTCTGAGCCATGCTGCATTGGATTCAGGGCCTCTTTACCTAAATTATCGTGCTTTCAGATGAGGTAGCAAAAACTGACAGATTCCATTTAAGTATGGGAAGGGACACATAAACACAATAACTGCGGTTACAGGCTGCAGTTGTGCCTTTGAAGGCCTCACACAATATCTCTGCATTAATTTTCAACATATAATGGATCCAGGAGAACAGAACTGATTGTGGGCACAGAACAGGGTGACTGCTGCAGGCTGGTTATCAACTGTTCATCTAGATGGAGATAAGTGATAACTACTTGTATCCTTTTGGTAGCTAGCGGAGCCACTGTTGCTGATGTAGCACATGTAGACCTACTATCAGTGTACCCAACCACTGTGGGAAGATCAAAATTGGACTTCTCGTGATGACTCCTTTTACATAAAAGATTCCTCCAGTTCCATAGTATATTGGAATTAAAAATGTTCTCATTTGACAGAATCAGTGATGTTACAGGACCTGTAGAGGTTAATGGGCAGAGATGTACAATCTTCAATGTACACTCCTCAATATTGAAATTGCCACACTAATAAAAACTTGTGGAACTGTGACAGTCACAAGAGCTATGGATATGTTAATGATATGCAAAGGTTGGAAAAATGGAAACTAAATTAAGATATCTCGATTTATGTAGTACTGAGTATGAACGCAGAATACATGTACTGTACTTTGGC
Organism: Allobates femoralis; assembly: GCA_033576535.1. Lineage (NCBI taxonomy): Eukaryota > Metazoa > Chordata > Amphibia > Anura > Aromobatidae > Allobates > Allobates femoralis. The sequence continues at coordinate 596,609,187 of JARQOC010000002.1, forward strand.
GATTAATAGTTGTTTCAGTAATGTTTTGCCACGCTGAAGGCGTGCAAATCATCAAAATCCGATGCTAGCAGCTCCCTTTGCTGACCAGTAACATCCCAGAGATGCTCAATAGAAGACAGGTCTGGAGATGCTGCAGGCCATGATAGCATGTTTAGGTCATGCATGATGCTCACAATAGCACGAGCAACATGTGGTCAAACACTGTTATGTTAAATATGTGTCGTTGTAGAAATGAAAGGAACACTCTGTAAAGTATTACCATACCATTGGTTCTGCGATCAAACCAATGTAATCCCGAGCTGTTAGTGTACCTGAAATGTAAACTAGAGGAGTGCAGCCACTGTACAATATGCCACCCCATATCATTTTCCCGGGAATAGGACTATAGTGATGTTCCCTCCCAAAAGTCTCTTCTTGGCATTGCCCAGGTGATCTCCAGAAGGAGAATGCACCAAGATATGTAACTCCTCAAGATCCAAGATAAAAGCTGGACTCATTGCTGCAGAGGATAGACCTTCACTCTAGCCTACGGTCTCCAGATGTATTCAGAACATTCCTCAGTCAACCATTGCTAACCTCATTGATAGCAGCCATAAGTGTGAATATATCTGCAGGAGGTGCTCATGCCTGATATTGAATACATTTTAATTACATTTTTTCATTACTTGTATATCATTTTAATGTCTATTGATTCTGTGACTTTCATAATTTCACGTTTTCCTTTTTGATGATGCAATTTCAGTGTTGAGGTGTTTATGATACTGGTTCTTCTTATGTTGCAGAAAGACAATGGAGCCAATGAAGAGCTGGATCCTGGGCACATCTGCTACTATCTGCAGCCAATAAAAAGTTACACCCCTGCCAATGGATGCATTTGTACTAATTCTACATTGTAACCTTTGGAGTACAGCTTTATCCCCTTTCCATGTTAATGCAATGTTATACCTGATTGTAATTTTGTCACTGTATCCTATAATCTATTGTATGTCTCTGCAAACTCCTCATCAATACAATTATTAATATTATGACTTATTTACTTACATGAAAAAGGTAATTGGTTTCTTTGGAGTAAAAAGAAATGTATAAGGCCCGAAAGTACAAGGAATATAGGGCTTACTTTCCAGGTATTGGTCCATGTATTTATATACAGCCTATAATAATATATATTACAGCCTAGGACTTACTGTATACACATGGCATTACCATGTGTACTGACCCAGTACGATAACACATGGAGAACTACAATTCTACTGTATAATAACACGGTACCTGTTAGGCATTACATTTTTTCTCAAGTGGAATATATTTATAGAGTGAATAGCTAGAGAGGTGTCAGACAGCAGATCTGTGCCAAAAAAACCTTCAATTTAACCTAGTGCATGAGACCCGAAACACACTACTCAGAGGACAATGTTACTAGGATTTGACTTTTGCAATAATTCATGCAATCTATAAATTTCTGTGCATTGCATCTACGAAGTACTAAGGTGCAAATGACCACGTTTTACACTATAACTCACTTTGTGGCCATACTCTCTTTGGGGGTTAGCATTTAGTAAATGCTTAGAGGGTCAGCATCCGATGTCGCTCATCAGGCTCCCGGTACACCAATGGATTTTATATAACTTCGATATTTCATTCTATGGGATGATTTTAAAGTCTTGAAGTGGTGATTGCCTTTGCTCTGTGATTACTGTTTGCTCTGACCACAAGCTTCCTGTGCAGTTATAGAGCTCATGGCCCAGTACTTTCAGCTTCAGTTACATTACTATCAGGGTGGTGCTAATGATAATTCACCACCATTGGACTGCTTGCTGCTCATAATAAATAGCGCATTAAATAAGGTTCATTTTGGGTACACAATTAAGAAAACTATGTCTTACCTCTTTCAGTACGTGGCTGGTCACGGGCAATGCAACAGGGATGTCTTTGAAGAAGTTTGGTGCACTCAGAAACACTTGTAAAGCTTTATTTTGTGGTTAGTAAAAGGAAGTGACTGACGTGAAATTATGACTTTATAAGGAAATGTCAGCCGTTTTAACCCTTCCTCTATTTCCAGAACCACCTGATTAGTCAAAAAGATGTTAACACCATTACCCACTTCCTAGCCTGCTGTACGGCGTGCTTAGGCAATGCTTAGGCGACATTTCTGTCTCTTTCATTGCTCAGTCATTCCTACATTGAGCCAAGTGTCTAACACAACAGGGTCCCAAAGGTTCATCAGATGAGGACCCAATTTGGAGTTGACATAGTTGCTTACTGTTGGGATACTTTTTATGAGTTGATCCGCAAAGAACCTATGAGATCTAATTGATCATTTATCTTTAGTGTGCAATGAAATATACATGGAAGTTCTGTATAAATGGAGGGTGGGTCTTCAGAGTCATTTTCTCTGCAGAAGTAAAGGCACCGTCACACCAGGTGACGTCGCCGGAGATATTGGCGGCGACGGGTGGGAGCGTGCACGTTTTTGGCGCCCCACCAGCGTCGCCGTCACATTTTTACATGCGGCGATACCTCTGACGACGCACCGGCGATCTTACAGACGCCATCGCCACTGGGGTGTCCAAAAACCCCAGCGGCGATCCTGTAACATGGGAGCCTATGGCTCCCATCACCTGTAAGATCGCTGTCCCCTTGTTACATGGGGCGATGTGTATACATCGCCCCAGAGTGCTCACCTGGTTTCAGAGCAGTGCTGAGAAACCAGGCGACCACTCAGAGGCGATATTTAGCACCGACATCGCCCCTTTACATTAGGCGACATAGCCGCGCTGTCGCCAGCGATAGGCCACACCCCTGCATCGCCTATGAAATTGCTGGTGATGTGGCCTCGTGTAATGGTACCATAAGACTGACTCAATAGGACCATTCTTGTTGGCTCATGCTAGCACATCACTCATGGAGAACAGTGCTCCACTTGTCCTTTTCCATGTCACTCCCATCACTAGTAAGGTAAGGCCGGCTTCACACCACGGTTTCTGGCTGTCAGGTTGTGTCCGTTGTTTTGCAGGAAACACTGGACATAACCTGACGGCCCTGGACGAATAGAACCAGAGGTCAAATCTGCCCTCCGATCCTGTCTTGTACCAAAATCGTCTGTGCCGCTGTCCAGTGCTGAAATATAAGCACAGCGGCTTGCAGGGGAGCTGGCCGCAGTGCTGATATTTCAACCGTTGAGCTCTCCAGGTGCTGAAATTCAGCGGCATCTGTTAACAGCCGCTGCAATTTCAGTACATGGCGTCCGGGAACCGACATGATTTTCTGCGTGATCCAGCGCCCATAGATTCCCATGTTATGGGTGCCGGGTCGTCCTGGATCCGGGAGGATCCAGTTTTATTCGATTTTTCCCCCAGACACAAAAAATGCTGTAAGCTCCAATTTTGTGTACAGGGCAAAAAATGAAAACAGCCGAATCCTGCCGGACAGACACCAAAGGGATACAACAGAGATACAATAGTGGCAAAATCGGATCAGTGACAGCCCCGGACCCAAAAAATAGTGGTGTGAAGCCGGCCTAAGAGCTTCAAGAACCTCTGGTGAACTTCTGATTAACTGATACCATCAATATTACAATACATTGAAGAAGAATCTTTGGAGGTTAATGGAAATTTACAGTATATTTAGAAAAATATTTACTGTTTAGATCAAATTTTTATATTAACCCCGGACAGAACATATTCACAGCAGCCTTCCCACAGTAGAGGTATTTTCCGCTGTGGATATCATTGCAAAGAGGGTGTCCCACATTTCATCCTTTGCTTTGCAAAGAGTAATATTTGGAATAACATCCACAGAAATTTTTTTTGACATAGTATGGATCTAAAGCCCACAGTTCTTGACAATTGTTGCTGCAGCTTTTTTTTTTTTTAGCAGCTTATGCATTTTTGCCACATAAAACATTTCTCAAAAAAAATCCCTCACCCCCAAAATTGTTTTAAATGGCTTATAATGTGTTGTGTGGGACTTGACCCCTATAACAACCATGCTAGCACTGGTTCAGTTGTACATACTGTTAACGGTACAGTGCCTGAGAAAATAACTTTTATTTAACATGCAAATAAGGAAGCATCTATGCTAGCTTGGTGTAGCCAAACGTTAAGACTCCTTATTCGCATATTAGTACCAATCCTCTTCTACTGATTGTGCAAAGCCTGCAAGGGCCTGGGGTACTCGGTAGTCGGGCTGGCAATCTTTCAGGGAGGTCACGGTGGTGGTGGCCCAGCCCTGGGACCCTGGCCGAGTAGATGAAGGGGAATATTTACAGGGGATTATAATGTCTGTATGTGACACCACCTGTGGTAGTGGGACATCCAGCGCTGCTGTCAGGGACAACCAGCGCCTCTGTACGAGCTCTGAGGGATAGGTGGTGTAGCCGAAATGGAACACTTCGCACAGGTGAAGCGGGCCCCCAGAGGTTGAATATAAGAGTCTTTGGGATGATGGTGGTTATGGTACTGGGTGCAGCAAACAGGGCACAGGAAATAAGCAGGAGGATGCAAAGGATGCAGTTCTTTCACCTTTACTCGCAGTTCATAGATAGCAGTACACACCCAGCCGGGGTACTCTGTTCTCCGGGTCAGCAGTCCACTCAACTCCCAAGTAGTCCAGGGTCACTCCAAACCCCCTTTTGTATGCCTTTCCAGGTTGCCCTTTTCTGTTCCTCTTCTACTCCTGCCCTGCGCCTTCATGCTATAGGATCCCAAAGCAGGTGGCTGTGAGTCCTGTCGAGCGACAGCCAGCACGTCCTCTTGACTCTAGGTCTAGCCACTGCACCTGGGATTGTCCATGGTAGATAGCCACTGCACATAAACTTTAGTGGCTCCTGGTTTCCTGGCTCAAACTTGAAGTGTTGTTGCCAGATTGGGGCTGGTCCCATCTTGCAACCAGTTCCTCCACCACGACGCAGGGTCGGGGTGAATTCGGGGTTCACGCTGGCCTGGGTTCGATGGGCAAACTACCAACTGGTCCCCACTACTCCCCCAGTGCCAGCGTTCCCCTAGAACTCCATTAGATTTGGGTAAAACGGGGGTGCCCAATAACTATGGGCCTCACCATGCCAAGAATACTAGCCCCCACTGCTACAGGCTGCAGCTCCCAGCTGCCTGGTTTTACCTTGGCTGGCAATCAAAAAAAAGATGAAGACCACACATTTTTTTAATAAATTTATTTATTTAAATAACTAAAAAAAAAAGAATGGACTCCTCTGTATTTTTGATTGTCAACCAAGGTAAAACTAGGCAGCTGGGAGCTGCAGCCTGTAGCAGTCTGCTTTATCTGTGCACGTAGCTCACATAATTCACCCGACATCTCAGCTGATCATGTCAACTGAGATGTCGGGCTTACAGCACCGATCGGATCCGCGAACCGATTGTTGCTATTAACTTTTTGGATTCCGCTGTCATTCACTGACAGCGAGATCCAAAAGCGCCGTGGCGGGGAGCATCTACGTTCACTACCTGATAGCTTCCAGAGTCACATCAGGACCCCAGGCTATCAGGATTCGCTTCCTGTCAGTGGTTGGCAAGCGCTGCCAACCACTGAAAGTGAAACTTAGTGCCATGATGTCCCGATGTACTGCAGCTTATCGGGACATGGCCCAAGCGATCAGCCACTGCAGCACTGTGGCCCCCTATAGAGCTGTGTAAAACAAAGAATGAATTAAAAAAAGTTTTTAAAAATATCAAAAAACAAAAGTTCAAATCTCTCCCCTTTCTCCCATTCAAAATAAAAGTATGAAAAATACACATATTTGGTATCACCGCATTCAGAAACGCCCAATCTATCAAGATATAAAATCAATTAATGAGAGCCGTAACTGCGTAATGGAAAAAAAGGTCCAAACTCCAAAATTACATTTTTTGGGTCGCTGCAACATTGCTATAGAAAGCAATAACAGGCAATCACAACAGTGCATCCACCCAAAAATAGTATCATTAGAAACGTCAGCTCAGGACGCAAAAAATAAGCCATCACACAGCCCCAGATCCTGAAAAATGAGGACACTAGGAGTCGCAAAACATGGTGCAAAAAGCGTGATTCTTTTTTTTTTAAACTTCTGAATTTTTTTATCACTTAGATACCAGTAAAGGTATACATGTTTGGTATCTACAAACCGACCTGAGGCATCACACCGTCATGTCAGTTTTAACATATATTGACATGGTGACTAAAAAACAAATGTGTAATTGCACTTTTTTTTTGCAATTTCACTGCACTTGGAATTTTTTCCCATTTCCCTGTACACTATATGGTAAAATAAATGATTGCATCTGAATGTACAACTCGTCCCGCAAAAAACTAGTCATCATATGTCTATATTGACGGAAAGATAAAAAAGTTATGGCTCTTGGAAGCAGGGGAGCAAAAAACGAAAATGAAAAACGAAAAATCGCCGGGTGGTGAAGGGGTTAAAGTAGGAAGGATGAAGGGTTAAAAACCGTGCTGTTGTATTCCACAAGTCATCAAAGGGTGAATATTGATTTATTAGTCAACGTGTTTCAGGGCTCCCTGGTCCCTTCCTCAGGACAAATCAATATCATATTGCCATATTTCAGGGAGCCCTGAAGCTCGTTGACTAATAAATCAATACCGTGTTTCCCCGAAAATAAGACACTGTCTTAGGCCCCTTCCACATCAGCGTTTTTTTCAAATCGCGGCAGCTGCGGTGAAAAAAACCGCATCTGCCGCGATTAACGCATAACCGCCACACTTGTGGCACAGTTGCGGCAAGCCCCATACAATGTCTACGGGGCTTGCGATAAGGGTGCGGCAGGTGCGGCAAGTGCGATTTTGGCACTTGCGGCAGGTGCGGCCGCAAAAAAAACGCCTTTTTTGCCTTATATTAAGCATCATCTACTATCCCTCTGTAGCCCCCCATCATCCTCCACTATCCATCTGTAGCTCCCTCATCCTCCACTATCCCTCTGTAGCCCCCCATCATCCTCCACTATCCCTCTGTAGCAGCCATCATCCTCCACTATCCCTCTGTAGCCCCCTCATTGTCCACTATCCCACTGTAGCAGCCATCATCCTCCACTATCCCTCTGTAGCAGCCATCATCCTCCACTATCCCTCTGTAGCCCCCTCATTGTCCACTATCCCACTGTAGCAGCCATCATCCTCCACTATCCCTCTGTAGCCCCCTCATTGTCCACTATCCCTCTGTAGCACCCATCATCCTCCACTATTCCTCTGTAGCCCCCTCATTGTCCACTATCCCTCTGTAGCCACCATCATCCTCCACTATCCCTAGACCCCATCATCCGCCACTGTCCCTCTGTAGCCCCCCATCATCCCTCTAGCCACACACACACACAGTCACACACACAGTCAAACACACACACACACAGCCACACACAGTCACACACACAGTCAAACACACACACACACAGCCACACACACAGTCACACACACAGTCAAACACACACACACACAGCCACACACACACAGTCAGACACATCACTGGAGCCTGCCGGAGCTTACCGCCGCCACCGCCGCTGCCACTTGATGTCCCCCAGTGTGTACATAGCTGGGCGCCGTAGATGTACGATGGTAAGCCATCAGCCAAACAGGCGGCTGCTGGCATCTGATTGGCTGCGGCATTACCGTACATCTACGCTGAGCGGCGCAGATGACCTCTGTACAGGAGACGAACGGTAATGCCGCGGCCAATCAGCCTGCAACCGCCTGATTGGCTGATGGCTTACCATCGTACATCTACGGCACCCAGCTATGTACACACTGGGGTACATCAAGCAGTGGCGGTGGCAGTGGCGGCGGAAGCTCCGGAGGAACAATGGCGGCGGCAGAGGCAGCTGAGTACGTGAGTATGAATTTTTTTTTTTGCCTGCTATGTCCTATTTTCGGGGGTGCCTTATATTAGGCACCCTGGCCAAATCCCCGGGGCGCCTTATTTTTGGGGGGGGCCCTATTTTCGGGGAAACATGGTATTATATTCAACCTTTGATGTCTCGTGGAATACGGCAGCATGGTTTTTAACCCTTCATTATCCCTGCTTTAATTTTCTGAGATAATGACTTTTGGGTTTTCGTTGGCTGTAAGCCATCATCATCAACATTTACAGACATAAACACTTGGAATAGATCACTCTGTAAAGACTATATAATATAGGTGTTTCACTTTATGTACTGAATTACTGAAATAAATTAACTTGATGATATTCTAATTCATTGAGATGCACCTGTATGACGATAAAAAATTCTACAGCAAACCGGTCTTTTTTTTTAATAAAAATAGTTAAAAAATAAAAGTAAAATTATACATATTCCAAAATTAATCTGCAATTAGCCCCACAAAAGTCGGTGTTGCCGGAGATCAGAACAGCAGAACAAGGGACTGTGCTCCTGAAGGTGAAAAACACTGTGTTGAACAATCAAGGGTTAACTTCATTTAAAGGGCCAGGCTATATTACGAGACCCCTAATTTGGCTCAGCCTATGAAAGCTGCGATGCATTATGTTGCTGCTGGGACTAATGGTAACATGGGGAACTGAACGTTATGGGAGACAGCACAGCGCACATTGCTATACACAGGCGCTGCCTCTAGCCACTGAGTGAAAACTCTACTGCGCATGCGCCCTTGGAGCCGCCGTGCTGCGTTGTCAGGCCGGTTGCTATGGACACAGGAGCGGTTCTGAATCCATGAGGGGTCGGAGCTGTAGAAGTTCTGTGCTGAGGTCACGTGACAGGTGGGTGAGGTGACGCCGTGTGTAGTGCTGGTGCATGGCGCTGCCTATATATGAGTGCACAGTGTATATGCTGCATACAGCCCGTATTCCTGTATACAGGGCGCCTAACGGTCACATTATAACTTCTGGCTTCACAGTAACAAACCCCCATCAGTAGGAGCCCCAGTGCCCTGTCTGTGCCAGTATCACATCCTGCCCCTTCTAAGGGCGTTTTAGCTTAATATGGCAAATACAAAACACTCCATGTGCTTCACAGTGGGAGGCCTCATTCACATTTCCGTGTGCCTTCCGTGTACTCTCATACCGGAGACACGGACATGTATACATATATCAGTCAATGGTCTTCTTTACACTTCCGTATCTGTGTGGAGTAGACGTGTGTCCTCATGCTCCATACGGAGACATGTCCGTTATTGGGCGGTAGCACGGACACACGGACCCATTCAGGTGTCAAAAATGATCTGCACCCGGATGCCGTCCATGTGAGGCCGGTTTCACACATCTGTGTCACCACAGACGTGTGGAACAAGGCTGTTTGGGGGTGGGGCGTGCACATATGTGTTACGGACGTATGACACGTGTGCAGTCTGTGTGCTCTCCGTGGGGCCGTGGATAGCACACGGACAGCCTGTCCGCTCTAGGGCTCAGTGAAGTGAATGTTCATGAGCCCTAATGAGCGGCATCGGAAGATAGAGGAGCAGACACGGCTGGAGGGAGGTGAGTATGAAATTGTTTATTTTCAGACTTTTTTGGTTTGTCCGTGGTCCATGCACACGGATGTTACACTGTGAACATCCGTGTGCAGGATGTTTGGACAAAAATGTGGTCCGTGGCTCCGCAAAAACACGGACTTGTCGCCGTGTGGAGCAGACGGACACGCATGTGCTCCACACGGAGACACGGTCCGTGCGGAAACACGGATGAGTGAATTTGCCCATAGGGGAACATGTGTCCCCGTATGTCCGCGCCTCCGGCATGTGTCAGCATGTACTGCTTACGTGCACGGACATGTTAATGAGGCCTCACAGAGCACATGTTTATCACTAATAATTGGATTTTTATACTTCCCTGTCTGTGGCGCTGCCTGTCTCTCTCACTTCCGGGGCCTCTCATTAAACTTGTGAATATTCACTGCATTCAGTCCTCCCGCCAACCCAGAAGTGAGAACACAACAGCACCAGAGACAGGTAAGTATACAAAGTCATGCTGTACGGATGTCACATGGACAGCACACATATGACAGTCACATATACGGACTCATAAAATGGACCCTGGCACACGTGTGTTTATTGACAAGACCCCTGTGTCCACACTGCGTTTTTGAATCCTGAAGCCAGCAAAGTCTATGAGACCTCCGGGGTGGTCTGCCCATGTTGTTTTTTTTTTGTTTTTTTTTTTCTTGCAGATTTTGGTGCAAAGTAAATCATCAGCATGCCAATTTTTGGTGCAGATTTACCTGTATTTTTCAGACGTCCATGCCATTTACTTCAGTATCAAAAACAGAGGGCACCACGTTTTCCTGCCACAACATGTGGATTTGGCGCAGAAAACTTCTCCACCAAACCGGCACATAGTCATACTAGTGTGTTTTTCTGCCATTTCTATCTCTAATGGCCACTTTACACGCGGCTACATTTCTAGCTTATCCACAGGTAACTTACTGGCTGCAGTGAAATCATGGAGACATGGTTCTATCTTGTTGCTGTGTACAAATGGAATAATGTCTCCATGATTTCACTGCAGCCAGTAAGTTACCTGTGGATAAGCTAGAAATGTAGCCGCGTGTAAAGTGGCCATAATGGTACCTTTACACGCCGCTACAGAAGGTAGAAAACAACCGGGTTACGGAGACAAATGTATCTTGCACCGTCAAATCAACCCGAGGTAGCGGCGTGTAAAGTAGCTTGTTGCCAGCCGTCACTTTCGGCACCTGTTTCAGAGCAGTGCTCTAAAACAGGTTGATTTCAACCTGATGGTAACGGCGTCTAAATACGGTAGGGTAAGGTTTTTTCGCCACCTAGATAACTCCCCGGGGCGTGACACAGCCTCCGGGAAACCACCCCCCTTCAGCGATCATTGGTGGAAGCTCCTGCGTTGCGATTGGTTGTCGCTGCATAGGGGGGCATATTTAAGGAGCTGACCAGTCACACTACACAATTGCTCGAGCGTCATGTATTAGCCAGCCTTCCTGTCCTGGCTGGCCAATCATGATGCTATTGCTTTGTCCTATCATCGTACGAGCGTCTCGTAATCCACAATTCTGGCACGCCTATGTGTTGTCCCTGCTGCACCAGGTCCTCCCATATTACCTTCTGTAGCGGCGTGTAAATGAGGGACGGTGCTCTACAGAAGGTAACCTGCGGCACCTGGCGGTGCATCCAGAGATATATTAAACCTTCTGTAGAGCACCTTGTAGCGGCGTGTAAAGGCGGTATCGGGTACCGTTTGCAACCGTTGGTGCGTGCTCGTGCACGTGAAGCACCTGGTTATTCCTAACCTTCTGTAGCGGCGTGTAAAGGTACCTTAATGACACATTCTCATGATCAGGATTAGCAGCGTTTTGGACGTACTATATTTTTGCTGTGTCCAAAATGTTGTGCTGTTCAGTACCAGAAAAGTGAATGGGATCAATAGAAATCTCTGCCCACTGAGGCTGGTTTCACATTAGCGTTCGAAACGCAGCCAAACACATGTGCACTGCGTTCCTATGTTTAACATGAGAACGCATGGTACCTGCGTTTGGTTGCGTTCGGATGTGCACAATTTGTGCGCCATCCGAACGCAGCCTGTTGCATTTTTTGTGCGTTCATGGGTGCTTGTTTTATCAGCAAGCACCTGCAAGCGCACAAACAATGCATGGATCTCAATGGATCCGCAGTGTCCTTCGCATGACAGCGCAGGAGAACGCTGCGGATCTCGTTGAAATCACTCCCGATGTCCAATCAGTGATCTCGACAGCAGCCGGGAGGAGTAGATCTCTGCCGCTGTTCTCCACCTCCCAGCCGCTGCCGAGAATTCTGATTGGGTGGCCAGGCACCATACTGATGTGAACGCATGCTGAGAATCTCCGCTGCGTTCACATCAGTATGGCAGCGTTTGCCCTGCTTTTGCGTCTGCATTCCCTCCGCATGCAGACACAAACGCAAATGTGAAGGCAGCTTTAGACACTCCGTAAACTGACCTGCCAAGCTGCAGGATGTCAATTTATTCTTGTGGAGATGCAAGTATTTTCGGCACGAGAACACAGCGAAAATCCTCTGTGCCCAGAATCCTCACCGGGGGCACCCACAGATAACACTCATATCTCAGCAAAAGAAAATGCGTTGCATCTAGAACGCTCCCTTACCCGGATCATGGGCGCTTACCCTTTGGCTGTGTTCACACTGCATTTTTTTTTTTACCTGACTCAAAAAGCAGTAGAAAAATCAGAAAAACAATAAGGCCACGTGCACACGCTGAGTATTTGCTGAGTTTTTTACCTCAGGATTTGTAGACAAAACCAGGAATGGAGCAATCAGAGGAAAAGTCTAATAGAAACACCTGCACCACTTCAGTATTTAATCACCCACTCCTGGTTTTGGCTACAAATCCTGAGGTAAAAAACTCATCAAATACTCAGCGTGTGCACGTGGCCTAAGGATTTATTACAGGGGTTGTCCAGCCTAAAACTGTAGAGGCAGCGGGAGGTCACGCGGCTGCAAAAAAAACAAAACGCTGCAAGCAAGTGCCGGGTCTGCCGCATTCGGCAGAACCGCACTTGCCACACCAGACTGTAAGCCCCATAGACAGTGCATGGGGCTTGCCAGATTCGGGCCGCAAGTCGGCCGTTAGGCAGTAGATGCGGTGCCATCTGTCGGATCTGCCGCACATCAGCATAAACCACTGATGTGAAAGGAGCTTTAGCCTGCATATTTATCAGGTGACCTATAACCTATTTATCATAGAACAAAACAGTGATAATGTGGCACCCCACTGGTCAGTGCGCCACAGTAGGGGTACTGCACCCACAACAGAGTGTGCAGTATTCCTGTCATTGGGGAGTGTAAAGTCAACCTGAGGCTACCATCCCGGCATCCTTACACCTATACTAGGGGACCAATTGGCAACCTGTTACCAGGGTAACCGGTCCCGGTGGGAGGCGTGTGAGGAGTAAGGAGAAGCGGGAAATCACACAATTGGATCTAGTCCATATTGAGGGAAGAAGCAAGGAGGGAGTCCTAGAGGGGTCTCCCAGAAAAAGGCGGTGACTAAATGGACCCCTTTAATATATAATGTTGGAGGATTTCTTATTTATCCAGACAATATTGTATTTTGGTTTGCAAACTTGTAATATGCCACTCATGGATTACACAGGATTTTTAGGAGCCTGCTAGTATTTAAAGTGGGTAATGTAATTATCTAACTTGTGATAAGCAACTCATTGTAAATACAAGTCTTGTAGATGACTGGCAGTGTTTAACGTGTGTAATGTAGTTATCTACCTTATGATGGCTAACTCATTGTTCCTAGAGTCTTGTAGATGACTGGTGATGTTGACTATGTGTAATGTAATCATCTCAACTCTTTGTCTTAGGAAGCTCAGAGGACTTAATCCTCTAAGGGTACCTTTACACGTCGCAACCCCGGTGAGAAATCTGACTGGCAATCTGTAGCCCTGTCACCATCCCTGTGAAATTGCCTCGAAATTGCTGCATGTAATTGGGGAATTTGGTGGCAATAAAAAAGGTTGCGAACAGTTCAGATTTCACAGCACTGCTCCAAAATCAGAGGCAGTCATGAAGGCGAAATTCCTGGCTTTTGGCATGTGAACGGGCGATAGGGATAGAATATGCGTCGCCTAGTGATTTCCCGTAGGCGTGCCACAGCGTGCTGGAGACTGCGCCCCGTCAGCGATGATTGGTGGTGGCTACTGTGTTTCCATTGGCTGTCACTTCACAGGGCGCCATATTTGAACAGCTGACCATTCACCACCACACAATGGCAATGGCGTCATGTATTAGCCAGCCTTCCAGAGCAGGCTGGCCAATCATAATTCTACGGTGTACAACAATTTGGCACGCCTATGTTCTCGCCGCGCTGAACAGGTACGCCCACATTCCTTTGGGTATTGCGGGTGTGAAGCGGCGTCGGGAGTCTACCTGATGTTTCCCGCTGTTGGTGTGGGAACTTCCGGGACGACACATCGCCTTAGGTTGAGGGCGAAATTGCGGCGTGTAAAAGCGCCTTAGGCGTTCAGAGGCAGCCATGAAAAATGTGCACGCGCACGTTAGACTGCCTCCTATCGCCGCCAAAATTTGCGGCGTGTAAAGGTACCCTAAAATTCCTTTGTATTAGTATGGGTATTGCTGATACTATGTAAATGGCCTTAGCCACCATTGTTTAATGTCATGGATTACAGACTAAATGTATCCTGCTAGGTGCTATGTCAATAAGTATGTGGCTCTCCCTTGACAGGACTGCAATACTACTAGAAATGTTTTAGGCTTGAGAGCCAGCCAATGAGAAGACAGTTTTATTCCACCAATCGTGAAGTCCCCAATATCCTGCAATGAGGGCTGAGGGTATATAAGGAGACCTGTTGATTAACCAGGGTGATTTTGATTCTGTCTAGTGACCTCAGTCTAGGGATTTCGGTCCCGGCTAGAAGTGCACTGGACTTGACACAGGCAGCTAATCTAGGATCTACGGACCCGATTAGCCGTCCATAACCCAGGCCTAGGCATTATGGTGCCGACCGAGGGGATCAGAACCTGGATTATAATTCTACAAGGACTTCAGCATCGAATGTTTGGATTCGGCTGTGATAACAAAGACTGCATAAGGACGCAACCCAAGTTGGGATGATGCAGTCACCTGGCTACAGACTTTGCTGTGCTATATTCTGATCCCTGGTGAGCCAGCGGAAGGGTGAGACTCTGTTGCCTGTTACATTGTTGTGTTTTGCTGGTTATGTGTTATATGCTGTTAACTGTTTGGGATCCAATAAAGCCTTAATATTGTGGTTCACTCACCCTGTGTTGTCTGACTAGTGTTCGGCCCACGGTTAAGGAGCTCGGGCGCTCAGTTTGGGGATTAGCCCTGGTCCAGGCTGTCTTGCTAAAGGCAGCTGGGCCAGCGGACGAGAGCACCCACTGACCCCTGTGTCTCCACAATTGGTGGCAGCGGTGGGATACTACTCAGCCTGGTTTATCCAGGGGAGCTGCAGGGGACTGGGGTTCGTGGACACCGTCCAAGGGCTCAACAACCAAGGAGGTACATAAGCATACCCAGCAAGCCATAGGCGAGACATTCAGGTTTCGGACACTGCCATGTCCAACCCCATCAGTTCAGCCATGGGACGAGGAACAGAGTGGATATACCACAGTCAGAAGAAACAGCTACTACAGGAGCTGTGTCGGTTTCATGGGATCGAATTCAGGGGCACCGACACCAAGTCAGCTTTGATCCAGAAATTGGTCCATAGGGGGGCTCAGAATGATGCGGAGGATGATGAAGACTCATCTGATATTGACCCAGAGAATTTAAATTATGTGTCACATCATGTATCCAGTGACACTCGTGAATCAACCTTGTCTCTAGCAGCCCAAGCCGAGAAATGGCGCATTGGGGCCCAACTCCTCAAGAGAAGAGAGGGCTGCTGTGATAGGATATATTTATGGAGTTCCATCTGCTCGATTGCAGGCACCAACCACTCAAGAAGGATGGTTCCACTACCCAGTAGAAGCCCCATCAGGACAAAGGTACATAGACAGGATCTGTGACTTGCCCAATCCACGGCGCTGGTATACGTGTGGACGTCTTGGACATATGGACAAAGATTGTTGCCAACGTCAGGGCCCCATGCCTGGAGCTCATCTGCCAGCAAAGCCAGTCCAGGTCAGTGACGCACAAGCCCCAGGACTACAAGAAACTGATTCTGTCAACACCCTGGTAAGCCCAGCTATTGTTTCCCTGGACCATATACCATGTTCCCAATTAACTAGCCCCCTGGTTGAGGGCCAGTGCTCAGACATCCCTCTGGATTGTGTGCAGCTGGACGGGGTGATTGACCAGGGAGAGGGCAAGTTGGAGGTTATGGGCAGCGTTCCCACCCCTGTTGTTGTGGAGCCTGAGCAGGAAGAGGTCGAATTGGAGCTTATGGACAAAGTCCCTATCTCTGTTGCTTTGGGAACTAACCAGGAAGAGGTCGATGTGGTTCTTACAGACCACGTCCCCACACCTGCTTTTGGGGAGACTGACCAGGAAGAGGTTATTGTGGGATTTGTGGACTGTCTTCCCACACCTGTTGTTTCATGGGCTAACTTTGAGGAGGTTGAATTGGGGCTCATGGATGGCTCCCCCACATCTGTTGTTTTGCGAGGTGACCCAGGACAAGGACTATCCAGCCAGTTTGTCACAGCCATCACCCACATCCCAGAAGCCAAGCAGCACCCTGATGTGGATCTTGCTACCCCACCTTCGGAGGATAATCCATGTTCCCAGCCCCCATCATTCTCCCTTGAGCCATTAACAGTGAGTAAACCTAACCCGACTTTGGCCATTGAGTGGGGGAAAATTGATAGCAACACGTTAATTTGAGCCCAACTCTTGAATCCCATTTTAGTGCATGTCCACAATATGTCTGCCCAACCTGTGGGAGGTAATCTGGGGGAGGTGTATAGATGGAAGCCTCGATTGCTGACTTCACTATTAAAAAAGACAATGCCGCCCAGAGGAGAAGGATGATCAGAGACTTCTCACATCTGACTGCCCTGTCTGGCTAAATAAGAAGGGGGAGGTATGTGATGAAATGGACCCCTTTAATATATAATGTAGGAGGATTTCTTATTTATCCAGACAAAATTGTATTTCGGTTTGCAAACTTGTAATATGACACTCATGTGTTACACAAGATTTCTAGGAGCCTGCTAGTATTTAAAGTGGGTAATTTTATTATCTACCTTGTGATAAGCAACTCATTGTAAATACAAGTCTTGTAGATGACTGGTGATGTTGACCATGTGTAATGTAATCATCTTAACTCTTTGTCTTAGGAAGCTCAGAGGACGTAATCCTCTAAAATTCCTTAGTATTAGTATGGGTATTGCTGATACTATGTAAATGGCCTCAGCCACCATTGTATAATGTCATGGATTGCAGACTAAATGTATCCTGCTAGGTGCTATGTCAATCAGCATGTGGCTCTCCCTTCACAGGATCGCAATACTACTAGAAATGTTTTAGGCTTGAGAGCCAGCCAATGAGAAGACAGTTTTATTCCACCAATCGTGAAGTCCCCAATATCCTGCATTGAGGGCTGAGGGTGTATAAGGAGACCTGTTGATTAACCAGGGTGATTTTGATTCTGTCTAGTGACCTCAGTCTAGGGATTTCAGTCCCGGCTAGAGATGCACTGGACTTGATACAGGCAAGTAATCAAGGATCTACGGACCCATTAGCTGGCCATAACCCCAGGCCTAGGCATTAGGGTGCTGACCGAGGGGATCAGAACCTGGATTATAATTCTACAAGGACTTCAGCATTGAATGATCAGATTTGGCTGTGACAACAAAGACTGCATAAGGAAGCAACCCAGGTTGGGACGATCCAGTCACCTGGCTACAGACTTTACTGTGCTATATTCTAATCCCTGGTGAGCCAGCAGAAGGGTGAGTCTCTGCCTGTTACATTGATGTGTTTTGCTGGTTATATGTTATATGCTGTTAACTGTTTGGGGATCCAATAAAGTCTTAATATTGTGGTTCACTCACCCTGTATTGTCTGAGTAGTGTTCCGCCCACGGTTAAGGAGCTCGGGTGTTCAGTTTGGGGATGAGCCCTGGTCCAGGTAGTCTTGCTAAAGGCGGCTGGGCCAGTGGACGAGAGCACTCACTGACCCCCGTGTCTCCACAAAGGTGACCCAGGAAAGAAAGGGGAAACCCAGTGCCAGACCACCGGACTGGTCTGGGGGAATCCTAGTCCACCAACGGAGTGCCGGCTCCAAGTCACGGTACAAGCGAGTTCACCCCTGAGCCGTCGACACCGGCCAGTCGAGGGCCGAACTATCACCCCGAACCCCCGTCTAGAACGTGCAGCCCCACCAGGATCACCATACTGGGTTGAGCCCCTTAGAGAGAAGAAGGGTACCTCATAGCACCCAACGTGCCTGGTAGACAAGCATGCTGTGCAGGGCAGCGCAAGTATAGTGAGGAGGCGCAAGTAAAGGCAGCGGGACGCAAGAAAGACAAGAGAAGGTACTCTACAGGAGCCTCAGAGAGACTTTACCCTCCTGAGTGACTACCCGGCCAGCTACCCACTAAAAAACTGTGTAAGCTGTAACCTGAAGTGCCATCTGCACTAGTTACAAGTAAAGTACCCGTACAGAGTCTAATGGCCTCGGTGTCTCATTTCAATGTAAACAACTGCGCTGCCCACATCCAGTGCTACGACAACAAGTGCTACGACATTCTGCCCCGGGGACCCGGCTCCACCTGCAGGTAGCCATACCATCCAAGCTGCAATACCTTCGTCCCCGGCGGTCTGACAGTGGCGCTGGTGAATTCACCAGAAACTGCAGGTGGCATCACGAGAACTCTTTATTATTTTTATCCGCTTTTTAACGAATTCCCCAGGGCTACGGGCCAGGGCACCAACCAACGTGACTGCATCCCCCAAAGTATAGGCCCTGGTATCGAGTACCCCATATAACCCTGGGTGCGTCAATATCACTATAGAATGTTAGCCTATAACATTCCGTGTCATGTCACTGCCTGAACATTCGTGGTGCAATAAACTGGGACGATGTCCTGAGACCAGGGTGGATAAAAATCAATGTTTTTTAAAAAAAAAAATCAAAAAAATCGGATTTTTTTCAATTAACTGCTTTTTGAGGAAAATATTTTACCATCCAAAGGTTCTTCCATCATGAGATAAAGCTGAGTTGTTTAACTCAGTAGAATAAAGGCTGTATATGTGTAACATTCACAATGCCATGCTCTTCCAGAGGTTTCTGTAGGATTAGTGGGCAGTTTCTCTCCTATATTATCACAGACGCTCGCTTTACTTACACAGTTCTCAAAACTGAATTTGACTCCGCAGAGGTCCCAGACACATCTTCACGGTAAAAATGTTACAACATGAACAGAGTTGAGAAAAAGACCTTAATCCTATTGTTCTACAAACCTATGAATACAGAATCAATCCCTTCAGTGCCAAGTCCAAGAAGTTAGACAATATGTTTCTGATTGTTTGGAGTGGAATAGATCTGCACAACACAAGAAGAATGTGAATCTAAGTGTGAGGAGGAAGGGCAAGCAGACAAGAAAATGAACAGCAGTAGCTTCTTTTGCAGGCGTTGAAAGAATATTCTCTTCCTTTGGACTCATTCATTCTAAATTGAGAAATCGGTTGGGACCCAATAAAGCAGGAAAGCTTGTTTTTCTTTTCCAGATTATGAATAGGAACAAAGAAGAAGATGATGATGAAGATGACGACAAGTGAGCTACAGAGGACAGCAGGGACATTAGTATTTAAGTTTTTCATGTGTCGGCTGGGCTGACAGTCTAAGTTTCTTAAAATATATATATATTTTGTTTAGCCAAATTAGTTAACAAACATGGATGTTTGTTTAAGCAAATAACTTATGCTGTAATGTTGTTATTGTTTCAGTTGAATAAATCTATTTAAATTGTTATTAAGGTCAGGATTATTTTTATCCTTCCTAAGTACAACAGAACAGTGGTGTCCAAATATGAATGATTAACCCATTAAACTGGGGAGAAAAAAGTAATATAAAAAGTGATTCTAAAAATCTTCATCTACTTGCATGTTAAAGTAGCAAGAACTAGTTTAGGTAGAATCTTTGATTTAAATCACTGATTTAAATCAAGCCTTACTGACTAGTGATTTAAATCGTGATTTAAATCAGTTAGATTTAAATCAAATCCACCCTGCCTGAGACATAAAAGTACACAAAGCAAATGGGAGATATTTATTAGCATCCTGAATAGGACCTGTGCACAATATATACCCTATGGGAATAAGCATGCTAGAAATAGGAAGAAACTACTATGGCTAAATAAAGCGGTAAGAGGTGCAATAAGTGACAAAAAGAAAGCATTTAGGGAATTAAAGCAAGTAGGTAGTGATGAAGCATTAAATAAATACAGAAAATTAAATAACATCTGTAAAAAGCAAATTAAGGCAGCAAAGATTGAGACAGAGAGACTCCTTGCCAGAGAAAGTAAAAATAATCCCAAAATATTTTTTAACTACATAAATAGTAAGAAACTAAAAAATGATGGTGTTGACCCCTTTAAAAATAGTCTGGGTGAAATGGTGGATGAGGGTGAGGAAAAAGCCAATATGCTAAATGACTTTTTTTCAACAGTATTTACACAAGTAAATCCCATCTCAGACAATATGATCAGTGATAACAAAAGTTCTCAATTAAATGTCACCTGCTTAACCCAAGAGGAAGTACGGCATCGTCTAAAAATCACTAAAATTGACAGATCCCCGGGCCCGGATGGGATACACCCCAGAGTGCTGCAGGAATTAAGTACTGTCATAGATAGACCATTATTTTTAATATTTAAAGATTCCATAATAACAGGGTCTGTACCACAGGACTGGCATATAGCAAATGTGGTGCCAATATTCAAAAAGGGGACAAAAACTGAACTTGGAAATTATAGGCCAGTAAGCTTAACCTCTACTGTGGGTAAAATCCTAGAGGGTTTTCTAAGAGATGCTATACTGGAGTATCTGAAGAAAAATAACCTCATGACCCATTATCAACATGGTTTTGAGGGACCGTTCCTGTCAAACTAATCTGATAAGCTTCTATGAAGAAGTAAGTTCTGGACTGGACCAAAGAAATGCAGTGGATGTGGTGTATATGGACTTTTCAAAAGCTTTTGATACGGTGCCACACAAAAGGTTGATACATAAAATGAGGGCAATGGGGATAGGGAAAATATGTGTAAGTGGGTTAAGAACTGGCTTAGTGATAGGAAACAAAGGGTGGTTATTAATGGAACACTCTCAGAATGGGTCACAGTTAACATGGGGTACCACAGGGGTCAGTGTTGGGCCCGCTTCTATTAAATATATTTATTAATGACCTTGTAGGGGGCATACAGAGTAGAATCTCAATATTTGCAGATGACACTAAACTCTGCAGGGTAATCAATACAGAGGAGGACAATTTTATATTACAGGTGGATTAAGGTAAACTAGAAGCTTGGGCTGCTAATTGGCAAATGAGCTTTAATGGGGATAAATGTAAAGTCATGCACTTGGGCAGAGGAAACAAAAGGTATAATTATGTGCTTAATTGTAAAACCCTGGACAAAACTGTCACTGAAAAAGACCTGGGTGTATGGGTAGATGACAAACTCACATTTAGTGGCCAGTGTCAGGCAGCTGCTGCAAAGGCAAATAAAATAATGGGATGCATTAAAAGAGGCATAGATGCTCATGAGGAGAACATAATTTTACCTCTATACAAGTCACTAGTGCGACCACACTTAGAATACTGTGTACAATTCTGGTCTCCGGTGTATAAGAAAGACATAGCTGAACTAGAGCGGGTGCAGAGAAGAGTGACAAAAGTCATTAGAGGACTGAGGGGTCTGCAATACCAAGACAGGTTATTAAACTTGGGGTTATTTAGCTTGGAGAAACGAAGGCTTAGGGGTGATCTTATAATAATGTATAAATATATGAGGGGACAGTACAGAGACCTTTCTAATGATCTCTTTACTCTTAGGCCTGATACGGGGACAAGGGGGCATCCTCTATGTCTGGAGGAAAGAAGGTTTAATCATAATCACAGACGCGGATTCTTTACTGTAAGAGCAGTGAGACTGTGGAACTCTCTGCCACATGATGTTGTAATGAGTGAGTCACTACTAGCATTTAAGAAGGGCCTGGATGCCTTTCTTGAAAACTATAATACTACCGGTTTTATATACTAGATTCTTTGATAGGGCGTTGATCCAGGGAACTAGTCTGATTGCCATATCTGGAGTCAGGAAGGAATTTTTTTCCCCCAATGTGGAGCTTAGTGTTGCCACATGGTTTTTTTTTTGCCTTCCTCTGGATCAACATGTTAGGCTATGGGTTGAACTAGATGGACGTAAAGTCTTCCTTCAACCTTAAAAACTATGTTACTATGTATGTTATGTATGTATTTGTGTCTCCTGAGAGAACACTTACCTAGAGTTCTAAATGTGGATTTGTATTTTTCTGGATTTTTTTAACATCTTTGTGGAATCGTCTACATTTGGATGTAAATCTATTGTGTACTTTTTTTTCCTTTTTTTACCAAAATTGCCAAAAACTAAACAGTGTATGTATTATTTAATTTAATGTAACCACACCCACACATAATTACCAGATAGTTAATATGGATCAAAAATAACCTAAGCTGTTGTAGAGGCTGATGTAAGTCACATGACCTCAGCTGTATACTATTTGTGTGGGGTTTTCTATACTCTTAATTATAGACAATAATGTCCCGTACGGCTGGAAACAGACTGTCCGAGTGAAATGCGAGTCACTCAGACAAGTCTCGGATGATTAACTTGGAATGGCCTCCCTCTTGTCAGGACGGGAGTGTGAAGCTGCTTAGGCTGGTTTCACACTGCAGTTTTTTCCCTGATCAGGTTGAATCCAGTTTGTGTGCCAAAACCAGGAGAGGAACCAGGAGAGGAACTTGCAGAGAAAAAGTATAATTGAAAGATTGACACCTGTTATGAGTTTTGGAGACACTCCTGGTTTTGATACACAAACCTGATCGAACCTGATCAGGGAAAAAACTGCAGTGTGAAACCAGCTTTAGAAGCACAAGCAGCTGATTCTCCCATCTAGAGAGGGGGGAGGTTAATCATCCGAGACTCGTCTCGGACTCGCACTTCACTCGGACAGTCTGTTTCCAGTCTAAGAAAAAAAAATTGACTGGATGATTGTCATCACATACTAAGAGAAAAGCTTTATTAAGCCTCAATGAGCAAGCAAAATAATAATCTTTATTTATATAGCGCCGACATATTCCGCAGTGTTTTACAAGCGAAATGTTTTTATGTGCAAAATAATCATTCTATTTTGTTACAAGAACAGATAGTTACTATCCCAGGCAATACCGGGTTCTACAGCTATTTCATTAAAATTTCTCCTGTCCCACTCCTCTCACTGTATTATTATTATAACCTAGGCTGCTTTCACAGCTGCGATAAGTGTAATTCGAGGCAGATCCAGCAGATGTTGCTGCATCTGCCGGATCGGCCTCATAACGGCCAAGTTGCGGCACCGATCCGACAAGCCCCATTCATTCTTTATGGGGCTTGCAGTCAGGTGCGCAAGTGCGGTGTTGCCCCTGCCCCTTGAGGAAGACACGAAAAAGATGTCGGACGGGTGAGTCAAGGACTGTTGGCAGCACGAAGGTTCTCCCCATATTGGGTAAGTTCAGCCTGGCCTCTGTATGACCTTGCTTTTCTTTGACTGAAATGTGATGTGGGGAGAAAGGTGATTTTAAGATAGGCAGCTAATGTATGATGCAATTTTGCTGTAATGCTCAGCTACCTAGGATACCTTTGGGTAGTTATATCTCCCTTTGACCTAGTGCTAGCCTGGGATATATAGATAGGTATGGCTGATATATCAAACCCCTCCATCTTTTCAGTGCAATATGATCTTGATTTACTATATTTCCAGTTCTTTGAGTCCTTACTGTTTTATATTGCCACATATGGGAATAATATGGGATTGAGGTCTTTGTTGTTCTATAGACCCACCGTAGTAACAGATACTTTTGAACCTTGTAAACCCACCACTCTGAGACCACTCTACCGTGGTTCTCATCTTTTGTACCTCTGATACATTGTATTTATATGTCCAATTGCTTTTTAAAAGTCTATTGTCACGTTTAAAAATCGAAATAAAAGTTGTACCTTTTTTTGGAACAGAACTCTGGTGTGATTCAGTCACAAGTATTGTTGTGTGACAATGAAGGGATTAGCTGACAGTCTAATGTGTATTTAATGTGTATGTGGCCAAGCCCTCCTCATGCATCATATGAGAACTACACCGCCATTTGGATTTCCAATCCTTTATTCTCCTAGAATATAAGAAACCAAGAGGAGTCTAATCTTGGTTCTTTCATAGAAAACACAGGAGCGCTCGGCCGTTGTGTATGGGAAGTTGGGGAGGTAGATATTGGTTGAACAATAATTCAGCTGACAGCTATCTAATGTATATGAGAGGATTTAGTTGTTAATATTATTAGTTGAATTTATCAAGATGTTTAAAGCTCCATTTACACAGACTAATTTGTAACGTTTATTTTCCATTATCATAATTCTCGTGAAGCCCTTTCAGGTCACCGGCGTCATTGTTACTCTTCAGCAGCTTTCCCTGGACCAGGAGCTATGGTCAATATATCCTGTTATTAAAAATAAACTTTCCCCAAATTCCAACTTTTTTTCTCGTCTACCCAGAGATGACATTTTATATCACATTTAAGGCTTGCTCACTCACCATATAACTTGGATGAATGCTATGTGATATTTTATCAGAAAGCACTTGGTCCAATGTTTTGCTGTGGGGCAGAGCTAATCAACATTTTTTTTCCTCATACCAATTTGGAATGAGAAATAAATGCAGGATGCTATGATTTGCAGCCTATAGCTCACCTATTCAAGTCTGTGGGTTCTTGGAAAACATCAGATGTCATTTGAGTACAGTTAAGTTTACGCAGACTCAGAATGGAGAAGATGGAGAAATGTGGTTCTCCATTGTTTTCTGACAGCATGCTCTGATTTTCTCATGCGATAAAATCGGATCACGCTAAACTGATCTTCTGATGAAACTTTGATCGCATTTTGATGGGACTGTCATTACTATAATAGATTGGATTGTCTCGCACGAGACAATCTACAGGTTTAATATGTATGAAATCTGCCATTCTTTGTTCGGATTTCTTTTAGTAGGACTCATCAAACCTTCAGCTTTGGTACAAAACTTGATATATCCATTTCTCTTATTTCTGCTTTGTTCAATTGTATTCCACAGCTCATTTATAGACCACAGTACCCAGTCTGAGCATGTGTCTCCTGACCCACAGTTCCAAACTCATATATGCCTCTGAGATTATATGCTCAAGTGAACACACCTATGCCTAGTCTGGACTTGGTAGTTTATGTACAGGTTAGGAAAAATTGTCGTCTGAACCCAACCTCCTTATCTGGGTTATAAAACAAAGTAACTATTCATTGATATTAATTACGGAGATGGGATTCTGGCTGGTGTATGATGATGTATAACACCGTTAGCACAATATTTGAATTTACATTTCTTTCTCTTTAGTAATGGAGCTTCCATGTCTGCCATTGAAAAGTTTGTTGGAACCACCAAAGCTCTTGCGTAGACCACTTTCTCCAAAAATCCTACCTGCACTCAGTGGAATACGGCCAAACGCAAGCCAAAAGACAGGTAATGTAAAGTGTAGCTATAGTTTAACCTAGAGATCCATTTATCTCATGCCACAGTATTGTACTTAGTTATTATAGGAATCCATGGTTAAAACTGGACTTAAGCTCACTCAGGTATGGCCTCCTACAGAATTTCACCTGAATTATTTGCTTCACTGGGGAAAAAAAAATAGGAATAATCAAATTTTCTGTGTGTTTTTTTTCTTCATCTGTGCATTATCACTGCCATTTACAGAGGGCATGTCACAGGGTTTTCCTTTCCATACATTTCTCCATAGTAATTGAAATATGAAACACCACAAAATTCTCAAGAAATGATGATTCTTGTTGCTGTCCATGTTGAAAAGCTTGCTGAACCTCCATTCCTAGTGAAGGGAAGCCAGGTGGCATAAAAGGCTGAATGTGTTAATTCACCAGTAGGTCTTCTAGTGCTTTCACATTGCGTTATACCACACATTCAGTAGTCCCGTCAGGGCTTACGTCCGAACTCCAGGCAAAACGGCTTCGGACGTATGCACCGATGGGGTCATTGACTTTAATGGTGCAAACAGAGTCAACATGTGTTCTGTTGTGCACCATTTTCGGGAGTATACTCTTTCTGCACGCAGACAGCGGAGCACAGTCTACTGTTCGCCTGCAGAACAGGTATACTCCTGAAAATGGTGCAAGACATAGCACTCGTTGACTCCGTCTGCACCATAAAATTCAATGACCCCATCGGCACATATGTCCAAAGCCCGTTTTGCTGGGGATTCAGACATAAGCACCAAAGGGACCACTGAACACATGCTAGAGCGCAATGTGAAAGTACTCTTAGGTTAAGTTCCCATGTTGAGTTTTTGGTGAGTTTTGATACTGTCTACTTTTTTGTACACAATTAGGATTAGCAGCAGAAAATTCTGCTGCAGATCCTGATGTGTTGGCAGGAAAAGCTGTGAAATACACGCGTATTTGTCTCGATTTTTACATGCGTTTTTGTTGTGTATTTTTTCCCCACTCATTAGTATGGGTGAAATCTATAGCAAAAACGCTGAAAGAATTGATTAGAAGCAGTTTTAAATCTGCAAGAAAAAATATCTAACGTGTATGAGACTTCAGGAATCTCATTCACTTTGCTGGTACTAGGTAATCCTTTGGATTTTGTGGTTAAAACTGCACATTAAAAAAAACATGACAAATGGGTGTGAGAAAAACCGACCCCCCCCAAGTGACAATTGTTTTTTATGAATACATTGCCATTCCATAGCATAGGACACGGTATATGTTCCTGCAAATGATTGTAAATGAATAACAGAACAGCTGCTGAGAAAAAAAAGGAATGCATATGGACAGCACACGGATGAAAATCGGAACGATTTCTTTATACACTAGTTTGAGTTTACCCTTATAGTCTGATATTCTCAGGGAGAGACTTAATTCTCTAGTAATGATTGGTGGGTTGGAAACCTCCAAGTCTCAGTATGAACAATAACAGAACCATTCTAAATCATGTTCCATACTTTTTATGGGTGTTAATGGAGCCAGGGATCATGAAGAACTAGCTTCTGTATAGATTGATTAAGTATATAGTTATATAGGAAAAGTATTTTGGGTTTTGTAAAGCTCCATCAAATTTCGAGTATTGACCTTCGTCCATATTGCACCTAAATCCAAGATCAGGTCCGCTGGGTGAAAAGGTGTACACATGTTCTCAGTTCTGTATTAATGATTATAGCACTCTAATGAGGTGATGAAACAATATTTATTATGTAAAGCAGCAGGTCCGGCGTTTTGGCTGAAAGACGTTTGGGTCATTACATACTGACCTTCATCAGTTCTTTGGTAAATATACGAAGCTGGGGTACATTACCATAAAGAGTGACCATACCAAATTACAGATGTCATTTAAATAGAGATGCCAAAACTATTTCCAAAATATTCTAAAAATATGAAGATGTACAAATACATGAGTCAAGAAGACCTAATCAATTAAGTACATTTTATTAAGGGAGGAAAAAAGGGAGGGAGAAGGAGAAAAAATAGGTGGCAAAAAGAAAAAGATCCTGGGAGTTTATGCTAATAGTGAGAGCTGTAATATTGAGGGACAGCGACGCATGGGGACAATACATGATAACTTTGTATATGAAGACAGTGCGTGGATAAAGTCATGGACATGATTACCTAATGATGAATATGAATGGCGTACAGAAGTGTCCTGGGTGATGAGATGCTCACATGAAATGGTTAACCAATAATTATGTGTAGAATATTGCTGTATGTAGGAAGGGACAGGGTGCATTCAAGAGGAGTAAATGTGATAGCTGAAGGAGATACATAAGAAATGCTGTAAATAAAACCGAGATGAACACTGACGGCAGGTAACTATAAAAGATGAAGGAGCAAAGTGCAGATATGTCTTTCACTCCTCTGACACCTGCACATCTGATCCCCATGATCTAGGGACCTTAGCACCTGATTCCCCAGGACCCTTCACTCTGGGCCACCTGGACGAAGAGCTGACACGTATCCATTGTGAACCATTCTGAGCTGCCTCCTCCTCCTGACCGCAGCTTACATAGTGTCCATCACCAAAGAGGATTACATGGACCAATGCATGGATGAGAAACACCACAAGATGGAACCCATACCAGAGGACAACTTGCATGGTCAGTGAGAAGCCTGGAAGGAGAAGGCATGCTGTATTGCTAACAAAAGTCATGCTGCCCACCAGGACCAATCCTACCTGTTTAACTGGAAAAATTGCGGTATTATGTCTGACCAGTGCAAGATACATTCCATCCAGAACACATGTTTCTATCCCTGAATGTTACATCTCTCTGCTTTAACATAAAATTCCCGCAATCTTTTTCTCTTTCTTTTTAGCTACTTATTTCTTCTCATTCTCTATCTCTCTCCTTTTCCTTCCTTTCTCTCTTTTCCTCTCTTAAAGCAATTTGCTTCATTGATAATGTCTTCTTCACTCATGTATTTGTACATCACTATATATTTTGTAAATTATGTTGGCATCTCTACATAAATGACATCTTCTATAATCTTGTGAACTCACTCTTTATGGGAGGGGAACCTCCGTCCCGCATGGGCAGCATGTGGCCCACGAGCAGATTCCCAGGAGTGCAGTGCTCGGGCTAGTAATTGCATTTTGCTGGTTGCCAGCTGTTTAAATTGTTCATTGTATTGCTCACACTCAGCATTCACTACCGAATGCTCCGTGCACATGCATTGAAGGATTACTTCATCACACTGGCGAGTGCCAGTGTGAAGATGTACTGTTTGGCCAGAGTTGGCATCTGATGCGCTCCTTTCTCACAGCTAAACAGAGCAGCAGTAACTCCAGCGCCACCAGTGCAGTATGTGCCCCAGTCTCACCAGTGATATATAGTACCCCAGCCTCACCAGTGATATATATGCACCAATGCTGTATGTGCCTCCGCCTCCCCTGTGATATAAAGACCCCCAGCCTCCCCAATGATATATATGCCCCAGCCTCACCAGGGATATATAGACCCCAGTCTCTCTCCTCCCTCTCCTCTCCTCTCCCTCTCCCTCTCCCTCTCCCTCTCCCTCTCCCTCTCCCTCTCCCTCTCCCTCTCCCTCTCCCTCTCCCTCTCCCTCTCCCCCTCTCCCCCCTCTCCCTCTCCCTCCTCTCTCTCCCCCCTCTCCCTCTCCCTCTCTCTCTCCCCCCTCTCCCTCTCCCTCTCTCTCTCCCCCTCTCTCCCTCTCCCTCTCCCTCTCCCTTATGGAGAGAGCGAAGTAGGTGAGGAGATTGTAAGCCACTTCCCTCCTCTCAGATATATGCATATATGCAAATTTGCACTTCACTAAGGAAGTTGAGAAACTCCCGTGCCACATTTAAGCAGCTTCCTCAAAGTCATAATCGCTTTCCTACAAGCTTTTAATATAACTAAGGGAGTTTCTCAACTTCCTTAGTGAAGTGCAAATTTGCATATATGCATATATCTGAGAGGAGGGAAGTGGCTTACAATCTCCTCACCTACTTCGCTCTCTCCATAAGGTTGAGAGCAAGTTCCCAGACCTTGTCTTAGCCCACTCACTCTGCCAGATCAGAACATCCCACACACTACACTGATGAGGGGCAGGTACCCCGAAACGCAGCGTCTGTAGTTTGGGGTTCTGATCTGGCACAAATCCCTTAGTTATATTAAAAGCTTGTAGGAAAGCGATTATGACTTTGAGGAAGCTGCTTAAATGTGGCACGGGAGTTTCTCAACCTCCTTAGTGAAGTGCAAATTTGCATATATATATATATATATATATATATATATATATATGTCCCAGCCTCCCCAGTGATATATAGCTCCCTAGCCTCCCAAATTTGATATATATATATACACACCTCAGTCTCCCCAATGATATTTATGCCCCCACCCCTCCCCATTGATGTATAGAATCCGAGTGTCCTCTGTGTGATTATATACAGCAGTGTCAGTGTCCCCTATGTGATGTAAATACTGCAGTGTCAGTGTCCCCTATGTGATGTGTGTATATATAGCAATCCCAACGTCCCCTATGTGATGTATATGCTTTCAAAAAAAATTACAAAATAGAGTTGACTGCACTTCAGACTGATGCAAATCCAGAAACGCAGACGTGAAAAGCAACATGATCAATATCACCTAATATCATAGCCGCACCAAAGAAAATCAGCTCCAGTTGTCATATTACGGGTGAGTTAATACATTGTTTTACCAAACCTAGCAGGATAATTTTCAAAGTGATAATTATGTGTAGCCCCCGAAGGCTAATATAAATATAAAAATGGACCCAACAGAAAAAGGTTCCCCACCCCTGGTTTATGGTAATGTACGCCACCTTTTTGTTTATGTATTTACCAGTGAACTGATGAAGGTCATTATGTAATGACTGAAATGTTTTCACACAAAATACTGGACCTGCTGCTTTACATAATAAATCTTGTTTGATCACATAATTGTAGTGCTCAGTTATATTAAATTAGGATTACAGGCTTGGAACCTACCAGAGCACCCTTAAAGGGTCAGAAGTGCTGTGCTGTTCTCTACTGTATTAATGGTTATCTCCTAGAGTTTACTGGAGATAGAGCACACTCCCTCACTAATAGGCTGTCTCAGACTAAGTGTGCGTTTACACTAGCCCAGATGTTCCCCCAACTCCAGACCTCATGGCCCACCACCAGTGCATGTTTTCAGGATTTACTTAGCATTTGACAGTTGGAATCATTACCTGTGCAGGAGATTGCATTACCAACTGTCAAATGCAAAGAAAATCCTGAAAACATGCACTGTTGGTGGGCCATGAGGTCTGGAGTTGGAGAACAGTGCACTAGTTGACGGTGGCTATTAAATGTTTAATGGTCTGTTTATATAGGACGACTGAGCTGCTGAGGCACACAGAACAAATGTGATTGTGTCATTGTTTTCGGCAGCACAATGTGCTGCTGAGAATAATGGTTTAGATTGACCCTAATGATAAGAGGTGTCTGCATAGTAATCAGTGATAAATGGGGGGGAGCTGCGAGGGTCTGTGAGGTTACTTATGTAAGGCCATGTGCATGTGTTGAGTATTTGGTGAATGTTTACCTTAGTATTTATAGCCACAACCAGGAGTAGAAGACTCACAGTAAGTGTATAATAGAAGCATGTCACCATTTCTATACTTTTCACTCACACCTGTTTTGGGCTTACAAATATTGAGGTAAAAAAGCCACTTAGAGTATGTGCACATGGTCCAGAGGCACTGCGGGCTGGACGAGGGGAGCCCCAGTTGAGCGCAGGGGGAACACAGCCGTCCTGTACTCTCAATCTACGCTGGGTACAAGACGACTTCTCCCTGCTAGAGATCACTCCCGACTCTGCAGCGTGAAATTAACATGCTGCGAAGATGCATAACCCGCACCACAGCTGGAACAACGCTGCGGTGGGGAAAAGCAGTGCCCATGATTTTCCTGAAATCCCATCCACTATGCTGCTACTGTACAACACAGCGTTTTGGTTTTGGACGTAGCAGCAATATGCTGTGTCCAAAACGCTGCGTTTCCTGATCATGAGTATGCACCCTAAATACTTAATATGTGCACATGGCTATACTATCCATACTAAAGGAAGTTTATATGTTTTAGGGAGAATTGTGATTGGCAAAAAGATATTTTTGAGCTTTCTTGTACATCATCTCATACAATGATGGAGGAGGGTTGTAAGCCTCTTGGTCATAAGATGTGAAAGACGTGCTTTTCCAATTCAACTTCTAGTTTCAAAAATATATACCGTATGTCTGGATTATGTCTATCCCTAGGTCTATTACAACTTTATACTCTGAAATTATTTTCATCATTTATCCTTGTATCTTTCCTGCTCTTCTTAGTACTGCTTTCCTGAAAGGAGAATTCTTATAGCAGGATTTTTGTGCAACCATCTTGCTCATGTCTCTGGTGCAGATGTCTGAGTTTATACAGAATTTAGTTTCATAAATATGTTGTCTGAGGTTAACAGAGAACAATCCAATGGTTGAGATTATAGTAATGAAAGTAGCTTACATTAAAACCTAAAAAGATATGTAAAGTCTGCATTTACTTTAATCAGGAAGTCCACCTTGTTACATACCAGAAAACCAGCCAGAGATCTCATCATCGCGAAGATCAAATCAAGGAAACAATCCATCTGACAATGTTATGGAAAAGATGGACCTTCTCACTGAAAGTATGTACGCTTTATTATAGATTTTTTTAAATTACAGCTGATACCCAATAAACACACTGAACCCCTAAAGACTGATGCTCAACTAATAGTGCTCGAACTGAGTGTTATTGTCTAGGGTTTGCATTCTTATGGCCTAACTATAGCAAAACAAGTGGCTATGTCCACCTTAGCTTTGTCCTAGTGCATCTGTAATATGAAATTTAGAAACTTTGCTAGAAGTCTACCTACTACTATGGTTCCACAGTTCCTGTCTAGATCTAGATGTCTCCACAACAACAGGCTACAAACAAACTCTGTATAGTCTGATTCTCCAGTCATATTATGTTCCACCTGTCTTCTACTTCCTACTAATATACCTTTGGTAGGTTAGCAAGATGCAGTGGAGAAATGATAACTGACTGCAGGGTTTGTTTGTAGTGGCGCAACTTGAAGCTCATGGGCCCTGATACGAAATCTCCTACGGGGCCCTCAATTATTGCAAATCTTTAATAGCAATAGTCTTTCTCTACAGGCCACAGGGACTTTTAGGGTGCCAACCCAGGCACTAGGGTCCAGGTGCTATCGCAACCCCTGCACCTGTTGTAGTTACGCCCCTGTTTGTAGTCGTCAAACATTAAGATTTTTTTTCATCAAAACTTAGGCTGCTTTCACATCAGCGTTTTGCGCTGATCGCGGCAGTTGCGATGAAAAAAAAGCAACTGTCGCGATCAACGCTAAACGCTGATGTGAAAGCAGCCTAAGGCTACCTTCACATTACGATTTGAAGGGAGCCGATGCTGTCCGATATAAATCGGACAGCATCGGCTCCCTTCTGATGCCTGGAATCGGGTGCCAAATAGGCACCCGATTCCGGCATAAAATCGGCGCCGGGCTGCAAAAAAATAAAAAAAAAAAAAAGGTTATTCTCACCTCCCCCCGAGCCCCCGCCGTCTTCCGCCATCTTCTTCTAGGCTCCCGGTGGATCCCGCAGGCTGCCGGTGTCAGTAGAGGTGTACCTCTGCTGTACACAGGACCTGCGGTGATGTCACAGTCACGTGACCGCGGGTTTACCATGGTGAACCCGCGGTCACATGACTGTGACATCACCGCAGGTCCTGAACAGCAGAGGGAGCGCTCTGCTGACACCGGCAGCCTGCGGGAGCCACCGGGAGCCTAGAAGAAGATGGCAGAAGATGGCGGAAGACGGCGGGGGCTCGGGGGGAGGTGAGAATAACCTTTATTTTTTTTTTAACCCTTATGCTCCTAGTTAGGAGCAGTTTTACTGTACTGAGCATGCTCAGTACAGTAAAACGGGGTCCGAGGAGACATAGATGTTTCCTCGGACCCTTCTCCATAGGGCCCCATGTTATAGGGATCGGACCTAATCGGATGTGCACTAAATGCCATCCGATTTGGTCCGATCCGAATCTGTCAGATTTTATTTTCGGTGCTAAAATCGGAGCAGGCTCCGATTTTAGCACCGATAATAAAATCGGACAGAATCGGATCGGACCAAATCGGATGGCATTTAGTGCACATCCGATTCGGTCCGATCCCCATAGGGATACATGGGGTCCGAAAATCGGTCCGATGCTGTCCGATGTTTTTCGGACAGCATCGGAAATACAAAAATCGTTATGTGAAAGCAGCCTAAGATTGTCACTATTACCGTAAATATTGAATTTATTTATTTTCCATTTTAATTAATATAGATGTTTAACAAAGAGCTAAAGAGAGAGCAGATCAAGAATCAACACTTTCAGACATAACCAAAGGATCAATATATAAAATGTCAGGAACCACTCAAATAAAAGCATGAAAGGTTAAAAAAAAATTAAAAATGAAGGAAGCATCCCAATTCGGGTGAAAAAAAAGCAAGCAAAAAGTTCTTTCTTTATCCCACCATAGATGCAATGCAAGCATGCTTGAAAAAAAAACTGACAGGTCAAAATGTTGCGTCTCTGGCAGAATAAAGAAAACTTTTTTGCTTTTTTCACCTGAATTGGTGATGTACAGGTCTCTGAGACCTCTAAGGGATTCGCCAAATCTGGGGCAACTTCAGTCTGCTATTCTTACCCTGGGGGCCCAATAACTATGAGCCTCCTCAGGGTGAAAATACTAACCCCCAGATGTCTGCTTTATCTTTCAAAGTATCAAAATTGGGGGGGGTCCCCATACCATTTTTTTTCTTACATTATTTATTAAAATAATAAAAAAAATGCGTAGTGTCCCCGGTATTTTGATACCCAGCCAAGATAACGCACAGGGGTGGGGGCTGCAGCTCGCAGCCGTGTGCTTAATCTGTGTTATGAATCAATATATGGGAGGACCCCACTCCATTATTTTCAATTGTTTATTTTTTTACACTAATATCATGGCAGTTCATTTGCCATAGACTAAGATGTATGGAAACCAATTACACATACACAAAGGGTGGGGGCAGAGTCTCACTGCAACAACCAATCAAATACACTGTCACAGAGGGTGGGCTGGGGGATGCAGTGAATATTTATGAGGCTTAATTAGCGGACACAGACGTAGTGTGACCACAGCACAGAGAACCCCCCTAGCCGAACTCCAACAGTAACACGGACATCTCAGGGATGTCCATGTTCAGGGTTCATGCACAGACACTAGGTTTTCAATGTGGACCCAGAACCTTACAGGTCGGGTTTGCCCATAGAGAAAGGGTAAGCAGTTTAGCACTTACATATTATAACTTGATTATTTTATCCATATGGTAATAACTAATAGTCAAAGGTAAATTCTACCAATTATTAGCCTATGCAGCTCAAGACAAAGAAGCTATGATATACGAGAGGAAAATAGTGGAGCAAATATGCTTACAAAAGTTTACAATTTTATTACTATCAAAAGGACATAGACTCTTACATAAACACTTAATAGTGCAGGATAAAACAGTGATGACAGTTACAGCCAGCAGTCAGTATAAGGGCCCTTTCACATCAGCGTTTTTTGAAATTTGCGGCAGATGCGGTGAAAAAACCACATCTGCCGCAATTACCGCATGCCGGCTCCACTTGCGGCGCGGTTGCGGTAAACGCCATGCAAAGTATAGGCGTACTTGCGGCAGGTGCGGCATGTGCGGTTTTGCACTTGCGGCAGGTGCGGCAGCGAAAAAAACCGCGGCTGACCGCGGTTTTTTTCACTGCCGCACCTGCCGCAAGTGCAAAACCGCACTTGCCGCACCTGCCGCAAGTACGCCTATACTTTGCATGGCGTTTACCGCAACCGCGCCGCAAGTGGAGCCGGTATGCGGTAATTGCGGCAGATGCGTTTTTTTCACCGCATCTGCCGCAAATTTTAAAAAACGCTGATGTGAAAGGGCCCTAAGATGATCCAAATGGTGATACAAAAAATCTAATTTGTCACAAATACACAAAGCATCTGCTAATTATGCACAGTTCCCATAATAAATAATTATTACCAGTATCCTTTACTTGATTTATAGGGGTACATATTTTAGAATATGCAGAAAAACACTCCTTGTATGGCCTGTTAATACATGATCAATACTAGTTTATAATTAGTGTCAGGTCAAAATCATACATTTTTTCAAAAGGACAGTCAGATATAGATCGTATAGTGCAGCTGCCATGCCCATATCCAAGCAATCACTGTTATTATTTAACACTTAGAGGCTCAATAGCAGTATAAAAGACACAGCAGAGTTATCATAGTAATAATTATAGCAAGTACTAGATATAGCATTCCGCACTGCCCTTAGGCAGCTATAACCAGTGGGTCAGAAAGCAGGCTGGGCGGCTGGGAATCAACCCCAGGACAGAAATTACCCCTTACATAGGTTTGGCGTATTAAACATGCAGCTTAATAGTGGGGATGCCTATCCTCGTGCATACAGGACCTAAAGCGAACCTGTCACCCCCCCCGGACATCAAAAGCTAAAATAGCCACCTTCTGCAGCACTAAGGCTGCATTCAGAGAAGGTGGCTATAGCCTTTTGATGACCTATATACAATGAAATATGCACTTAGATAACTGCTTACACTTAAGAAGACCGGTGACCGGGAGGCGGGGTTTCGCGCTCCTCTGACCCGCCCCCTCTTGTCAATCATGGTGCTCGTCTGCTGCTGCCTCCCCTCACAGTGTAACATGAACGGGCACCTCCGTTCTCCTGTATGGCGCCGGGCATGCGCTGTGCGCCGGGTGTCCAGGAAGTCGTCAGGCAGCGCGCACAGCTCATGTGCGGTGCCATACAGGAGAACGGAGGCGCGCGTTCATTTTACACTGTGAGGGGAGGCAGCAGCAGGCGGGCACCATGATTGACAAGAGGGGGCAGGTCAGAGGAGCGCAAAACCCCGCCTCCCGGTCACCGGTCTTCTTAAGTGTAAGCAGTTATCTAAGTGCATATTTCATTGTATATAGGTCATCAAAAGGCTATAGCCACCTCCTCTGAATGCAGCCTTAGTGCTGCAGAAGGTGGCTATTTTAGCTTTTGATGTCCGGGGGGGGTGACAGGTTCGCTTTAATGTCAGGGCAGTGGGTCACATGCTGTCAATCAGCAATCACGGAGTGGTAATCAGCACATGCGCGCACGCTGCAGCCGTCGACTCCACCCCCATCAGCGTCACCAGCATCTCCCCCGCCACCCAGCAGGTTTCCAGGCGACCAGTGTAAACGCTGTGGGAAGAGACGCCAAGGAGGCAGGGAGGAGGGTAGTGGAAGCGCCCGCAAGCGCACGCATGATCCGCAGTCAGCTGATGTGTATAGGCATTTACACAGATACAAGGACAAAAGAAGAGAAGGAAATGAAATTAAAAAAGCCACAATTGTAGAATTCACATCCATTGATTAATAATCTTCATTCTCGGCTTGTCAGATTCAGATTTCAATTTCCATTTTTCTGTCAATTCAAAAGTGCT
Source organism: Allobates femoralis (assembly GCA_033576535.1). NCBI lineage: Eukaryota > Metazoa > Chordata > Amphibia > Anura > Aromobatidae > Allobates > Allobates femoralis. The sequence goes on from JARQOC010000002.1 coordinate 596,645,943, forward strand.
GATCCACATGTCATAAGGGCACTGTTTTAAACACGTAGGATCAAAAGATCAAAAAGTTAGCACTAAATTTAAAAGCAATATAAAAATACACAGATACATTTGTATACTGTGTATAAATCAAGGAGGACAAAGACACAGCACACAATCTGGCAGACTAAAGTAACAAGATCGCTAGCGAGATCGCTGCTGAGTCACAGTGACACGTAGCAGCGATCAGGCCCCTGCTGTGAGATCGCTGCTCATTACAAAATACTCTGGACCTTTTTTTGGTCATCGGGCTCCCGCTGGGCAGCATGCATCACTGTGTTTGACAGGGACAACGACCAACTATCTCAACACTACGCCTGAGAGTGACAGAGTCCCAATGACCGCTGTATTGTTGCTGCATCGCTGGTGAGATCTGACTGTTTGACATCTCACCAGCAATCCCAACAGCAACGCACCAGTGATCCCAGCCAGGTCGGATCGCTGTCGGGATTGCTGGTGCATCGCCAAGTGTGACGGTACCCTAAGACTCTGAGGCATATGTGTAGACAAATTATATACATATGTACAAAGTATACAGAATAAACAGACTAAGGATCGCCATTACAAAAATGGAGCAAAGCTCATTGATTCATTAAGACCCCTTGGCGAGATGGTGTCAAGAGTAACTATCCACCGTAGTTCACGTTGTGCCAAAATCTTTTTTAAAATTACCTCCCCTTATTCCACCCCTCACCTGATCTATTGCACATATTCTTAGGGATTTGGGATTACACTTGTGATACAACTTAAAATGGCGAGGAAGTGTCTTTAAAGTTGAAAGATCTACCTCTGCTGCTGCTCCAATATCTCTTACATGTTCTCTAGCTCTGACTCGCATGACGTCAATCCGACAGATTTTGTTGCACACGCTGCATAATACACAACGTGTGTGCTCGTGATATGTTGATTAACCTTAAAGGTTTTCTTACCGTCACTCGATTAGAAGTCAACGCTACAATACAAATTGGGGCAGGCAGCACATTGTCCTCAAGGGTAAAATCCCTTCAAAGTGCGATCGTAACCAAAGATACCTGTTGTTTTTGGGGCTAAATGACTGTGGACTAAGATGTTCTTAAGGTTTGGCGATCTTCGTGGGGTCATTAAAGGATTTGCAGACAGGAATTCTCTCAAAGCTGGTTCTGCCTGGAGAACCGGCCAATGTTTTTTTTCAAAATTTGCCTCATTGTTCCCCAACCAGGGTTAAATGTTGAGATAAATCTTGTTTCTCCATAGTTCTTTTCCTTCTTCTTCGGGGGAAGGAGGAGGTCACTTTGCACACTGTGCCTTGATCAATCATAAGCTTTTGATCATAATCTTTTGATGAGCCCATGGCCTTATCCCCTTTCCTTAAATCTACACTTCAGAACGTAAGCATGTCACTGAAAGTTTGCCTCGGTGGAGCAGGTCCGCTTCATCAAGAGAATTTGACCAGCCGGGATGACCCTGATGGTAGACTTATCATGAGCAGGCGTGGCGTGCAGAACGAATTTACGGATGTTTCTTTGCAGAAAACATCCATCTACAACAACCCACGGCTGTCAGCCTCTATGCATATATCTAGAAAATCGACACGTCTAGCATCAAACTTATTTGTCAATTTAATATTCAGAGGATTTTCATTGAGCGATACCATAAATCACTGAAGCTGCTCCGCCATGCCCTGCTACAAAATTAATAAATCATCAATAGAGCACATCCAGCACTGCACATGGTCCACAGCCCGTCCCCCTCCGCCCGCAAAATCTCCCGTTCCCAATGGCCGATGAAGAGATTTGCGTACGAAGGCACACAGGCCGCGCCCATGGCAGTGCCGCGCCTCTGCAGATAAAATGCGTTCTTGAAAGTGAAAAAATTGTGTTTTTTATCCTGCACTATTAAGTGTTTATGTAAGAGTCTCTGTCCTTTTGATAGTAATAAAATTGTAAACTTTTGTAAGAATATTTCCTTCACTATTTTCCTCTTGTGTATATCATATTATAACTTGTAGGCCATGGAGAATAGGTGAAAAAAAACATTTTTTACCCAGAATTTGTCATTGCAGATTTACAAAATAACAACTCCTCTAGAAATGTTGTGAACATGTGATCATGATTGATGATCGGAGTAAAGAAAGTACCTTTGTGTGTGAACAAATGGATTGCTGCATGCAGAAACACAAAAATAGGAAATGAAGTAGCGTATTGGGCAACCAAAGCAAGAAAAAAAATATACATTAAACAATATGTAATATCTAAATAATCACTGGGGTTTTTACTTGACAGATTGGATCCTTGACCATGAAGCCCCTACACCAGCTGCAAGTAGAATACACAGTGATGATTACCCATTACACTGGCACAACACAAGCATATTGAGTGGTAACCATGGACCGTACAAGTATGCTATCTCTGAGCAAACACAAGATGTGGAGTTAATGCACAGCGGACCTGCAGACTTTCCATCAAAGAGACTCCTCAAACAGCGAGTAGTAAATGTTCTACCATGTGAGAATGAAAATCCTTCCTATCAACTTCCGCCTCCAGAATTTACCTTTAATGGCATTATCGTAAGAACAGATCACCATTCAGGAAATATGAGTGATTTATTAAGGAAGCAAACAGTCTCCAAATTGCACTACAGGATCATGGAAGACAACATCGCTAGGTTACAGCAGAAAACGCAAGAAAAAGTCCACAACGTGGTATTATCATCTAATCATCTGCCCGAGATGTCAAAACGAATCCCGCCACGACTTCAACTTGCTCTCGGTAACATATCGTGTTAATTACATTGTATGACACATTTTTTGCTGTTGGAGAATCTTAACACACTACCTGTTTTCACTGACTGATATTAGGAAGTTGGACCATTGTCAAATACCAAAATAATTTGTAGAAAAAAATATTGTGTTCCCTGTAGCACAGCAGTGTGTTCGTTCTTCTCTTATAATAGATTGTTACGGATTTCTTACATGAATCATCCAAGATGTACACCATGTATGAGTTGGCTTAGTTTGCGTGACAAATTATTGGCCAGTTTTGACGCACTGTGATGAGTGGATCAATCCGTAGAGTGTCGAGTACCATTTCGTACATTGGCGAAGCATCAGTGAGCGAGCTTCGCCAAAATGCCCATCAGAAATCAGTGATTCCCAGCATGACTTATGATATTATTATTATTATAACTTGTGATATGTGCGACAGAGATGGATTCCATCTGCAGATTCAACGGGTTAGGCCCCTTTCACATCAGCGTTTTGCACTGATCGCAGCAGTTGCTGTGAAAAAACCGCAACTGCTGCGATTACCGCATAACGGCCGCACTTGTGGTTCACTTGCGGCAAGCCCCATGCAATGTCTGTGGGGCTTGCGGCAAGTGCGGTTTCGGCACTTGCGGCAGGTGCGGCCGCAAAAAAACCGCGGCCGCATTGGGAGACCAGTCGAGTGAAACACTGCGGGCAGCTGGCTAAAGCGCTCAAACACAGTGAAATCCATAGTGCATTGCCCCCTGGGAATTTGAATATGCAAATGGAGTCCATGGAGCCTCGTTTAAGAGTCTCAAACACAGGACTAGTCAGATATCCCTCCAGGGATGGACCTAGCCCTGGGGTGGATTCTGGCTAGATCAGTAAGTGCTTTGTGATGTTGGTCTACCAGGCATTGCTCCCTCCTTGCCAGAATCCTACTCCACACTGATGAGGGGCAATACCCCGAAACAGCTTTCTGTTTATGGATACCTGGCTTTGGTAATTCCCCTGTCATATCCTTAAGCTCGTAACTGAGCGGGATAGTGACTGAAAGGGCCACTTAATATGGTGGTTATGGTGGTCTCCGCAAGAAGTCCACCCCAGGGCTAGGTCCATCCCTGGAGGGATATCTGGCTAGTCCTGTGTTTGAGACTTTTAAACGAGGCTCCACGGACTACATTTGCATATTCAAATTCCCAAGGGGCAGTGCACCATGGATATCACTGTGCTTTAGCCGGCTGCCCACAGTGTTTCCCTCGACTGGTCTCCCTGAGATCAGTGAGTGCTTTGTGATGCTGAAAGCTATAGAGATCCTAAAGATCCTATGCATCCTATGGGGTGACCAGTTCTGTACCAGGATCCTATCACAGTTTTTGTTTTGAGCGAAGCAACTTACGTTACGTCACATATAACTCATCTGTCCAGCTGACCTCTATTCTCACAATGTCAGCATAGCTAAGAGAAAGAGCAGCTTTAGCAGCTGTCATGTCATAATTTTTCTCCCTTTTTGGGCTGCTGGTGTCTTGTTTTACAGAACTTGCTTAAAGTGTAAATGTTAATTAATTGAAGAAAAAGAAAAACAAACAATACAGCACAGGTTGTTAATGAAGGGTCACATAGCAGCTAAAATAATGCTTTTTTTGTGCCATATAAACCTATTTTCTCATTTGTTTTTGCTCTTTTAAAAATTGCACTTTCTGGATGTGTGGGTGTGGCCAGCATCTGCCAGCACTGTGTGTATTAGTGCAGCTCCTGAGAGCAGCTGAGAGTGAGCTGTGTGATGTGATAGCAGGGAAGGGGTTAACAGAGATGTGAGTGAGCTCCATGGAGACAGATGAGTTTGCGCTCTTCCTGACCTTCTGACATTGCTCAGCAACTGTGCTGTAGCCTGTGGTAATTTGACACTGTCATGAGCTGCAGTCAGGAGTGTAGGCCACGCCCCATTTTCGCTTATCTGATAACATGCCCGTATTCACTGATGACGGATTTGAGTGATAATAAACGGGTGTCTGCTTCACACAGTGCAGTGGAGACACCTTGTAGAAGGTTTATGAACGGCTTTCAATCAGAATTTTGTAATGAAGTATACTAGAAAGTTTATTAAAATCACTTGCTCTACATTATTATTAAATAAAAATTTAAATGGCAGGTACACTTTAAAGCAGTGAAATATTTTTAACAATATAACCAGATAACTCACAATGAAAATAAAAATGAAATCAACATGCAATGCTAAAAGCAGAAGCAGATGGAATTATAGGGAACATATAAACTCACAATTCTTGTTATTTGTTTTTAATTGAGTCCACTTAGAATTGTGTATTTCTATGAATTTATAAACCTAATTGTACTTTTGCTTTGTCGCAGTTCATGAATATATATATTTTCTTGGTGCTATTCTTTTTGGGTCTATCTCGTAAACCTGTGCTTCTCTTAGATTAACCACAGCTATTACCGTGTAGTATACGCACATATTACCATGTACTGAGAGCAGTATCTGATGTATGGAGTCAGGTTAATCTATGGGAATATTTACTATCAATAGGAGCCAATAGAAGTGGTGTCAATCTTAAATACATCACCACATTTATTAGGTTGTGTGCATTTACATGCAAAATTACTTGTTTTATGATCTTGTGGTTAACAGAACATCAGCGGGCAATGATAAAAGAGGAAGAAGATGCCAACCTGCAAAATCTAGGTAAGTGGCCTGCTACTACAACTGTGCTGCCCTCTGGAAAGGTGATTATGCAGATATTATTATTATTTTTTATATAGCACCATTAAATTCCATGGCGCTTTAAATATGGAAAGGCAGACGAGGATAGTACAGTATGTATGGACAATCAAGTCACACAGGTACAGGAGGGAAGAGGAACCTGTCCATGAGGGCTCACAGTCTACGAGGGACAGGTGGGGATACAGTAGGAGAGGTAATGCCGATGGTGTGGTGGTGCAGTGAACGAGTCTCACTGTAGGCTGTAGGCTTGTCGGAAGAGGTGAGTCTAAAGGTTTCCTTTGAAGGTTCCCAGGGTAGGCAAGTGTCTGATGTGTTTGGGGAGAGAGTTCCAGAGTATGGCGGATGCACGGTAAAAGTCTTGTATGCGGTTGTGAGAGGAAAAGATAACAGGGGAGTAGAGAAGTAGAGTAGGACTCTTGAGAGGATGCAAGTTGCATGAGGGTATTGGGAGACCATGTCAGAGATGTATGGAAGGGATAGGTTGTGGATGGCTTTGTGCATCATAGTTAGGGTTTTGAACCGGGACCTCCGAGAAGTGGGGAGCCAGTGAAGGGCTTGGCAGAGGGGAGGGACTGGTAGTAGCGGGGAGACAGGTGGATTAGTTGGGCAGCGGAGTTTAGTATAGATTGGAGAGGTGCGAGGGGGGTTGCTGGGAGGCCATTGAGCAGGAGGTTGCAGTAGTCAAGGCAATGAGAGCATGAAAAAGTGTTTTTGCAGTGTTCTGGTCAAGGAAAGTGCGGATTCGGGAAATGTTTTTGAGCTGGAGTCTGCTGGAGGTGGCAAGGGCTTGGATGTGAGGCTTGAAGGAAAGGGAAGAGTCGAGGATTACCCCGAGGCACTTGGTGTGGAGGACTGGGGAGAGTGAGCAGCCATTGACATTGATGGATAGATCGGGTAGAGAGGGGAGCGACTTGGGGGGAAGATGATGAGCTCAATTTTGTCCATGTTCAGTTTTAGAAAGCGAGCGAAGAAGGATGAGATGGCGGAGACACATATGCCATACCTCTTTTACCTTATTACAATACCACTGTCTTTGATAGCCTAACAATAATCTGGTTTTGCTTCTTGGCGTATCCATAGACAGAGCAGAATATTCAATAATTTCAATCTGCAAATGAAAATCACAGTGGCTTCAGTCATCACAAGGCAATACGGGTCTGAATGGAAATCCATCACTAGGTTTTTTTCTACCCCATCAGAGAGCAACATGATGTAGGGCCAGATACCCTGATTCCAGGGATGTGTCACTTACTTTACTGGTTACTGCAATTTTCATTAAAATCACTTTTCTCTGCTACAGATCTACCAGTTCTCTGAATGCTGAGCTCTGTATAACCCCGCCCACACTGTTGATTGGCAGCTTTTTTGTGCATACTGTACGTAGCCAGAAAGCTGCAAATCAATGATGGGGGTCAGAGTTAAACAGCTCATGAATATGGAAGAATACATGGCAGCAGTTTACTAGTCCTTTATGGTACCTTTACACGCCGCTACCGAAGGTTAGAGACCACCGGGTATCTCACGTGCACGATCGCGTTTCAACGGTTCCTAACGGTACCTGATACCGCAATTACACGCCGCTACAAAGTGCTCTACAGTAGGTTTTTTCGATCCCTGGAAGCACCGACGGGTGCCGCAGGTTACCTTCTGTAGAGCACCTTCCCTCATTTACACGCCGCTACCACAAGGCAATATGGAAGGACCTGGGGCAGCAGGGACAACACATAGGCGTGCCAGAGTTGTGCATTACGAGACGCTCGTACGGTGATTGGACAATGCAATAGCATCATGATTGGCCAGCCAGTGCAGGAAGGCTGGCTAATACATGATGCTATTGCAATTGTGTAGTGTGACTGGTCACTCCTTAAATATGCCGCCCTATGCAGGGACAATCAATCGTAACGCAGGAGCTTCCACCAATGATCGCTGATGGGGCACGGTATCCCGGAGGCTGTGTTACGCCCCAGGGAGTTCACTAGGTGTCGAAAATACATTCCTGTTTCTCGATTACACGCCGCTACCATAGGGTTTATACCTACTTGTTTTTGAGCACGGCTGAAAGACAGGTGTCGACAGAGACCAGTGGCAACAACCTGAATTACACGCCGCTACCTCGCGGTGTTTTGACGATACAAGTTACAATTGTCTCCGACACCCGGTGGTTTCTAACCTTCGGTAGCGGCGTGTAAAGGTACCATTAGTGATAATCTCCTGCTGATAAACCAGTGATGTTATCAAAACAACATCAAGCAGTCCAGTAATTGACACATTATTGAGAACAGGGTCTCTGTCTCAACATTTTGTTGCTCTCAGATTAGATGGCAAAAAACCCAGTGATAGATTCACTTAATATCATTACATATGGTAATGACTTTACCTCTTTTAGCTTCTCTATATAACCAAGATGCTTAGTTGGTAAAACTCACTAGCACTAAATGTAATATGGACGAACTGTTAAAAAAAAAACAGCTGATCGTCAAAAATTGGTAAGTCACGAGTTCTTGTGAATATGTGCCTATTTTGGACATTCATCTCTCACGCTCCAGGTGCCTGAGTTTTAGTAGTCATTTCTCTCTCGTGATTTTGTAGGAGAAGATTCCATTCATCAGCTCTTTAAATCACAGAAGTTGCAAAACTCTCAAACTATATATGATGAGCAGAGTAAGATCGTGGCAACTCACTGTGATCTTGCGATGCTGGAGTGCCTTGCGAGTGGAGGACATGCTTTAAGTCTAAAGGTAAGATGTTATGCCTCTTAAGGTACCTTTACACGCCGCCACTGTGCCTAGCAACAGGTATCAACCGCACGTGCACGCGCACGTTTTTGACGGTGTATACCGATCGCCGATGCTGCATATACACGCCGCCATTGTGTTGTCAACTGAAGGTATCTTTGTTCCTCGGAAGTTCCGACAGATCCTGCGGCTTCCTGTTGAATACCTTCGCTGCTTCACCTGCTACCACAAAGGAATATGGGCATACATCTTTGGCGCCGCTAGTACATAGGCGTGACAGAGTTGTGTATTCCGTGACGCTAATTCGCTGATTGGACAACGCAATAGCGTCATGATTGGCCAGCCTGCGCAGGAAGGCTGGCTATTACATGACGCCATTCCAATTGTGTAGTGTGAATGGATAGCTCTTTAAATATGGCGCCCTGTGAAGGGACAGCCAATGGTTACACAGTAGCCCCCACCAATGATCGCTGATGGGGCGTGGTATCCATGACGCTGTGGCATGCTCCTATGAAATCACTAGGTGACCCAACATCCATCCCCGTGCCCCGTTTAGACGCCACTACCATGGCAATTGTGCCTTTGTGTTGCCTTCGGTTTTTGAGCACGGCTCAGCAACAGGTATCTGAGTCAACTGCAGGACACCGGCAGGAATTTCCTTTTTACACGCCACCATTTCGTAGCAATTTCATGGCAACAGGCACATATATCCCCAATGCCAGGCAGTTGCTACCTTGCAGTGGTGGCGTGTAAAGGGGCCCTTAAGACACTGTAAGGGTAGGTGCATGTAAAGGTACCGTCACACGCAGCGATATGGCTTCCATATCGCCGTAAATTCGTGTATTTTGGCGATGTGGAAGCGACATCGCCTGTGTGTAGTGGCGTGAGACGGCAATTTTACGGTAAGAAATCACCGGTGGAGCGTCGCCTGATTGCCCTGCACTGCAGTGAAATTAGGCGATAACCACCAGGCGATTTCTGCCCATCTTGGCGTGTGACAAGGGCAATAGTGATGTAGAAAGCGAGCTCAGACCATCTATAATCAAATCCAGAGGCGTGCCTGAGCGTTCTATTTGGCTCGCCCCGTCTGTTGCGATTGGTGGCCGCTCCTGCGTTCCCATTGACTGCCCATGGCTATGGCGCCATATTTGAATAGCGGTATAGTAGAAAGGGCACATGCGTCATGTAGTGACATCCTGACAAGGCTGACCAATGGTAACGCAGTTGTGTCGGCCAATCGGAGTGGTAGGGGGGGTGGTGAAAAACACTCTGGCACCCTGTCCGTGTACTCCACTCTCTCCCCATCGCTGATGAGATGGTGGCGTGTGATGCGCCAATGTGGAAAAGGGAAATTGCTTCCGGTCTTCTGCAGGCGATTTCCGGAACGCAGGATCGCTGTACAACTCAGGCGAGATGTCTATGTGTGACAGGGCGATGGCGATGTGCAAAAAATTTCCTGAAACGTATGCGCGCACGTAAAATTACCGGCGATATGGAAGCCATATCGCTGCGTCTGACGGTACCTTGACTGTTTTCCCTCCATCCAAAGAAAATGGTCCAGTTGTTCTGATCATACTCTGATCAAAGTTTGATCAAAGTGGCATTAGTTTTTCTTAGAGTCGGAGTAAAAAAGAAGTTTCTCCACCCTCTCTATTCTATCAGTCTGGGAAAATCATACTACACTTGAATGTCATTTTAGTCGTCCCATGTTTTTCAGACCCATAGACATGCATTGCCGATTTTGTTTTGAGTGTCAAAATTGGACATGTGTTTTTTTTTGTTTTTTTTATTCACACCACTCGGTCCGAAGAAAATATCAGATTTATGGACAACCCCATAGAATATTATGGGTATAAATGCTATCTGTGAAAATCACGAGTAGCACTCATCTATGTATTGGTCATGTGCAGAACACGAGCCCTAATATGAAGCGATGCTACCACCCACTCTCACACCAGTGCAATATCGGTGCATTTCTGTGACTTCCGTCCATCCGAGGCAACAGGCACAAAATGTGTATCTTGGACAGACTAGGTACAAGCCGCTCCATTAGGCAAAACACTGAGAAACCCTGACATGCTTTAACCCTTAGGGCTCGGACACACACTGCTACTTACATCTGAGTTTCACGGACGAGACTCTGAACAGGCTGGAGCAGTGACCCTGAACTGCCTCTCCCTCCCTGTCTGGATGGGGAATGGCAGCTGCTTGTGTTTCTGTGCAGCATCGCATTCCCCGTCCAGAGAGGGAGAGGCCGTTCAGGGTCACTGCTCCAGCCTGTTCCCAGTCTCGTCTGTCAAACTCGGATGAGTGTGTCCGAGCCCTTATACAGGGATCTGGATTTACAACAGGGTCGAGGAGATTGCTGCCTATAGAAGGGCTGCTGTCCACAGAAAGGAAAGTCACCAAGCAGGTTTAAGAATAAGGTGAAAGTTTGGCTCACGGCTTTCCTTAGCCGGTGCGTACAGGAAAATAATGTCCAGTAGAGAATAGTAACCTTCGCAAGTGGTACCAAGCATGTTTAAAGATGGGAACCAAGGAAAAAGACAAAGTCAGGATCCATTAGAGTAGTCAGGGAGCTGGGTCAAAACCAAGATGCCTACAAGTTACAAAATTGTGAGGCAGAAGAAGCGTCTAAAAACAGGCCTGGGTAATACAGAAAAAACGCCAATACAAGAAAGGACACTAGTCAGGGAAACCAAAAGCTATGTCTGGCAGCTTTCAGCAGAAAGTTTAAGGTATTAGTAGGGTGTGGTGCTTTCCAGTAGGCTGAAGCTAGGAGTAAATGATTTCATCTGGATAGCACAAACGCACATCCACTCTCAGGCCTGTTTCACTCATCCGTGAAAACACAGATGTGTGAGACAAGGCCATTTGGGGGGGAGCGTGGATCCATGTGTCACGGATCGTGTGACTCGTGTGCTGTCCGTGTGCTATCCGTGGATTGCACACAGATAGCCTGTCACCGCATACTCAACTCCCTCTAGCATCGCTCTAGGTTCCAGTATCCTTTTTATAATGTGGAGCCCAACTCTGGATCCCAGATTCTAGGTGTGGCCTTACAAGGAATTTATAGAGTATTCATAATACATTTTGGATCATTGGAATTTGTTCTCTGTATATACACCCTAAAATCTTTTTTGCTCTTGTAGCTGCAGCTTGACATTGGTTAATTGTGACTTGACAACATAATTTTCCAGATAAGTACAATTGTGCCCATAGTATACATTGAAATAGTCTTTTATTAAATTTTAACAGTAAAATAAAATCTGAAATTTGTCAAAAAAAGTCAATATTTTCGGAGACTCATAACTTTTTTAGTTTTCCATTAATGGATCTGTGTGAAGGTTTGTTTTTAGCATGCCAAGCTGATGTTTTTATTGGTGGAATTTTATATTACGTAAGACTTATTGATCACTTTTTTGTATCCTTTAGGCTAATAAATCAATATTATATTAACCCTTTGATGTCCTGTGGAATATGGCAGCATGGTTTTTAACCCTTCATCCTCCCTACTTTCATTTTCTGAGATAATGTCCTTTGGGTTTTCATTAGCTGTAAACCATAATCATCAACATTAACAGAGATAAACACTTGAAATAGATCACTTGTTTGTAATTACTCTATATAATATATGCGTTTTCACTTTTTGTATTGAATTTCTGAAATAAATTAACTTTTTGAAGATATTCTAATTCATTGAGGTGCACCTGTAGTTTAACCCCTTAAGGACCGAGTCACTTTGCAGCTTAATGATCAGACCATTTTTTGTAATTCTGACCACTCTCCCTTTATGAGGTAATATCTCTGGAACGCTTCAACGGATCCTAGCGATTATGAGACTGTTTTTTCGTGACATATTGGGCTTCATGTTAGTATTAAATTTAGGTCGATAATTTTAGCGATTATTTGTGAAAAAATCAAACATTTGGCAAAAATTTTGAAAATTTTGCAATTTTCAAATTTAATTTTTATTCTGCTAAACCAGAGAGTTATGTGCCACAGAATAGTTAATAAAAAACATTTGTCTACTTCACATCAGCACAATTTTGAAAGAAAAAGAAAAAATTGTTAGGACGTTATAAGGGTTCAAAGTTCATCAGCAATTTCTCATTTTTCCAGCAAAATTTACAAAACCACTTTTTTAGTGACCACATCTCATTTGAAGTCTCTTTGAGGGGCGTACATGACAGAAAACACCCAAAAGTGACACCATTCCAAAAACTGCACCACTCAAGCTACTCAAAACTACATTCAAGAAGATTATTAACCCTTCAGGTGCTTCACAGGAACTAAAATAAAGTTGAAGGAAAAAATGGACATTTTAATTTTTGTAACAAAAATGTTCTTTTAGCCTCAAATTTTTCATTTTCACATGGGCAACAGTATAAAATGCATCCTAAAATTTGTTGGGCAATTTCTCCTGAGTACACAGATACCTCATATATGGTCATAAACCACTGTTTGGGCGCACGGCAGGGCTCAGAAGGGAAGGAGCGCCATTTGAATTTTAGAGCTAATTTTCCGTTCAAAAAGTCAAATGGCTCTCCTTCTCTTCTGAGCCCTACTGTGCGCCAAAACAGTGGTTTATGACCACATATGAGGTATCGGTGTGCTCAGGAGAAATTGCCCAACAAATTTTGGGATGCATTTTATCCTGTTGCCCATGTAAAAATGAAAAAATGTAGGCAAAAAGAAACTTTTTGGTGAAAAAAAAGTGTTTTTTCATTTTTTATGGATGAATTTGTGAAGCATCTGGGGGTTCAAAGTGCTCACTATCCGTCTAGATAGTTCCTTAGGGGTCTAGTTTCCAAAATGGGGTTACTTGTGGGGGAGCTCCAATGTGGAGACACACCCGGACCCTCCAAACGCAACATGGTGTCCGCTAACAATTTGAATGGAAAATGAGCTCAATTTGTTAGCGGACACCATGTCGCGTTTGGAGGGTCCCTGTGTGTCTCCACATTGGAGCTCCCCCACAAGTGACCCCATTTTGGAAACTAGACCCCCAAAGGAACGTATCTAGATGCATATTGAGCACTTTGAACCCCCAGATGCTTCAGAAATTAATCTGTAAAAATGAAAAAGCACTTTTTTTTCCACAAATAATTTATTTTTTCATTATTACGGATCAATTTGTGAAGCATCTGGGGGTTCAAAGTGCTCACTATGCATCTAGATACGTTCCTTAGGGGGTCTAGTTTCCAAAATGGGGTCACTTGTGGGGGAGCTCCAATGTGGAGACACACAGGGGCTCTCCAAACGCAACATGGTGTCCGCTAACAATTTGAATGGAAAATGAGCTCAATTTGTTAGCGGACACCATGTCGCGTTTGGAGGGTCCCCGTGTGTCTCCACATTGGAGCTCCCCCATAAGTAACCCCATTTTGGAAACTAGACCCCCCAAGGAATGTATCTAGATGCATAGTGAGCACTTTGAACCTCCACGTGCTTCAAAAATTGATCCGTAAAAATGAAAAAATAAACTTTTTGTGGAAAAAAAAAGTGCTTTTTCATTTTTATGGGTGAATTTGTGAAGCATCTGGGGTTCAAAGTGCTCACTATGCATCTAGATACGTTCCTTAGGGGGTCTAGTTTCCAAAATGGGGTCACTTGTGGGGGAGCTCCAATGTGGAGACACACAGGGGCTCTCCAAACGCAACATGGTGTCCGCTAACAATTTGAATGGAAAATGAGCTCAATTTGTTAGCGGACACCATGTCGCGTTTGGAGGGTCCCCGTGTGTCTCCACATTGGAGCTCCCCATAAGTAACCCCATTTTGGAAACTAGACCCCCCAAGGAATGTATCTAGATGCATAGTGAGCACTTTGAACCTCCACGTGCTTCAAAAATTGATCCGTAAAAATGAAAAAATAAACTTTTTGTGGAAAAAAAAGTGCTTTTTCATTTTTATGGGTGAATTTGTGAAGCATCTGGGGGTTCAAAGTGCTCACTATGCATCTAGATACGTTCCTTAGGGGTCTAGTTTCCAAAATGGGATCACTTGTGGGGAGCTCCAATGTGGAGACACACAAGGGCTCTCCATACGCAACATGGTGTCCACTAACAATTGGAATTGTTAGCGGACACCTTGTAGGATATAAAGAGCCCTATGTGCCTAAACATAGGAGCTCCCCCACAAGTGACCCCATTTTGGAAACTAGACCACCAAAGGATTATATCTAGATGACTTTGAACCCCCAGGTGCTTCACAAATTGATCCGTAAAAATGAAAAAAGAAACTTTTTGTGGAAAAAAAAGTGCTTTTTCATTTTTATGGATGAATTTGTGAAGCATCTGGGGGTTCAAAGTGATCACTATGCATCTAGATACGTTCCTTCGGGGGTCTAGTTTCCAAAATGGGGTCACTTGTGGGGGAGCTCCAATGTTCAGTCACACAGGGAGGGGCTCTCCATACCGACCTGGTTTCCGCTAACAATTGGAGCTAATTTGCTATTGAAATTGTTAGCGGACACCATGTCGCATATGGAGAACCCGTGTGCCACCAGTATAAGGGCAACTGGTAGAGTTGGGGTACAGCACCAGAAAATGCCGCCTCTAATGAATGCGCTATTTTCTTAGGTGGCTGTGGGTTGAAATTTGCAGCGCGGGGGACCCATAACATTTGGGTCTCTCCACGCTGAGGATTCCAGTCAGCCAGCTACCAAGTTGTACATGGCTGGCTACAAAAAATACAGCGAAGGCCTTTTTTTATTTCTAGAACTAATTCTAGAAAAAAAAAATGACGTGGGGCTCCGCCATATTTTTGGTCATGCCAGGTACAACTTGGCAGCTACAGACTGCCAGCAACCCCCAGCTGCCTCGTTGTACCTGGCTGCAACCAAAAATACAGCGAAGCCATTTTTTTTTTATTTCTAGAACTAATCTAGAAAAAAATGACGTAGGGCTTCGCCATATTTTTGGCCCAGCCAGGTACAACTAGGCAGCTGGGGGCTGAAATCCTCAGCATGGAAAGGCCCAAGCGTTCTGGGCCCTCCATGCTGCGAATTGCAGCCCGCAGCCGCCCCAGAATATGGCGCATTAATTGAAGCGCCATTTTTTGGCGCTGTACCCATGCTCTTCCAGTTGCCCTGGTGCCGGTGGCAAACTGGGTAATAAAGGGGTTAATGCCAGCTTTTTATTGGCAGCTGGCACTAAGCCCGAGATTCATAATATAGGGCCAATGTTAGACCCGCTATTAGGAATCTCTGGTAAATAGTCAGAAAATACACACATAAAAAAATCTTTTTATTTGAAAAAAAAACACAAACAAAATTCGGACTTATAAAGATCCGACGTAGTCCACAATGAAGGTCCCACGACGCTCGATCGCCTCCGACGTAGTCCACAACGAAGGTCCCACGACGCTCGATCGCCTCTGGTCAATCCAGAGACTACAGCAAGGGATCAAGTGTCCTCTTCCTACAGTCTTGGGGGTCAGAGTTATGGTGCACTGTATGACAATGATCTGTTATACATTGCACCATGACTATGATCCCAGAGACTACAACAAGAGGACACTTGATCCCTTGTTGCACCCATCCATCCACCTATGCACCCATCATCCACGCACGCACACAACCACGCACTCACATCCAAGCACGCACATCCACACACGCACACATCCACGCACGCACGCTGACATCCACGCACGCACATCCACGCACGCTGACATCCACGCATGCACACATCCACGCACGCTGACATCCACGCACACATCCACGCACAATCCACGTACGCACACATCCACGTACGCACAGATCCACACATGCGCACATCCACGCACGCACATCCACGCATGCACAATGCACATCCACGACATTCACGCACGCTGACATTCATGCACGCTGACATCCACGCACATCCACGTACGCACAGATCCACACGCACACCATCCACGCACGCACGCTGACATCTATGCACGCACATCCACGCACGCACATCCACACACGCACATCCACGCACGCACATCCATGCACGCATGCTGACATCCACGCACACATCCACGTACGCACACATCCACGTACGCACAGATCCGCACACTCCACGCACGCACATCCACGCGCAATGCACAATGCACATCCACGCACGCACATCCATGCACGCTGACATTCACGCACGCTGACATCCATGCACACATCCACGCACGCACATCCACCACACACATCCACGCACATCCCACACCACAGCACATCCACGCATGCACACATCCATTCATTCACCCATCCACCCACCCACCCATCCATCCACCAAAATCCATCTATTCATTCATTCATTCATTCATTCATACTTACCCACCGATGAGGAGGAGTAGCCCCTGAGAAGAGGAGGAGCCACACCGGAGACTGCAGAGGACTCGGAGGCCGACGGTGCGGGCGGGTACCCCGGCGCGTGCAGTCCGACGGGATAGGTGAGCGGGGCTGGGGGGTGAGTATGAGCAGGGGGGGAGGGTATGAGCAGGGGGGGCACGAGCAGGGGGGAGGGAGCCCTGCAACTTGACCGGCGGGCAGAGAATACTATTGAAGGAGGAGAGCAGGTGGTTGGCGGGGACCGGGGTAGGGGGTGCTGGCCGGACACAGGGGGGCGCTGGGCAGCACACACATGGGGGGCTGGACACAGGGGGGGCTGGACAGCACACGGGGGGGCTGGACGGAGCAGGGAAAAGACACGGGACGCTGGAGTATTACATAATGGCCGGCCGGAGTGCATACTCGTCCATGATGCAGGAACTGACATCTTTTCATGACAGTATACGAGTATACTCGTCATTAGTCGTAAAGGGGTTAATATACTGGACTGTTATGGACACTGTGATACAAATGATAATTATTATTTTCCTTGATTTCCTTCTTTTATACACTACGGAAAAAGTCTTAAATTTTTAAAATATTTTTTAAAATTTTCATTTTAATATTTATTATTATTAGGGATTTAAACCTGCAATCATTTGATTGCCTATACTACAGTATATTTCTATTAAAGCTGTGATAATGATATTTAGTCACTTATATAGCACCATTAATTACATCAACAACATTATTCCCATGGGGGGTTCACAGTCTACATTCCCTATCAGTATGTCTTTGTAGTGTGGGAGGAAAACCAGAAATCTGGAGGAAGCCCAGCAAACACATGGTGAACATAGACCCCTTGCAGATGTTGTCCTTGGTGGGATTTGAATTCAGGATCCCAGAGCTGCAAGACTGCAATGCTAATCACTGAGCCACTATGCCACCCTGTGATAACAATTTTTGATTATTATTATATATTTACTTTTATCTCTTTATGTTTAAACTAAAATATAGGGGGTTGTCTTAGAAATTCTCAGGGGGTGATTTAGACATTTTCATATAAGGTGTGTGTGTTTTTATTATTTTACTTTCTACTTTATTATATAATCTTTGTAGGGAACTTGAATTGAACCTGTGATTGTTTGATTACTTTTAAAATATAGTACTACAAAAAACTGTCCCCTATGAATCTCATCCTGTAGCTGAGCTTCAATAGGGTGCCGATATGCTGGCGACGAGGTCCTTTAGGCTATCGGCTGGTGAGCGTGCACACCGGCAATTAAGCTATCTAGATGCCAATGTCAGTGATTGATGGTGTCAATTAAATTTACATCAGCAATCAAGTCTAGCTCAAATTGCCAGGTATGTATTAGAACCAGCATATCTTGGGTCTGATGCAGGCTCTGCTTCTGAGCCTGCCCCATAGATGAGCACCTTCACTGTGATGTCCAGTTATATTAGGATTTGCAAAGGGGTTGGAGATTAAAAATGACTGGTCTTAAGACTTATCCTTGTGACCCCTACTGCTGACTTTAACCCATTTAGAGAATGTACCATTTACAACATCTTTTGTATTCTGTCCTTTAAGCAGTACTTTACTAATATGCATATAATGTCCCCTACTCCATATTTCTGAAGCTTGAGTATAAGGCTATTGCATGATGCAGTATCAAATGTCTTTCCAGAATCAAGATACGTCACATCAGCTGCATGACCATGATACATATATGCGCCAATTTCTATGAATGCTAGTAAATGGCCTATGACAGAGACGAGGTTAAGATCCCTACTATTGAATTTCTAAAGGCCATTTAACTATCTTCAGCAGTATAGTGTTAATAAAACATATACCTGCTATAAACCAGTCTTTCTCTTTTAGGCATACTTTATATCCAAGCTTCCAGACCTGACACCTTTGTATACTTCTTTATTATACCTCAACCTTTCCTTTAATGAATTCTGGCAATTCCCTTCAGAGGTAAGTTACATGTTTTTTATAAATGGATCTTTGCGGTGCTGGTTTTAAAAACCCTCCTTAAATTTGCCACCTAAAGTAAGAGTAGTATAATGTAGAGGCAGAGAACCTGTTTCCAGTAATGTATCACTGACTGCATTGCTTGCTGTAGTTTTGATAGTGTTTTATCACTAGAGGACTAGTAAACCTGCTACTTTGTATTACTCCATATTCAGAAGCTCTGTATAATTCCACCCTCACCACTAATTGGAAGAAAGAAAAACAAATATAATTCTTCGGGATGTAGCATGAAAAAAATATAAGTGCAAAAAGTGACCACATTAAACTTGATGACAGTTCTCTTTAAGTGGACATAGCAGGCAAGACTTTTAGGGCCGCTTTACACACACCAACTTCTGTGACCAACTTCTGAACAGATCTCTGGTTGCAGTGAAATCATGGACACATTGTTACATTTGTACACAGCCACAAAATGGAGCAATGTGTCCATGATTTCACTGCAACCAGAGATCTGTTCAGAAATTGGTCACAGAAGTTGGTGTGTGTAAAGCGGCCCTCACTGGATGGCATGTAAATCAATGAAGACCAGCACAGCAAGGTATACAGTAGAACAGATTGAGAAAGAACAAAGCCAGAAGTGTGGATTTAGGCTGGTTTCACAATGTCGTCTTGGCCACATCAGGCCGAAGACGCCTTCATCTGCATCCGCCGATGCAGTGATAATCATAGACTGTGAGCCCTCGTGGACAGGGTCCCTGCCCCTCCTGTACCTGTACGTCCTGATCGCCTAGATTTAGTGTACTTGTTCTTGTCTCCCTTATCCTCATGTAAAGCGCCATGGAACCTAATGGCGCTATATAAATAAATAATAATAATAATAATCTCCATGCTGCCACAGCATTTTTACGGCTGCTGTGTTTCTATAGAAATTTCAGGTATGGTCAGCCCGGTAGGGGTCGAAAGGAGGAAGAGAGGAGAAAGAGAGAGAGCGAGACACCCAGAGCTGGTCTGAACATGCTCAGACTACTCTGGGCATGATCAAGAGTGAGATCCTAAACCGTCGTGGCCACATTCACCAGCGGCTGAATGCCCTCGTAGAGATCAATGTGTCATTTAGACGTATTGTGCCGCATCCAGATGTATCAGGATTTTTCAAGCAACACCGAATAGCAACATTTTGCTGTCAGGGGTGCGCAAGAGATGCCGCACTCGTCTGCATCCGGCTAAATCCTGATACCGCCTGATGTCTCTGCATCCCGATGTTAAATATAGGGACACATGACTGATCGGAATGCATCAGAATTTTACCTGACACAGACACAAGACAAAAAAATCCAGATGTGAAACACCCTTACCCATGAACAGTATATGTAAAATCAGTATAGGACTTGCAGCAATCAAATGTGTAGTTGAAGTCCTTCAGCAAATTGATGGACAATAGCAGAAATATATGCAACTTGCAAATTAATGAATGGTTGACTGCAGGCTTATTTTAGTCACTACTTTACATCACAGATGTGCTGCCTCTTGTTCAATGTTACTAAGGCTTCATCTGGGCAACTATCCTCGGCATGCGACAGCAGCCTTACTATACCTGATAAATTGTTATTATTACTTCCATATATTGCAGGTGTATAATCTTCCGTATTTGGAATCACTTAAACTAAGAAACAACCCGATGAAGGAGATCCCTCATGGTATTCACAAGCTGAAGAGGCTCCGAACTCTCATTGTATCCTTTTGCTCATTGTCATCTCTTCCTGCTGGGTACGAGGCTCACAACATTGTAAAATGCTTAAAGGAGAATTCCCATCTGTTACATGTATAGCATGTCCACAGAATATTCTAGAAATGTATGTATGTATCTAGAGATGCACATGCAAGGCCGGTTCCAAGTGTTTGTGGGCCCTGGGCGGAAGAGTCTCAGTGGGTACCACCCCCTCATCTCCTGCTGCTGTACATCACACCTTATGCTGCACAACAGGTTTATAATTTAAGGACTGGCATCACCTTAATGTGCAGGTGCAGGCAAAAAAATATGTGTATGCACTAAAGGGAGTAGGTTTGCTGCAACACTGAACACAATATGCTAGAGAAAGAGCTAAATGGCTGATACATGAAATGCAGGATTGTCTGTGCAGCTAAGAAATGCATGTGTGATAAATGAACTCAGTAAATACTATACTGGAGTAAATGAATTGAGAGACTTAGCTTCATCACTGACGTCACTGCGAAGAGCCCGGTAACTACGCCAAAGTGCTCTCAAACTTACCGGGTCCTACTCTAACACTGTATGTGGAATATACTGCTGGGATAAGGTTTATAATAAGTATAATAAGTTCATTTATCACACATGCATTTCTTAGCTGCACAGACAATCCTGCATTTCATGTATCAGCCATTTAGCTCTTTCTCTAGCATATTGTGTTCAGTGTTGCAGCAAACTTACTCCCTTTAGCACAACAGGTTTAGACAGAAGAAAATAGGAAAAACATTCTTCCCGTTAATTCAAGCTTTCCTGGCGGTGTAAAAGGGAGGTGTGATTAGCACTAATTTTAATGTACTAAGATAGAATACGGTGACAATAAATCTATTGTTGGTGTCTTCATGCAAATTGTATTTAGACACACACAGCTCTGCTATATGCCCATCATAAGAAGAAATATAGATGTCCATTTGATTATAAGTGGAATAGATCTTTATTTCTCTGTGTTTTGTGGTGCTCTCAACACTTCTTCAGGAGCACTCCTGAAGAAGTGGTGAGGGCAACACGAAATGCATAGACAAACAAAGATCTATTCCACTTATAATCAACATGGACATCTATATTTCTTCTTATGATGGGCAGGCAGTGCAATTAAGTACCCATTTTCTGATCTACACTAAGGAATCTCTACCATGAGTTTGCATCAGCCAACGATGCCTATATAGTGGTTGTGTCTCACACAATCATACCAGGTGAGCCAATCTGATTTTACTGTAACTTTGTATTGTGTTGGATAAGACCCTATTGAGCTTATTCTCCTTCCAGTCATAGACGTACATGACACTGCTACATGCATGTGTAGAAACATACAGCTCTACTAGATGCACGTATAAACACATATAGACATATACAGCTCTGTTACATGAGCATATGGACACACACAGCTCTGCTATATGAACATATAGACACACAGCTCTGCTACATGCACATACAGACACAGCTCTGCTACATGCACACTACATGCACATATAGACACACACAGCTCTGCTACATGTACACACACACACAACTCTGATACATGCACATATAGACACACACAGCTCTGCTACATGTACACCACACACACAACTCTGATACATGCACATATAGACACACACAGCTCTGATACATGCACATACAGATATACACAGCTCTGCAACAGATATTTACTTACACACACATGCTATACCAAATCTTGCAGTTCTTGATTGGTGCAGAGCTACATGGAGGCTGCAGCACTGAGCACCTGCTGGACCTACCAGGAGCTTCCTTTCAGTCATGTGATCAGTCACATGACTGGAAGGTACTTCAGCTGCACGACTACTGCAATCTCCGTGTAGCTCTTGGTATGCTTCCTCTTCTGCTCTGTACCGATCACATGAAATAGTGCAGAGCAGGAGAGAGGGCAGCTGTCTGAGTGGGTCCCCAGGTGCTGACACCGGCGATGGATGCAGATCCCACCTCTGTGATCCACAACTAAACAAGCCTTTTCATTTGAAGCTGCTAGAGAATAGGAGTCCTCTCATGTTTACTAAAGATTTGACATCATTTTTCAGAATTTATTATACTTTTCCTTTTTTTATGTAAAATAGTTAGATTTTTGTGTTCTACAGCATCAGTCCATGGTATAACTCATTACAGTATGTGCTTGAAGACATATGTTGCATTGTAATTCTGTATTTTTTAGCAAAAGACCTAACCAAGCGTGTTCTGCACATCAGTGTCTTGTTTTAATGTCTCTTCTGTCTCTTTGACAATTTCTTTTTTAATTTTATGGATCTGATGGATGAATCTTAATTTTTTAAAACGTTTTTTGTAGGCTGTTTCTTTTGCCGTATCTGCAAGTGCTGGATGTGTCGTACAATAATATCACTTTAATTCCAAGAGACATATATAATCTCAGGTAATAAATAATACATGTATATTATGTAATAATAGGTTGTTGAAAAGTGGAGCTAGTCAAGAAAGGGGGCTTTGACTAGTCACAAGGACTACTCAAAGGGCATTTTTTGGTCAAAGTTGTAGCTGCTAGAAAACCTGGAGGATCACCCTGTATAAATCCTCCTATTTCATAAATTGTGAATACTTGATCGAGTTAGGCCCAGCGCTAACAGTAACGCCTTAGCAATGGCAAAAAAGGGATAATATGAAATAGAATAAAGTAACGTACAATGGTAAATAGTTAACCCTTCTACGGGATGTTTATTTTCTTGGTTAAATTCATCTTAACAACGTTAAAAGTGGTTTATTCTAAAAATTAACAAACAATTATTTAAAACTATATACAGACATTATTCGTTTCCTTGACTGGTGATTGCCAGTATTTATTGGGTCTGTTCAATTTTCTGGTTGATATCTTTGGTGACCTATAAAAGATATTGACTGTTAGTTTAGCCGTGACCTCTCTGTTTACTCTAAAAATGGTTAGGACATATATGACTCTATGGTATCTTACCCTTTAAGCTTTTCTTCGTAATTCATCTATGGAAGTTGTGCGATGGTGCCACTGTAACACGTGAACTGCTGAGGGATAGAATTATAGCTTTTAATACCAAGGTATATTGGTGGTTAGTTTTACCATCTATGATTGGTCTATTTACCTCTGGTGATGGATCTGGTGATACTCCTAGGGGGTGTTAGGTTGTTGGATAGTAGTTTAGGGTTATTGATGTCTTCTGTGCCGGATAGATCTAGTGGAATATGGTGGTACCCTGTATTATTAGAAATAAAGAGTCTATTAAATTGTTCACCTTTACCACTCAGGGTAACCGAGGTGTGTAGAATTACCTTCAGTGTATCCTTTGATGTTTTACTGTTGTTATTTCGTGCATATTTTTGATTGAATGGTTGTACTATATAAAATAAAATAAAATAAATTTGATATTCAATTATATTAATCTTCTCAAAGTCAAGGAATATGGATGAAAAGCAAATTTGATTATATATGAGTCGCCCATCGGTGGCCGTGGGGTACTCGGAAATGGGCCCTCTTGTCGTCGTCTGGGGCTGCAGGATGTCACGGTGTGCTGAACCGGCTCCGTGGTCCCGGGCGTGTCAATGAAAGGGGCGAAAAAAGTTTTTGATTAATGAAATTGTGACGTCACCCGTAGTTTGCAGCCATAGATAGCCACCACTGCAGTCGGGACCTCTGGGGATGATGGATGTTTGAAGCAGAGATGTTGCACCCTCCACGTGTAGGGCTGGTCCCTAGGCCTACTATGTAAAAAGTTATGTACAGTTCTCCGTATCCTCAGGCAACCTCCTGCTGATAACTTGCAAACTCAATTTCCACCTCTCAGGCACACAAATGAAGTCTCACACAGTTCTGAGCTTTTACCGGGTTTACTTCTTCACTCATTAGGTGTTACAACACACTTCAGTACACAGCGGCTTCGGTGCATTATCAGCAGCTGGGACGGCTTGTCTGCAACACCCCCTTTCATGTTGCTTTTGGGTCTCTTTCACTTTATTCCGCACACTAACTACAGTCCAGCAGTCACGGGCTCTCTGTGGGCACCCTTCCGGGTCTCCTAGCCCTAGTTTGACAGCCTTCTTTTCGCTGTGCCGGAGGTTGGGTCTCGGGACATAAAGACCCTGCACCCCGCCGGAGTTCGTGGTTGGGGCATGCAGCTTCCCTGCCACTTCAGCAGAGCCAGCACTCTGGTTCCGGCTCGATCCCTCGGTGTTCCCGCTGACTTGGCCACACCTTAGACCCCCTCTATCCCTTGGTTCTCAGCCTGCAACCTAGGCTAGCCATACGGTGGCACCGGCTGCTGGTTCCGGGTTCTTTCAGTCTGGTCTCTCTCTGACTACCTGGCTGATGGGTGTCTCTGTTGTTCTCTCTCCTTCTCCCGCCAAACTAAAAACTCCTCTCCTTGGTGTTATGTGTTCCTTTTTGTTGTGTCGTCTCCACCCCTTACCGGGCTCTGTCCTACATTCCACCCTCCACCTAGCTTTTCCCACTATCCCGTTGCTAGACATGAAGTAACTTAGACTTGGGATCGGGGGATGTGTTGGGTGTGTGTGTGGGTTGACCGACTTGCCAGTCCCAGCTGCTGCGACATCTCGTGGCAACCGGTCCGCAGGGGCACCACATATAAGGTCTACCTTATATTGTTTCACAATCACTATTTCACCCTTGGGATGGGTTAGGGGGATCACTCTTGCATCATCTAAAAAGTATAACACCTAAATGTTAATTTACAAAGTAGTAATTGTGATTACATCTAGCCCTAATGGGTGTTTGTCCTGGTGCTTCATCCACCCTTCACATGTATGATGTTAGATAGTGCTATACTTACAGACTTAGGGACAGAGAACACTGCTTTAATAATAGTTATGGTCATATGTGAAACATTGCTTTAATGAAACTGACAACCACAAGCTGGAGATGGTTCTCAATGCCCACTTCAGTGTAGTGTTAATGGCCACCTAGGTGAACTTTATGTTTAACCCTGGGGGTCCTAGCTATTACAGCTATACAGGGCTTCCTAGAATGGATATTACCAAAAACAGTTAATTCCATTCAAACACTATGTGGTTAAAAACTGCACAGTACCTTGTCCAGGTAATTCTCCGTGGATCTGCGTCTTTGTCACCGTTGTACACGTTGGAGCAGGGGCCGAGAGCGCACGCCGTATGCTTCGTTGGTGCACTTCCTTGCGCCTGGCAACCCAAGTGTAACAGTTCCAGCTACATATGAAAAACGGGTCTCATCCCTTAAAGTCAACCTGGCAATCTGTCTAACAAGGCACAGAGTATATCCTAGAATCTTTTTCCAAACATAACGAAGGGGTTGTGATTACTACAGCACCAAAGCGACAGGATTCATCCTATACCATTATTGAATCTCATCCCTCTTCATTCTACTTTCCAATTGTCTTCCTGACGAAGGCTCATGCCTGAGTTGAAACGTCGTTTTTTTGGAAACTACACACTTTGCACTGAAAATTAAAAACCTGAAAAGCAACTACCATTTTCCTTTTTTCTTTTTTCACACGATGTGTGCCAGGGCTAAAACTTAATACTATTTTTAATTGAAAGCCTAGGTAAAACTAGGCAGCATAGGGCCGGTATTCTCAGCGGGGTGAAGGCCCATTGTTTTAGGGCCTCCATGCTAAAGAATAGTAGCCGCAGCCGACCCTGAAAATGCATGGGAAAGACCATGCTAAAAATGCTGTCAGTGTGCTGTGTGATTTTTTTTTTTTTTTTTTTTTTTTTTCGCACCCATTGATTTACATTGGCTACCCGCATGTGATGTATCTGTGCAATCACTGCATGCTGCGATTTTGAACGCGTTCCAAGATCAGTGGAGGAAAAATCTGTCTGATTGTTTAACATTGGTCCGAGTGCAATGCGAGTTTTTCTCGCATTGCACTCGCATGAGTTTGACACAAGTGTGGCTTTACTTTTATTCTACTAAAGGCCGCTTTACATGCTAGAACCTCGTTAACGATATTGTTGAAATGTCACGGATTTGTGAACGTTCCAATTATATCGTTAGTGCGTCCTTGCGTGTAAACGAACGATGTAGGAAGGGAAAATCGTTAGAACGGTCATCACAAAAATGAGATCCTGACCTCAAATCTATCGTTCGTCATCCAATTAAGGAACAGTGAAGAAGCCACATCGTTCAGTGTGACACCTTTATAAACGAGCTTGTTCAAAATTCTCCTATTCCTGCCACTTTGGAAAATCGTTCAAAGGATGTTCTCAAAATCGCTGGCACGTTGCCAAATGCAAGATCGTTAACGTTATCCTTTTGTGTGACAACGCACCAACGATGTCGGCAGGATCGCAGTCACGTGACCTAGGGAACGATATCGTTCACCTATATCCTTATGTGTGAAGGGCCTTAAGCTCCAATTTTCTAACATGCAAGAATCAGATCACAGGTGTGGAGAAGATTGAGAGCTTAACTTCTACATTGCCTGCTTCAGTATATATGTCATGCAAGTGCAGTCTGCTTTTTGGTGCACAAATAAAGCAAGTCAGAAAAAGTGCCTAAAACGTCTAATAAATGTGGTTTATAACAGTTTTTTTTTTTTTTGCTCAACTTAATCTATGGCATGTCTAGCTTAGTTTGTCTCCTTGAAGTAATACTGAGGCCTAAAGCTAAACATGACCATTAGCTAAAAAAAAATGTAGGTCATGTATTTGCAAAATCGATGCTCTACAGACATATTGCCTTTTGTAATATATCCTATATAATAAAAGCCGAAGGCCACTTCCGGAATACTACTTCCGTGATGGCCTTTGGACACATGGTCCTGATGTCACCACTGCGCTGTCCCCCGGCTACAAGGAGCGGCGGAGGAACGTTCCGCTCTCGGAAGTTCCGTCCACCCTCCAGCCTCTCCCCTCCACCCACCACCGTACCTAGCGGGGGGCAGGGGGGCCGAGCGCCCTGTGCCCCAAGCCATGAGGGGCCCATTGCCCCCACCCCCTGGGGTACCCTGTGCTGCCAGCCGCCCGCCGCGCGCCCGGAGAGGAGGGAGGACGGGACTTCCTGTCCTGCACCTCTGCCCGCCCCTCCTCTCCTCCTACACCAGCCGCTTGCCGGCCGCGGTGAGTCTGCACCCACCCAGCTACGCCTCTGCCCTCCAGCCTCTCCAGCCTCCCCTGCCCTCCAGCCTCCCCTGCCCTCCAGCCTTCCCTGCCCTCCAGCCTCTCCAGCCTCCCCTGCCCTCCAGCCTCTTCAGCCCCTCCGCCTCCAACCTCTCCACCTCCCCTGCCTCCTGCCTCCCTGCTCTCCAGCCTCCCTGCTCTCCAGCCTCCCCTGCCCTCCACCTCTCCAGCCTCCCCTGCCCTCCAGCCTCCCCATGCCCTCCAGCCTCCCCTTCCCTCCAGCCTCCCCTGCCCTCCAGCTCCCCTGCCCTCCAGCCTCCCTGCTCTCCAGCCTCCCCTGCCCTCCAGCCTCTCCAGCTTCCCCTGCCCTCCAGCCTCTCCTGCCCTCCAGCCTCTCCTGCCTCCAGCCTCCTCCTCTCCAGCCTCCCTGCCTCCCCAGCCTCCCCAGCCTTCCTGCCTGCAGCCTCCCCCCCTCCACGCCTCCCCTCCCCTCCGCTCTCCCCCTCCGCTCTCCCCTCCAGCCTCCGCTCTCCCCTCCAGCCTCCGCTCTCCCCTCCAGCCTCCGCTCCTCCCCTCCAGCCTCCGCTCTCCCTCCAGCCTCCGCTTCTCCCCCTCCAGCCTCCGCTCTCCCCTCCAGCCACCGCTCTCACCTCCAGCCTCTCCCCTCCAGCCACCGCTCTCCCCTCCCGCCTCCGCTCTCCCCTCCGCCTCCGCTCTCCCCTCCCGCCTCCGCTCCCCCTCCCGCCTCCGCTCTCCCCTCCAGCCTCGCACTCCCCCCAGCCTCCGCTCTCCCCTCCAGCCTCCGCTCTCACCTCCAGCCACCGTTCTCACCTCCAGCCTCTCCCCTCCAGCCACCGCTCTCCCCCTCCCGCCTCCGCTCTCCCTC
This sequence comes from Allobates femoralis, assembly GCA_033576535.1. Classification (NCBI taxonomy): domain Eukaryota; kingdom Metazoa; phylum Chordata; class Amphibia; order Anura; family Aromobatidae; genus Allobates; species Allobates femoralis. Next base: position 596,674,135 of record JARQOC010000002.1, read on the forward strand.
CCGCCTCCGCTCTCCCCTCCCGCCTCCGCTCTCCCTCCCGCCTCTGCTCTCCCCTCCCTCCTCTGCTCTCCCCTCCCTCCTCTGCTCTCCTCCCTCCCTCCGCTCTCCCTCCAGCCTCCGCTCTCCCTCCCGCCTCCGCTCTCCCTCCCGCCTCCGCTCTCCCCTCCCGCCTCCGCTCTCCCCTCCCGCCTCCGCTCTCCCCTCCTGCCTCCCTCCATCCTCTCTCCTCCGCCTCCGCCTCCCTCCCGCTCCGCTCTCCCCTCCCGCCTCCTTCCCCTCCGCCTCCGCTCTCCCCTCCCGCCTCCGCTCTCCCCTCTCGCCTCCGCTCTCCCCTCTCGCCTCCGCTCTCCCCCTCGCCTCCGCTCCTCCCTCCCGCCTCCGCTCTTCCTCCAGCCTCTCTTCCCCTCCAGTCTCTCCCCTCCAGCCCCGCTCTCACCTCCAGCCTCTCCCCTTCAGCCACCGCTCTCCCTCCAGCCTCTCCCCTCCCACCTCCGCCTCCCCTCACACCTCCGCTCTCCCTCCAGCCTCCGTTCTCTCCTCCAGCCTCCGCTCTACCCCCAGCCTCTGCTCTCCAGCCTCCCCCTCCCGCCTCTGCTCTCCCCTCCCGCCTCTGCTCTCCCCTCCCGCCTCTGCTCTCCCCTCCCGCCTCTGCTCTCCCCTCCGCCTCTGCTCTCCCTCCCGCCTCTGCTCTCCCCTCCCGCCTCTGCTCTCCCCTCCCGCCTCTGCTCTCCCCTCCTGCCTCTGCTCTCCCCTCCCGCCTCTGCTCTCCCCTCCCGCCTCTGCTCTCCCCTCCCGCCTCCGCTCTCCCCTCGCGCCTCCGCTCTCCCCTCCCGCGTCTGCTCTCCCCTCGCGCCTCCGCTCTCCCCTCCCGCGTCTGCTCTCCCCTCGCGCCTCCGCTCTCCCCTCCCGCGTCTGCTCTCCCCTCCAGCCTCCGCCCTCCCCTCCAGCCACCGCTCTCCTCTCCAGCCTCCGCTCTGCCCTCCAGCCTCCCCTCTCCCCTCCAGCCTCTCCCCTCCTGCCTCCGCTCTCCCCTCCAGCCTCTCCCCTCCAGCCTCTTCCCTCCAGCCTCTTCCTCCAGCCTCTCCCCTCCAGCCTCTCCCTCCAGCCTCTCCCCTCCAGCCTCTGCTCTCCCCTCCAGTCTCTCCCGTCCCGCCTCCGCTCTCCCCTCCAGCCACCGCCCTCCCCTCCAGCCTCTCCCCTCCAGCCTCTGCTCTCCCCTCCAGCCTCCGCCCTCCAGCCTCCGCTGTCCCCTCCAGCCTCCGCTGTCCCCTCCAGCCTCCGCTCTGCCCTCCGCCCTCCTCTGTCCTCTGCCCTCCAGCCTCCCTCTCCTCCGCCCTCCAGCCTCCGCTCTCCCCTCCAGCCACCGCTCTCCCCTCCAGCCTCTCCCTCCCGCCTCCGCTCTCCCCTCCAGCCTCCGCTCTCCCCTCCAGCCTCCGCTCTCCCCTCCACCCACCACCGTACCTAGCGGGGGGCAGGGGGGCCGAGCGCCCTGTGCCCCAAGCCATGAGGGGCCCATTGCCCCCACCCCCTGGGGTACCCTGTGCTGCCAGCCGCCCGCCGCGCGCCCGGAGAGGAGGGAGGACGGGACTTCCTGTCCTGCACCTCTGCCCGCCCCTCCTCTCCTCCTACACCAGCCGCACGCCGGCCGCGGTGAGTCTGCACCCACCCAGCTACGCCTCTGCCCTCCAGCCTCTCCAGCCTCCCCTGCTCTCCAGCCTTCCCTGCCCTCCAGCCTTCCCTGCCCTCCAGCCTTCCCTGCCCTCCAGCCTCCCCTGCCCTCCAGCCTCTTCAGCCTCCCCTGCCCTCCAACCTCTCCAGCCTCCCCTGCCCTCCAGCCTCCCCTGCCCTCCAGCCTCCCCTGCCCTCCAGCCTCCCCTGCCCTCCAGCCTCCCCTGCTCTCCAGCCTCCCCTTCCCTCCAGCCTCCCCTTCCCTCCAGCCTCCCCTTCCCTCCAGCCTCCCCTTCCCTCCAGCCTCCCCTGCCCTCCAGCCTCCCCTGCCCTCCAGCCTCCCCTGCTCTCCAGCCTCCCCTGCCCTCCAGCCTCTCCAGCCTCCCCTGCCTCCAGCCTCCCCTGCCCTCCAGCCTCTCCTGCCCTCCAGCCTCCCCTGCCCTCCAGCCTCTTCAGCCTCCCCAGCCTCTCCTGCCTCCCCAGCCTCTCCAGCCTTCCCTGCCCTGCAGCCTCTCCCCTCCCGCCTCCGCTCCTCCCCTCCACCCTCTGCTCTCCCCTCCACCCTCTGCTCTCCCCTCCACCCTCTGCTCTCCCCTCCACCCTCCGCTCTCCCCTCCACCCTCCGCTCTCCCCTCCAGCCTCCGCTCTCCCCTCCCGCCTCCGCTCTCCCCTCCCGCCTCCGCTCTCCCCTCCACCCTCCGCTCTCCCCTCCACCCTCCGCTCTCCCCTCCACCCTCCGCTCTCCCCTCCAGCCACCGCTCTCACCTCCAGCCTCTCCCCTCCAGCCACCGCTCTCCCCTCCCGCCTCCGCTCTCCCCTCCCGCCTCCGCTCTCCCCTCCCGCCTCCGCTCTCCCCTCCCGCCTCCGCTCTCCCCTCCAGCCTCCGCTCTCCCCTCCAGCCTCCGCTCTCCCCTCCAGCCACCGCTCTCACCTCCAGCCTCTCCCCTCCAGCCACCGCTTCCTCCCCTCCCGCCTCCGCTCTCCCCTCCCGCCTCCGCTCTCCCCTCCCGCCTCCGCTCTCCCCTCCCGCCACCGCTCTCCCCTCCAGCCACCGCTCTCCCCTCCCGCCTCCGCTCTCCCCTCCCGCCTCCGCTCTCCCCTCCCGCCTCCGCTCTCCCTCCCCTCCAGCCTCCGCTCTCCCCTCCACCCACCACCGTACCTAGCGGGGGGCAGGGGGGCCGAGCGCCCTGTGCCCCAAGCCATGAGGGGCCCATTGCCCCCACCCCCTGGGGTACCCTGTGCTGCCAGCCGCCAGCCGCCCGCCGCGCGCCCGGAGAGGAGGGAGGACGGGACTTCCTGTCCTGCACCTCTGCCCGCCCCTCCTCTCCTCCTACACCAGCCGCACGCCGGCCGCGGTGAGTCTGCACCCACCCAGCTACGCCTCTGCCCTCCAGCCTCTCCAGCCTCCCCTGCCCTCCAGCCTCCCCTGCCCTCCAGCCTTCCCTGCCCTCCAGCCTCTCCAGCCTCCCCTGCCCTCCAGCCTCTTCAGCCTCCCCTGCCCTCCAACCTCTCCAGCCTCCCCTGCCCTCCAGCCTCCCCTGCCCTCCAGCCTCCCCTGCCCTCCAGCCTCCCCTGCTCTCCAGCCTCTCCAGCCTCCCCTGCCCTCCAGCCTCCCCTGCCCTCCAGCCTCCCCTTCCCTCCAGCCTCCCCTGCCCTCCAGCCTCCCCTGCTCTCCAGCCTCCCCTGCCCTCCAGCCTCTCCAGCCTCCCTGCCCTCCAGCCTCCCCTGCCCTCCAGCCTCCCCTGCCCTCCAGCCTCTCCTGCCCTCCAGCCTCCCTGCCCTCCAGCCTCTTCAGCCTTCCCAGCCTCTCCTGCCTCCCCAGCCTCTCCAGCCTTCCCTGCCCTGCAGCCTCTCCCCTCCCGCCTCCGCTCTCCCCTCCGCTCTCCCCTCCACCCTCCGCTCTCCCCTCCAGCCTCCGCTCTCCCCTCCAGCCTCCGCTCTCCCCTCCAGCCACCGCTCTCACCTCCAGCCTCTCCCCTCCAGCCACCGCTCTCCCCTCCCGCCACCGCTCTCCCCTCTCGCCTCCGCTCTCCCCTCTCGCCTCCGCTCTCCCCTCTCGCCTCCGCTCTCCCCTCTCGCCTCCGCTCTCCCCTCTCGCCTCCGCTCTCCCCTCTCGCCTCCGCTCTCCCCTCCCGCCTCCGCTCTCCCCCTCCAGCCACCGCTCTCACCTCCAGCCTCTCCCCTCCAGCCCCGCTCTCCCCTCCGCCCTCTCCCCTCCCGCCTCCGCTCTCCCCTCACACCTCCGCTCTCCCCTCCAGCCTCCGTTCTCTCCTCCAGCCTCCCGCTCTACCCCCCAGCCTCCGCTCTCCCCTCCCCCCTCCTCCGCCTCCCCTCCCCGCCTTTGCTCTCCCCTCCCGCCTTTGCTCTCCCCTCCCGCCTCCGCTCTCCCCTCCCCGCCCTCCGCTCTCCCCTCCCGCCTCCGCCTCCCCTCCCGCCTCCGCCTCTCCCCTCCCGCCTCCGCTCTCCCTCCGCCTCCGCTCTCCCCTCCCGCCTCCGCTCTCCCCTCCCGCCTCCGCTCTCCCCTCTCGCCTCCGCTCTCCCCTCTCGCCTCCGCTCTCCCCTCCCCCTCCCGCCTCCCTTCCCTCCCGCCTCTGCTCTCCCCTCCAGTCTCTCCCCTCCAGCCACCGCTCTCCCCTCCAGCCTCTCCCCTCCCGCCTCCGCTCTCCCCTCACACCTCCGCTCTCCCCTCCAGCCTCCGTTCTCCCCTCCCGCCTCCGCTCTCCCCTCCCGCCTCCGCTCTCCCCTCCCGCGTCTGCTCTCCCCTCCAGCCTCCGCCCTCCCCTCCAGCCACCGCTCTCCTCTCCAGCCTCCGCTCTGCCCTCCAGCCTCCCCTCTCCCCTCCAGCCTCTCCCCTCCCGCCTCCGCTCTCCCCTCCAGCCTCTCCCCTCCAGCCTCTCCCCTCCAGCCTCTCCCCTCCAGCCTCTCCCCTCCAGCCTCTGCTCTCCCCTCCAGTCTCTCCCGTCCCGCCTCCGCTCTCCCCTCCAGCCACCGCCCTCCCCTCCAGCCTCTCCCCTCCAGCCTCTGCTCTCCCCTCCAGCCTCCGCCCTCCAGCCTCCGCTGTCCCCTCCAGCCTCCGCTGTCCCCTCCAGCCTCCGCTCTCCCCTCCAGCCTCCGCTCTCCCCTCCAGCCTCCGCTCTGCCCTCCGCCCTCCTCTGTCCTCTGCCCTCCAGCCTCCCCTCTCCTCCGCCCTCCAGCCTCCGCTCTCCCCTCCAGCCACCGCTCTCCCCTCCAGCCTCTCCCCTCCCGCCTCCGCTCTCCACTCCAGCCTCCGCTCTCCCCTCCAGCCTCCGCTCTCCCCTCCAGCCTCCGCTCTCCCCTCCAGCCTCCGCTCTCCCCTCCAGCCTCCGCTCTCCCCTCCAGCTTCCGCTCTCCCCTCCAGCCTCCGCTCTCCCCTCCAGCTTCCGCTCTCCCCTCCAGCCTCTGCCCTCCAGCCTCCACTCTCCCCTCCAGCCTCTCCCCTCCCGCCTCCGCTCTCCCCTCCAGCCTCTGCTCTCCCCTCCAGCCTCTCCCCTCCAGCCTCCGCTCTCCCCCCTAGCCTCCGCTCTCCCCTCTCGCCTCCGCTCTCCCCTCCAGCCTTCGCCCTCCAGCCTCCGCTCTCCCCTCCAGCCACCGCTCTCCTTTCCAGCCTCTCCCCTCCCACCTCTGCTCTCGCCTCCGCTCTCCCCTCCAGCCTCCGCTCTCCCCTCCAGCCTCCGCTCTCCCCTCCAGCCTCCGCTCTCCCCTCCAGCCTCCGCTCTCCCCTCCAGCCTTTGCCCTCCAGCCTCCGCTCTCCCCTCCAGCCTCCGCTCTCGCCTCCACTCTCTCCTCCAGCCTCCGCTCTCCCCTCCAGCCTCCGCTCTCCCCTCCCGCCTCCGCTCTCCCCTCCCGCCTCCGCTCTCCCCTCCCGCCTCCGCTCTCCCCTCCCGCCTCCGCTCTCCCCTCCCGCCTCCGCTCTCCTCTCCAGCCTCCGCTCTTCCCTCCAGCCTCTGCTCTCCCTTCCAGCCTCTGCTCTCCCTTCCAGCCTCTCCCCTCCAGCCTCCGCTCTCCCCTCCAGCCTCCCCTCTGCCCTCCGCCCTCCCCTGTCCTGTGCCCTCCAGCCTCCCCTGTCTTCTGCCCTCCAGCCTCCCCTGTCCTGTGCCTTCCAGCCTCCCCTGTCCTCTGTCCTCCAGCCTCCCCTGTCCTCTGCCCTCCAGCCTCCCCTGTCCTCACCCCTCCTCACCCCTCCAGCCTCCCCTGTCCTCACCTCTCCTCACCCCTCCAGCCTCCCCTATCCTCACCTCTCCTCACCCCTCCAGCCTCCACGCTCCTCACCCCTCCTCACCCCTCCAGCCTCCGCTCTCCTCACCCCTCCATATGCAATGTACAGTATGTGTATATATGTGTGTATGTAGTCACTTCCCTCACTTTGTCCGCACACATACACACACACACACTTCGCTATACTTACCACCGACCCTGCATCAGCCGCCTAGATCCTCAGTCGACATGTCGCCACACCCGAACTACTGGATCCAATATAGCGTCCAAGAAGTTTCCCCAAACTTCCTGAACGCCATATTGGATCCAGTCGTCTGCGGGCGGCGACATGTCAACTCAGGATCCAGCCGGCGAGGAAGATGCAGGGTCGGTGCTAACTATAGCGGAGTGTGTGTGTGTGTGTGTGTGTGTATGTATGTATGTGTGTGCTGACCACTCTGCCCACGGCGCTGCGCTGACCACTCTGCCCACGCCACTGTGCTGACCAATCTCACCGCACTCACTGCTAACCACTGAGCCACCGCACTCACTGCTAACCACTGAGCCACCACACTCACTGCTAACCACTGAGCCACCGCACTCACTGCTAACCACTGAGCCACCGCACTCACTGCTAACCACTGAGCCACCGCACTCACTGCTAACCACTGAGCCACCGTATACTCTGCTACCCACTGAGCCACATGTATACACACAATTCATTTCACCGCACTCCCCTAACTCTTAGTAAATAAACTATATATGGATTCTAGACTACCCGATTCTTTAGAATCGGGCCGCCATCTAGTCAGATATATTTGTATACATACTGACCTTCTATTTCAGTTGTTATTACTTGCCCTATTCCTGTTACATAGACCATACACTGGTGAATGTGCATTTACAGTACATTTGAAGACATAGCCTTCTATCCAACCTCTGCGCCCACACTCTTTGTTTCCAGAACCACTTTGTTCCTGCCTAGAAGAACCAAATTTAGTAGTATGGAATATATTCTGAAATTCCCATGTATGTTTTCTGAATGGTTTTTAATGGCCAAAAAAAACACAATCCTGTGTTCGCACTCACTTTCTTTATGGGGCTGAACGGAGAGCTGCAGTTGATTTTCTCATAATGGGCATGGGAGTAACGGGCATCTCCAACCCAATTGCTGAATCAATTTTTCAAAGTTCTTGGCTTTAAAATGGAATAAACATTGTGGCTAATGCATTGCAATATAAGCTTTGCATCCTGGACATTACAGCTGTGTCCATAGCTGTAGAACTGTATCCCTACCTGGATGTATTGTAGAATCAGCAATTTTAACCATGCAAAACTGCGGCTAGCGTTAAATAGGAGTGGATGTAGTGGTGTTTAAGCATAACTTTGTGTATGGTTTTCACAACAGCATGAGGAAAATGATGCAGTTTTATTCTCTCCAAACTAGATGTTTACTAGACTAGTCCTCACATTCAAGAAGCGCTTCCACTAAATGTGTACCCAAAGCCTTCTTCTCTGGTTTCAAGTGCCGCTTCAGTCCTCTTCTGACTCACATGACCATGACTTCAACACACCGGGTCACACCGAGGTCTATAGCTAAACCCGAACTCGCTTTTACAATGCAGACTTATAGAACCTCGTTCTGATGTGTCATAGACAAGTTAGAATTGCTGTCACGTGACCCAGAAGCGGATGAGAGAGTGCTGGCGATCCATGAGTAAATTACATATTAATTTACACAGGTTTAGTGAATAAAATATTTAGTGGGATTTTGCTTCTTTAAATGAGATCAAACAACTATTATCTTTTAAATAAGAAAATTATTCAGCAAATAGATTTCTTGCAAACATTTATTAATGTTGAAAAAATACTTTATGACAGAGGTCCCCAACCTTTCTGACCTTGAAAGCAACATTCAGCTGAGAGGGTCACAAGTCACATTCAGTTTGGAGAAACGGTCATGAGCCACATTCAGCTCTAAAGGGCCCGCTCACACAGGGAGATATCGCCGGCGATGTTGCCGGCAACTGAGGGGCGTGGTCAGAATGCGGCGACATCGCCGGAGAGTTGCCTCGTGTGATAGGGCGATAATCAGGCGAAAAATCGCCTGAGTCACATCGCCAGGTTTCCCAACAATGTGTGTAACGCGGCAACCTGCAATGTTGCGGCGATTCCGCCTATCTACAACATTGCGAGTTATCGCTCGCTGGGTTGCTGGGCAACCCAGCGAGCGATAGCCGCGGCAACTAGCCGGCGACATCGCCGGTAAGTTGCTCAGTCTGACATCTCCCCGGCGATGTTGTCAGGGATGTGGGGTCCCGCGATCCCCGGCAACATCGCCGGCGATATGTCCCTGTGTGATGGTACCTTAAGTGAGGATTGCAAGCCACATTCAGCTCATAGAGAAGGTTGCAAGCAACATTCAGCTCCAGCCCCCTCACAGTAGTGACACACAGAGCTCCTATTACTGGTAAAATGACAGACAAAGCTTCTCTACAGGAATCACAATGAGGCAGTATACCAAGGTCCAGGTTTACCTACAGTACCCCATTTAGATCTGCTCTCCTGTGTGGGGTTAGTCACAAAAGTCACCTTCTGGATACCTGCTTTTCATAGCTGTTTGCTAGCCCTGGTGCTTATTTAGCAAGCTGAAACACACTTGCAAGCCACACATAACTGGCCCACAAGCCGCAGGCTGGGGACCCCTGCTTTAGGGTATACTCACTGATGTATTTTGTGGTAGTCAAAAAAACCCTGTTTTCTAATGGAAACTACCTTTCACCAAATTTTCATGTTGAAGTGGACACATGATGTAATTGTCGCTTCAGAGTGGAAAAAACGTTTTAAAATTTTGCGTCTTGTCTTTGCGAATAGATTAGGTGGCATATTCTACTTTCAATACTAATGAGTTAACTTTTGTTATGTCCAAGTGGGTGTCAGATAGTAACTTTGTATACAGAGTTACATAACCTAAGTAAAAACTATCTGGTATTATCAGGGCCGCGACAGGGCATGCCTGGTATGACTGGTGTCAGGGGCCGGGTGGTGATTGACAGGAGAGGGAGCCCGGAGGACAGGTGAGGGGGTAGGCCCTATTTCCTCATTGCCCCACCCCTTCACCTCTTCTACAACTCTATCTCCTGCCAATCTCCTTTGGGGCCTTCCCCATCACCTCTGGAATGGCCCCTCTCCTGCTAATCAACTCCAGGACTCGCCAACTCACCTGTCCATCACCGTTGCGGCCCATAGCCACCGAGGCAGAGAGGGAGCCGGCCTGGCCGAGACTGTGTGACGTCAGTCTTAGCCAGGTTAGTACTCCGCATGAACCTGATAGGCTGACATGCACAGTACAAACAGAAAGTCATGCTGGCGGCAGCATCAGCATGGAAAGGAGCATGGCCGCCAGCAGGATGCAGAGGAGTCAGGACAGAGTTGCTGGTGAGTATGCAGTCTGAGTGTCTGTCTCTGTGTGTCTGCCTCTCTATGTGTCTGTCTGTCTGTGTGTCTCTCTGTCTGTGTGTCTCTGTGTTTGTGTGTCTGTGTGTCTGTCTCTCTGTGTCTGTCTGTATGTCTCTCTGTCTGTGTGCCTGTCTGTCTCTACACAGCACTATACTCTGTATACAAGTCCACCCTACATGCTGTTAATACTGTATATATATAGTGTGGACCTGAATATACAGTATAGGATATAATAATAGCAGTCTATTGTGCGTAAGGCCAGCAATCTATTGTGCGTACGGCTGGCAGTCTCTTTGCACACGTCTCACAGCCATCTCTAATGTGCATACATCCTGCAGCGTATGCATTTTGCATACATCCTGCAGCCGTCTGTATTGTGTATATGTCCCGCAGCCATCTGCATTGTGTATACGTCCCACAGAAATCTTTAATATGTAGACGGCCCACAGCTGTCTCTATTGTATATACAGGCTGTAGCAGTGTCTATTGTGTATATGGTCTGCCGCAGTCTCTATTGTGTATATGGCCCGCAGCAGTCTCTATTTTGTATTGTCTATTGTGTACAGCCAGCAGCAGTCTCTATTTTGTATTCTCTATCATGTGTATAGCCAGTAGCAGTCTCTATTGTGTATTCTCTATTGTGTGTTATAGCCAGCATCAGTTGTACTGTGTATGCGGCCCGTAGCTGTCTACATTGTGTATACAGCCAGCAGCAGTCTCTATTGTGTATTCTCAATTGTGCGTACAGCCAGTAGCAGTCTCTATTGTGTATTCTCTATTGTGTATTCAGCCCAAAGCAGTCTCAAGTGTGTGTGTGTGTGTGTGTGTGTGTGTGTGTGTGTGTGTATATATATGTATATGTGTGTATGTGTGAATATTAAAAAATATATGTGTGTGTGTGTGTGTGTGTGTGTGTGCCAGTGAGGGGCCCCAAAAATCCTAGTGGCAGCCCTGGGTATTATTGATTACTCTTTGTAGTTAGAATTGTGCTCGGACTGCCTAAAACATGCTTAGAATATATATTCGATCAGTGGTCATTTAGTAGCCTGGATCATGATGTGTAACCAGCCATTTAACCATCCTTATGTTCCTTATTAGTTCTGCCATGACTTACTACCATATTTTGGTCGCTTTGTGGTTTTAATGAAACCTAGTTATTTTTTTTCTAATCTTATTTATAGGGCCATGCTTGGTATGTCATGTCGATATAGCACATTTATATTTTTAGCTGTGGTATTTCTTGTTCTTCAACCACTAATCACGTGATTTATTTGACTTCAGTTCGGTTTTATTGTCCGTCTTTAATACATCCAGTAGAGAGTTAATACAGTAATTTTGCTGAACTGTGCAGATATGCTGTTCTGCACAATGCGTCAAAGCAAATACTTCTGTAATTGAGTAAAAAGAACAGTGTGTGCCTGACTAATAAAGAGGTAAAAGGCAGATCGGAAACACGCATTCACGACATCTACATCATCGGTGATGCAAGTGAATCTAAAGGTACTCCGCTGCCAGAACATCAACAAGAATATTCCCGAACTAGATTGCTAGAAGAAAAAAAGGTAGCCTTATTTACTAACAAAGGTAACAAAACTAATGCACTTAGTGTGCAGCAGCCCACTTGATATAGGTGACATGGGGGCAAAATGCTGATGAAACAACCTTTCAGATGCCTATTAATTCATGGACAGGGGATAAGGTGGTTGCTTAGTGTTAGAAATGCTTGTGTAGGGCACCAGTCACACAGATGTAGGGGATAGTTTCTGGTTTACAGACAATTAGTGATGGCCATACTATTAGTTCTATTAGATTTTAGATTAGGTGGGTTGCCCAGCACTATGTAAGGCCAACATTGATGGACTGGCTGCCTCCTGCAAAGAAATGAAAATAATGGGCTGTGAAATCTATTCTTATGCACATGAGAATTTCAACAATGGTAAAAGGGTTAATTAAGCCTATCTCTAAACTATGCACCTGCACCCAACTCATTCCTGTACAGCCTAGTATCCCTAGCTGCACGGTCCCTAGTGGCTCCTGCACAAGCTGGAATATCCCTAACCGCTACACTGGAGACTTACAACTCAGACCTAGCTGCCTGAAAGGTCATTGAGTTGTTCCTCGTACCTCCTTAGGAACCAGAGGGAAGGTAGCTGTATCCATTATAGGAAAAGCATGAAAAAATAAATTAGGAAACATGTGGAAACATACACTGTAACGTGTGCACAAGTGGAAAAAAATTAATTTAGCTTCCTACAATGTAACTACCAACAGAAGAAAGGAGTAAATAAGATAAATGAGACAACAAAGAGCAAATACCTAGCTAGCCTTTCTCTGACAGGAAAAATTCTTAACAATGGGCTAGAACTCTTTATTTGTATCCACACAGGAATATAGCCGACAGAGAAGGCTAGCATCTGGAAAGTACAAATAGCCACACCGAAAATGTGATAGGATAGAGTAAATGAAAAATCAAAATACCTGATGACCGCAAACCAAATAGATATAAAGAAAGATAAAAGACAAGCATTACCTGGAAATTATTAACCATGCTGTGGCTCCCGAGGCATGACATCTATAAAATAATCATGAGGTATTGGTTGATGCTTTGCCCAAAGCATGCAACCTCACAACTTATAGAGAGTCCTCATTGTCTTTTGAGTCCCTACATTAAAATAAAAAGCAAAAGACACAAATAAAAAATATCAGAAAAAGGCAGTCGCATTTTCTAATACAGGTCACAAAACTCATGCACTTACAGGATGCTACAGCTCCCCGCCCTCCTCCAGCAAGAAAGGTCTGAAATAAATTTCTCGTAGGGGAACACTTCACTAAAACATAATCAACTTAAATGTCCTATAAATACAAATAACGCAACCTTATTAAAGAATATTTATACTAATCATAAGTCAGAAATTGATATTTGGACAGTTTTTTGCTGGGCACAGGTTCACATGTATCAATATTATACCAGACTAGCTGTAGAGCTCTCAATGAGCAAATGTGAAAATAGGGAGGCAAGGCTTAAGAGATGCTTCCTCAAGAGCCACTGAAACATCTCAGCAGAGAGAAGCACCACTTACAGAAATAATAACAGGGTTTTTTTTGGAGGGGTGTGAGGGGGCGTTTTTTGGGGGGCTGGGGTGTAGGTTTGGGGGTGTTTTTGGGAGATGCAGGTTTGGGGAGCATCTTTATTTGGGGGGGATAGGGGTGTAGGGGTTCACTTTTTTGGGGAGGTGGCTGTAAAAGGTGCGCATTTGGGGCCCGTTTTTTTGGGGGGCAGGGATGTGGAAAGTGCAGGTCTGGCTTCGGGGAGGCTTTTTGGGGGGCATTTTTTGGGGAAGTGTTTTTTAGGGGGCAGGGGTGCAGGTTTGGGGGGCATTTTGGGGGGTGCACATTTATGGGGGACATTTTGGGGGGGCAAGGGGGATGCTAGGGCTTTTTTTGGGTGAGTGCGGGTTTGGGAGAGCACCTTTTTTTTGGGGGGAGCATCTTTCTTTTACAGCCTCCTAGCCCCCATCCCATAACTTTACAGTCCGAGTTCAGGGTTTGGACTCCAGTTCGAGCCACTTTCAAACCCCAAACCCGAACTTTAAAAAAAAAATGTCCGGGCAAGTTCATTGAACCCGAACATCGGCGAGTTCACCCATCAGTACATATGACAGATCAGAAAAAAATAAATCCAAACCAACAAATATTCTAATTCAAATTAAAATATCATTTACTCCTGTAACGTTTTTAAAGTTTTTTTTTAAAGGTTCTCAACCCTCAGACGGGTGTTCTATAAACTTGTCTATGATCCAGGATGTCTGATAACCCAGCAATTGATCCATTGATGCTTAATTACAGGACTTTTAAGCGTTAGAAATGTCACCAACTTTTTGCACAGTTTACATCAGTTCTGGCCATCTATGGCAAAGCTGAGCGGGGCAAGGCATGATGAAGAGGCCCTGACAAATTCATTATAATTTACACCATAAAAGAGGCATAATTTACACCAGAAGTGCATGGCACTGGTAAGATATGTCAAATCATTGAGGAACACACCTCTTAATCAGTTTGGACCTCTTCCTCCAGCTGTTTGATAAATAAAAGTATATTTTTTAATGCAATTACTTCACATGAGATGAGTCTTGTTAAGAAACTCATTCCAAAAAACCCTTTAAAACGATCACATCAGTTAATTCATGGAAATCCTGTTGTGCTTTCTTTTGTAGTTAAGACAAATGAAAATTGCATATTTACAAACCACAGATTATATCATGGTCAAAGCCACTTTATATGTTAACCACATAATTTCCCAAGAAGAGAACGTCTCGTTTGGAGACACAATAGCCTATCGCGTCGCACATTATCTGAACGTCTTCTGGTCTTTCTTGCAGTAATAATGTCTGGATGAGGGTGCTACTAGTGCATCTCAATGAATTAGAATATCATCAAACATCAATATCATATTACCATGTTTCAGGGAGCCCCTGAAACGCATTGACTAATAAATCAATACATTCACTCTTTGATGTTTCGTTGAATACGGCAGCGTGGTTTTTAACCCTTCATCCTCTCTACTTTTATTTTCAGAAATTAAGACCTTTGGGATTTCATTGGCTGTAAGCCATAATCATCAACATTTACTGAAATAAACACTTGAAATAGATCATACTGTTTGTAATGACTCTATATAATATATGCGTTTCACTTTTTGTATTGACTTAATTAAATAAATTAACTACCGTATTTGATGATATTCTAATTCATTGAGATGCACTAGTATACCCTTGGTATATCTGCTTGGTCCTCTGATTTTAGATAGTCCTGGATGTACAATCAATCAAGATATCTGTCTAATTATATTAGGCACTTTTGAAAGGGGGTCCACCAAAGTAATATTGAGCACTATATACCGTGTGTAATATAGGCACTATGGGCGGCACGGTGGCTCAAGTGGTTAGCACTGCAGCCTTTGCAGCACTGGAGTCCTGAGGTCCTGGTTCAAATTCTCACCAAGGACACTAAGGACAACATCTGCAAGGAGTTTGTGTGTTCTCTCCGTGTTTGCGTGGGTTTCCTCCAGGCACTCTGGTTTCCTCCCACATTTTAAAGACATACTGATAGGATATTTAGATTGTGAGCTCCAAGAGAAGACAGCATTACTGATGTATGTAAAGAGCTATGGAATTAATAGCGCTATATAAATGAATAATAAATAAAATACATGCCTTACCACTGTACATAGACACTTTCAGATGCATATGGGCAGGAAGAATATAATCCAAAAAGACCTCAGTCTGAATGGATGCCTAGATCTGTCCACAATAGGGAGCCACTGCAAAAGTAAAAAAAAACAAGTATACTGCACACCATAGGATATTTTTTGTGGCGGTCTTCTGTATAAGAAATTGCACTTTATGTCGAAAAAATAAAATTGTATTATCAAAAAAACAGTTGCACTCAAAACAGGGGAGGGGAGGCGTGCAGTGAAAATTTAAATGTGAACGTGCATTACTGCTATAGAAAAAAACCCTGAAAAATATTTTTGAAAAAAATGAGATACTTTGCAAATAAAAATGGTCAAATTTACTTGAGCCCAGTTATCACGACAAGGTGTACCGCTCAACTGGCTTCCTAACCTAGTTTTGTACCTCTCTTCAAGTCAAAACTCAACTCTTATATTTGGGCTGGGTTAGGACGCAGTTGAGCGGTACACCTTGTCGTGATACTTTGCAAGTTACTTGAGCCCAGTTATCGCATTTAAAAGAAAAAAGTTTTTCAGGATTTTTTTCATTGCAGTAATGTATATTCACATTTCAGTTTTCACTGTTTGCATACTTTGGACTTTTTCCCGCTCTCCATTTTGAGTGCAACTGATTTTTTGATAATGCTGGTCTTGTTCAGTATACATCAAGTCACACCTTTAGTTTAGGCGGTGGCGGCAATCCATTTATTTTGGTAAATAAACTCTATACTTTTGCAGACCAGTCTGATGGAGGCCAAAAGAAGACACTTTGGGCCTCTGGTGAATTGAGACTTATCAGTGGAAAATTATGCAAAAGGGTGCTTTTGGATTTTTGACTAAAGGGAAAATTTGTAGAACATGTGTAAGTGGAATAATGTGTATCTTCCTAGGGCGCTGGAGTTTCTGAACGTAGAAGGAAATAGTCTACCTGCCTTACCCTGTGGAGCACTGAAGCTGAAGCTAAAATACCTACGTGTGGGGAATAATCGGATGCACCCTCTATTCTGGAGCGAAAACACCCACATTCAACCACAACGTCTAATGGACTTGGCAGCTATGTCCTTTGGCAAAAACGACATGTTTCGCTATTTCCCTACTATTCCTAGTGAGGTGACACACATACTACAGAAGTAAGTCCTTCCACGTTCTGAGTTATAAATACTATTCCAAATTAGAGTCTCAGGAGTACAGAGTGCGTTAGCTACCCCCTATGGTTAGGGTGCGATATGTATCTCTATATAGTCCATTACGAGAACATGATAAATGTAGTGTAGATGTTCACACGTATAACCACGTAGTAACATAAGCAACAGGAAATTACAACACAGACCATGAACAGAAAGAAAGAATAAAACAAGTAATATAAAAGTCGTGGCTGTTATAACGGTCATTTAAGTCTGGTTTATACAGCACAGGTCTGTATAATTGCTCCCCCATTCCTCCCTACAGCTAAGTGGGCAGAGTCATTGTACATAGGCGTAGTCACAGAACATGGTATCTCCGAATTTTTAAAGCTAGCAAGAAGCACGTACTAAGTAATTTTGCCTTTTTTGAAGCGCCCTATTGTTCTTATCCACTATAATAACCCTTTTATGGCCTCCGTAAGGTATGTTGTCAACAAAACTGCCCTCCAAAAACAGTATGATACCCTCACAGTGAATTTTTCAACAGTACCCTCCAAAAGGAGATGCCCCCAACACAGTCATGGTCCTACAGTTCCCTCACACACATTGACGCCCCCAGTCACCTCAATACGGTATGAAAGCCCCACAGTCCCACAACACAGAGGATGGCCCTCCACAGTCCCAAAAAACAGTATGATGGCCCCTACACACAGTGAGTTTCCTCAGCCATTCACACAGTATAATGGATCCTATTCTGCTTTCCACAAAGTATAATGACCCCTATTACCCTCCACATAGTATAATGGCCCCCGTAGCACTTTGCACAGTATAATGACCCCCACGTCATCACACACACACTATATGATTACCCACACAGCCCCACCAGTCACACCACATACAGTTGATGGCCTCCAAAGTTCCCCCTTTTATGATGACCAGACTCCCAAACAGTATGCTGGCCTTACAGTATATACCCCACAAAGAATATCCCCAAACACAGTATATACCTACACATAGTATATCTACACAAACAGCGACGGCCACATATCCTACTCATTGCTAAAAGTAAAACTATTCGCCTCTATACCCCGCTGATTCTATTTCTGCACCTTGTGTTCTGGAGCTCCGCAGAGCAGGCACAATTCCGTGATTTCATCACCCCCGCTGTACGGAATCTCAGCTCAGAATCACATAATGAATGATGGAACATAGAGCTTGACAGCACATTCTTCCATCATTGTTTATAATTTTATCTGTATCCAGAATGCAGATACAATTGAAGGTGCGATGCTGAGCCGTTGGGAGGGGGGGAGATCAGTGCTGTTTAATGAACCCCATAGCGGCTGCTAGGTCTGTAGCTTTAAGTGGTACACACCTGATTCCATCTGTATTGACCTAGACTTGGAACTTGGAGTGGATACAAAAATGAGACAAGATATGAAGCAGGTCATTCACCTTAGTTAGCTGCAGACTAAATTCTCATTATGTGCATTGTTTACCTGGAGAAGTAAGGTGATTTGTTTGAGGGCTCTTTCAGACATCCCTGCAACACGGTCCATGCACAGACTGGTCGAGGCTCTCCCAACCATAGCGTGGCAGCTTCATATGTTTCTTTGAGGCTGTCATATTTGTCACAAGGGACCTACAGTCAGTCTGTAAACAGTCAAAACAAACAGGCTGGCCGCAGCTCTCCTAATCCAAGCATGACAGTCTCATAGAAAAATATGAAGCGGTCACTGGTCAGGAGACCCACGGCCAGTCTGTGCATTCTGGTCTATGCACGAACCGTCTTTAGTTCATGCTGCCTGCGGTTTGGACCAGCTTCTCACCTGACCAGCTCCTCACTAGACCGGTTCCCTTCAAGTCTGCCCATAATTTTTGGGCAACCAACTTTTGCAGTGTATCTGTAGGCTTCATCTTATCTATCTTCAGTCTGTCCTTTTTCTGCTTTTAGGACACTCTCTTGGCTTTGATGTAATTTCTAAGGTTTCTTTATTTTAGTTTGTCTGCCTTGTCAGCACTTGACCTCCGTATGTCTTGGCTTTTACAACATCAACGTTTTCTGATTATATTCCCTTCTCCATCCAGCTTAACAGTCTGTGACTGCTGCCGAGGTGTCTTATCTGGAGAAGGACTTCGCTTTATTCGACCTTGTGAGAAAATCTTTGGAATCCGCAAGCTGCCGTTTATGTTCCATGCTTGCTCGCCCTCCTGTTACAGAAGCTTTATGTGCCAGACAGAGTCACTTACTCATCATCTGTATGACAGCTAACGCTCATTCTTTATGGTAGTAAATTAGCAACATCTTTTTAATTAAAGAGAACCATTCAAGTCCCAATCTGCCACCCTTAAGGTACTGTTACACGGGGAAACATCGCCGGCACCTCACGGGAGCGCGCACGTTTTGGGAACTTTGCCAAGATCGCTGTGGAGATGTTACATGCAGAGACATCGCTGGCAACGCAGTAGCAATGTTGAAAGCATCTTTCGCTGCAAGGGTTAAACTCAACTCAAGGCAGCGATCATTTAACATTGCAGTGAATGGGGAAGTTGCTTTCAACATCGCTGTTGCGGTGTCAGACTGGGCGATTCTGCCAGATCGCCTGAGCAACATCGCCAGGTTTCACAACATGTTCTGAAACCAGGCAACTCCGCTCAAGCAACTTATCGCCGTTGAATCACCCTGTCACATGTAGCAACGCACGAGCGATTTCAGCGGCAACAGCGATGCCTACGTCACTTTTGGGCGATTGTGTCGGTGATGTTTCCCTGTGCAACGGTACCTTTACAATCTAGAGGCATATTCCTAGAAAAAGTTTTCTACCTGTTCAAAAACTGTTAAACAAGCACTCCTGACAATTGTTATAGCTAATAGCTAAATGTGTAATGGTGGGTTTACACACACCAATCATTGTATCCAATATCTGAACAGATCTCTGGTTGCAGTGAAATCATGGACACATAGTTCCATTTTGTGGCTGTGTACAACATGGAGCAATCTGTCCATGATTTCACTGCAACCAGAGATTGGTTCAGATATTGGATACAATGATTGGTGTGTGTAAACCCACCATTAATGCATGGGTAATGTAGTGCAAGTGTGTCAATATTCTAACCAGTCACAGTCCTGTCCAGTTGCACTGCGCTCTGTGTTACAATCTTACTTTATGCAGCATCAGAACGAAGCTCCATAGACATACAATGTAAGGACGCACTCCCACTGGCATATAGCCAGCATATAACTCGCGTGAGGATCACATTGTAATGCACAAACTGGATGACAGCTCCCCTGACTCGAACATGACAGCTGCATAAAAATACATGAAGCTGTCACTCTAAAGGTCAGGGGAGCGCAGACAGAGTGTGCATTACAATGTGATCCATGTTCTGGCTATACGCGTGCGAGAGCGCGCCCTGAAAGTGAATTCTGACTCGCACATAGAGTCCAGTGTGATCGATTGAGTCGAAACAGAAATCATGTAAGTGAGAAAAACTCCGGATTGGCACTACAAATCAGGGAATATGGCAAATGGTAAGTGTATGAACACTTGTACACTATATTAGATACACTACAGTTACACAGATTTGGCCAATAAAAGATTATTGGGAATGCTTCTTTGTCTTTTCATATGGATAGTAACCAAGACTAATCCAGCATCAGATCTATTTTCATACCTCGCTCATCCCCATCATGTCTTCTGCCCTGGAAATATTCCATGTAATGTCCTACTTTTTTGTCCTGCCCAGGAAGACATAATTATGACAAATCCTGGACTGAAGGTATTACTGCAGTTATCAACACACTGATATCTTTATTCTCCCAATTTGTGGAGAATGAAGTGGGCGGTACTGCTTGCGATAATTTTAGTTATCAACACATGAATATTACCATTGTACAGAGCTGTGTGGTGGGTTTACACACACCAATCATTGTGTCCAATATCTGAACAGATCTCTGGTTGCAGTGAAATCATGGACATATAGTTCCATTTTGTGGCTGTGTACAAATGATACAATGTATCCATGATTTCACTGCAACCAGAGATCTGTTCAGATATTGGACACAATGATTGGTGTGTGTAAACCCACCATAACAGCTCAGCTTTGTTCACAGTGTTGTAGCCGTTCTCAGGTGCAGCCGATCAGCTCTTTATTGAGGCGGACGAAATCAGAGCTGCAGTACTTGACAATGACCACTAGACACTGCTCTAGCGCTATGCTGTTACCGTATGTGAGCTGATCAGGGGATTCAGGTTGTCAGACCCCATCGGTTTTATGCTGATGTTATATACCAGCAATTGGTTATCAGTATCTAAATCCCTTTAATCCTGTTGTAGAATAAATGTTAAATTCAAGTAATTTATGAATGTGAACATCTGTTTAATAAAAAAAACACTTGATTGAATTGACGTAGAATCATTTATTAGATGTTACATTTGACATAAAAAGAATATTCAAAATAATTAGTTTCAAAGTACATTTTTTTTTATTCCCTTGTTCAAAACTGAATAATCCCAAATTTAATAACTTGTCTTGCTATTGCAGACCACCCTTTTCTTTACTAACCTTGGTCGCTCTTCTCTGCACTCGCTCTAGTTCAGCTATGTGCTTCTTAAACACCGGAGACCCAAATTGTACTCAGTCTGCATCTAAACAAGTCCGACCACGCTGAGATACTATGTTCTTTTCATGAGCATCTATGCCTGTTTCATCGTGGGGATATGGAGCGGACTTTTACCTGGTAGAGCAAGGCTGTCATTCTCTCAGCTGAAACACGTTTAAATCTTTTGTGGATGTAATCTTTTAAATGGAATAAAGAAGAATTTTCTGTAGATAAACTGGAATACCTCTTTTTCTGGATATGGAGCGGACTCAACAGTAAGTAACTGCTGTGTTACAGCCAGCATCTGCCTCCAATAGCCGCAGGCGAAGCAGATCTCTGTCTGCAACTGTTAACCTGTTAAATACCGCTGTCAAACTCTGACAGTGATCTACTATATAATCGTCTAATTCTGTCTGTAACAGAAATCCTGCATCTCTAATTGGTCGCGCCAGCCGCCCGCGACCAATCAGCAACAGACGCAGTCTGGCCGCGAATTGGCGCGGGATTTGAGCCACGCACGCTACCGCTAACCGTCGGGAGATCAGCGGCACTAGCCGCTGATCTCCCGATGGTAGCCGCGGGTCATCTGCCGCACGGAGGTTAGCGGCGACGCACGCAACCAGTAGATGACCGGTGCCAGTCGGTCATCTCCCGGCTGCTCGAAGCGGAAGTACCCCCGACCGCCATATTGGAACACCCAAGATATCAGTATTCCGATATGACGGCCAGGATTCAAATCCCCCGCCAAGCTGCGTGGGACAACGACCAACGACCTCAATACTACACCCTAGAGTGACAGGGTCCCAACGACCGCCATATCGTTGCTGTATCGCTGGTGAGATCTGACTGCTTGACATCTCACCAGCGATCACGTAGTGATGCTCCAGCGATCCCTACCAGGTCGTATAATTGTCGGGATCGCTGGAGCGTCGCCAAGTGTGACGGTACTATACTGATCGCTCATTGCATTATACTTAAATCTTCATAAATAAACTACATACATATTCTAGAATACCCGATGCATTAGAATCGGGCCACCATCTAGTGACGGGGCAATTTAACTCTTCCACTCCTCCACCGGTCACTCCAAATCAAAACACCTTGTTTAGAACATATTCATGGATAGGGGGAAGGGAAGCCAAAGGAGAGAGGTGAAAAAGAAGAGAAGGAAAGAATAAGAGAGAGAGAGAGAGAGATGAGAGAGATAAATAGATATATATATTTATCTTGAGTACATACCTGAACAGAAGAAAAACTTATTGTTCCATTTAATGCTATAAGCCAATATATTAGTTATAAAAGAAAAACAAATATAAAAGTATAAATGACATAGTTTAAATATATATATATACTATCAAATATAGGTAAAAATATATCTTTACCATATCTTTACCTCGACAATTTCCCCCTAATAAGTAAGTTTTTCTTCTAAATCTATCCCTAAATTTATTTATAAGGGGTCCTTTGAGACTGTCCATGTGATGGGTAAGGAGACGACTTGGGCTTTTTCAGTCAGACGCCTCAGAAATCTCTTTCCTTGTGAAAGGCACCAAAGCATCTAGACCCCCTACACTGGCTCACATGGAGTTCTCCCCGCCGCACTGTCCCTAATTTAATTCCCTAAACTGCATCTGATGATGGGGGAAATTCTTCGATTGTCTAAAAGAAAGACCCTTGGGTATCTCCCCTAAACTGATACTTCCATCTGTCAATGGATCAGCTTCTGTAACCAACTGGAAAAGAAAGATATATCTACCCCAGCATTAGCTTTTAATTCTGCTGCCAATTTAGTAATTTTCTTTAAGGGTTATCATGTTTTTCCCGTTTTTCCCCTGAATTTTGCGGGATATATGTACAGCATTCCTCCTCTCCCACCATTCCACAGACCCCGCCCTTTTCAGCTAGGAGCATATCAAGGGCCAACCTGTTTTGAAGAGTCATTCTTCCTTATAATTCACATGGAGTTGATCAACGCTTCTCCTTCTCTTGATGGTCTCACTGGAAAACTCCGGGTCCCATGGTAAAATTTTGAACTGCATAGCCAATTTAATTAGAGTGCATTGACCTGTCCAGGCATCGGGCAACCTGGATCGGAGCTTACCATCCCTACACAACTAGTAAATACCATACATATATCGTATATGTTGGCTGAGTAAATTTATACTTACAGAGCTGTTTTCATTACAAAATTCCAATTTAAAGGTTCCTACTAACATATTGCTGTTATTGTCGGAGATATAGCATATATAATTGTCCTTCAATATAATTACTCCTTCTGGAATTCTCATCTTCGGCTCCTTGTGGATTAACAGAACATATTCTGGACAGTCAGTTGTATCTCTGCCTTTCAAAAAAATTCATTTAGATTCTACAGTTAAATTAATTTCGCTATTCATTGGCTGTTTTCAGAGTCCAATCTGTCGAAGGGGAAAGAAACCTCAAACATATTAGAAACGGTCTGGGGAATTGTGTATCAGGTTTACACTAATTAGTAATATATAACCTTAAAAATATAAGACTCATTCTCCCTTGAACATTTTATCATATACTACTATCATTATGGAGGGTATACAAAGGATATGAACTTCTTAAATATCTGCAAATAAGCACAGTTATCCACACGCGAAAGATACATTACAAAAATCATAACCCATTGATTTGTAAAGAGAAAGTACATAAGAACAAAAACATGAGATATACAGCCCTTTGACGATTGACCTGACCACTCATAATAGTCAAACAGATATAATAATATCAGACAATATAATTATACTTTAAACAATATAAATATACTTATCAATGGTCATCCAACTTTCCTAAAAGACAGATCAAAGGGAAATAACAAAACAGCATAGCAAAAAGCATACAGCTATTCACTTATCATAATATGATTAGTATACAGTTAAGCAGGCAAAAATTACATTATTTACTCATTTATTTATTTACTCTACTTAATAGCATTTTAACCAGGGTATATTTGACATCTATAATACCTTGGATAGAAGAAGAGATTTACACATATTAGGACAATTTTTATACAGTTTTCTTGGTTTCCTTGTCCGCTCACTATTTGCAATTTCCAAACCCATGGAGCGATCGCCGCTCGAAGCCCGTACCTTTCTGAGTTGTCAAAGTTATCCCCAGAAGGGGAAGGAAAACGATCATATGGTCATTAATTTGAAAATATTAATTTTTATTAATCAAAGATTACACGGTACAGGGGGTGAGAGTAAGGTAGGAAATCAGCATGATACCAAATAATTTAAAAGATATTATACCATATGCATACTTCCAATTATATTTTAGAACCATTCATTATCTAGTATACATAATTCTATTCAAGGTAACGAGCCATTTCAGTTTTAATTAAAAAATTCCCTTATATATTTTTTCATGCAGTATATATTGCATATTACATATCCATAAAATATGGTTTATAAGGTTTATTTCATATATAATTCATGAAGCATAGATAAGTGGGGTCAAGAATGGCATATCCTTATAGTGCTCTAGTTTTCTGAGTTGTGTTGTGTGCAAAAATAATGCAGGATAGTAAACACAGCTTACCTGTACCAGGAGCGAACTAGGAGGTACTCACCTGATCTCATCCGTGACCTATTTTGAGGCGTAAAGTGAGGCCAAGCAGAAACCATTCTAACCTTTGCTGATGAGAGACATCATGGCCTGCCCTGTCCCCTCTCACGACTCCTAGTTTAACACTGTTAGTGGTTCGGTCAGTCCCTATAAGGCAGTCGACTATGGAGAGGGCTCAGGCCGCCAGACACAACACGGCTGGGATGGGGCAACCACCCGCCACTACCTTTCCTACCTTTTGTTGTAGCTTGCCTTCTACCTCCGAGAGGACAGGACACCTGTGGTGATTGTCAGTATAATTATACCATCCTAGACTGATAACATGGTGTCTACCTCACCGTGATTTACCAATACTGCATTTAGTAGGCTTACCGTATTGTTAAGGAATTCTTCAACCGGAAATCGCTCCATTCGCTCAGAAAGTGCAAGTCAGAACCAAACATTCTGATTACCTCATGCGAGGATTCTACCTGCGTCCAATGTAAGAAATCATATCTCCTATACCTGAAAAACAACTAAAAAATCTATTAATATCAAAGATCAGAAAATTCTTATTCAACATTATAATTATAATTTTCTGCTAGTTATTTTGAATATATTTCTATTACTGGACAATAAATGGTAGAAAATACTATATGGGCGCTGTACATCAGAGCAGACATATGTAACATCACCTTTAATTCAAAATTCCTGCTATCAGCATTTTCTCTAGAAAGCCTCCGATAACGGACTACAAGAAATATTCTCACACAGTAGGGAACAAAGACTGCTCTGATAGAAGGAATTTAAGGAGGTGTGGAGGAGTGGTTCACTCCCTTCCATATTTTCAAATCCTTTGGCCTTGATATACCTACAAAATGTCCATAAAGAATACACTCAGAAATATCAGTTCACCTTCCCACAGCATTAATATATATATTAATTTCCCCTTGGGCGCTCAGTATATTAATCTTCCCTCTAGGTAACTTAATTTTTGAACGGCCTGAATCATAAGAATATATTTGAGGATATCTTTGTTATCCTGACATTACGTCTTATATTTCAGCATATTACAGTTTACACAAACCTTTGTAAGATAATTTGAATACAAGAGAGTCCTAATTACAGCTTCATTTAATACTATATATACTAGTCACAGCTCCCTAAAGCAGTTAAATCTACCTGGCGTCATACACACACACGCATCAGCATTGGCCTAGGACACTGGTCAAGTTATTCCCAGACACAGGTTTAGCTATTTGAATTCCAGGGCAAACCATGCATCCCCAGGGACTGACTCCTCAGCATGTATTCCATAGATTACCAGCCGCTCCCAAGTCTGCCATCACAGGTCCAGACCTCCAGAACAGCTACTGCACCAGAACACACCATCGCAAATAACTTCAGGTTTAACCTGTCTTCCCCACTGGAGGGCTGCAAGACCCTCAGTCTTCTAACCTCATATTTCTATATATACACGAGCTAGGCACTACTTTTAGTACACATGCATACAAACTTTTTTTTTTTTTTTTTTTTTTCTCGTATAAATCAATAAAAATCTGATTATTATTATTGCATCCAATATTAGGCATTATTATTAATACCAAACTACCATAAATGTGAAAAATCCATCTTTGCCTTTCAGAATCCCTGGAAAGATGGGTAAGATTCCAGTGTACATGTCACAGTGTGCAGATTCCACCCTTCACTCGGCCCCCCTCTCTCTGGCTTTCTCACTCTCTCCCTCCCCCTCCTTCCAACACAGACAGCTTCTACAAGGTTACACCACAGCTATTTAGATAAGGAATTCAATAGAAGAAATCTTTCTCTCCCAAACTGAGCTCACAAATTTGATTAACTGTTTCACACTTGTAGCTATATACAACTAACAATTCTAGCCATTATCTGAGACCCCGTAGCTTAATATCTAACTTTTAATTTATTCTTTATCACTTCAAGAACTTTCCATGACAGGAAAAATAGTAAAATATATTGATAGACGGACCGTGAACAGAGTGTAGTGACAGTCGGCATGACTTCAATGAAACAGAATAATCTCCATAAATTATATACACCTTATTCTAATTTATCCTAACCACTTTGGAGCTAGAAACTATTTAATAAACCTCAATAAATCCCAACCCAACACACCCACACACCCGGGGGACCCCGCGCCGCCATTATAGGGTGGGTGGCTGGGATGGCGTATTTACCAACAAAGGCACGGCGGCCATCTTACACTGTATAAAATTATTGTTAGGAAGCAGCTTATAACCAGACACAGGCTCTGCATCGTCTTTTCCCCTTTCTCCATCTACTTCTCTCCATTCCTCACGTTTCAGACTACGTGCAACCCGTAAATAAGCTTGTGCCTGATCTAGCAGCCCTTGGTCTTTCAGCTTGCCTTTTTCTCTCTGGATGAGATCATTTTATATAGACGGCTGCAATCTCCTTGACAAAGCAATTCTACGTACTTGTATAACTTTTTCACATTCTTAACAGCCTGCTTGCCTTCCCGTGATTCTACCAATTCCTTCATTTCCACAGCATCCTCATCTAACTTATAGGGTACGGGTTCTTTTTTTTTTTTTTTCCGCTTTAGGAGACGCAATCATGACGCACAGAATACTACGGCCTGCTGCAGCTCAGTCCGCTGACAGCGACAATCAACACTGTGCCCCTAAAGCGTGGCACGGCTCATCACGCTTACTCCAAGCGTGGCACGGCTCATCACGCTTACTCCAAGCGTGGCACGGCTCATCACGCTTACTCCAAGCGTGGCACGGCTCATCACGCTTACTCCAAGCGTGGCATGGCTCTTCACGCTTACTATATTCTGCCCCTAGGCTAGACACCAGTGCTTACAGATTGTCCTGTCACGATATTCCAACCGGGAGGCAGTCTCCTCTCCCAAAATATAGGTGCCCAAACACCTTAGTCACGTGCAGATATAATAACGTCTCCTATTTTCCTATCTACACCGTCCCCAATCTATACCCTTCTCAGTATCTCACAGTGTCTCTAGATTGGAATTTGAACAATGCAGTTAAACAACAGTCACGGGCCATAAAGTTACACCTCAATTCACAAGCTAACAGCAGGCACAGAAAGGGTTAATTTGCAAGTGAGGAATGAATAATGACCGTGGAGGAGGCGTGGTGCATGAGCGAGCACGTGCATAAGGCAATATATCTCGCGTTGCTGGTTCGGAACATAGCTCTGGATCACGCTTAGTCTCACCACTCGACCAGTCACCCCCCTAGACCCAAAGGACACCCCAGACTTAATCAATATCGGCTGAAACACTGTAAGGGCGACACACATATGAATGCGATCTCCACTTACCGTGTTTGGAGGTCGACCAGGGGTCAGCCAATACGGGCGTCATCCAGGGGCATCCGGGCACGGGTCCGTGGGGGTCGCGGATCACTGGCTATGTCCCATCTGGGGTGCCAATTGACGGGGCAATTTAACTCTTCCACTCCTCCACCGGTCCACTCCAAATCAGACTATGAACATATGGTACCAGATAAGAGTAAATCAGATGGAGAATCTGGTTCAAACTTATTATGTTCGTTGCTTTATTAAGCAATGGCAAGATATACACAGCAACTGAACTGCACATCCGGGTACACCATCTTTTATAGTCCAGAAGATAAGCATGTAAATGTCCAAAACGGGGTGTATTTATGCTAAGAGTTTAGGTGGGATTACGCTAATGTCTATTTGTTAGTAATAAGTAATTCTTTGTCTTTCGTAAGTCCATCCTCCAATCAGTCCAGGTGTCATCTGGTATGCAGCCATCTCCAGTTTTCTCATGGCACAGCCTAGTACCAACAAAGCAGGCCTCTCTACTTCAAGGACAACTTGGTACATGGCATCTTGTTCCTTCAGCAGTCTTACATACATCTGCAAAACACCTTGTTTAGAACATATTCATGGATAGGGGGAAGGGAAGCCAAAGGAGAGAGGTGAAAAAGAAGAGAAGGAAAGAATAAGAGAGAGAGAGAGAGATGATAGAGATAAATAGATATATATATTTATCTTGAGTACATACCTGAACAGAAGAAAAACTTATTGTTCCATTTAATGCCATAAGCCAATATATTAGTTATAAAAGAAAAACAAATATAAAAGTATAAATGACATAGATATATATATATATATATACAGTTAGGGCCAGAAATATTTGGACAGTGACAAAAGTTTTGTTATTTTAGCTGTTTACAAAAACATGTTCAGAAATACAATTACATATAAAATGGGCTGAAAGTGCACACTCCCAGCTGCAATATGAGAGTTTCCACATCCAAATCGGAGAAAGGGTTTAGGAATCATAGCTCTGTAATGCATAGCCTCCTCTTTTTCAAGGGCCCAAAAGTAATTGGACAATGGACTCTAAGGGCTGCAATTAACTCTGAAGGCGTCTCCCTCGTTAACCTGTAATCAATGAAGTAGTTAAAAGGTCAGGGTGGATTCCAGGTGTGTGGTTTTGCATTTGGAAGCTGTTGCTGTGACCAGACAACATGCGGTCAAAGGAACTCTCAATTGAGGTGAAGCAGAACATCCTGAGGCTGAAAAAAAAAAAAAAAATCCATCAGAGAGATAGCAGACATGCTTGGAGTAGCAAAATCAACAGTTGGGTACATTCTGAGAAAAAATGAATTGACTGGTGAGCTTGGGAACTCTAAAAGGCCTGGGCGTCCACGGATGACAACAATGGTGGATGATCGCCGCATACTTTATTTGGTGAAGAAGAACCCGTTCACAACATCAACTGAAGTCCAGAACACTCTCAGTGAAGTAGGTGTATCTGTCTCTAAGTCAACAGTAAAGAGAAGACTCCATGACAGTAAATACAAAGGGTTCACATCTAGATGCAAACCATTCATCAATTCCAAAAATAGACAGGCCAGAGTTAAATTTGCTGAAAAACACCTCAAGAAGCCAGCTCAGTTCTGGAAAAGTATTCTATGGACAGATGAGACAAAGATCAACCTGTACCAGAATGATGGGAAGACAAAAGTTTGGAGAAGAAAGGGAACGGCACATGATCCAAGGCACACCACATCCTCTGTAAAACATGGTGGAGGCAACGTGATGGCATGGGCATGCATGGCTTTCAATGGCACTGGGTCACTTGTGTTTATTGATGACATAACAGCAGACAAGAGTAGCCGGATGAATTCTGAAGTGTACCGGGATATACTTCAGCCCAGATTCAGCCAAATGCTGCAAAGTTGATTGGACGGCGCTTCATAGTACAGATGGACAATGACCCCAAGCATACAGCCAAAGCTACCCAGGAGTTCATGAGTGCAAAAAAGTGGAAGCAGATCCTGCATGCAATGTCAATACCAGCTTAACCAATTGACATGCATTAACTGCTCAAATCCAGACTTAAGGACGGACAAGACCACAACCAAGCAAGACCTAGCTGCGCTGTAAATGCGGCCTGGCCAAAGCATAACAGGCGGAACACGCAGCGTTTGTGATGTCCGGGTTTCCACGACTACAGGCGACGTATGCCTCCAAGGATTCACCGTCAACAATACTGCGCAAATAAAAAAGTATTTGTATTGGGTAGTTTATTGTCCAATTACTTTGACCCCAAAATTGGATTAAAGATAATGGTACAATTCCCATATTCTATCGCATATCTTTGTGATCAACCCTTCAATTAAACTGTTGACATCTCACTGAATATCGTTGTAGATGTTTCAATCAATCAATGGTTGCATGGAGCCTCAACTCGCGAAATGTGATGTCACTGATCCATATTCTGGCCCTAACTGTAATACTATCAAATATAGTAAAATATATCTCTATACCATATCTTACCTCGACACAAGTATTAACATAACGCTGGCATGGGGGATGCATCATTCTATGCCACCCACTGGCACTTCTGTGATGCAGTAGCAGGGTGCCGATGGGTTGTTATGACAGCCGGGTTTGTTGAAGCTCCATTTTATAGAGCCTCATGGAGCGATTTTAAGGAGACTGTGATTTTTACTATATGCAGGAATACTATGGTATTTTTACTATATGCAGGAAAACTGTGGAATTTTTACTATATGCAGGAATACTATGGTATTACTGAGTGTAGTAAAAGAATCAGATGATCACAGGTTCAAGTCCCCTAAGTGAACCAATAAATACAGTTAAAAAAAATGGGAAAAAAGCCGACAAGATCACATCACCCCAATTAAAAATAAAGGTGGTAATTAAAAAAAATAAAAAATACATACTTAGTATTATGACATTCTGAAAAGACCAATATCGCAAAATAAAAAAATATTACCGTATATACTCGCGTATAGGCCGAGTTTTTCAGCCCAAAAATTGGGCTGAAAAGTCCCCCCCTCGGCTTATACGGAGTCACTGTATACTGTATACAATGTATACAGTATACAGGGCCCCCCCCACCCCCATATCAGTATACAGGCCCCCCCTTGGGTAGTAATCCTGTAAAGGAAGAGATTAGTATACTTATCCCTCCGCTGTACCGCTGCCGCTGTCCCCCGCCCATCGCGCTCTTCCTCTTTATCCAGCGTCTTCCGGCTTCTTCCGGCTTCCTCCGGTGGGCGCAGGCAATGACGTCATTGCCTGCGCGAAGAGGAAGAAGCCGGAAGAAGAAGAAGCCCTGGATGAAGATGGAGACGTGATGGTGGCGGCGGGACAGCGGCAGCGGGACAGCGGAGGGATAAGTATACTAATCTCTTCCTTTACAGGATTACTACCCAAGGGGGGGCCTGTATACTGATATGGGGGGGCTGCTGCATATACCTCTGGGGCTGCATATACCTCTGGGGCTGCTGTTACTACCACTGGGCTGCTGTATACTACCACTGGGGCTGCTGTATACTACCACTGGGGCTGCTGCTTATATACCACTGGGGCTGCTTGTATACCTCTGGGGCTGGTGATATACCACTGGGCTTGCTGTATACCTCTGGGCTGCTGTGTATACTACCACTGGGGCTGCTGCTGTATAAACCACTGGGGCTGCTGCTGTATACCTCAGGGCTGCTGCTGTATACACCACTGGGGCTGCTGTGTATACTACCCTGGGGCTGCTGTATACTACCACATGGGGCTGCTGCTGTATACTACCACTGGGGCTGCTGTATATACCATGGGGCTGCTGTGTACACTACCACTGGGGCTGCTGCCTGGCTGGTATACTACCACTGGGGCTGCTGCTGTATACCACACTGCTGGGGGCTGTATACTTGTGCTGGGGTCCACCCTCGGCTTATACACGAGTCAATAGTTTTCCCAGGTTTTGGGGGCAAAAGTAGGGGGGTCGGCTTATACACGGGTCGGCTTATACACGAGTATATACGGTAATCTGATCAGTGAACAAAGAAAATTCAGAAAACCAAAATTGTCTTTTTTGAACAAATATTGAAGGAACTCTGGCACCAGACTTGTTGCAGTTAAAATTCCAGATGTTTATTCAGACATCCTTAAAAGCATTAGTGGGGTACGCAGCCCCTTCCTCCACGCCTGACGTGTTTCGGATACAAAATCCTTAGTCTTAGGCATGCTTACTAATGTGAACATCACATATTTTTAGAGAAACTAGCTG
Organism: Allobates femoralis; assembly: GCA_033576535.1. NCBI lineage: Eukaryota > Metazoa > Chordata > Amphibia > Anura > Aromobatidae > Allobates > Allobates femoralis. The sequence goes on from JARQOC010000002.1 coordinate 596,705,601, forward strand.
TACTACCGGCTACGCCCGGGTTAATAAATAACTGCTGTTAGCTATAACAAAATAGAATTTGAATATGTCATATTAATGACCTGTAGGAAAATAGAAGCTGAGCTGTGATTGGTTGCTGTAGGCAGCCTAATAAATCTCCAGCCAACAGTAAACCTTCCCCCTGGTCGGCAGTATATATTACCTCACACATACACATAAAAGACAGCTCATGTGACTGACATCTGCCTTAATTCCCTATATGGCACATGTGTTGCACATTGGTTTTTTAATCAGATGTATATTTTTGGTAATTAAAGATACCAGACGTATGAGGTGAGTTGTATGAGGCGATTTGTGCACATCTGTGTCTGCCTGTGTGTGTGTCCCTGGGGTGCGTGTGTCCCTGGGGTGTGTGTGTGTCCCAGTGGTGTGCGTGTCTCTGTGGGGGGGTCCCTGTGGTGTGTGTCCTTTTGGGGGGAGGGGTGTCCCTGTGGTGTGTGTCCTTGTGGGGGGAGGAGTGTCTCTGTGGTGTGTGTCCATCCCTATGGGGTCTGTGTGTTCCTGTGGGGTGTGTGTCTCTCTGTGTCCCTGTGGGGGTTGTGTATGTCCCTGTGGTGTGTGTGTCCCTGTGAGGTGAGTGCATGTGTCCCTATAGGGTGTGTATGGTGTGTGTGTCCCTGTGGGGAGGGTGTCTGTGTGGTGTGCGTCTCTGTGTTGTGTGTGTCTCTTTGTGGTGTGTGTTTTTGTGTTCGGTTGCGTGGTGAGTATCCAATGTTGGGGCTCCACCTTATCTGTTACTCTTTGTGTGCATGTGGTGTGTATACATGTCCCCGTGCGTGGTGAATATTCCATGTCAGGCCCCACCTTAGTGACTATATGCTGGTATATGCTGTTAGTCTTTGGTGCTGTCATTAAGCCTTTCTCTCCATTATGTAGATAAGGCCAAAATTGTTTGGTGAACTGGAACGTACGGGGTTAAAATTTCGCCTCAGAACATAGCCTATGACGCTCTCAGGGTCCAGACGTGTGACTGTGCAAAATTTTGTGGCTGTAGTTGCGACGGTATAGATGTCCAATCCCGGACATACACACACATTCAGCTTTATATATTATGGTACTTTACACGCCGCTACCGAGGGTAGCAACAGGTAGGCACCACACGTGCACGCTTTCAACGGTTGCTAACGGTATCTGTTGCCGCAAATACACGCCGCCACAAGGTGCTCCACAGAAGGTATTTTCGTTCCCCGGAAGTGCCGACGGGTGCCGCAGGTTACCTTCTGTGGAGCACCTTCCCTGATTTACACGCCGCTACCACAATGGAACAGAGTTGTGTATTACGCGTCGCTCGTACGGTGATTGGACAATGCAATAACATCATGGAGCAGGGAGGCTGGCTGATACATGACGCTATAGCAAATGTGTAGTGTGACTGGTCAGATCGTTAAATATGCCGCCCTGTGCAGGGACAGACAATGGGTACACAGTAGCCCCCACCAATGATAGCTGATGGGGCGTGGTATACATGACGCTGTGGCACGCCTCAGGGAACTCAAATACCGTACCTGTGCCCCGATTACACGCCACTACCAAGGGATTATACCTGCTTGTTTTTCAGCACGGCTGAAAGACAGGTATCCAAAGAGACAGGAAGGTACAACCTGAATTACACGCCGCCACTTCGCGGTGTTTTGAAGGTAAAAGGTACAATTGTCTCCGATACCTGCCGGTTTCTACCTTTCGGTAGCGACATGTAAAGGTACCATAAGACTAAAAGCATTCATACCACCCCCTTATCAAGTGTGCCATCATTCACCATTAATTAAGATCTGGATAAGTTGCTTTTCAGCAGTCTTTTCATTTTAACTACCGTATATACTCGAGTATAAGCCGAGTTTTTCAGCACAAAAATTGTGCTGAAAAGTGCCCCCCTTGGCTTATACTCGAGTCAGTATACGGCTGAGTCGGTGTCCGGGGGCTGGAGGAGCCGGGAGGAGGCTGTAATATGAGCGGCCGGTCACGTGGGGCTGCTCATTAGTGCAATGCAATATGACACTGCATCCCCCTCTCCATCAGCGGCAAGGGGAGCTGTGCATATTACATTGCGCTCCCCCCCCCCCAGTGGTATATACAGGCCCCCCGCTCCCCCTCCCAGTGGTATACAGGCCCCCGGTTGCTGCCGCACACCTGTAAAAGAATAGCTTTCATACTTACCCTCCTGGCTGTTACCGCGCGTCCTCGTCTCCTTCCTGCTTGTACCCGGCTGTCGCAGCCGCAATGACTTCAATGCTTCTGCGCGGTCACATGACGCCGGGTAGAAGCAGGAAGGAAATGAGGACGCGCAGTGACAGTGAGGAGGGTAAGTATGAAAGCTATTCTTTTAAAGGTGTGCGGCAGCAACCGGTGGCCTGTATACCACTGGGGGGGGAGCCTGTATACCACTGGGGGGGGCCTGTATACCACTGGGGGGGGCTGTATACCACTGGGGGGGCCTGTATACCACTGGGGGGGGCTGTAACCTCTGATGGGGTGCCTGTATATAACTGATGGGGGCCTGTAACCATAGGGGGGCCTGTACACCACTGGGGGAGGGCCTGTATACCACTAAGGGGGCTGTAACCTCTGATGGGGGGCCTGTATATACCACTGATGGGGGGCCTGTATACCTGTATATACCACTGATGGGGGGCCTGTATACCTGTATATACCATGATGGGGGGCCTGTATTCCTGTATATACCACTGATGGGGGGCCTGAGTATACCACTGAGGGGGGCTTGTATATACTACTGATGGGGGGCCTGTATATACCACTGATGGGGTTGTAACTTCTGATGGGGGGAACTGTATACCAGTGATGGAGGTCCTATATACCAGTGATGGGGGATTTTATACCATGATGAGAGGGGCTGTATACCATGATGAGAGTCTGCTTCATTTTCCCCCCTAGGCTTATTCTCGAGTCAATAAGTTTCCCTAGTTTTGGAGGGTAAAATTAGGGGCCTCGGCTTCTACTCGGGTCGGCTTCTACTCCAGTATATACTGGTATATCAATACTGGGCTAAAAACTGCTAAATTGATATAATAGATAAATATATTGCACTAGTAGATATAATATAAATCACTTTTGTAAAATTCATACAATATTACAAAATATATGATTCACATTGAGTGATAAGGTACCCCAAACAACTCGTTTTTACAGAGTATGCAGAAAAAATTGGAGAAACATACCCACTCGCATGAAATATAATTTCTACATACATATGCAATACATAGTTTTTACTCTTTTTTACTCTTTCCATGGAAAGCGATATCCCCCTTCCCTTCCCTTATACTGAGGGTACCGTTACACGTCGCAACATTGCATGCAATTTCACTTGCAATTTGCTGGTTGCAGTGAAATCATGGACACATCGTTCTATTTGTACACAGCAACAAATGGAGCAATGTGTCCATGATTTCACTGCAACCAGCAAATTGGAAGTGAAATTGCATGCAATGTAGCGACATGTAACGGTACCCTGAGTCTTTTTTTGAGTCATTGCAATACCACAAAAACTCCTGTAAAAAGCAACAAAGCGTCACATCTATTTTTAAATGGTATAAATAAAAATGTCGTCGCCACACAAAGAATAAGCCCCCATTTTTTTTTAATTTCCAGGTTTTTTATTAACAGTACTGATGAAGAGAATCATACTGCAAGGTTATTTAGCAACTTAATATACGCCATGTAGACAATTTCACCACAACATAAGAATTGCAGGGGATGGGGGCCTTTCTAGCAATTTCACCGCACTTTCCCCACATTCTAGTACACTATATGTGAAAATGAATGATGTCACTCAAAAGTATTAGTTGTCCTGCAATAAAACAAGCCCTCATATGTCAATGTAGACTAAAAAATAAAAACTTATGAATCTGGGAAGAAGGAAAAAAATTGAAAAAACAAAACAGAAATTGACTGTGTTATGAAAGGGGTTAATGTATCCTATGGTTTATTTGCTTTGGTTGCAGTTGCTTAAACACAAAGTCTCTGTCAGACATCCATGGTCATTGGTCTGATCTCGAATTGCAATGCACTGACTGTGCTTCTCCTGACTCGAGCGTGACAGCTTCATATATTTCTATGAGGCTGTCGTGCTCGATTTGAGAGACGCGTAGTTAGTCCATGCACTGTGATAGGATATTGAACTGATGATCATGGATATCTGCAAGAGCCCTAATGTTGGGTTTAGTGTCTGCTCATATGCCCAAGCCTTTTTCAGTAACAGTTTTACCATGTAGTACTTTAGTGTTCTTTTTATTTTCTCTGCCTTACATTTATGTACATTAAACTTCCAAATACCATTTCGCATCCCAAACCTGCTTACATAAATCCATAAGTAATATTAAATTATCCTCTGCAGAGTTTAGCATAATCTGCAATATTTAAATGTAACTCTGAATGCCCCCTACAAGGTGATTAATAAATATATTAAAAAGATGAGGGCCCAATACTGACCCCTGTGGTACTTCACTGGTAACTGAAAATAGCCATCCTCAAGTTTGCTATCACTGAGAAACGTCTTAACCCAAATTACATATTTTTTATCCTACTCCAGTTGCTCTAATTGTATGCACCAACCTATTATGTGGCACCATATCAAATACCTATTCATTATTAGATTATGACCTTCTGCTTCCTGTATTGAATTTAACTCTTCTCTCTCCTATTGCCTTTCATTTTCACATCACCATTTTCATAATCTATCTGGAGCATAGCCGCTTCTTTTATAAATATTATCAAAGTGATCTTTTGGCGGAGTATCTTTGGTCTTGTGCCATATATTCAGTCATCATTACTGAGACCATTGAACGGCTTCAGTGGTCATGTATGCATGTATGGCCCGTAATTACTGCAGGACAAGTAAAAACCATTGACTACCTAGGTGATGGTACTGCAGAGTGCAGGTGGAATTAACAGACAAGCTATTTTACTACATTCTCTGCTTTTAGGAAAAGTGCAGAACAACCCTATTAATTAAATATCCCTTTTTTCAGACATACTTGATTCACATTGACAGCTGGGGTACATGAGGGGAGTGGACTTTAGATTAAAACTTCCCCGTGTGCCCTTCTCTGATCAGCCCTATAGCTCTACTCCCCGGACTGTGGTACATGTAGACAGATCCAGCAGATGGCAGTCATATACAGATTGAGGGAAACTTTATGAGAAGTTTACTTTTTACCAGCAGATGGCAGACCAGTCAGAGGAGGGGGTCCAGTATGTGGAAATAGCAGTCCCGCTAAGCGAATCTCATCTTACCTAGTAACATCTCCACTTTGTGAGGAAAATCTAGAAGACATGTTTTTACATCACTTGTGTAAGAGTGTCTATGTGGGGCATGGAGTGTATATAGGATTTCCCAGCTACATGCTGAAGTAATTCCCATATAAAACACAAAGACAGACTACACCTGTCTATTTGGAGGTTGATAAGGTTTAAAGTGAACCTGGCACTTGTTTTAGGCGTTATAAACTGTGCCCACCACCTTTAACATGCTGTAATTGGTGTTCCCGTATTCCCTTTATATCCCCAGACTTGCCCCTGGATACCTCAGAAATAAACTTTTAATGTGTCTCGTGCTGTATGTAAATGAGTTCTTAAGGGTCAGATGGGGTGCGGCACACTTCAGTCAGAGCCACCCACTGCCTGGGAAACCTACCCCGCTCCATTGAAAACGCCACCCCCTCCTGTGTATGTATATGAATGACATACGTCATTCACAACTCTAATGGCACAAGTCTCTGTGCTCTATTGAAGCTGCACAGTGCCCAAAATCTCGTGAGACTTCAGGCACTCTGCAGCTTCAATAGGGTACAGTGATCCATGCCACTGCGCAGGCGCGAGAGTTGGAATGACGTTGTATGTCATTCACATACATACACAGGAGGGGGTAGCTTTTCAGTGGAGCGGGGCGAGTTTTCTTGGCAGCGGGGTGGCTCTGACTGAAGTGTCCCGCACCCCATATAACCCTTAAGAACTCATTCACATACAGCGCAGGACACATTTAAATTGATTTCTGACTTATGCAGGGGCAAGCCTGGGGAAATAAAGGGGTTACAGAAACACCAATTACATCATGTTAAAGGTGGTAGGCACAGTTTATAACGCGTAAAACAAGTGACAGGTGCATTTACAATACATATGATGATATATTATAGTATAAAGAAATCAATACACCTTAATCCTCATTGGTAATTTATGTTACAGGCCATATATAGAAAGGACTAGTATCCACCAGCCAATGGAAAATCACAATAAAACATTAGAGCTCCCGGGGGTAGAAAAAACACAATTAGCCAGATATAAAATAATATTCCACTGTACAAGTATTCATAGAGTAATTATACATAAGTAAAAGATAGGAGGGGAAAAAAAGAAAGTAACCACATCATATACACTGACAATGCTTTATGAGGACAGATATGCAAGAAAACGTTTAAACCCAAAGACTGGTACATAGGTTACTATATAAGCGTAGCTATAATAGCATAACTATGAATACTTGCATATACATTATAGTGACCAAAAGAATCCAAATTGTGTATGTACTATACTTACTGAAAAAAATATGTATAATGGTGATAATATGACAAAATGTGCACAAACTGTATTTATAAATGATACATACAGGGGTTGGACAAAATAATGGAAACTCCTAACGATTTGGCATCATAATCTTCGAACATGTTATAAACATGCAAACTGTGACATATGTTAATGTTTTGTAGTTGATTATTTGTGTTAAGTGATATGTGTATGTAATTAAGTTGTTGCCGAATGTAACATGATGGACCTATACAATGTTTTGCCGAATTGTAAGAACATTGATGAGAACCTGATACCAATGGCAGACCTTTCGGATTTTCAAAAAGGCCAAATTGTTAGTGCTTGTATGGCAGGCGCTAGTGTAACAGAAAGTGCCCCGAATGCTTGGCGTATCAAGAGGTACTGTCTCCAAAGTAATAACTGGTTTGAAAGAGAAGGAAAAACGTCCACAGCAATGCACAGGTCCGGCCGAAAGTCGAAGTTGACTGAGAGAGACTGTCAGACTCTAAAGCGAATTGTGAGAGAGGATCGCAAGACCAGGCTCCGAAAATCAACACTCTGAGCTCACTGAACACCTACAGAACCCAGACATAATAGAATATAGAATCGGTCACAGCACCTCCTGGAACACAGGGCTATGTATATAAGCCCATCTCAGGGCGCCTGTCCACTCCAGAGAGTCCATATCTGGATATTAAACACATACCATATTTGAAGGACAGCGCCTCAGACAAAGGTGGTGATGAAAAAAGTTTCTCCTTTATTCCATGGTCATACACGGCAGCGACATTTCGACCAGCCAGTAGTGTTTATCAAGCTTGTTAAAGACCACTGTGCTGGTCGAAACGTCGCTGCCGTGTATAGCCATGGAATAAAGGAGAAACTTTTTTCATCACCACCTTTGTCTGAGGCGCTGTCCTTCAAATATGGTACCTACAGAACCCAGTTTCTACGAAAACTGTTCGTCGGAAGCTGCACAAATCTGGATTCCACGGAAGAGCTGCAATTAGAAAACCGCTGCTCTCAATGACAAATGTTTCCAAGCGTTTAGAGTGGTGTAGAAACCAGAATTGGTCCCTCGAGCAGTGGAAACATGTGATATTCTCAGATGAATCACTGTTTACCCCATTTTCCGACCTCCGGCCGAGTGTACGTTTGGAGACAGCCGAAAGAAGCATTCCATCCAGACTGCCTTCTCCCAACCGTAAAACATCCAGATAAGAGTGAAAAGAGCTGGGATAAGATGCCGCGCTGACCACAAAGATAAACACAGAGTTAATCACACACACTGTTTATTTTGCCTACACGTGTTTCATGGCTCATAGCCACTTCATCAGGGCTTTTATTGTAGTTGTGACACTCACAACTACATCAGGTGAGTTTAACCATTTGGGGTCTGAGGGACCTGTATAATAGAGGTACTACTCTATGTGCGCTTCCTTTCTCTTTTAATTTATAACCGTAAAACATGGCGGAGGTTCTGTGATAATCTGGGGTACTATTTTGTGGAGATTCGCCAGGCCAATGATATCACCTTTATGAATCCACACCTCGGAGAATTGAGGCTGTAATCGCCGCAAAAGGTGGACCTACATCATATTAAACTAACTTTTGTTGATTTTTCCAGGTGTTTCCATTATTTTGTCCAATCCCTGTATATCAGTGAATACAATGTTTCTAAGCAATTATACACACAAATATAATGTGAAAAATCTGTGGAAAAAATATATTTTACCAAATTATTATAATAAGAAAAAGTGTAATACGGTACTGACCACAAAAGTACACAAAGGAAGAAGCAAAAAAAAACAATAAAATAAAAATTGTGTATAAGTGTATGTAAGATAATGCAATTTATCCAACAAGTATGCATATCAGATTGCCATATGAATTCCAGAAGCTATATACTTCTGCTGCACCACAGTTCAGTGACCAGCAGAAGAAATGCACCTAGATTTTTACCATACCTCACAGATTGTGGTCCCTCCTGAGCCCAATGCAAGTTTTCGTGATATAACGTCACCTTCGTCAGATGACACAAGAAACGTCCAAAAGCAGTCCCCAATGGTGGGAAGAGAAAACTACAAAGAAAAGGAAGATCACAGGCGAGAGTCTCAAGACGGGAAATCATCCATGGAAAAAAATTGTGAAAAGACCCTTCTGCCTAGGCCAGAAATGCCTAAGAGGGATCAATTAGGACCTGAACAGAATTGCAGATAACTAGAAGCCGCTTAGAAAGCTTCTGGTAGGGGCCTAACAAATGGTCCAGAAGGCCCCAGACAAGATTCAGGGAGCTAGTAAGAGGAGTCTAATCTTGCTTAGTATGTATCAAGAGTTGTAGAGTGAATCTAAAGACCCTTATGATGACTCACTTGAACACGACTAAGGAATTTGTTGGCCTCCAAGAAAGCTGTTGTAAACAGATGCAAAGACGTACCTTTACATGGTACCATGGAACTTAGAGGCCATTAGAGAATGAGACGAGAAGAACAGAGCAAGTGAAGGGTAGCTCATTGAAAACTTGATGTAGGACCGTACTGTTTACGAGAAAAGCGACAAGACAGAGTTGCTTGTTCTAAGCAGCGCTCAAGGAGGGAGCTGTTGCAGAGAAGTATGAATTCACAAGAGGGTGTGCTATAGAGCATTAAACTCCAGAGGAGAACCCAGAGGTGCATCGAAGGTTAAAGAATTCTGCAAAGCGTGCCCGCCTCACAGGAGTTGATCCAAGAATGGGATTCCTTAGAAGAGAATTCTATGATAAGGACTGAGCAACAGATTGGATTCAAAGCTCGATGTCAAAAAGGGCAGGAGGAAGGAGAGCAGGTCACAATAGAAGATAGGAATAAGGAAGAAGACTTCCCTGCTTCGTACTTTGACAAAGACCAGTGGGTTGATCTGAAAATCGGAAGCTTGTGGAAGAGAAAAGAAGAACCTAGGGAAACAGGACTTTTAAGTTTCCACGAGGAGTCTGAGAGAAGACTACCTCTCATTCTAGATCTAAATGCCTCCAACTTTCCAGAACCAGAGAATGTTGTAAGGATGGGGGAGTGGGTACCCCAGGAGATCACTATGGAGATCAAAAACAACTGGTGAGCAAGGGGGAGCCTGGATATGAACTGAGCGATCCTGAAAAGCACCCCAGATTCTATTGAATTGATGACAAGGTTGTTCCCCGTAAATGAACATCGGCCCACCGTGAATGGATGAGAATTGTATGATGGAGGTCCTTCATAGGTAAAGAAGTCGGCCGTCCGGATCCTACTTCAGGAATGAGAACAACTGGTAACACTGGCATACATTGTTCATTCCATGGTCAGATGCATCAGCTGTGACCAAATGGAATGAGGTTCCATCTTGGAGGATATTGAGAGTACGGCCAATGATGATTAATGCCAAGGGCAGCTAAAAGGAGGCCATACAAAAGGAGAAGAGACAATGGAATGCATTCAATTCAGGATGAAGAGAAAGCTTACTGATCCCAGGAGGGGAATATGTTCTCTAAAAAAGGAGATGTAAAGAAGGACTGTTGTATGAGAGAAATGAAACCACATGCTCCAGCAAACACGCCCTGTGTTGGAAAAAGAGACAATTATGACCTTTTGAGGTAGATCCCGAATGGGAAGAGTGCACTAAGAGATGAGAAGGGACTCGCAGCGGGTTGGAGGGAACAGCCCTGAGAACTGGGTAAGGAAGACCAAGATCCTCCATTGCACAGCAAGGGTATGTCGCTGATATGAACCTCAAATAGACAATGGGAAAAGTTTAAGCCAAAGGTAAGACTCCGAGGCTACTCGTAAGACTCTTGCTGATGCAAAGGCAATTTTAGGTCTGTGGAATGATGTAGGGAGCTGTCAGCAGATGTAAGAAGAGGAAACCAGAGCTATTTAACTAGGCAACCTGCTATGCGAGGTCCGACAACCCATGCATGGGAACCCGAAAGGATGCCTGGCACAGGAAATTGAACAGGCGGAGACAGCTTCGATAACACGACCAACAAGGAAGACCTGTGAACTGCAGGTGCAAATTTAGCTGAGAATTCTGTATGTTAGTATAGGCTGTCTAGATGAGACCACCTAGAGCTATTGAAAAGGATATAAATTCTCAAAGGAGGAGACTGTCTCATTCGTAATGTTTGGTAACTGGTTCTTGTTCTGAATAAGTTGTAGATACCTTGTCTGTAGCTTACAAGGACCTAATCAGATCAGATTTTCCTATAGGCAAATCTGTCCTCAGTAAACTGCCTGGCGCAGGGAGTCAGACAAGTAGGGGCAGTCACACCAATGCAATCTATGGTGAAACTAGACATGAGGGCTCACACCGTGAACCGCTGGGGCCAACATAGTCAAGTATTCTGCATGCTGGAGTATGCGATCCGGTTGAAGGAAGTGCTGAATATGAGACAACGAACCTGACCAACATGAGAGAAAAATCAGACCAGAAAACTGAAAAAGGATACAAATTCGTGCAGGAGAAGGGGACCTGCTTCCTTGAACATCAGGAATTGGAGTCTGCTCAGAAGAGGCATTTGTTTTTGACTGAAGTTAATCGGATCTGAATTAATGCAGAAGATCAGGACCCACTTCTCTGAATATCAGGAACCGGAATCTGCTTTGAAAAAGCTGTCATACTTGACGATCTTCACTGAGGCCACTAGGATATCAATCATGTCCTGGTGTAAAGTGAGTCCACTACTTTAATCAGCTGTGTGGCCTGTGGAAGTTGAAGGTCTAATTCATTGGATCGTGGGCAGGGATATGGACCTGCTGATGTGGTTACTTATGTGGTTTGAGGTAAAAGGGTCTGACTCACTGTAAGCAAACAGAGGCTTCGACTGCTGCTAAAGGTAGCTGCCTAGTTTATGTAAGATGCTGGGTCTAACTAAATAGGTAATGGAGACAGATGTGTCTGAAGACACAGGATGGTGGATAGAGCATTTGGACTGCTGTTGCAGTCAGCCATGTGGTTTGAGTTGAATGAGGGTCTGGTACACTTGCAAGTGAACAGAGCATCTGGACCATAGCTGTGATCCGCATAGTGGTACATCGTAAATATTGTGCCTGACTCACTAAGGGTATCACAAGCTGGAGGTACTGCATCTTGGACGCAGTGCCTCCAGACCTTGCGGTGGGTGCAAGGCGGCTTCTCCATGCATGCAGCCAATGGGGACCACTTCTGTCTCCGCAGCATGAAATGAACATGCTGCGGAGATGCGGAAGCTTGTAAACCACCACAGCAGCTGAAAACACGCTGTGGTTGGGAGAAGCATAGTGGGCATGGGATTTCTACAAATCCCATCCACTGTGCTGCTACTGTACAATGCAGCATTCTGGGCGCAGCACAAGACACTGTGTCCAAAATGATGGATACCCTGATGTGAGTATGCACCCTAAGTAGTAGGGAGAACACTTGGACCCCTGTTGCAGTTAACTGGGAGGTTTGTGGTACCTATAGGATCAAGGTCACGGAGTAGCAAACGGAACACATGGATCACTGTTGCAGGCTGCTATGTGGTGTACATGGCAGTTCATGGCTCTGGGTCACTGGATAACACACGGACCACAGCTGTGAGTAGCTCTGTGATACTAGGTAGATGGTGGATCTGCCTCACTGTGGATAGTGGGCAGCAGGCCAGGTGATTGATCACAGGTAAACACTCCATTGCAGAGGTCAGGTGTGGATGCCATTAAAGGGCACTGAGGAAGGGGACTGCTCTGGGTAAACCAGTGCAATTCATCCTCCCTGGGAGCCCCCAACTGCACTTTGAGTGCAGTGGGGGGCTCAAAGAGGAGTTTCATAGTATTGAAGGTAGACTAAATCCATCGAGTTCAACCTGTAGTCTAACATGTTAATCTAGATGTATGTAGAGGATGCCCCCTTGCCGGCTTAGGTGTAAAAAAAAAAATTAGAAAACTCTCTGTACAGTCCCCTCATATTTATACATTGTAATAAGATCGCCCCTAAGCCTTCGTTTTTCCAAACTGAATAACCCCAAATTTATTAACCTGTCCTGATATTGCAGACCACCCAGTCCTTTAATAATCATAGTTGCACCCGCTCTAGTTCGGCTATGTCCTTTTTATACACCGGAGACCAAACTGTACACCAAATTCTAAGTGTGGTCACACTAGTGACTTGGATAGATGTAAAACACAGATCTTAGTCTTTATCTGTGACAGTTTTACCTAGTGTTTTAAAATTAAATACATAATTGTAAATTTTATTTCCTCTGTCCAAGTGGATGACCTGACATTTTCCGCATTAAATTTCAGTTGCCATTTCTAAGCCTGAGCCTCCAGCTTAAAAGGAACCTGTCAGGTCATTTATACCCCCAAACCTTTCACTACCTGTCCCTACAGCTGCCTACTACTTTCCTAAGCATCCCTGTCTGATCTAATACTCTGCTCTAATCGCTGAGAAAAATAATTGTATCACTTACATGTTCCTGTGCTTATAAAGAGGGCGTCTTCGTTAATGCAGCCATTCTGCACATTCATGTCCCCCTTGCTCCGTGAATCACGCCCCGTTGAGTGTGATAAACTAATTCAAATGCGTAATCCCAGTGTCTGAAATCAACCTTCCGGGTATGACGCGCATCCGCACGTCATTTCATGTCCTGTGCAGGAACAACTGCCGGTGTTTGTGGTTGGAGCGTAAAGCGTCCAGGCCACTTCATCAGAGCCGGCACCCTGGTTTCAGCCCCAGTCCCTTAGCGTCCCTGCTAATCCGAGCACACCTGGGACTTCTGTCTCTCCCTATGGTCTGTAGCCCGGGACCTGGACAAGTCTCATGGAGGCTCAGGCCGCCAGTTCCATGTCCTTTCAGTTCCGTGTGATGTTTTCGACTCTCCTTCTGACTGAACTGGTGTTGGTACTTGGCTGACTGGCCTACTAAACTTGGTGGTGTCTAGTTTTGTTGCCTCCCCTAACCGCGTCCTGTCCTAACTTTCCCACCCTCCACTTAGCTCCTCCCACCATCCCATTGCTGGCACAGAGTCCCTAGTCTTGGGATTGAGAGTGTGTTGGATGTGTGTTTGGGGTGTCTGAACTTACCGATCTCGGCTGCTGCACCATCTAGTGGCGACCGGTCCGCAGGGGCGCCACATACCCTATACCATCTAGACAAGATCTTATAATTTGCTTCCTGGAGTCCCGAGGTGATAGAAGACTTATGAGCCATGGTCAAAATCCTATCTCTCTGTCCCAAAGTAAGCTAGATGCCCAGATCACTCCCCATTTCAACAGGTATCCAGGTGGAGGAAGGTCCACCGTATGAGCTATTATAGATTTAACTACTGAAAGGAAATGAGACAATGGTCCTTCTCCTGGGCATAAAGTTTCAAATTTAGTGACGGGGCCCATAAACCTGGATGCTTACGGTAAAGATCTCAAAAAATGTTTCAATTGCATCGCCCTCCAGGTCCCCAACCATGCAGGAAGACTGTTGAGAAATCTCATCCATCGTCATCCAGGAATTGAGACCAATAAACTGTCTTGCCCTAAAAGTCCCCCCCCCCCACCCTCCAGAGTCTAAACACTGGATCCAACAATGCGTTGACAAAGTCAGGGGAACCTAATATTGGTGTCAGGGGACAAAGGGTGGGGAAGCAGTCGGGAGCGGATCTCTGACCTAGAGTACATAGCAATGTAGCCCCCAAAGGAGGATGAGCTTTCAGAGAAGGGTCAGAGACGTTTGGAAGCCAGGGAGCAGCGGTCAGGGGATTCTGTGAAACTTTGCTCAATATGTACCCACAGTTTAACAAGACCATGTCTACACCAATTCACTACTCTCACCATGTGAGCCGCCAGGTAGGTCTTCAGATCAGGGAGATCCAGGCCTCCCCGAGACCTTTGCCTGCATAACAAGGATCTCGTTAGCTGGCTGTTTTCTTAGCCCAAATTGAATTTGAAGAGAGGAAAATTCCCTAAAAAATAATTCAGTTAGCTTAATGGGTAATGCCTGGAGGAGGTAACGGATCTGTGGCAAAACATTTAGTTTCAGGATTTCGCACCTCCCAAGCTAGGTGAAACACCCCTTGGCCCATTTAAGACAGTCCTCCTGCAGTACCTGTAAGGGGCCTTTCACACTTGCGTTTTTTTCCTGATTTGGAAGATCAGGCAAAAAACAGATTCTTACAGTATTTTGCCCACTTTAATTTTGTCAGATAGAATCTTGTTGCTTCATGTTTTCTCCTGAAATCATTAAAGAGTAAAGAGAATGGGCAAAAAAAAATGAATCCTGTAAGAATCAGGTTTTTTCCTGATCTTCCAAATCAGGAAAAAACCACAAGTGTGAAAGGCCCCTAAAAGAGGAACAAAATTCAATTTAAATAACAAGTCTGGGTCAGAGGTCAGGTTAACACCAAGGTATCTCAGCGAGGACCCTGCCCACCTAAATTTGAAGCTAGGTGGAAGAAGGTCACAGGTTGACCGAAACGTCGCTATACCATGCCTGAAAGCCATTAAAGGCGAGGGAACATCCTTAAACTTGAGTGCTGCAGCCTTTATTTTGCAGTTAAATTTGAAGCTAGATTGAAGACCGAACAGAAGTGGGGTCGATAGGTTAACATGAAGAGCCTCCAATTTAGACCAATTGATCTTAAAATTGGCCAGGCCCGAGTATTTATCCAGTTCAGTCATCAAACATGAGAGAGATACAAGCCGGTTAATGACAAAAAACAAAAGATCATCTGCATCAGCAGCTATCTTGTGGGAAAGAGGCCAAGACCCTTGGGGCAGAAATATCCAGATTATTTCTAATGTGACGCAAGAGAGGCTCTAATGTCAATATAAAAATCAGTAGAGAAAGGGAGCACCCCTTTCGAGTTCCATTAAAAATCGGAAAACTCTCGGAATACACTCCATTCACTCAGACACATTCCGAAGGACAGCTATAGAGAGCTTCAATCCAGCGCAACATAGAAGGCTGCAGGCCAATTGATCTCAAAACTTCTCTCATAAAGTCCCATCCTACCGGACCAAAAGCCTTCTCAGCATCTGTAGAAAGCAACATCATTGGCAGGCCATCTAATCTAGATCGTTATATGTGATTCAATGCTTTTACCATGTTATCTTGAGCCTCCCTCGCCAACATGAATCGCACCTGGTCTGGGTGCATTAAGCCACCCAATTAGTAGGGAAAGTCTGCTCGCCAGGATTCAGGTGAAATGTTTCAGATCCACATTGAGAAGGGAGAGAGGACGATAACTGGCACAGTTCAAAGGATCCTTGCCCTCCTTGGGTATAGCTACCATGTTAGCTCTCAGGGCATCTCCAGGAATCAGGGTGCTTGACGGTGACGAGATATTATTGAAGGTAGATACGAAATGTGAGGATAACTGAGGGGTCAGTTGTTCGTAATAGGCCAATGGAAGCCCATCAGGGCCTGGAGCCTTCCCAGAGAGAGATTGGCGGATCGCTTCCATCAATTCCCCTTCCGTAATGGGACTTTCCAACTTTATTAAATCCTCTTCCGGGATCCTAGGCAATCCCGAGCTTCTGACGTACTCTGCAATTTTCTTTCTCTAGGCTCCCCTAGCCTCCATTGAAACAGAACCATCTATAGAGTATAGTTTGGCATAGTAATCCCTAAGGGTACCTTTACACACGGCTACATTTGTAGCTTGTCACCAGGTAACTTACTGGTTGCAGTGAAATCATGGAGAGATTATTCCATTTGTACACAGCAACAAGATAGAACCATGTATCCATGATTTCACTGCAACCAGTAAGTTACCTGGTGACAAGCTACAAATGTAGCCGTGTGTAAAGGTACCCTATCAGCTGAGGCAATTTCTAATGGAGTGGAAACCTTAACCCCACCATGATTGCATATCAAGGGGATGTAGCCTCTCGCATAAAGGGCCCTCGCCAAGGTCCTGCTAGGTTTATTCCAGAATTCATAATAGTGCCTGCGACACCTGGCCAGGGAGGACTTAGCTTTGTGTGTCATCAAAATCCCCAAATCCCATCTCGCCTTCAATAGGGAAGCAAGAACCTATGGGTCTTGATGAGATTTATGGGCCATCTTCAGTCGCTGAATTTCCGCCACCAGGCCCTCCACCTCCTGCATCCCTTCCCTCTTCATTTGTGAACCGTGTTTGATATAGAGCACCCCTAAGCACACACATATGTGCCTGCCACACCATATTTGGAGCGGTCTTTCCCTGAGTTTACCAGAAAATAGTCCTTTATCGTGGAACAAACATCCCTCATCACCATCTCATCAGTCAGGAGAGAGGAGTTCAAGATCCAACGATTACCCAACGGCCCTCCAAGGAGAGAGTAAGTTTCACCAGAACGTGATCAAAGAATATAATAGGGTCTATAGATATGTCGAGAAGAGAGTCCAAGTCAGAATGTTTCAGGAAGAAGTAGTCCAGTCTTGAATATGCATAATGGACAGTCGAGTAAAACGAGTAGTCTATCTCTGTGGGGTGAGTCACTCTCCAAGCGTCTATTAACTGTTCAAACAGACTCCGCTTAACCCGCTTCAATGCGGCCAGAAGCATACCTGTAGTACTCTTTAAAAAGTCCCTTAACGCAGAGGTCCCCAACTCCAGGCCTTAAGGCCCACCAACAGTGCAGGTTTTCAGGATCTCCTTAGTATTGCACAGGGGTTGGAATCATTACTGTGCAGATGATCACATTAGCACTGTGCAATACAAAGGAAATCTGAAAACCTGCACTGTTGGCGGGCCTTGAGGCCTGGAGTTGGGACCTCTGCCTTAACGGTCTAAACTAGATTGAGATCGCCTCCCACCACTAATCTGCTCTCGGCAAAGATTCCACCTGTTAAGATATTGAGAAGCGAGGACTGCCCAGTTAGGTAGTAAATTGCACAAATGTGTAGAGCTGTAGGCCACCCTCCCCCTAAGCATCGCCAGTCTTCTCTGGACAGCAGGAACTCAATTGGCTCCAGGCCAGTGAGCGGATAGGACCCATACAAGTACTCAAGCCGAGATCATCCGAAGGAGATGATAAACTGTCGGGAACCTCCTGTCAGAGAGTTTGAAAGGTTTACTGTCTGTAGTGGGTTTCTGTAGGAAAGCACCTGTATTTTAGAAGCATGTAGCGCTTTCCAGGGCTATGTAGACCTTTGACATTGAGGGTACCCACTTTGAGTCAGAATGCATAACTGAAGACAATAGCCAAGGACGAAGGACAACCCAGACAGGAAAGAGAGGGTCAGGGAACAGGAGAAATACAAGGAACGGAAAACAGGAAAGGAAAAAGTCTGGAAAGAGAAAAATAGAATAAAGAAGGAAGAAATAAATGAGGTGAAAGTCTCACGAGACTTGGGCACTATCTTCAATGGAGGTGCACGGTGACCCACTCCAGCGGCTCATGCGCACTTGACATTGACTGTACTCACTTTGCATGTCAACGGAAGCGTGAAGGAACATTTCAGCCGGACAACAAAGCAAGGAGGGGTTAGAAGCAGGTGTGAGGAGGACAGACACTGGAACACAGGCAGACCTACCGGACAAACAGTGGAAAGACAGAGATAAACTAATCTATTCAGACAGGTAATGAGGTGTCAAAATGCACTATGGGTGACAAGATCCACAGACATTTAGCATTATTCTTCAAGGGGTGGCACGGTTAAAATGCCCAAAGGGTCCACAGGCTCCTTACAATGTTTCAAACTGGGACATTTTGAACAATTGAATGCATTTTGACAATTGTCAACTTTGTGACAGCAGTGTGGGGAAGGCACACAGTATGTCTGCGCAGCTCGGTACACAAAGCAAGGTTCATAAAAGCTTAGTTAAGATAGTTTGTTGCTAGCGTGGAAGAGCTTGCCTGGCCACACAAGAGCCCAGACCTTAACCCTATCCAACATTGTGTTTAAATGGAACAGAGATGGACTGATCCGCTCTTCAGACATTAGTGTCTGACCTCACAAATGCTCTATTGGATGAATAGACAATTATCCACACAGACATTTAAGTCTTGTAGAATGTCTTCCCGGAAAGAGGGGGGCACCTTCAGATCAATGCCTATGTATTCAGAAGGGGATTCCACAAAGCTGCTGTAGGTGCAAAGTGCAGGTGTCTCAATACTTTTACCCATATGACTTGATGAAAAGTTGAAAACTTAACTGTAAAACCATCCAAAAAAGTCTAGAAATGAAGCGATTGTTCAAACATTCTGTATTTATTTTTCAACAATGAAAAGATCATTAAAATGTTCTATTTTCTCAAATATAACGTTTCTTTTAATACCTGAAGTATATGTAAACAGTTGTATGAAAATTTATAGTTTTCTCTTTGTTCATTGACAGTAAAATTTCAGTTGTAAAAATAAAAAACCCAAGTAATGTAATAGTAATGAAAATGAAGGTTTAAAATTACTTGATTGCACATTGCTCCATATTTCTCCTGTCAGTTATTAGACGAAGAATATACTTATGGAAAGTGACGTCTCCAGTTTTCCTTCATTGTTTTTTTTGGAGTGCGGTGGCAGGGGTGGGGCTGGGGGAGCAGTGCAGTATTGAAGGACCAGCTTAAGGCACAAACTATTGACAACCTTAAAATTGCCTTAAAAATCAATAACAAAAACTTATTTATTAAAATGCTACTTACAATGTTCATATTTAGTAAAACTTTACCAAACCAATTCTACATTCTCAAATACATTTTGTACAGTGCAAAGCAACAATGGGCAAAATATACACTAATTATTATGGCACTCAGGTCGTTGAGGTTGAATCCACTTCTTCACTTGATGTAAACGAAAGGTCTTTGTTTAGGGCTTCTCTTGCTTTGATCCTTATGCATTTCGGACAGTCATTGGTCTTAAAACATTCCTTGTGATAGCACGTTTTACAATCTGAAGAAAAATAAAGATAAGATATGATATGACCTATGCACCAAATACAGAGCAGCAGCTTTGTATCTTGAGAAAAAATATAGTCCCATAGACTAAACGCACGATATAAACATGAGTTATAGACTCTATACACATAGCCTCAAAGCCTGTCATCTGCAGTAAATGTCAGAAAGACTGCCCAACGAACGCCTGATGTATACCGCTGTATAATGTATGAATGTCATACATTGCTCATATGGACACACTTTCCTATACGATTAAAATGAAAAAGGTATGTCACCGAGACACACTAAACTCACTTTTTGCTTCCATCACGGAAATTAGCTCTTATTGATTACTAGCTGTAGAGTCCGGCATTGCCCGGGAATAACACGCTTTTACTTATAATAGAATTGAATGATTTTGCACATAAATGTCTGCCTCTAGCTCCTCCCCTGTCTGGTTCTGTATATAGCTCCTCCCCCTCCATAGAA
The DNA here is from genome assembly GCA_033576535.1 of Allobates femoralis. NCBI lineage: Eukaryota > Metazoa > Chordata > Amphibia > Anura > Aromobatidae > Allobates > Allobates femoralis. Next base: position 596,725,477 of record JARQOC010000002.1, read on the forward strand.
TGTTGTCTGGTTCTGCCGCTAGATCCTCCCTCCATAGAATGTTGGCTGGTTCTGCCTCTAGCTCCTCCCCTTTATAGAATGTTGTCCGGTTCTGTGTATAGCTCCTCCCCCTCCATAGAATGTTGTCTGGTTCTGCCGCTAGATCATCCCTCCATAGAATGTTATCTGATTCTCCATATAGATCCTCCCCCTCCATAGAATGTTGGATTGTTCTGCTTCTAGATCCTCTCTCCTCTCCTTAGAATGTTGTTTGGTTCTGCCTGTCTCTCTCCCTCCATAGAATGTTGTCTGGTTCAGCCTCTAGCTCCTCCCCTTTATAGAATGTTGTCTGATTCTGTGTATAGCTTCTCCCCCTTCATAGAATGTTGTCTGGTTTTGCATCTAGATCCTCCCCTCCATAGAATGTTGTCTGGTTCTGTGTATAGCTTCTCTCCCTCCATAGAATATTGTCTGGTTCTGCCTCTAGTTCCTCTCTCCTATCCATAGAATGTTGCCTGGTTCTGCCTCTAGCTCCTCCGCCTCCATAGAATGCTTTCTGGTTCTATCTTTAGCTCCTCCTCCATAGAATGTGGTCTGGTTCTGCTTCTAGCTCCTCCTCCAAAGATTTTGTCTGGTGGTTCTGCCTCTAGCTCCTCTCCCGCCATAGAATGTTGTCCGATTATGTTAGGTGGGCTATGAAGTGGGTGTGGGTAACTGGGGTGGCCAGGGCTCGATACACTCAACTTTATATATATAAATTTGTAATAAATGCATGGGGAACTTTATCCACCAAATTATGTGGTTGTTACCAACATTTTGAATACCAGTGATCTAGATTTAATCCTTGTACTAAGTTCTAGTAATTATGTGACATTATGACAATAGCAGGGAAGCCACAGACTGAGGTCTAATTGCCACATGTGGTTCCAACACCACCACTTAAGGGAATTACCGTATATACTCCTGTATAAGCCGACCCGTGTATAAGCCGACCCCCCTACTTTTGCCCCAAAAATCTGGAAAAACGTATTGACTCGCGTATAAGCCGAGGGTGGACCCCAGCACAGGTATACAGCCCTCAACAGTGTGGTATACAGCAGCCCCAGAGGTATATACAGCAGCCCCAGTGGTAGTATACAGCAGCCCCAGAGGTGTATACAGCAGCCCCAGTGGTAGTATACAGCAGCCCCACAGGTATATACAGCCCCAGTGGTAGTATACAGCAGCCCCACAGGTATATAGAGCCCCAGTAGTAGTATACAGCAGCCCCACAGGTATATACAGCCCCAGTGGTAGTATACAGCAGCCCCACAGGTATATACAGCCCCAGTGGTAGTATACAGCAGCCCCACAGGTATATACAGCCCCAGTGGTAGTATACAGCAGCCCCACAGGTATATACAGCCCCAGTGGTAGTATACAGCAGCCCCACAGGTATATACAGCCCCAGTGGTAGTATACAGCAGCCCCACAGGTATATACAGCCCCAGTGGTAGTATACAGCAGCCCCACAGGTAAATACAGCCCCAGTGGTAGTATACAGCAGCCCCACATATATATGCCCCAGAGGTATATACAGGCCCCCCATCTATATACAGGCCCCCCGCCGCAATCCTGTAAAGGAATAGATTAGTATACTTATCCATCCGCTGCAGCTGTCCCGCCGCCATCGCGATCCAGGTTCTTCCGTCTTCCAGCGTCTCGCGTCTTCTTCCGGTTTCCTCCTCGGTCGCACAGGCAATGACATCATTGCCTGCGACCATCGGAAGAAGACGCGAGACGCTGGAAGACGGAAGATGCTGGATCGCGATGGCGGCGGGACAGCTGCAGCGGATGGATAAGTATACTAATCCATAGGCGCACCCAAGGGGGGGGACCTACGTGTCTGGACCCCCCCCTTTGGGCGGCACTGAGAAGTGGTGCAGTACACAAGGAGCTGGGCCCCTATGTCAGGAGACAGGAACAATTACATAGCACCCAAGGGCCCACAAAAGAGGCTGCTTTTAGGGGGGCTTCGCTCCCCCAAACCACCCCACTGGGGGCTTTGCCCCTCGGAACCCTGCTGGGGGGTGACACCCCCCTTTCAGGGCCGGTGTGTGTTTCTTGGACCCCTACCTTGGGAAATTTCTGGGTGCGCCACTGTACTAATCTATTCCTTTACAGGATTGCGGCGGGGGGCCTGTATATAGATGGGGGCACTGTATACATTGTATACAGTATACAGTGACTCGCGTATAAGCCGAGGAGGGGGACTTTTCAGCCCAATTTTTGGGCTGAAAAACTCGGCTTATACGCGAGTATATACGGTAATAGGAATAGATAGTCCATGAAGAGCTCAGTTTCCATTAAAAAAACACAATATTTATACATGTTAAAATTTCTATAGAGTTGATAGTTATAATAAAACTGACGAGCAAAAAGAATAACAATGTTTTGAACTTTGACTTTCACTTTTCCATATCTCACCATCCACTACAGCTTTGAGCGTAAGACTACCTTCATTTTATAGACAGTCACCCTGGCTATCTCATACATAAATTTGACTTGTAACAATTTAGCATATGATTAGTTATGCAGATTCTTGTCATGTCACTGCATTGTTACTGTTTTCCTCCTAAAAATTTTACATTTTATTATTTTTTTAGTATATTGTAAATCCATCTTTGGCTTGCAGCCATAATCGACACAAAAGGTAAACGAAGCAAGACCCCAGCCTTTACTAGACATACCTTCACATCTTCTGCAAAAGTCAGTCTGGAAAGGAAAGATCACATCAGAATGTCGGCAAAATTCACAGAAGAAACCTTTGGCTTTGCACAACTGTAAAAAAAAAAAAATAAAAAATATGGAGTTTTTTTATTTAATCAAATCACCACTTTTCCCCTTTAATAGTGTTGAATTTATTCTTTAAATTGTCCAGGCGACAGCCATCTCTCCTGACATGACAGGTGTGTGCACACATATAGTCAGTATGAAGCTGCCAGACACTTCTAATGGTGGTTTATGTCCCCAAGAATAAAAGGATTATGGGTTATCAAGAGCAGAGTTAGAAACAATTCCAGAATAAGGCTGGAATCCAGGAATAATGGAGCAGACACACCTAGGCTGTGGTGCAGCTTTTTAGTAAGTGTTTTATCTCACTCCAGGGTTAGAGTCACAGTTACATTTGCTCAAATTAGCTGTATGATATCCTCCATGCTGCTGCTGAATGCGTTACATGGAAGGAATCTCCCATTTTAGTGGGTGCAGTCTATGGGAGACATCACATCAGTCTACATATACAACACATCAGTCAACATATACAGCAGTCCACCCACTAGCTCAGAGACAGCTGAAAATTAGAGACAGTCTGCATAAGGTAAAATTAGTGAAAAACGCACATCAGACTTGTATCTAGGATTATTATGTATATATAGATATATATAAATATTATATGTTTATTTACACCATGGGTTACACTGGACAATATCGTTCATCGTGAACCAGATGTAACAATGAACAGTAGAGGCTTACATTTTTATATCTGTTCATATGACCAAACTGTTGTTACCACTTCTTCCCTGCATCAGCGCTAAGTTCACCCTTAGACTTTTGCTCCTGATTTTAGTTAAGTTTTTGTTGTTTCTTTTTAAAACAGATGAATATAAGGGGTGGAAGACTCAGAACATCTTAATTCAGTCAATACTAAAGATTCCTGAAAACAAGTAGGGTGTGCACTAGGGCGGTCCTTACTTTCCAAAGTGTGATTTCTTTTTGGGGCACCCCTCGATTCCTTTTCTTTATGCAAATTAAAAATGCAGAAAAAAATTTCATCCCGATACACAATTTAAGGGTCCCTACCAACCAAACTTTATGGATTTTTCCCATTTGCACTTCATTTAAAAGATCTGGTTGTGGCAGGACAATGCCGGGTTACACGTAGCGATGTTCCAGCGACCCAACCAACGATCGCTGGAGCATCAATATGTGAACACTGGTGAGATGCCAGACAGGCAGATCTCACCAGCGATCACCCAGCGATGATCCGATGGTCGCCGGGATCAGGTCAGGGTGTCGGGCACACATTGGGTCACTGGTCGTTGCCCCTGTCATACATGCCAATGCACGCGTGACAGCGGCAGACCAACGATTGAAAAATGGTCCTGGCCATTCCGCAACGATCAGCAATCTGATCGCTGGTAGTTGCGGCATGTTATACGCAGCGATTTCGCTTGCGAGGTCGCTGCAACGTCACAAAACCTGTGATGTTGATGCGACATCGGTACCGATGTCGCTGCATGTAACCCAGCCTTAACACGTATATATCTTAATCAGTAGGGACTAGTGATGAACGAGTTGGAAGATATTCAAGCTCGGATAGCTCTAACTGAAAACTTTGAACTGTTTCAGTATTCGGATTGAGTGAGTTACCCATTGACTTGCATTGGATGAGTAATGAGTAATGAAACAGGTCAAACTATCCGAATATTTCATTACTCGTTCTCAGCGATAGGAACCATAAAATTGAAAACATTTTTAAAGGTTTTCAGTTTATTTAGTGTTTTACCTAAATTTATCATTTCAGAGAATGCCCTATCAAAAAACTGAAAATAAAAATTAGTTGCTTGCATTAAGGACCCCCTAGAAGACCTAGAGGTCGTAGAGAATTCCATTCCATATTGAAAGTGCCATGACCAGAGGTGGATCAGCTAGTTCCTTTTCACCCTATTTTGGCATCTAGTAAAAATTAGCTGCCTTCCTGCAGTTTTCCAATGGTGATCGCTTCACGGGATGTGGTTCTCAGTTTCATGCAAATGGAGGATAAATGATAGATATATATAGAAACATTGTAACAGGGAATATTATAAGGAGGTGCCTAGAAGCACACGTTTATGAGAATGATAGCAGTACCAGTCTTCTAAAAGACAAACATAAAACGCTAGATAAGAAATATAAAGTGAGGAGTGTATGGATCGACAATCACAAGTTTACTAGGAACACAAACTAAAACTAAAGGTACCGTCACAAGCCTCCGTATCGCTGGCAATTTGACGTGAGCGCGCACATTTCGGACACTTTTTTCCATCACTGTGGAGCTGTCACATGTAGCAATCTCGTGTGATCTTCGGCGATTCTGCATCCCGGAAATCGCCTGCAGAAGACCGGAAGCGATCTTCCCTTCACACATCGCCGTGTCACTCGCCACAATCATAGCAGCGATGTGGGCATACAGTTTTGATAGGGGCGTGCTAGATTGAGTTTTACCGCGCCCCTATCACTGCGATTAGTGGACGGAACTGCGTTCCCATTGGTCAGCCTTGCATGAACGCACGGGTCATCAAATAAGGCTCCTCGGAATGCAGTATCACCCACCAATCGCCGCACATGCAGCGTGAAAAAAAATCCACATCCAAGCATGCCTACGGGATTTATTTCAGGACCGCTGTGTACATCGCTATCGCCCTGTGGCACGCCACGATGCGCTGAAATCGCCTGGTGGATATCTCCTGATTTCACTGCAGTGCAGGGCAATCAGGTGACGCTCCACCAGTGATTTCTCGCCGTAGAATCGCCCAGTCACACACCACTACTGTACATGCGATGTGGTTTCCACATCGCCGAATTCAGGAATTGCCAGCAATCTCGCCGGCGATATGGCGGCATGTGACAGTACCTTTATGATCATACACTGAATGTAATATTTGAAAAGGATTATGGATTACTAGAGAGATGGAGGCTGGAAAGCGGCAGCATATATACTTGTTGACATAGAATATATTTTACACATTGAACAGGGTGAAATTGACAGCATTAATTGCCATGCTGTAGATATTCAATTCTGTATTGTGTCCACTGCATGTGAAACAATGCAACATTTAATCTCCGGTAACTGTCCATTCTCAATAAGCAAAAAAAAAAATAAGTGTAACATGTGGGCACTAACTAGAAGATCTGCATAGGTGCTGGAGAGATTGGGACAAGCCAGAAGGCTCCATAGCAGCCATAGAAAAAAAAGGTAGCAAAAGTCAATGCAGAGTCCAATCAAATCTTTTCGTGAAATGTCAGGAATTGCTCTACACTTCTCAAATCATGACCTGTTGATGGTACTTGAGAACCTCTTCTTAGGGCTAACTCTACATGGCAACTCTGGCCGTGGAACACATTCTATGGCTAACCTCTGCACACAATGCAACATCATAAGTGAAGAAAATGAGAGTTGCAACTCAAAAGTTTAACCCACAAGTAAACCAGGGATCCAGCAGGTTTGGCATCTTTCATTATGTTGTAATGTAGCAACTGAATACTGCATTCCTTGACTGCACAGCGTGTTACATGACAAAAGTCTCAAGTCGAACCCTAGCCTAAAAACTAAGCTGCACCATTGCAATGCCCGACAGCCATGATATCTAGAACAAATTCTGTGGCCATTACTAATCATGGCAGTAGTGCTGTGGACACAAGAAGCCAGCCATGTCCACTGGTATCGCCATAAGGTCTCCCTTGTAGACTTGAACCATCAAAGCGTTTGTTTTGGGGAGGTAATTCAGGAGTTAGCTGTTACCCAAACAATCACTCAGCAACAGTCAAGCCTAATGCTTCAGTTTTGTAATATTCCCATCAGTCTATGGCTATAATGTAGTTGGCTCCAGTGAGAAGTCAATGTGTATGATCCTCTGGTCTAAACGGAATAATCCACATACCTCACAATATTCCACATGGGCTATAGCCAAAGCCAAGAGCTCACGGAGAGTGGGCAAGAGGGACTTCTGCTTCACGTTATACAAATCAGCCAATGTGAAGAGATGTAGGTCCTGAGTCAGGTGAGACGGGACGTCTTCAAAGGCCTTTATAATACTGCTTTCAAGAGAAGAAATCATTCAGTATTTGCATAGATCCCATTAACTACTTGTAGAAATATATGGGTGAGAACCAAAATCTTAATAAAGGAAAAAAGCGGCCTTCTACTTGTAAAAAATAAAACATGCAACACTTTTGGGTTGGCCACAAGAACTTATCCTGAAATGACATACTCCTACCAAATTATAGATCTTGGCCATTAATAGACAAATGCCATCACAGACAATGGCCACATCATTTCAATTTACAAGTATTTCTGTATAGAATCTGTTAAAAGGAGAGGTGAGAGTACAGATGCTCCGGACCCTGTTCTAGCAGCCAGGTCAGTATTTCGTGAACACTAAATGGATGTCCTGTGAATCGCCTCTTACTTGATGGCATCTGCGGCTTCTATTTTGTTTAGCCCATCTCACTGCAGGTGATCAATACAACGTGGCGGCGAGTCCAATAATAAAAGGAGCCACAGGTGAGGTCAGGTAACCGGCTCATAGAGCTCCTAACCTGGCTACTGAAAAGGAGTCCTGCCATAGATAAAAAGGGTTGTCTGGGATTTTCTAAAGTGTGAGTAGAAAACGTGAAATAGAATAGCGATAAAACACCCGTATAATTCGTGTCCTCGCTCCTGGGGATCCCACCGGACTCGTAGCAATTATACCATGACCATCGCTCAATGCCAGACTTTGGTGGCCAGTGATTGTGCTGCAGTAGCCGTGTGACTGATGGACGTGATGTCATCGCTGCAGGTATGGTGAGGCTCAAGGAGCAGATGGAGATTTCCTAATTTAATAATTAACCTTAATCCTACCACCTGGGGTCCGAACCCCACGGACTTATCCTGCTCACGTTCTGGCATTTTAGGAGTTTGTTCAATAGACTCTCGTACGTCATCCATGTGGATTATATTCTCACCGAGACCCCATGGTGAATACTGTTCGCCATTGTCTTTCTAGCTGTGTCAGACTGGCACTGTTGCGCACTCTGCACATAGTCTGGTTTATTATTTGAACATTTTTATTAGTTTTTGGCCAAAAATCTTAGTTTGATATATTTGATAACTAATTTGCTCACTGTGGCACGAAATTTATATCACGTTGGAGTTAACTACCACTACTGTAAAAACAAATCGATTCAAAGTTTATGTTGTCAATCTTATTAGCATTATTTCTGCCTGTGCATTAGGCCTATAATCAGCAGAACCCAAACTGTTCAGGAGCACTAATGAAAGTTTACAATGTAGCCTAATTAGTTTTTATTAGCGCACTGTATGACTATTTCATTAGAATTAAGTAATTAGAAATTGTGTCAAGCTTTTTTATATGGTTATGGATGACATTCTGGATCAGATATGCGAATACAATTGACCACACAGCTTGAATCAGCTGGGAAACATCATAAATACGGTATGTTGGTAGGATGAGGGTGAAACACATTTGTTGTTATCTGTTTTTTTTTTTTTTCATCCCAGACAAGCGATTAACAATTTATTTTATCAGATGTATACAGTTTTTGTGTTCTGCTTCCTATTGACTAAGACCAGGATTATTTTAAGTGCTAGCGTTAATTCAAATCTACTAAAAAAAGAGGAAGCAAGACCGAAAAAGGGAACGTTCCTTTCACAGCAGGGATGACAAATATACCGAAAATGAGACATGATCTTAGGCAATGAGGAAGGATTATCTAAAATGTCACACTTAGCCATTATATTCCAAATTCATGTATCAGCCGCACACATTAACCGCTCCGTTCCCAGGAGAGGGGAACCTAGACATAAACCTAACCCTGTATCTTACCTATCAGCGAACCGACAGGTCGTCACCAGCTTTCCGATGTGGATGAGCTGTTGCTGCACTTCCTATGAGGAATAAAAAGAAATGTTCTTAGGTCTATACCCATCTATGTCTCATAGTGCCACATACTGTAGTCAGGCTTACATGGTAGAAAAGGTCATACTTTAGACTGCAGTCATGTAAGATTATGGAACGTTACTTGCAGAAGAGTATGCTAAAATGACTGTCATAGTAACATTTTCTGCACTTTTGTTTTTCAGAAAACGATGTTTGTTAAAGGGTCTTTCCATCTGCCAGATCCTATCCCAATATATAGTAATAATAATATTAGTGAATATCTGAAATTAGAATTGTAGTATAGTTCTCCCGATTAGCTATGCTGCTTACCTTATGCACAGGGCATTACAGCAGCTTAGGTATCTCCATGATTACAACCACAAGCAACTAACTCTCATGAGAGGTCCTACTATGGATACCCAAGTTACTGCAATGCCCTGGGCATGAGGTAAGCGACAAAGCTAATCAGGAGAACGATATTACAATTATAATTGCAGATAGTCACTAATATTATTATTATTACTCCAACTACATACTGGGATAGGATCTTGGGGATGGGAGTACACTGTAAGGCCTGATTCAGACATCCATACCTTTTTTTTGCAGATACAACACATAACCATTACAACTTATAGTGCTATTCACATGGTCTTTACCTGGATCATGCGTCTGTGCAAAATACACAGAGACATGTCCATTTTTTTCTTGCAGCGCAGATGACAAGGGCCAATGTAAGTCTATGGGTCTATGAAAAACATATACAGCACATGGATGGCATCTGTGGGCTGTACATGTTTAACATTGTAAAGCAGCACAAATGTACTGTGTTGTAATGTGCACAAAAACGCAGCACAAATAAGGAGACAGAGACCGACAGACAGAGACACAAACCGAGACAGAGACACAAACAAGAACAAACAAACAAACAGACAGACACAAACAGACAGACCGAGAGACAGAAACAATAAATTCAATTACAAAACCAGCAGTCTAGTATGGAGCGCTAAATATTACAAAACACAGTTATTAAAAAGTCACAGACCTTTATTGAACCTCCACTGCCCTGCCTGTGTCCCACTACCAACGCTGTCACCAGCGTTGTGCAGGGTTTGCACAATCTGCAAACGTGAGTGCATTAGCACTTAGATTAAGCACCACCTTGTTGAAAAGGTTTCACACATTGTGCCTCCGCTACTTATCTTATTTTTCAAGACAGACAGACAGAAAACACACACTTTCTCACCCTCCTCGGTGAGCCCACAGTGAGCCCTGGTGATTTCTTCCTCCCGAGCTGCAGTACAACCTGTGGATAGTTGGGTACTTCCAGGACCTTCCACCATGTGACAGCCTGAGTCGCATACAGCACAGGTGTTGTAAGTCACCTTGCGCAGCTCCTGCCGTGCACAGATGGAAGAAATCACCGGGGCTCACCATGGGCTCGCCGGAGAGTGCGAGTATTGGTGCGTTTTTACCCTGGAAATTGCAGTAAAAAAAGCATCATAGACGGACCGTGTGAATACCAATCCATTTGTGATGCTTTTTTGGGGTTTATAATGGAGTCAATGGAGAAAACGCGGCCCAAAAACAGGCAAGTTAAATGATAGGCGATTTCTGGAGCACAAACACATGTGGGCAGACCTTATTGGGTTGTCAGAAGCTTTGGCCCCAGTGTGAGCAGCTCTTCCATGAAAGTGCTGAGAACGAGTCTGCCACAATTTTTACACAATATGTTCAGAGGATAATGTGATTTTTTTTTTCCTGGCACATCTTCCAAGTTATGTGCATGAGGCCTGTATCTAAAGGTGGCCACACACAAGGCAAAACTCACACAACCTCAAATCTCAAAGTGCTCGGGCTTCTGTACACATAGACTATACATTACACTATATTGGAACTGCTAAGTATACTATTAAATGGACCATGTCACCACAGAAAATGCTATTTATTTGCAGATACAGGACCAATCTACAGGTAAATAGCACTACAATACTGCCCAGCTGCTGTTCTCAGTGCAGCTACTGGGAGAAATTGAACTTCTATCACTCAGATAACGCATGGGAACAATGATTGAGCGGTTACAGTCTCCACTCTCTATACCGTGAGCGCCGGCTGCAAGAACGCTCCGACACTTTGACAGATTACTCTGCACAAATGTACTGTAGAGCCAGCTGTCAAAGTGTCAACTGTAGCTGCTCCGATCACGCCAGAAAGTCAGCGGTTCCCGGAAGATAATAAGTTAATGTTCTCCCAGTAGTCACACTTTCGGGCAGCATTGTAATACTAGTTACCTGCCGAGTAACCCCAGATCTGGGGGTGGTGACAGGTTCCCTTTAATAGACAAGATATTGCATTACTGACCTTGACTCGGTTCAGGTCCTTCACCTTTTTGTACAGATCTGGGTTTTCCGCCTGGACATTGAACGTGTGACTGTCCCACATTTTATCGACGACGCTTTTAGAGAAGTTGCTGACGTAGTATTTACTGAAATTCCATTTTGAGAGAATGCGGCCAGGAATGGAGCTTTCTGAGTAATGGTGACAACAATCGCAGAAATACTTCCCCAGGTAATCACAATACCGCAGTCTGCTGGTGTACCCTGCACACATAAACAGGACGACAATTACAACCATCAGCCCAGGACAATGCGCTAATTGTACCAGAATGAACACAGGAATGTAGAAAAATGCTTTATTATCCCATCACTGCCGTGTCATTGCTGTTATCACACAATATCGGAATTTAACAACTTGTGCCATAATCACGTGAGGATAATACAGGGAAATTCATTGACTCTTAATAAGGTAACATTCAATGCACAATTAACATACATGTATATCCCCATAGTGTCAGACAATTTTCATTTATGCACTTTATTTTTCACCACTTCTTAATAGTCATAACTTTTTTACATACAATTGGTAACATTAAAAGAACTGCCAGAAGAAAAATCTCACATCTCCATGTACACAATCAGTACGATGGGATACCAGATTGAATTTCATTGCAATAAAATATTATTTAATATTCGCAATTCACATCTACTTACTTTGTTCCACTTTTGTTCCACATCCAGCACATAAATAGTTTTGTGATGCTACAACTACATCCCTCCTGAAAAGACATAGTGATAGAATTGTCTTATACGGTTGCAATCAAATGTATTCGCACCCCATGACAAATCTGGTTTATTACCAAAATGTGCAAAACTTTCTGTGGCTTGCAATAAACCAAACATTAACAAATTAAATGTCTCAACACAAGTAATATAATAAGTGCTTTCTCCAAATTTCCTACAGACGGCAGGAAATGTTATATGGTGGCACTTGCATAGAACAAAGTCTTTATTGCTGTCCACTTCACATGAGGAATTAGAAGATTTTACCCTCTGGCTATGAACAATGGAAGATGACAAATCAGTCCTCTTGAAATTGCTCCAGAAATCAATTATTTCTCCCATAAAATTATTGCAATTACACGTTTTGTAATACACATTTATTTCCTTAATGAAGACAAAAACGGCAAATTAGACAGAATTTCAAACAAAACCCAAAAACTGGGCTGGCCAAAATTGTTGGCACCTATCCGAAATTGTGGGTAAACAACTTTATTTCAAGTATGTGATGTTCAAACTCACTTATGGCAAGTAACAGGTGTTGGCAATATGAAAATCACACCCGAAACCAGATAAAAAGCAGAGAAATGTATTGAATTTTTGCATGATGTGTCTGTGAGTGCGACATCAAGCATAGAAAACACAAAGAGAACTGTCTGAGGACTTGAGAACCAAATATGAACATTCTCAATGTTAAAAGTCTATCTCCAGAGATGTTGATGTTCCTTCGTCCATGGGCCCAACATAATCAAGAAGTTTACAACCCGTGGCACTGTAGCTAATCACCCTGGGACGTGGACGGCAGAGAAAACTTGATGAAAGGATAGTCCAGATGGTGGTAAAGTAGCGCCAATTAAGTTCCTAAGAAATGCAAGCTGTCCCGTAGGATCATAGTGCATTAGTGTCTGTGCAAATTATCTGTCGATACTTGAATGAAATTCAAGACCCAGGAACACCACAATGCTGACACAGACATAAAATAGCTAGACTGCAGTTTGTACATGAGTAAGCCAAAATCCTTCTGGGAAAAGTGTCTTGTGGACAGATGAGACAAAGTAAAGTAGTTTTGGTAAAGAGCATCATTCTACTGTTTACCGAAAACAAATGAAACCTTCAAAGAAAGGAAGACAGAACCTAAAGTCAAATATAGTGGGGTTTAGAGATGTTGTGGGGTTGCTTGGCTTCCTTTGGCATCATGATACCTGAAGATTACCTAAAGGATTTGGGGTCGCAATGTAGAGCCCAGTGTCAAAAAGCTGGGCTTGCATCCAGGTCACGGGTCTTCAACAGGACAATGACACCAAACGTACGTCAAGGAGCAACCAAGAATGATTGGAAAGTGACCAGAAATGAGTCCAGATCTAAAGCCCATTGAATTCCTGAGGAAAGATCTCAAAATTGCTGTTGAGAGAAAACACCCTTTAAAAATGAGAGACCTGGAGCAGTTTTCAAGAGAAGGGTGGTCCTAAAAACACCAATTGGGAGGTGTAGGAGGTTTGTTGATTGTTATAGGAAGTAATTGATTGCATTTATTTATTCCAAAGTGTACGCAGCTAAATATTAAGTTGAGAATGCCAACAATTTTGTCCGGCCAGTTTTTGGATGTTTGTTTGAAATTATGTTCAATTTGCCTTTTTTGCACACCTCTGTTTATTGTGTTGTTCTAATACACAGAAATTAAATGTGTATAACAAAACATATGTATTTGCAATAATTTTCTGGGAGCAATACTTAAATTTCTGGAACAATTTCAAGGGTGCCAACACGTTCAGCCATGACTGTATGTTGCTCAGCGCAGAAAACAAACTCCATCCAACTAACTCCGATACATTTGTGTTTAGTATATGGCCACAGCCACAAGCTGTTCAACCACAGTTCCCAGTATAGCTATGTGATTATTAACCACTACAAGGAAAGTATAGACACTAATGGATTCAATGACCGTCCATAACACACTACACACTGCTGTACAGAGTAGTGTTCCCGCACAGTGACCCGGTCACACACCGGCAGCACTCACTTCCCTGTGTAAGCCATCTATCTTATCTCATTCAGCGTTCACTTTTCCTAGAAAACACTCCCCTAAGGCCAAAAGTCAATACTCAACATGACCGCAGGAGACAAAAATGTGCAGATTTTGCAGTATGCCTATGTGTATTTTATGACATGTTTTAACACTAGGTCAAAACAATGTCATAAAACTTTAAATATCACAAATTCACTACGTGCAAAGTGCATGAAAGTTTGCAAACTTCATGTAAAGAAAAGTTTTCCAATTACTAGTACAAAACAAAAAAGATAATTAAAAACACAAAACCTATTCAGAATGTTATGGGTTAACATCAAGACTACATTTCCACATTTCTCTTTAGAGCAGAGTCTGCACATGGAGGCCATGTGTGGTCATGCGATATGTAGGCACAGTGTATTGTGCCTTGCATCAGATCCTCACCTAGTTAAAGTGCACCTGTCACCAGTATTGGGGGTTCTAAACCCTTGCCCATCACCTTTAACATGATGTAATTGAGGTTCCTGTAACCCCTTTATATCCTCAGACGTGCCCCTGCATACCTCAGAAAACAAGTTTTAATCTATCCTGCACTGTATTGTGGTCAGTGCCACCCCACTGCACGTCAACACCGCCCCGCTCCATGGAAAACCCACTCCTGAGTGTATGTAAGTGAATGACAGTGATGTCATCCCCAAAACTCACAAGTCTCGCAGCTGCGCTCCTCACTGTGCCCTATTGAAGAGCCAGTGGTTCCACTGCGCAGGCACAAGACTTCGAGCATTGGCTGAAAATACGAGATCGAAGTCACGAGACCAAAATCTCACGCCTGCGCAGTGGAATCACTGGCTCTTCAATAGGGCGCGAGACTTGTGAATTGTGTGGATGACGTCGCTGTCATTCACTTGCATACACTCAGCGGGGCGGTGTTGGCGTGCAGCAGGGCGGCGATGACCACAATCTACATACAGGCAGCCATATGACCCGTAACAAGTGATTTACATACAGCGCGGGACAGATTAAAAGTAATTTTATGAGGTATGCAGAGGGGCGTCTAGGGATATATAGGGTATTAAGAAACCTCAATATTATCATGTTCAAGGTGGTGGGCACAGTTTTGAACCCCCAAAACTGGTGACAGGTGCACTTTAAGGGTCCATTTAAAGCAAAATTATTGTGAACAGATAGTCCTAGGAACAATTGCTTCACGATAATTGTGCAATCTGAAAAGGTTGCTGATTACGTGATGATCGAGCAAGATGTTTGTCAGGTGAAATAAGTTTTTGGTTTGCACAAAAGATAATAGTTATCAACAGCCCATCATTCTGTGTACACAACAGGTGAAAGGAGAACGAGCAAGTACCTGATGTATTGGTGCACAGTGGTAATAACCTGAAACCTCGGAGGAGACCACTCTTCATCATCCATCATTCTAAGTTTAATCTCCTCCGCAAGACACACACTGGACTCAAATTCTTCTGGAATCATGTTTGCATATGACGACTAAAGAAAAAAAAAACAAAACAGACATACTCAATTAAGTAGCTATGAAGAATTACATAAGTGACAGTCTGTGGTCCCATCCTTGTCCATAAATTGGAATAATACAGTTCAGCCCCATTCACTTCAATAGGAGATGAGCTGCCTGAGACTGACCACCAAAGAGTGAAAGGAGATGTACTGAACGCAACCAGAGCTGACAATAGCTAATCAGTGGGAGTGATTGGTGTCAGACCCCTAATATTAGTAGGGTGGACCCCAATAGTAAAGAAGAACTTAGCATTCTGCATTTAAGAAACTGTAGTGTTTTATTTATTTATTGCATTCCTAAAACCATATGTTTTAACGGTGTTCCGGTCTTGCATCAGATCTTCATTAGATAAGTGGATTGTAGTAAAAAGTTAGAAAAAAATCATATAATTTATGGTATTACGATAGGAATGCAGAATATAAAATTCTACAATGATTTCATTGAGGAGTGCCCAATTCTTCTTTACTATCCTTAGGATAGGTTATGGAATTCAAAGTAAAGGACAATCCGTTATAAGGGGTAGTGTGTTTATATCTGTCACTTGCTCAAATTGCTGCTGCCACCCTTTTCCGTTTTCACTGCATTACTCCTTTGTAGAGATAATCACTTTTGGAGTTGTCTGGGGGCGTGCACTTTCACTCCTCTCACCCAGACATAGCCAATCACAGCTCAGTAGCTGATCCAGCAGTCTCATGCTGCTGTGCTGTGATTGGACTAGTCTGGGAGGGAGGGGTGAAAGTGCACGCCCCCAGATAAGACTCGGAAGAAATGCGGAACTGCAAGCTGAGATTTCATCTTTGTGTTCTGAAGCAGCAAATGAGCATCTCTGCAACAGAGCAACAATGCCCAAGGCTGAAAAAATATATACAGTTGTGGCCAAAAGTATTGACACCCCTGCAATTCTGTCAGATAATACTCAGTTTCTTCCTGAAAATGATTGCAATCACAAATTCTTTGGTATTATTATCTTCATTTAATTTGTCTTCAATGAAAAAACACAAAAGAGAATGAAGCAAAAAGCAAAACATTGATCATTTCACACAAAACTCCAAAAATGGGCCAGACAAAAGTATTGGCACCCTCAGCCTAATACTTGGTTGCACAACCTTTTGCCAAAATAACGGCGATCAACCGCTTCCGGTAACCATCAATGAGTTTCTTACAATGCTCTGCTGGAATTTTAGACCATTCTTCTTTGGCAAACTGCTCCAGGTCCCTGATATTTGAAGGGTGCCTTCTCCAAACTGCCATTTTTAGATCTCTCCACAGGTGTTCTATGGGATTCAGGTCTGGACTCATTGCTTGCTATATTAGAAGTCTCCAGTGCTTTCTCTCAAACCATTTTCTAGTGCTTTTTGAAGTATGTTTTGGGTCATTGTCCTACTGGAAGACCCATGACCTCTTAGGGAGACCCAGCTTTCTCACACTGGGCCCTACATTATGCTGCAAAATTTGTTGGTAGTCTTCAGACTTCATAATGCCATGCACACGGTCAAGCAGTCCAGTGCCAAAGGCAGCAAAGCAACCCCAAAACATCAGGGAACCTCCGCCATGTTTGACTGTAGGAACCGTGCTCTTTTCTATGAATGCCTCTTTTTTCCTCCTGTAAACTCTATGTTGATGCCTTTGCCCAAAAAGAGAGAACATTGTTCCAAAACGTTTTAGGCTTTCTCAGGTAAGTTTTGGCAAACTCCAGCCTGGCTTTTTTATGTCTCCGGGTAAGAAGTGGGGTCTTCCTGGGTATCCTACCATACAGTCCCTTTTCATTCACATGCCAACGGATAGTACGGGTTGACACTGTTGTACCCTCGGACTGCAGGGCAGCTTGAACTTGTTTGGATGTTAGTCGAGGTTCTTTATCCACCATCCGCACAGTCTTGCGTTCAAATCTCTCGTCAATTTTTCTTTTCCGTCCACATCTAGGGAGGTTAGCCACAGTGCCATGGGCTTTCAACTTCTTGATGACACTGCGCACGGTAGACACAGGAACATTCAGGTCTTTGGAGATGGATTTGTAGCCTTGAGATTGCTCATACTTCCTCATAATTTGGTTTCTCAAGTCCTCAGACAGTTCTTTTTCTTCTTTCTTTTCTCCATGCTCAATGTGGTACACACAAGGAAACAGGACAAAGGTTGAGTCAACTTTAATCCATGTCAACTGGCTGCAAGTGTGATTTAGTTATTGACAACACCTGTTAGGTGCCACAGGTAAGTTAAAGGTGCTGTTAATTACACAAATTAGAGAAGCATCACATGATTTTTCTAACAGTGCCAATACTTTTGTCCACCCCCTTTTTTATGTTTGGTGTGGAATAATATCCAATTTGGCTTTAGGACAATTCTTTTGTGTTTTTTCATTGAAGACAAATTAAATAAAGATAATAAGACCAAAGAATTTGTGATTGCAATCATTTTCAGGAAGAAACTGAATACTATCTGACAGAATTGCAGGGGTGTCAATACTTTTGGCCACAACTGTAGTTAACAATTTAGGGTTCAGGAATTTTTATAAGTTTTGTTTTTTAAAGTCACAGTTCCTTTTTAACATAACATGACTATACACAGGGAGTTTCTTACATAGTAATCTATATACAGAGCCCTGTTACTGCATTCTGTGTGATTGCATGTGACAATGCTGGGCATCAGCATAAAGTTCCTGACAAATATTGTGTCACATCTACAGTAGCCATGTAAGAATAAAGGCCTGTCCTGTCCACAATACGGAGTTACATGAAAGGCTTCTATGTGGGAACACCATGTGAAAAACCACAGACTAAGGACTAGCTTTGCTTTACATGCTGGGTAACTAAGCATCTGGCTAGAAGGGTCAGAGCAATAGTGATATGGCTTATAAGACTCTTATGGAACATACCGGGTTGTTGGTCAGTTTAGCAGGGAGTTGTGCATCCACATCGATCAGAGTCCATTGCTGGCGGAAAGTTCTGTACAGACTCCTGGCTGTTTGTTCAGCAGTGTTCAATACTATGGGGGGAGTTCTAAAACAAAATTATAGACGTCATTAGGAATGTATCCCATAACACTACACTTGCATGGTTACGGCCTTAGAATGGGACCATACCCTTCTGTTGTGTCAGATGTATTATTCACTGCCGGCGTCTCACAGTCCTCCATTTCTGATGAGAAGAAGGAAAAACACAGGGAACATTTTTGTTAGTAATTTTTGGACATTAAATTGCCATAAAATTAACCATTTAAAAGACATAGCCACTTGAAAATAGAAATGTGTGCAGCAGCAAAAATTAAACATTGCTGAACATTTACAATAACCAGGATTATATCTCAGTATCACATTCATAAGAATCAATTTACCAATTATCACATAATCAGAGTAAGTGTCTTCATCACAGGTTATGTAGTTGTCATCTTCTTCCTCCTCCTCCTTCTCCTCCTCGTCGTCCTCGTCCTCCTCCTCCTCCTCAAGAATGGTTTCCACAGGAGAATTCTGTACTGTAGCTAAGCCTGTAACATCCAAACAGAAAATAGTCACATTCGTAATATTGCCATACCTTTCTTACATTGTCAATTACACTCACAAATGTAGACTTAATGCAACACGCCAGCCTATTAAAGGGGCTGCCTCAAGAACTAAGTACATTTTCATCAATAGATCTTCGAGTAACAAGTTCCACAACTGGGTGGTAAAAAAAAAAAAAAAAAAAAAAATGTTCCTGTGCTGAGATAATCTTATATATGTATCCCTGCTATGTACTGTGTAATGGATGTGTCTAACCATACAGGCTCTTAAGTCTTTAAATATATCCCCGGCACACAATAAAAGAAGAGAGAGCATTATCCTTTTTGTGTTTTTTATTTTTGAAGGTGAAAAACAGGTTGTATCACACAACGTTTCGGCTCCAGTTGAGCCTTTCTCAAGTGAGTCTTCTGTATATATAGAAAGGGGGTTTGTGGTTCAGTTCCCACATGAGCAACTGCTCAGGCCAGTACCTGCCTGTTTGAGGTACTCAGCATATGTCTCCGTCCTTTGTGTCAGTGCAACAGCATGGTGGCTGGTCTGGGTGGATGGACAGGTGCTTTGTTCAGACAGCAGGGCAGGAATCTTGGAGCTCACGTCAGGACAAATGATTTGCATGCTGTGTGTGGCAGGATGAGTGACAGAGAGGAGGAGGGCAGAGCCTGCAAAGCAGAAGCAGCACAGAGGCGCAGGGGGAGGGAATGGCCCCCGTGAATCAAGCTGACTCAAGCCACAGGGAATGCCTTCATGACTTTAGCAGTGAGTTTTCCTAAGGCTATTTCTCAGAGTACACAGTACACAGACACATGGGGGATCCCTTCCCTGAATGCAGCAGACATGCTGCATTTAGATTCCCATGCAGTAGGGAGGTGACAGGTTCTCTTTAATAACAGTCTGAAGATCACAGACTAAATGCAATACCTTATGGCCATAGATCAATAAGTCCAAGATCAGAACTGGGCAAACTGGTTTTTATTCAGACTGATAAGTCACATAAAAACCGGTTGTTCTTCTCATTACCTTCAGACAATTTAAAACAAGTGAATCAGATGTAAACAGTCTCTATATTCAACGATTCTAGCATTTTTCAAATTAATTTTTTGGTTAAGCAAGAGGCCAAATATGAAAGTTAATATAGTGCAACTGAATGCTGAACTAATGAATCACCTACTGTATTTTTCGGATTATATAACACACACTTTTGTTCCCCTCAAATTTGGAGGAAAACGGGGGGTGCGTTTTACAATCCCAAAAAAATACCACCTGGGGGGGGGGGTTGCGGCGCAGCTCCGGGCTCAGTGCTGCGAGGGTGTCTGGTGCGGGGTGAGGGCCTCTATTTTCTATGTGCTTGTATTGCATTGCCAAGCTGCAACTGGACACTAGAGGTTAAGACTTCCAGAAAATGGCCTCAGATGGAGATACACTGCCATTTTCTTGAAGTCTCAACGTCTAGTGTCCAGTTGCAGCTTGGCAACGCAATACAGGCACATAGAAAATGACGGCCCTCACCGCGCTCTGGAGCCCGGAGCTGCGCCGCACTGGACATCCCCACAGCTGTGCCCTAACCCTCTGTGCAACCATGAATCCTGCCTACAGCATCTGACACGCCCCTGCAACCGCCCCTCAGTAAACCATGGGAGGGACTATGGTGGGTCCAGGACAGGGTGCCACGTATCAGGATGGGGACCATATATACCAGAATGGGGCCCAGGATGGGGGACATATATACGGTACTTATTGTAAGATGGACACTGGCATTTATAAGACAGACCCCATTTACGATTTAAAAAAAAAAAATAATTCTCTTTTCCTGCACCAAACTTAGGCTGGCTTCACATTAGCGTTTGTGTCTGCATGCTGATGGCATGCAGACACAAACGCTGTCAGAAGCAGTGTCCAAATGATGTGTCCGCAGCGGATAATGTCCGCCTGCGGACACATCACTATGGAGCCCGGCAGCCAATCGGCGCTGTCCGGGGGCGGGCCGGGGGCGGAGATCAGCGCCGGAGATCTCCGCCCCCCCCGGCCGCCGGTAAGCTCCGGGACTGTCGGCGGGGAGAACAGCTGATGTGAGAGCTGTTTGAATCTTCCCGCGCCGACACTGAGAGGAGATGTCGGCGCGGGAACATTCAAACAGCTCTCACATCAGCTGTTCTCCCCGCCGACATCGCTAGGAGATTACAGGCGGCGGGGAGAAGGAGGACAGCAGAGGCTGAGCTGATCTCCCGGTGGCCGTCGGTGAGCTCCTGTGACATCACCGGCGGCCACTGGGAGATTTTTCAATGGGTCCGCAGCGTTCTCCTGCGGTGTCATGCAGAGGACACTGCGGACCCATTGAAGCCAATGCATTTTTTGTACGCTTGGGGACGCTTGCTGATTGTCCAAGCTCCCCAAACGCACAAAAAAACCCAACATGCTGCGTCCCGGGTGCGGATGCTGGACACCGGAAGCAGCAGATATCGTCCGCATCCGCACCCGAACGCAGCAAACGCAGGCACCATGCGTTCCTATGTTAAACATAGGAACGCAGTGCGCATGCGTTTGACTGCGTATGGGAACGCAGCAATACGCTGCCTTCCCATACGCAAATGTGAAGGCAGCCTTAGGGTGCGTTGTATAATCCAGTGCGTCTTATAAAGTGAAACTAGGTCATTTTACTTTTTCCTACACCTGGAATTCCATGTTTTCCAACCCATTATTTCTGCATGTGCAACAAATTGTAAAGACTCCTGAAAATAGGAAAATGATGAGCGCTCTCCCTTCTCTAGAATTCTTCTAGGTCTCGGTCTTAATTTGTAAAGTTAGTACATACAGACAAGTACATGTAAAGGGGAGTATATACCGTCATAACCACTATCCACAGACGTGCCGGATTCAGAGTTGGTTTTCTGTCTCCGGTAGCAGAGCTCCTCGGGATCTTTTCGGAGCCAGACCATTCCACCTTCTGTTGTGAACTGATCAGACTGCCAACTGCTCTTCATCATCTCAACCACGGACATAAAAAGGTCAGCTGCCCGGAAGTGCTCATTTTCCTGCAGAAAGGCAAAGCAATGTGTCATTTACACAATAAAGCACAATAACTCCCTGCCTTATTTCCAACATTAAAATGATATATTACATACATTTATTATATACACAGACACACACGTATATACAGGTGCATCTCAACGAATTAGAATATGATCAAAAAGTTACATTTACTTCAGCAATTCAATACATAAAGAGAAAAACATGTTATATAGAGTCATTACAAACAGAATGATCTAGTTCAAGTGTATACGTTGACGATTATGGCTTACAGCCAATGAAAACCCAAAGGTCATTTTCTCAGGAAATTAAAGGGAGGATGAAGGGTCTAAGAGATAAAATATTACCTATATAGGTATAAGAGGCTTCACCTTGTGTGGTTGTGAGAGTCACAACCACTATAAAAGCATATCATGGCTGCTGCAGTTCCCAGTGTGGTGCACAGAGTAGGGAGGATGAAGGTTAAAAACCACGCTGCTGTATTCCACGAGACATGAAAGGGTGAATACAATAATGATATATTAGTCAATGCACTTCAGGGCTCCCTGGCCCCTTCCTCAGGACAAATTAATAACTATATTGCCATGTTTCTGGGAGCCCTGAAGCACGTTGACTAATAAATCAATATTATATTCACCCTTTGAGGTCTCCTTGAATACGGCAGTGTGTGGTTTTTAACCATTAATCCTCCCTACTTTAATTTTCTGAAACCTTTGGGATTACACTGGCTGTAAGCCATAATCATCAACATTAACAGAAATATACACTTGAAATACATCACTCTGTGTGTAATGCCTCTGTATAATATACGTGTTTCACGTTTTGTATTGAATTACTGAAATAAATTAAATTTTTGATGATATTCTAATTCATTGAGATGCACTAGTTTATATATGCATACATACACAATTTGTTTATTATACTAACATCAAAAAGATCTGCAGTTAGTTCACTTCCCACCCCCTCCCTCACCCCAGGCATGTGGGACTGGTGGTGCAAGTATTGGCTGCCCAGGTCATCAGGGCTAATTGTGTCCCACACCCCAGGGACTATACAGGACACAATAGCCAAAAATAAATACAGTACGAGAATAGGGCTCTGCAGTGGAACACAACAAGATCTTATCATTTAGGGACAGACAGACGTGTCCGTTTTTCATTCAAGTCAAAAGGTCAAAATTTTCCAACACAAGTTTATGGGTCCATGAAAAATGTGGACAGCACTCGGATGCCATCCTAGTACACATATGGAACGTTGATGGGAACCAGACGTTATGGAACACAAATGGATATTGGATCACAGCCATCTGAATGATGCCCGATACTGAGGATAGTTATGGGCTAACCCGTCTAATACAAGTTCAATGTTTCCACTTTATTACACTTCCTTTAGAAGGGAGCAGGATCACTATCGCACCCCGACTATGTGACCTCATTATAAACACTTCTTACTTTCTTCAAGTTCACAGTTGGTTGATAGCGATTTTCCCCGGGCTGCCCGTCTTCTGTGCTGGAGGCCGGTGGATTCCCCGTAGCTACAACAAAAAGACGATCAGGTTAATTCTTAGAACAACAAAAATCTGACACCACCTGCTGCGAGTACACACATAGTATTGTGCCTGCACCGCACCTAGCATGTGTCCTCCACGGATCACCTACAAATGGGAAGGACTCCAGGACGATGGCTGCACACTACTGATATAGCGCTAATCAAACTAGAACACTCACAAATGCTTTGCCGAATATTTTATCATGAAGAACTTGTGTTTGGCTTCTTACCATCATAGATAAGACACATGGGACTAGAAAACAGCTCTGCCCCATTTGCAGGAGCTCAGACACAAGACTGGAGCATTTTTGGGGAAAAGAGAATTCTCCAATATATTTCTTGGATTTAAGTGCTTTAGCAATAGAACAAAAAAAAAAAAATAAAATGTACCACTTCCATATGATAACAGATCACGTAAAGAATGAAAGTGGAATTAAAAAAAAAAAAAATAAGGGAAAGGGTGATGGTGGAACAGTGGGGGTATAGTATGAGGGGCACACAGACAATGGACTGATAAGGATGGCCATTATCAACCAAAAGAAAGACTGGTGTTGTTTTATATATGCGGATGGACAGGTGTTATCCACCAGTCATAGACTCATAGAATGGTAAGTTGTAAGGGACCTCCTGGTCATCTGGTCCAACCTTATCGCCCTTTAGCGATTAGGTCTCAAGAAAAGAAACGTTCATTTTATTGAAGCATAGTAAAAACAGGGATTGCTATACAAAAAATTACCGTAGATCAAAACACTGACGCAGATCTAAGGATGGAGTCACGCTTGTGCTCGACTCGCTCAAGCCTCGAATTGCATCAGCAGGGCATGACCACCCACTCTCCGGACAGGAGCTGCATAGAAACACATGTATTTGGCACTCTACTTATCAGAGAGAGGGCAGCCGTGCCAAGTAATGCAATGTAAGGCTTGCACAAGACAAATGCAAGCGTGACTCTCAATCTGATTGTATGGCAATCCCATTTTTTACTATTTTAAAATAAAATGATTGTTTTAATTATGGAGAGCTTATCGCTGGAGGACTTTGATCATTTGAAGTTAAAAGAAGTAACAAAAGACTGAACATGTGTGTACAGCAATGTAGTTTTTACAAAAGCAGTGAATTATGGTAATATTTTGTTATGGATTTACAACACACGTTCTGGTAGAATTCACATGAAAAGTGGTGATGTTCTCTGAGCACCGACTTTCCTCAATATAAAGTCTATCTTCAAGCTAACCCTGCTAAATTAAAGTTTCTTGCTCTGTTTCAGTGATGTAGGGTCTGTGTCGACACCCCCATGATCACAGCCTCCGACTCCTCTTTATGAATTCAAACATTTTCTGACACTTCAAAGTGTTTAGGTTTTTACATCTTCACAATTCGAGAGTCAGGAGGAATGGTCCTAGAAATCAACAGCTAACAACCAAAATACACAGGAGTAAGCTTTAAAGAGACCAATTGGCTTCTTCAGCCATCCGCACCCTTCTGCTATGTAGAGAGCATGCATCTATTCTAACTTTCCAAACAGTGATTTAGACTTTACCAGTAAAGTTTGTAGGTTATTTTTCTTTCCATATAAAACAGAAAGAGAGCCATAATCCTACTTGTTACAAAACCAATGAAACACTAATCCTGATTGGCAGCTCATATAAAAGAGACATGAAGACATTAATACGCAGAAGGCGGAGGAGGAATCCAGCAATGTGAAACCAATGTGACGGCACTGGTTCTTCAGGAACTCAGCACCATGTAGAACGGCTTAGGGCAAACCTTTATGTTTCCAGGTAATGAGACACTCGTTTTATAACTCCAGATTAGATCACAGGTTTTTGTTTTCTTTCTTACATCAGGTGGATTGTGTATTCCAGCAGCACATGGTCACCTCCACCATGGTCATATACTTCTAACAATGACACTCAACTGAAAAGTTGGGTTTTTAGGTTTGAGGCTGAAGGCACGGAGAGTGTTTGATGCATGACAGTGATCTGAGTGATATGCGTGTTTTTGAGTGTGTGTGGTGCGTGTACCTGCCTGTATTCATGCGAGTGTGATGCGAATGTGAGGTGTGAGTGCGTGTGTGCTGCGTGAGTGTGATGCTGTCCGTGGTCCTGGACAGCATTTGTCAGGGAATTTAAACTTCGCAGCTGTCAAAGCCCTGGAGTTTGAATTTTCCCCTCTGTGCCGGTACAGTAACCAAACATCTTGTACTGCTGTGACAGCAGCGGTACAGATTATTAGTTCAAAAACAGATGATTAGACAAATTTAATGATTTCTGGCTTTCTGTGGCTATTAACCACATCAGCAGCCTCTGCGCAGCATGTCTGAACAGAGGCTTCTGATGCGGCTCATAACCCGGTGTTTGCGGGGTTAACAACATGCTGGTGTGGTGGCAACATGTGTTTAGATAGTGTCCTCACTCTCTTGACACATGGTGTCATCACACCATGGGTCTGAAGGGGTTAAATCATCTGTAAAATATTTAGGCGCTCAGGTACTGAACCTGGAGCTGTCCACTGTTCAGCACCATGCAGCAGGGATAGCTTCGCAAGTACATTTAGCGGCAGCAGATACTGTAAGCGATGAGCTTACAGTCCCTTGGAGAGTTCCCTGCCGGAGATGTGGGGTCTGTTAATTACGCAAATTGCGTACTGACCCACCTCTGCTCGACACTTCTATTAAAAAGCCGACAAATAGCGGCTATTATTTTACAGATGATTTAACCCCTACAGACCCATGGTGTGATGACACCATGTGTCTAGAGAGTGAGGACACTTTCTAAACACATGGTGCCACCACACCCGCATGTTATAAACCCCGCGAAAACCAGTTTATGAGCCGCATCAGCAGCCTTTGTGCAGACATGCTGATGTGGTTAATAGCCACAGAAAGCCTAGAAATCATTAAATTTGACTAATCAACTGTTTTTGAACTAATCATCTTGTACCGCTGCTGTCACAGCGGTACAAGACGATTGGTTACTTTACCAGCACAAGTTTATTGCGTGGGACTCGCACCAGTGTGCCCTGCCTGATAGGGCAACACTGGTCCGAGTGCAATGCGAGTTTCCATCGCATTGCACTCGCGCAAGTCCCTCGCACAGTGTGCCTTCAGCCTCAGACCTACTTTAAAGTGTGTGTGTGTTCAAGTAAACCACTTTTTTCTCTATTAGCATTGGGGTATTTTAAGTAGATTAAGAATGGCCCCCTGTAAGTAATCTTATTAGAGGGAGGTGGCAAGGAATATCCATCTCACGGAGACCTACCTTGTCCACCTATTACATGGTCACACATAATGAGATCATTAGCGAGATCGTTGTAACGTCACAGGTTTTGTGACGTAACAGCGATCTCGCTACGCGTGACACTTAGCAGCGATCAGGCCCCTGTTGGGAGATCGCTGATCGTTACAAAGTGCTCTGGATCATTTTTAGGTCATTGCGCTCCCGCTGGTCAGCACGCATCGCTGCGTGTGATAGTGAGAGACCAATGATCAGCGATCTCACAGGCTGGTAACCATGGTAAAACACCGGGTATCTAGGCAGCACGCGCTGCCTAGATACCCGCTGTTTATCATAGTTACCAGTGTCCTCCTGCTTCCAGCAATGTGGAGGTGGCTCCCTGGTCCCTGGGGAGATCTGCCTGTTTTGACAGCGACCAGGTAACGACACACCAACGATCCCTACAGGATCGTTATCGTGAGCGCTGGTGCGTCATTGTGTGCGACGGGACCTTTATTGGTCTTAGACTGCACCATAAAAGGCTTTATATCCCTAAATACTCTGCAGGAAAACCGAATACGTGCTCTCCGGTTCCCAACAGATTATCGGTGTTCTCATCTTTTTTGTTCTTCTTTCTCTTGGGGAAGGGAATATTTTTTAACTAAAACTGTCAAAAAGTATTGCCTATTAAGGCTTCCGCTATATACCATCAGTAACACCCAAGCCAAATTGTAGTATTGTATATTGTATTGTACCAAAACTACACAATTTAACAAGCAAATACATCTAATCTGTCTAAGGCCCGTCACACACACAGATATTTGTGCAGATATTGTCACAGATCTCTGGTTGCAGTGAAATCATGACACATGGTCCATTGTGCTGTGTAAAAATGGTACAATGTGTCCATGATTCACTGCAACCAGAGATCTGTGAACAATATCTGCACAAATATCTGTGTGTGTGACGTGCCTAATATCCACTTTATAGAAGGTTGATGGAACAAGAGAAGCTAAATGAGAGGACAACCTCTTTAAAAGGGAGTTGATCTGGGAAACCACCTAGGTAAGTCATAGCGTCTCAAGTGCTCTGCCCCTGCCCAGGGCACGGCTTCATTTCCATGTGAATTAAAACACCATTCTCATGAGAATGCTGAATAGGAAGAAGATATAAAAGAATTCAATGGATTTACATTTCTACTACCTGCATGCAAGCGATGAGGTCAGGGAACGAGTTTGATCTTACTGACCGGTTCACTTTAAATGAAGAGGAACCATGCACAAAAAATATGAAGGAATTGCAAATATCAGACAACCTTGTCTAATTTAAGGGGTGGCCTTTAGTGTACACACTTAACAGTGGAAAAAGCATAGCCGCTCTTTTTTCACATTCTGCACCACAATAGTGAAAAATATACGAATGGTGGTCAAAGCTGTAGCAAATATATCCCAATCTTGAAAGATTCATATCGGACCTTGAGTAAGTGTTTTGTACAAGACTGCATAGGTAATTTTTTTTTAGCTTTCTATGGTTCTATTGTGTTTTTTATTTTTATTTGGAAATAAAACAAACCCAGGTACCAGCCATAAATAATACTACGTGAGAAGGTTCCTGGATAGAACGTCCCTCTGTGAGCACCATGGGAGGTCCACCATGCCACTGGCTCCCAACTTCCTGCTCCTCTTCCGAGGATTTCCTGGACAATTCCTATATGTGTGGGCAGATTTCTAACATTCACTGTCCTCCCCTACTCCAATTTAATCTATTGATCTAAAAATCAAGAATTCTTTGCACTTTTGGCCACTAAGAGTTTAATATATTGCAGAACCAATATCTGATCACCTCTGGGGGGGTGGGGGGCACACCCACAGCAATGCAAGTTCACTTTAAAGATTACACCAAATATTCACAACCCAGCATGGGCTTGTTACACTACACTGCAACATGGGGCACCGCCGCACCTATGCCATGTTTTATCATTCCAATATTGGTAAGTCTTTACCTTTCTGAAGGCGGCTATATCCACCAACACCAATGCATACACAAAAACTCAGAAATCAGTGTAAATTACCTTTATCAAGATTGGAACACGACATCGACCTCCGATGGACGGCTTTATCGTCTTCTACAGCAGAAGTCTCAGTGTTTGTTTTAGTTTTGTTCAAGTGCAACGTGCGTTCATCCATTCCGGAAATACACGGCGTTGGATTTAAATGATGGGGTGCTATAGTGGGTGAGGAGAAGCGTCGTCTCTCCGTTCTAGAGTTTACCGGCAAGTTCTGTGGTGGGAAAAACTCTGATTCAGGTAAAATAAAGTCAGAGCACTTTTCGCATTGTTTGTATGGGGACAAATCCAGTACGGGCACAACATATGTGCTTGTGATGGGTGTAGGCAGCTCCAATGGAGACCCATTAGAAGAGTCCGACTGGGTGTTATCCCAGACCGCCGTGTGTCTGTTAAACCGGATGTCATTTTGTGCTGTTGTCAATAAAGGAGTATGATCAGGAGCGCCATTGGAAGCCATATTATTGCCACGGGTACTGGTGTCCTCCAGGTCTTCCACATCACTGTCCTCCGGACGAGCATTCACAGACGATGTGGAGTTAATACTTCTTGGTAAGTTTAAAACTGAACACAGAATGTCTTTAATTGCATTAGCGCTATCTGCGCAAGACCCATAGCTTGTCCCTACTCCAATAACTGCTGGTCGCGGTAATACATCTGCAAAGAAAGAAAAGGTTGCGATAAAAATAAGAAACAATGCAGTAAAACTATTACCTTATGTTACAAAATGATGCTCTATATAGTCTATGTTTTTGTTTGCTTATATCAGGAATATTCCGTTAAGTAGATTTGGCGAGAATCAATTCACATGACCGTCTGATTCGGCTACATCAATAATCTGTGTCCAGTGGATTGGGGCCATGAGAACTGGCTCTTACCGGACGGCATCCACAGCTCTTCAGTTGATTAGCCAGCCTTGTGCGACTTCACATTTATCACATTGCAATGATGTCACGCCAGCTAATCATGCCACCACCACCAGTACAACTAACTACACTCATGCCGACAAGCTCCACTGACTTCTAATGGGTTGTCGCGTTCTGTTATTTCAACAGGAAGAAGAAATGCTGCACGCCTCTATTCTGAACATGCCGACAATGACTTAGAACAGAGCCTCTGACGACAGTGAGTGAGGCCTAAGGGGCCGAGGATGACATTGTGTGTTTGATAAAATCATTTATAAGCTTAGTTATGGATTTCACATTTTGCTGTGGACATATAGTGCCTATTACAATACATTCTATACATATTAATCGTTTTTAAAACTATGGTCTAAAATGGCCATTAAATGACCGCCAATTGGAAAAGCATGCAGCCAATAATTATTAACTTAAAGGGCCTCTGTCACCAAGCCTTCAGGCTGCCAAACCCACCCGTTTTAAATCTACCGCCCCTCCTCTGGTCAGCGCATGAGTGACTGCCACACTCGCGCCGGTGCACTGGAGCGGGTGCCCGTGCTCCATTGAACAGTGCCGATGTCTCAAAAGACTTCACAAATCTCGCGAGACGTCGGCACTATGCATGGACACCCGCTCCACTGCGCAGGGGCGCCTGTCAGTGCTGACATCTTGGGAGATTTGAAGTCTCGTGAGACAACGGCACCTGCTCCAGTGTGCCAGCGCGAGTGCGACTGTCACTCAAGTGCCGGCCAGAGGGGCGGGAAATTTTAAAAGTGCAGGGCAGGTTTTGCAGCCCGGAGAGGCAGCAAGGACATAATCCATCAGGATCATATAGCAGTCTCCCGGACTTTTTAGAAGGCCAGCGCTGGACATAATAAAAGTTATTTTCTCAGGTATGAGGGGCATGTCTGGGCACATACAGGGGGTGCACAGTTTAAAATGTCGAAAGGGGGTGACAGGTTCCTTTTAAAATAAAATAAAAATAGTTTTCTTCCAAGGCAAACTTTGCTGCCCACCTCAAATTCATGAAATGCCTTGTTCTGTCATTAATATAGTTGTGTGGCCCATGAGAGGGCATTTAGGCCAGCAGGTCCATTACAAGGCATGCTGTATTACCTTCTGTGAACAAGACAGTTGGGGTCCTTGGCATCGAGAGCAGAGGAAAAAGTGGACTTAAAACTGGTGGACATTCAAGATAACGTCTATTAAGACTTCTCACCTAAGAAATTGAAAATAAAAATGTATAAATTAACATGTGCAATCGGTTTCATTATTTAGCAGTTTGCAAAAGATGGACACAGAAGAAAGGAAGGGGGGGGGAAAGAGGGAAGGGGAAACCACAGATATATTTTGTCAGCAACCTCTTTAACAGCAGCACAGTAACTTCAAAAATTTTTTTTAAAAAAACTAAATAAATATTTAGAATTACAGCTTCTATAGTCATACCTGTGCCATTCTTGAACACTTTTTAACCCTCCTTGTACTGTAATTGGTCGGCATCATAGTATGTACAGACATGGCTGGAAATTCTTCACGTTTTTTACCTAAAGCTATAGACACAGATAATGAAGTGTTAAAATTATCACATAAAGGATGCATGTACTTTATTAGATCAGAAATAAAAATCACATTTATGAGATTTACAGGAAGAGATGAACATCTTGAATGGAACCTGAACATTAGGAAGCAAGAATCACCCCGGGGCACCAACCATACAGATACTGGACTGTTAACCCGGAACCTTAAAACACTAAAATTTAATTTATCTATGATTTTTTTAAAAATACAGAAACTTGTGCAGATTATTAGGATTAATCATCATTTTACAACAAATGGAGAATTATGGTTAGTGGCCATATCACTTATTTATTGATTTATCTTGGTTTTTCAAGATGTCCATTTAAAAAAAGAAAAAAAAAAGGATGGGGGGGGGGATGTGAGTGTTCCAGTGAAGTGCATATGTTTTTTTATTATTATTATTTAATGGTATAAAACAAAAAGGAATCCTGCATCTGTCACCAGTTCCCCACTGTTTCTTACCTTCCTCGCCCAACAGGGTGTTTGCAAAGTTCCGACGAGGTCGTGTCAGTCAGGTCAACACTGTAGCCTATGACTGGTTATAGCCTTGTCATCTCACCACTAGGGTCTCAGCTATGTCCATTGATCGTCTGCAGTGGTATCATTTCGTCAGGTGACAACATAGCTGGAGATGGATGAACAGACTGGTGGGAGGGGGGATGAAATGAGGCAAGTATGTATTGTGTAAGGCGCGGCATCGAACTGGTGAGGGGAATACAACTCCATTTATTAATTACAGGATTTTATTAGTTGCGTTTGCAAAAATGAATTCAGTGAGTGCTCATTTGGCCCCACAGCTCCGTTCACCAACATAGACCTATAGAAGTGAATGGAACATGTACACGTCCACTCCATTCACAAATATATTGGGGCCCCCCGGTCATGAACTCATCACCTTTTCCTGTAGGATAGCACCAAACTTGTGAAAACAGCGCTGTCAGCAGCTGATAAATCCTTCTGCTTTGCTCTCCTACTGAAACAGATGACATCAGCTCATATGATCCATGGGCCAAAGCAAGTTCAGACCTTGAAATATCCTTTAGCTGCAGTACTAAAAAGAATACAAGTACGGTATGTGCCCACAATAGGGATATCCAGCGTTCTTGATACAGCGTAATTTCTCTTGCGGAGATCCAAGTGTTCTCTGCAGGAGAAAGTGCTGTCAGTGCCCACAATCAGGACCCTGGGCGCAGAGGATTTTTGGGACTTCTCCTTCCGAGAACACTCATGTTTCCAGAAGAATAAATTGACATGCTGTGGCTCGGGAAGCTGCACCGCAGGCCAGTGTACAGAGCATCTAAAAGAGATTTCTATGAATCCATCCACTGTACAATGCAGCGAAAATACACTGATGGTGGACACAAGCCCTCATACTCCGCCATTCTGAGACTCTACCACCTTCTGCTGATTAAGGAATAATTCTGCCAAATCTGAATTCAACTGGACTAAGTAGAATAAAAGACTCGTTCACACTAATGTAGGATTCGGGTGAATGCCATCCAATGTTTTATCAGATGGCCCATGGACCATATTCTACTATGTGGCAGTGCCAACTAGCACTTTTATTCTCATGCAAATTCTGCATAAGGAAAAATCGATGCATGCTGATTGGCATGGCGAATACCCATTCAAGTCTACGGCTGTATGCTAAACTCCGGAACGGCACCTGAATGTCAGCTACGTGGAGTCCGATTTATGCCCACACAGACAATGAAAAAGATGGAGAAATTAAGTTCTCTGTATTCTCCACGATTAGAGAGAACTGGTTACATCTCCTGATTTCTTTGACGTTGACAATTTGATTCTATCATTTTCCCAAGGCACATGTCCTTACAAAGCCTTTGTGCAGCTAGTAGTTGGCTGCAGCGGTCACGTCTCTATAGGGTCATCACCACTGCAGCAGGAAGAAGACACCAGGAAGCTTCAGAACCAGGGTACAGAAAGGGGATGGTGCCTATTTTATAACTTAAGTGGTCAGCAAAATAAAATCACAGAAAATCCTGACCTAAGGCCAAAGGTTCAATCAGACTGTTACGAAAATTGCTGATCCCAATCTCTAGAAGATATTGTTGAAACCAAAAGGGGGACTGGTGATTTCTGATGACCTGCTTCTACTAGGTAAAGACATTCTGAGGACCTCCTAATAGGAATAGAAATTGGGACATATTTGCTAAAAAAATATATATCTTTTAGATACTATACAGTCTAAACAATCTTACAATCCATACGGTTTAATAAATGTGGTGTCTCTTTAGGCTGTCTTAAAGTGTAAATGTCATTTCATTGGAAAGGGAAAAAAAACTAATACTGCACTGGTTGTTAATGTTTTTTTCGTGCCACGCGACTTATTTTCTCACATTTTTCTGTGCTGCATTTTATGGCTGTGTGGGCATGGCCAGCGTCTGCCAGCATTGTGTGTGTATTTTCACAGCTTTTGAGAGCAGGCTGACTGTGAGCAGTGTAGGAAGCCAGCAGACAAGGGGTTAACAGAGATTGTGACTTAGCTGTATGGAGCCAGATGATAGAACAGAGGAGCTTGTAAAGAGGAGTTTACATCTTGACAATGCTCAGCTGTGCTGTAATCTGATACATTGTTTCCTCATGAGCTGCAATCAGAAGTGTAGGCCATGCCCCCTTTAATCGTATATGGATACATGCCCCGTATTCACTGAAGACAGATCTGACTGTTAATGAACACGTCTGCTTTACACAGTGTAATGCGAACGCCTTGTGGACAGTTTATGAATGGCTTTCAATCAGAATTTTCTAATGAAGTATATTAGAAAATTTATTAAAATCACTTGTTCTACATTATTACATAAAAATTTAAACCAGCGGTTACGCTTTAAGTGTCAGATTACACCACTTATTATATTAGTTGGGCTTCTTTGATCAACTACCGGTATATTACACCAAGCTAGAGCAATTTAGGCCATAATTATTTTCTTTGCCATGACCTTGTATCACATTATGGGCATGTACACACAATGCAAAAACAAACATAATGCAGAGCAATATAAAGTAATTGCTCTGCATATGATCAGCTGGTTATTATTACTTCTTTTATCCACTTCAGAGCTTGGAAACGACTGCAATGTGCGAAAAGAAAAGACAATCCACCAGCAATTTAAGTAGCTTCAGGAAAAAGACTGCCGGTTTTCCTGACACAGCCATGCTTAGTTAAATCTTGGGCGTCCACCGGCATCTTTAGGACTTCGGGTGCACGTAAGTTATTTGGCACCGTCCAGAGCTGTTCACTCCCACATCAGAAATGAGCAGTACCAGCGTGTTACAAACTCACAGACCTATTCCAACGAACAGGACACATGCACGATATCAGTCAATCATACAAGTGTCTTTGGAGTTGCAACACCATCAGCAACACTTCTGATGTGGGTGTGAACACCTTTGGACGGGGACAAATAACCTCTTTAAAGCCAAAGTTCTGGTGCATATATTTTAGTAAATCATTTACAGTACTGCTACAAAAACCTATGATATTTAGGAGGGTAAAAATATATATATACACACAGGAAACAGGATTGATCTCAACACCAAGCTGAGCAGGTTCCTATGTGGTTATAAGAATGGAAACCAGTCAGTAGAACCCATGAGAGATGCACTAATGAGTGCCACACCTCAAAAGAGTCAAGTTCTAGAAGATATCTGTGATTAGTAATAGGGCCACGTCACACACACAGATATCTGTGCAGATATTGTTTGCAGATCTCTGGTTGCAGTGAAATCATGGACAAATTGTTACATTTGTACAAGGCCACAAAATGGAACAATGTGTCCATGATTTCACTGCAACCAGAGATCTGCAAACAATATCTGCACAGATATCTATCTGTGTGTGTGACGTGGCCCATAGAGACATGATAACCAAATACTGAGCAATACCAGGCGCAAAGATAGCAATGGTTAAAAACTCACCCGAAACTCTAACCAAGTATTCTTCATAATAACAATAATTAGGGTATGTGCCCACTGGACGGTTCTGCATCTTTGCAGACCGTCAGAAAACCGGTGTAGAATTGCAGAAACTGAGTTTTCTGACCTCAGCAGTGTCCTTCGTTTTTGTAGCGTTTTTTTAGCGGTTTTATAGCGTTTTATCGGCGGTTTTCTGGTGGTTTTTCTTAGCGTTTTTAGGCCGGTTTTTTGAGCACTTGTAAGCTGGAACCGCTGGAAAAACGCTCAAAAGAATTCACCTGCTCTATCTTTGAAAACCGGTGGAAAACCGGTGAAGAAAGTGGAAAGGAGACAAACAAAAACGTTCTAATGTACACAGCGTTTTCTAAAATCCATTGACTACCATGTTAAGCCAACCGCTGGTTAGGATTAACATAAATTAACATAAAACTCAGCCGAAAACGCCGACGGAAAACGCTAAAAAACAGCCCATAAAACTTCCAGTGGGCACATACCCTTAGAATGCAAAGCAAAAGAATGCATCACAGACAAGGCAAGGAGATCTAGAACTCATCTCTCTTCCAAAAGTAAGAAGAAACTGCTGATCTTAAAACATGGCCTTTTTTGCATTTATCAAAAAGGAAGTTGGTTGTGGTCACTAGAGAGGAATGTTTTTGTGTGTCACAATGGAAAACAAGGAACAAGAAAGTTTCTACAACAATTGGTTAGTTACATAGCTGTGAAAGTGCATCTACACTCCTGAAAGCATACTAGACGCCATGCCCCCCTATCAGTGTTTGCAACGGTTTGGTCAGAGCATGTTATGGCAGTGTCCAAACTGTTGCATTGTACAGTAAACGCACAGTGGATGGGATTTATACAAATCCCGCGGCCACTGTGCCTCTTTACTCCGCACTGTAAACGGATATGCGAGGCAGCTTCACAAGCCACAGCAGGTCAATTTATTCCTGCGGGGACTGTTACGATCTCAGTGGGTGAATGCAGCGAAAACCTTCCATGCAGGAGGCACAACACTGGATGCAGTGTACACATCGTGGGCACATAGGGTCCCGTCACACTTGGCAACGTTCCAGCGATCCCGACAACAATACGGCCTGGTAAGGATCGCAGGAACGTCGCTACGTGGTCACTGGTGAGATGTCAAACAGTCAGATTTACTCAACGATGCAGCAACGATACGGCGACCCATATAAATGACCTCGGCGGTCATTGGGACCCTGTCACACAGCAGCTAGTCTAACGACTCAGACTTACGTGGCTGAGTTCTGAGTCTCCAACGAGGTCATTGTTAAGATGTCAAACAAAACAATGCATGGTGCCCAGCGGGAACCCGACGATCAAAAAA
The DNA here is from genome assembly GCA_033576535.1 of Allobates femoralis. NCBI lineage: Eukaryota > Metazoa > Chordata > Amphibia > Anura > Aromobatidae > Allobates > Allobates femoralis. The sequence continues at coordinate 596,761,892 of JARQOC010000002.1, forward strand.
TGGTCCAGGCCATTCTGACATGATTGGCGATCTCACAGCGGGGGCACGGTCGCTGCTACGTGTCAAACATAGCGAGATCGCTGTTGCATCACAAAACCTGTTACACAACAGTGATCTCGCTAGTGATCTTGCTATGTGTGAAGGGGACATTACCCTTAGTCTAACAAAATAAAAATAGTAGATGGTAGACAATGGTATAGAAAAGAAAAGCCTATACTCACCCAGTAAAGGGAGTCATCATCACATCTGACCTACCTAAACTATTAATATGGGCATACAAGTTATAGACTGCTGAAAATAATCATACCTGAAAAATTATAACTTCTAAAACAAATGATCTATTGGACTGACATATGGACTGTACATACTTTGCATTATGAGAATCTAAAGTTTTAAAGCAGGTGTTGAAAATATCCCCCGTTCTCATCCAAGCACGTGCCGATCCATATTGTTCAATACACCATATTCTGGGGTCTTAGGCTGCCTTCACATTTGCGTTTGTGTCTGCATGCGTATGGCAAACGCAGCCATACTGATGTGAATGCAGCAGAGAATCTCTGCAAGCGTTCACATTAGTATGCATCCCGGCCAGCCAATCAGCTGTCTCGGGGGCGGCCGGGAGGAGGAGATCAGCAGTGGAGATCTCCTCCCAGTCGCCGCTGATCTCCCGCTGGTGTCAGCGCGGGAGATTTGAAGAAACAGCTGATCTGACAGCTGTTTAAATCTCCTGTGTCAACACAGAGTAGGGCGATATCAGTGCAGGAGCTAAGAAACAGCTGATCGCTGTTTCAAATCTCCCGCACCAACATCACCTATTCACCTAGATTTAAACAGCTGTCAGATCAGCTGTTTCTTCAAATCTCACGGACTGACACCGGCGGGAGAGCAGCGGCAGCTCTAGCTGATCTCCCAGTGGCCGCCGCTGATCACTGGCAGCCACCGGGAGAGATTTCAATGAGATCCGCAACGTACTCCTGCGCTGTCATGCGGAGGACACTGCGGATCCATTGATTTGAATGCATGGTTTGTGCGCTTGCAGATAAAACAAGCGCCCGCGACCGCACAGAAAATGCAACAGGCTGCGTTTTGATTGCGGGAGGAGGGTGCACAAATTATGCGCATCCGAACGCAAACACAACCAAATGCAGCCAAACGCAGGCACATGCGTTCCCATTTTAAACATAGGAACGCAGTGCACAAGCATTTGCCTGCGTTAGGCATGCTGCGCTTGCAAATGCAAATGTGAAGGCAGCCTTAAAGGGAACTTGACCCCTCCAAATCGGTCCCCAGCCTCTAAAAACCTGTCCCTGCACCTTCCTATAAGGTTTCAAGCTATCCCTCTCTTTCCCTATAGCTATTCTGTAAAGTGTAATTATCACCTTTATTACCTGAGAAATCTGCGGCTTCTGAATCCCCGAGGAGTCACAGTGGGTGTACACTCTTGCGGCTTATCGCCGCCTCCACTGTTGTTTTTCATGCCCCAATGGGCGTGAAAATGAATGTTTATGATCCTGTGTCGGATCGCTGGGTGGGCTTAGCCAGAATTACGCAAATTTCGTCATTTCCAGCGCTGTGACATCGATACACCTCACGCTGCGCATACGCAAGTTGTAAATAACACCTCGCGCATGCACAATGCGCAGGGAGGTCCGTACATATGGACGTCACAGCACCAGAAATGATGCGATTTGCGTCATTCCGGCTAACCCCGCCCAGTGATCCGACACAGGATCATCAACATTCATTTTCATGCCCATTGGGGCGTGAAAAATAACAGTGGAGGCGGTGATAAGGAGCCAGAGGGAACACCCACTGCGACTCCTTGGGGATTCAGAATATCTCAGGTAATAAAGGTGATAATTACACTTTACAGAATAACTATAGGGAAAGAGAGGGAGAGCTTGAAACCTTATAGTAAGGTGCAGGTACAGGCTTGTAGAGGCTGGGGACCGATTTGGAGGGGTCAGGTTCCCTTTAACACAAATTTCTTGCTGTATGTACCTGTAATTTGCCAAAAGTCACCGTTCATATCTTAAATTGTTTCATCACACATTTTCAGAGGTCCTTATGATGCAAATTTCAGAAATGTTATTGCACATTTCAACTTATTCAGCAATGATAGAATTAATGGTTTGGACAGTGGATGACAATCTCCAAACGTCTTCAGAAACTCACTTTGGTAACCCTTTATGGACTTGTTTTTCAATACGTTCTCACAATGAAACACGCTCCTCCAAATTGTATCTATACAATGCTAAGAAATAAAGAAGGAATTCGGCAGAAGTGAAATGCCAGCACCACACAGACTTCCAACAAAAAAAACAGGATCCCTACGGACAGGAACATACCTTGGTGTGAAGCTAGCCTTAGCAGAGACCCTGTGTTTGGGGGACTTGGGAGATAGCGGTTTCAGCTATCACAGCTATCACCTACACACTGATTCCACCTAGCAAGAACCCTTCAGCTTTTTGAAGTTTGACCACTTCAGGTATCCATGCACATGTGCCGAGGGGCAAACAAGGTCTTGACAGCTCTCCAGTTCATGTCAAAAATGCTTATCTCCTATTTACATAAATGTGAGAAAGACTTCTTGGAGATGGAAACATTACATACTTGTATAACGAAGAGATTTGGAATTTATGACCTGAACATGAAAGGCTGGATTTTTTGTTTTACCCGTTTTCTTAGAAACCAGAACGTTGACGGCTTTCACCCTTCAGCTACAAACAGGTATTAGTCTGTTTCTTGTTGGGTTTTTTTAATGCACAAATATAGGTCATTTAGGATCTGTGAAAAGGTTACAACCTGTATGCTTTAACCAATGGTTTCCATGTCTGGTTGTTACCTTTAGAAATTCATCATCTCAAAAAAAAAAAACAACTCACATTGAGTGAAGAACATATCAAAATGCTCAGAGTAAAACATAAGTGGTTATAAACAGCGGTCATCTTTTACAGGGAGTTGGGGGGGAACCTGAAGCGAAGTGCAGTGAATGAGTTAAAATGATAAGCCTAATGATTGGCTGCAGCAGTCAGATGATCATCCTCACTAGGACCAGAAATGACTGACTACCAGAATGGTGGAGAAACTAGGAATACCATGCAAATAAAACAACTTAAAGAGGACCTGTCACCACCATGGTGCATGGTAAACTAAATGAAGCATGTCTGCTGCATTCAGGGAAGGGGTCCCCCATCTCTCAAGCCCCCTGTAATCTTTAAAAAAGGACTTCACAGTTAGGGTATGTGCACACTGGCCGGGTTAGGGTCGGTTTAGCTGTGTAAACCGCCGGTCGGTTTACATTAGTTTTATGTAAATTTATGTTAATCCAAACCGGCGTTTGGATTAACATTAAAACCTATGTAAACCGACACCCGCTGTGCACACACCGGCGGTTTACACATGCTCATCTGTTGCTAACCCGCTGGGTTCCCAGCGGGTTAGCAACGAATGTGCATGTTCTATAAACCGGCCGGTTCTGCAGCGGCTGCAAGCAGAATCATGTGCTGCTTCCAGCCGCTGCATAACCGCCGCCGCTAACCCGCTGTGCACCCGCCCGGCACCCGCCGCACATACCCGCCAGGAAGCCGGTGGACGGCTGCAGAGCTTCCTGGCGGGTCCGGCCAGCCGCCGCCGACCAACCCGCCGGCATATGTGCACATACCCTTAAGAGGTCGCCTGGGTGGGGTCTTATTAAGAGGTCCTGGCTGCTGGCACAGTCCTCCCTGCCTTCTTATTGTGTGTTTCTCCCCCGCTATGTGTCTGCTGCCACCTCCTTTTGGTTCTTGGTCTGCCCTCCTCTTGTGCTGCTGACGTCACACAGAGGAGCAGAAGTGGAGGGCAGATCCAGCAGAAGAGGAGACGGCGGCAGACACAGACAGGGAGCGACACGAGGAGGCAGGGAGGATTGTGCCAGCAGCCAGGACCTCTTAATAAGACCCCACCCAGATGACCTCTTAACTGTAAAGTCTTTTTTAAAGCTTACAGGGGGGGGGCTAGAGACATGGGGGACCCCTTCCCTGAATGCAGCAGACATGCTGCATTTAGTTTGCCATGCACCAGGGGGTGACAGGTCCTCTTTAATCATATAAGGCTGGCTTCACACTACGGTTTTGTTCCTGTCTGTGGAATCCTGATTTTTGCAGGACCACATGGACAGGAACAGACAGGTCCGGATTGTAAACTCCAGATGCCGGAGTGGATCCGAACACAGAAAGAGCTGGGAAGGAGCCTGAGCCTGCAAAGCGCAGAAAAGTGGTGTCGGCACTGTTACTTTCACTCTACATACACAAACATAACAGGCAATGCACAATTTACCACCGAGACATAAAATATATGAGAATGTGTGTGCATCTGTATAAAACCAAAGCAGCACAGCTGTCCTAATAATGGATGACACCTAATAGGAGTATATGCATAAGATCTTACAGCTTTGAGTTTCCTTACTTTCCCTTGAGGGATCTTTTGTAAACACAGTTGATTTTTGCAGTATATGTCTCCATGAACCACCAGTCAACTTATAGATAATGGGCAGTTATCAGCAGACACATGCTGTGCCAACCACAGGCGACATGAATTATTGGCAGGCTCTATTATAGTTTTAGGCTATGCGCCCACTGTGCATTTTTTTGCTGCGTTTCTGCTCCAAACACGCAGCACCCACAGTTTTGTAATGAAAGTCTAAATGATTTTCCAAAAGCTGTGCCCATACGTGTGTTTTTGTAGCAGAAATCGTTTTTTTTGGGGTTTTTTTCTAGGTCCCTACAATTAATATGCCTGTTTGTGGGCTGCGTTTTCCCCAAAGATTCTATTTTCACCAAAATAAAGCATCACAAACGTATTATTCCCACAGTGCGTTTGAGGTGCATTTTTTCTGCGATTTCCAGAAACGTTCCAATACTCACCCTACCCAGTGACCCGCAGTGATTCTTCCTCTGTGCACTGAAAGTAGGACCTGTGGGTATTGTCCTATGAGAGCCAGAGCCTGCACACCATGTGACATGCTGAGTCACATGGTGCAAGGTCCTGGCATCCGCTGCACAGAGAAAGAATCACCAGGGAACACCGAGGAGAGTAAGAAATGGTCTGTCTGTTCCATTTGCTACGTTTTTATATGCACAACGCAGCACAAAATAAAGACAGCGGTGCTGTACAGCTCACAACAGTAGCATAAAAAAGAAGCACAGTGTGCACATAGCCTTACTCTGAAACACTATGGCACTTCAGTGATGTACTTTAATGAAGAAACCTGCTAAGTAAGCCAAGCTAAGACTATGTGAATACAGCGTCTTTTTCAGGCAGATGAAACACAAAACTCACATGAGAAAAATGCTACAAAACCACCCCACAAAATGAACACAATGCACAGTAATATCCATGGCTGCGGAGTCGGAGTCAGAGTCGGGAAATTGAGGACTTGGATGTTTGGCTCCACAGCCCTGGTAACATCAAAACAACATTGCTGTGCACGTCCCATCTTATATCACTTCAGAAACCCTGAAGCGGTTAAAAGAAGTCACATGCTCGTTCTTCGGACGGTTTCATTTGAGATCAGTCCACGCTCTATAATTCACAATGTAGGAGTAAAAGAAGCCAGTGGTGGAGCCACCGCAAGGGCAATAGAAAAGCCGCCTAGAGGAAAACGATAGGAAAATGCAGACTAAAGTGGTTTTGAACATGAAAACACGGCAGCGTCTAAAAATCGAAGGGTGAACATTGCTTAAGATGGAGACATATCTCCCTGCACCCACAAATGGTTGAAACTTCAATGCAATGAGGGAGCCGTCACTACAGGACAACATGAAACTGCTGACAAGTTCCTTGTCTGGTAGAGACATGTCCTAACACGTTTTACTAGAATTTTGGCACTTGGACCAATTAGGAATTGCAGGATTTGAAGAGTCAGTTAATATTTGAAGAAGGTCAGCTTCCTGGGAACAGTGTTCATCCTTTCCATGTGAGCGTTAAGATATTCCCGACAAGACTTATCAGTGAGAGAAGCCAATCCAAAATCAGAAGCGGTGTCAAAGGGGGAAATCCGAAAAGTGCGGCCTCCTTCCACAATCTCCTTTATCTTGGAATTTGTAAGCAGGATGTACGCAGACACCTTCCTATAGCATTCTTCTGCTCTGTAATGGTGGTTTACACACACCAATTTATCTGTTCAATCTCTGAACCAATCTCTGGTTGAAGTGAAATCATGGATACATTGCTCCATTTTGTGGCTGTATACAACATGGAGCAATGTATCCATGATTTCACTGCAACCAGAGATTGGTTCAGAGATTGAACAGATAAATTGGTGTGTGTAAACCCACCATTAGTCTTTAACCCAAATCCACAAATAAACAGTAAAGCCTCATTCACACTGGCAGATTTTAACAAGAACTTTCCATCAGTATTTGTAAGTCAAGTCAAAACTAAAGCCCCCGTCACACGGGGTGACATCGCCGCCCATTACAGAGGCGACGTGAGGGCGTGGCCTATCGCCTGGTTTCAGAGCAGTGCTCTGAAACCAGACGACCATCATGGGGCGATGTGCACACATCGCCCATGTAATCGGGCGCCGGCGACCTGTCAGGCTATGGGAGCCATAGGCTTACATAGGTTTACAGACACCCAGGCGGCGATGCCGCCTGTCAGCTCGCCGGCGCGAGGCTGATGATGTCGCCCCGTGTAAACGAGGGACAGCGACGCTGGCAGGGCGCCAAAAACATGCGCGCACCCGTCAGTCGCCGCCGACATCCCCAGCCCCATCGCCTGGTGCGACGGGGCTTAAGAGTGGGTCCGCTCCAAGGAAAACTTACAACTCTTGCCATAATATCTTAAAACACAAAATTTAAAAAATTCCAAAGACTTGACAGTTTGCGAAGGTTTGCATATAATAGATTTATCAGATTTTTGCACAAGTAGTAGAACAAAACTTTGCAAACTTTTGTTGAGTTGAGAAGAGTGAACCTGTTTAGAGCTGGAATTCAGGCACTTCTGTTTCTAAAGCACTGGTTGGGTACAGTTGGTACGAGCTGCGTTTTATGGCCACTTTACACACACCAACTTATCTGTCCAACTTCTGAACAACTTACTGGTTGCAGTGAAATCATGGACACATTGTTACATTTGTACACAGCCACAAAATGGAGCAATGTGTCCATGATTTCCCTGCAACCAGAGATCTGTTCAGAAGTTGGACAGAAGTTGGTGTGTGTAAAGTGGCCATTAGTGTTTGATCGACTTGTACTGGGGACGAAAGCACCACACAAACCAGAACTTCCATGGGTCTGCAAATCTGTAAGGCTATGTTCGCACTATGCGTTTTTATCCATTTTTTTTTATCATCGGTTTTTTACAGTGAATGGATCACTCAAATGGAATCCCAGTAGAATCAATGGGTTTTCATGTTTTGCTGTTCTAAGGCCGCCTTCACATCACATTTTTTGCACATTCATGGTGATCCTTGAATTTCCAGGATCACACGGACAGGCATGGATCTATGCTAACAGATGCCACTGATGCTCACAGATCCGCGTTTTCCACGTATCCGTCACCAGTTAGCAAAGATAGGGCTGTACTTGCTTCTGAGCATGTGCAGTACAGCAAATCGGATCCATTTTAGGGATCTGATTTTTTGTCGGATCCATTTTGATCCTCACCATGGAGCTTCATGTTACTTGAAACGACAGTAACGGATCCATTTCTGCCAGATTTTTTTTAAGGCAGGCCAAAAATCACAAAACTGACACAATCAGATCCCAATAAGGACCAATCCTGCCTATAAGGATACATGGAGGCCAAATCAGATCCGTGGCTATCAGTTTTACAACGGAAAAATAGACACGGATCCACAAATAACGTGATGTGAAAGGGGCCTTACAGGGTATTTAAGAGCTGCTGCGTTTTTCCCTTGAAAAGCGCTCCTCAAAAAGAATGAGCATGTTAACTTCTGTGGTGTTTTTCTGATCCGCTTTTCCCATTAAAACCATTGTAAATGGAGGGGGGAAAAAAAATGCACCAGCAAAAGTAGATCAAAAGCAGATCAGAAACGGATGATCCATTTTCTGATGTGTTTTTTTTAAAAGCGGATCCTCTTCTGCAGCAGAAAAAGTGAGAAAAACGCCAAGAAACTGATCAAAAACGCACAGTGTGAACATAGTAGAGACAACGAAAGTGAAACATTTAGAAGTGGGAAGTGTATTCTGGTGCACGGCAGCTGAAAGGTGCTCCAATCTCATTTAAAAGCGCACGCCTCTAATAAATTTGACAGATCTTACTCCAGCATTGGTTAAATCAACCCAAAAAGGCTTTTTCTTTTATGTGTTGTTTTAATGTATGGGGTATTTTTTTTTTCAATTTTTATAGTAATCCAATTTAAAACTTTTTTTTTCTATATAGCTTCTCTTTCTTGAACCCCTGAGGAAGCCATATTGGTATGGCAATACACATGGGAGTAGTCTCTTCACCCATGCACCTGGTTGAGATCCCTGCTTATTCTTCCAAGCTTTATTTTTCTGGATCGGCACATTATGCTTGCTAATAATATGATATACATTTTTCCAATATACTGGATGTGCGGCCAAGTGTGTGTGTGGCTTTTCCTTGAATTTAGAGATTGCTACTTTTTGCTACATGGAAGAATACAAAAAAAAAAATACATACAAAACTATAGGTGGCATATTCAAACAGTATTTGGAGCAATTTTTCATGAGGAGTTTGGAACAATATCAACTCCAAAATCCAAGTTAAAACTCTCAGACCCAGGTTCGTCATGGCTATTTCAGTGGCTTTGGTATTTGCACCTTATTTTCTCCCAGATTTGCGTCATTGAGATGGTTTCACACTGACGTATTTTCTAATCCAAGGGCATGTAGGCAAAGCCTGCATGCCCTCGGACTCCAATGCAATCTGGACGCACTCGCACCCTGTGCGGGAGGATCTGTTTGCATATTTTACCAGGATCCGGATGATGGTCATTTAGAACGGTGTTCTGCGCATGAACAGTTCATAGAACACGGACCTGAAGTCTGGATCCACCTGGATCTGGGGTACGGTTCATTCCATGTTCCATAGGCCCCCTTGAAATTTCACACATGGTGCCCAGGATCAGGGTGGATCCGGGGCTTCATGTTTTTTTTTTTTTTCACGAGAACAAAATCGCATCAAGATGTGAAAAATCTGTGAACGCCTACATCCAGGGCAAACTGGACACAACCAGATGCTCCCGCAAGTATCTCCGGCCCCACTGAAAGTCAATGGGGACACAAATAGATGCGGGTTCATCCAGCTAGTGAAGGATTCACACTGATGCCAAAAAAACGCCAGTGTGAACCCAGCCCAAGTCTTAGGCTACCTTCACATTACGATTTGAAGGGAGCCGATGCTGTCCGATATAAATCGGACAGCATCGGCTCCCTTCTGATGCCTGGAATCGGGTGCCAAATAGGCACCCGATTCCGGCATAAAATCGGCGCCGGGCTCCAAAAAAATAAAAAAATAAAGTTTATTCTCACCTGCCCCCGCCGTCTTCCGCCATCTTACGCCATCTTCTTCTAGGCTCCCGGTGGCTCCCGCAGGCTGCCGGTGTCAGCAGAGGTGTACCTCTGCTGTACACAGGACCTGCGATGATGTCACAGTCACGTGACCGCGGGTTCACCATGGTGAACCCGCGGTCACGTTACTGTGACATCACCGCAGGTCCTGAACAGCAGAGGGAGCGCTCTGCTGACACCGGCAGCCTGCGGGATCCACCGGGAGCCTAGAAGAAGATGGCGGAAGATGGCGGAAGACGGCGGGGGCTCGGGGGGAGGTGAGAATAACCTTTATTTTTTTTTAACCCTTGTGCTCCTAGTTAGGAGCAGTTTTACTGTACTGAGCATGCTCAGTACAGTAAAACGGGGTCCGAGGAGACATAGATGTTTCCTCGGACCCTTCTCCATAGGGCCCCATGTTATAGGGATCGGACCTAATCGGATGTGCACTAAATGCCATCCGATTTGGTCCGATCCGAATCTGTCAGATTTTATTTTCGGTGCTAAAATCGGAGCAGGCTCCGATTTTAGCACCGATAATAAAATCGGACAGAATCGGATCGGACCAAATCGGATGGCATTTAGTGCACATCCGATTCGGTCCGATCCCCATAGGGATACATGGGGTCCGAAAATCGGTCCGATGCTGTCCGATTTTTTTCGGACAGCATCGGAAATGCAAAAATCGTTATGTGAAAGCAGCCTTAACCATACGACATTTTACTCAATGTCACATCTCACACTTGGAGTAAGAAGGTTTCTAGAGGAATTTTCAACATTGCAAACTTTCAGAGAAGCGCAAGACCTCTTCCAAGTTTTTGCAATTAATTAATGAGTCAAGTGCGCCATTTTGAAGAATGTGGGAAAAAACCTCAACACAAAGAAAAAGGACTTAAATAATTTGCAAATGATGGATCAATCAGTGCCAAATTGTGTTAAAAAGGTCACATTATGCTAACCCTATAAATTAAAGCAATGACCGAGGTCTGCATTTAGATATTAAAAAACATTGAGATTCACACATTTTGCAAGTTGAAACGTTGCACAGATCATTTATGGCAGCTCAAGAGTTACAAAGAACCACGAAAGGTCACCAGTTCCTATTTGAGGACTTTTTTTTTGAAGCATTATGTCAGACCACAGAATGCATGTCAGCAAAAAGATGACTAAAATAGAAAAGCAAACTATGCAATCTTATCTAAAAAGAATAAGTGAGCGATAGTGTAAAGACACCTGCCAAAAAAATATGTAATCTCTCAGAATATGTCTTCCATATATCTGAAGAACCTTGGGACGCTAGGACCAGCACTACTTTAGGTACCTTAACTCTTAGGCTGCTTTCACATCAGCGGTTTTGACTGATCGCAGCAGTTGTGGTGAAAAAAACGCAACTGCCGCGATTACCGCATAACGGCTGCACTTGCGGTTCACTTGAGGCAAGCCCCATACAATGTCTATGGGGCTTGCGGTAAGTGTGGGGCAGGTGCGGTTTCGGCACATGCGGTAGCGAAAAAAACGCGGCATACCGCGTTTTTTTCGTGGCCGCACCTGCCGCAAGTGACAAAACCGCACCTGCCGCACACTTACCGCAAGCCCCATAGACATTGTATGGGGCTTGCCTCAAGTGAACCGCAAGTGCAGCCGTTATGCGGTAATCGCGGCAGTTGAGAAAAAGAGCACCAAAATTATTGTGGACTTTTTTTTTTATTGTCCAGAAGCAGCCCAGAAGCAGACCTCATAATACCAATGCACAGGTCCAGAAATACTAGTAAGAATGACCTCCAAGGGCTGTGTGGTCTAGAAAGCGGGAGGGAGAACAAAAAAAGGGACGCAGATCTAAGTGCAGATGATATGTTAGGCTGCCTTCACACTTGCAGATGCATCTGCAGCGTTTTGCAGATGCATCTGCAAGTATCAGCATGCAGACCGCGGTCCCTATGTTTATAATAGGGCGCACCGCGGTCTGAATGCTCTCATTGATTCCTATATGTGAGCCGTAAGCAGGCGTATGCCTGCTGACAGATCACACACTCCCGCCCCGCACCTTGGACGCAACATCTCGCGTCCATAGTGCGGGCGGGAGAGTGTGATCTGTAAGCAGGCATACGCCTGCTTACGGCTCACATATAGGAATCAATGAGAGCATTCACACCACGGCCGTGGTCTGCATGCTGATACTTGCAGATGCATCTGCAAAACGCTGCAGATGCATCTGCAAGTGTGAAGCCAGCCTTAGATGTGACAAAAAAAGAGCTTAGCTCCTGGCCTATACAGTGTTTTGTTATGATACATATCCACCCAAAAAAATGGGTGTTGGAGAGAAGTTTGATCGGTCTGTTCTGCAGCTTCGTACCCAGCCAGTGAGTCCATCATAGTGATTTCGGATTACAACATTTGGAGGTGTAACAAAGCGCTCCTGGAAACAAGGGGGCCCCAATTTCTTCTTTCTTATTTTTTTAGTGTGAAATAAACTGCAAAAAACGAAGAAATTGGGCCCCTTGTCTCTGGGAGCACTTTATTACACCTCCAAATGTTGTAATCCGAAATCACAGCGTGAATAAGGGTTTTAGCAGTGTCGTGGTCAAGGAAAGTGCGGATCCTATAGATGTTTTTGAGATGGAGTCGGCAGGAGGTGGCGAGGGCCTGGATGTGGCGCTTGAAGGAGAGGGAAGAGTCAAGGATAACCCCGAGGCACTTGACGTGGGGGACTGGGGAGAGAACAGTTGTTGACGACAATGGATAGGTCAGGTAGTGAGGGGGAGCGTCTTGGGGGGGGGAAGACTATGAACTCTGTTTTGTCCATGTTCAGCTTAAGGAAGCGAGCAGAGAAGAAGGATGAGTTGGCGGACAGGCAGTGTGGAATTTTGGATAGAAAGGAGGTGATGTCAGGACCAGACAGGTAGATTTGGGTGTCGTTGGCGTAGAGGTGGTACTGGAGACTATAGGACTCAATGAGATGCCCTAGGCCGAGAGTGTAGATTGAAAACAATAACGGTCCAAGAACCGAGCCCTGGGGGACCCCAACCGATAGGGGGTAGGGCGTGGAGGATGTGTGGGAGTGGGCAACGCTGAAGGTCCAGTCCGTTAAGTATGAGGCGATCCAAGAGAGGGCAACGTCCGTGATGCCAAGAGATTCCAGGATCTGAAGCAGAAGGGAGTGGTCAACAGTGTCGAAGGCGGCGGACAGGTCGAGGAGGAGAACAGAGTAGTGGCAGTCAGTAGGTCATTGGTGACTTTGGGTCAGGGCTGCTCCAGTGGAGTGGTCGGAAACCAGATTGAAGGCGGTCAAAGAGGGAGCAGGAGGAAAAGTGAGAAGACAGCTGAGAGTGGACAAGCTGTTCAAGTAGTTTAGAGGCGAATGGGAGGAGAGATATAGGGCGGTAGTTGGAGACAGTTGTGGGCTCGGGGGAGGTTTTTTTTTGAGGATGGGTGTGATCAAGGCATGTTTGAAGGCTGGTGGAAGGTGCCAGTGGTAAGCGATAGGTTGAAAAGATGAGTTAGGGCTGGGATGATAACAGAGGTGAGGTTGGGAATGAGGTGGGATGGGAGCGGGTCGTGGGCGCTGGTGGTGAGGTGTGATTTTGACATGAGGGAGGAGAGCTGGTCTTCAGTTATGGGGGGGAAGCAGTTGATGGAAGGAGAGGGCAGTATAGGTGAAAGGGGAGGCTGTGGGGACAGTGGATCAAAGCTGTCTCTGATTCTGTCAATCTTTTCTTTGAAGGAGGCAAAGTCTTTTGCAGAGATAAGGGGAGAGAGAGGGGGAGCAGGTGGGCAGAGTAAGGAATTGAAGGTTTTGAAATGTTGTTTGGGATTGCGGGACAGGGAGGTTATTAGGGATAAGAAGAAAGTTTGTTTGGCAGTAGCAAGTGCAGTCTTGAAGGCGATGAGGGACTGTTTGAACAGCGCAAAGTGCTCAGTGGAACGTGATTTTTTCCATCGCCTCTCGGCGACCCTGGATGCCCGTCTCAGGTCTTTAGTGAGGGTGGTGTGCCAGGGTTGCCTGTTAGTGTGTGGCGCGTGGTATGTGAGGGGGGGCGGCTAGGTCGAGGGCCTTGGTTAATGTGGTGTTGTAGAGGGTGGTGGCAGTGTCTGTGTCACATATAAATGTTATGCTGGTGAGAGGGAGGAGGGATTCTGAGAGTGAGTGTAGATCAATGTGTTTTAGGTTTCTGCGGGGATGATCAAGTTTGCGGAGAGGAGGTGGTGTAGTAGGGGAGGTGAGGGAGAAGGTCAGCAGATTGTGGTCAGACAGGGGGAGGGTTGAGTTTGTGAGGTTAGTAAGGGAGCAAAGACGGGTAAAGATGAGATCCAGCGTGTGGTCATCTTTGTGGGTGGAAGAGGAGGACCATTGAGAGAGCCCGAAGGAGGAGGTCAGGGAAAGAAGTTGAGAGGCGGTTGGGTGGGCAGTGTCAATAGGGATATTCAAATCACCCATAATGATGGTGGGGATGTCAGTAGAGAGGAAATGAAGTAGCCAGGTGGTGAAATGGTCGAGGAAGGTGGGGATGGATCCAGGGGGGTGGTAGATGACGGCTAGCTGGAGGTTACAGGGGGAGAAGATGCGGACAGAGTGGGCTTCGAAAGATGGGAGAGTAGCAGAGGGGGGTAATGAAATAGGGGCGAAGGAGCAGGTGTCAGATAGGAGTATGCAGACTCCTCCGCCATGTTTGTCAGAGGGGCGGGGTGTGTGGAAAAGATTGAATCCGCCGTAGGATAGTGCAGCAGGGGAGGCCGTGTCGGAGGGGGTGAGCCAGGTCTCTGTGATGCCAAGGAATGAGAGTTTATTAGAAATAAAGAGTACATGGATGTATGGGAGTTTATTACAGACTGAGCGGGCGTTCCAGAGTGCGTCTGGCAGGGAGATCAGAGGAGCAGGGGCTGGGGGGATGGGTATAAGGTTGGTTAGGTTGCGAGGGTGGGTGATGGTGAGATTATGAGAGTTGGTGATGGGACGGGGGGGGGAGGGGGGGGGTGTAGGTGACTGTGGGGATGTGGGGGGGGGGAGGGGGTAGGGGGGCCAGGATTAGGGGAAATGTCGCCAGTGAGTAGGAGGAGCAGGGAGAGGGTTAGCAGGTGAGAGCAGGAGAGTTTACGCGTTGGGTGTGCCTGTTTGGAGATGGAGGATTGAAAGTGAAGGAATAGTTCAGAGGAGTGAGTGAGGTGGTTAGGGAGGATGGAGGGTGAGAGAAGTACTTTGTTCTGGGTGGAGGGATGAGCGGGGGTAGCAGGAAGTGGAGAAGGATGGAAGTGAGTTAGCAAAGGAGGGGATACAAGTAGCGTGGGTCAGATGCAGCGGGAAGTAGAGCTGTAGTGGTGGGTGAGTGGTTAGTAGTGATGAGAAGTCTGGGGTTTACATAGTGAATACATAATTGCAGCACAAGTGAACAAATAACATATCTGTTTGTTTTGCATGACTTAGGCTACCTTCAAATTTGCGGACCCCTCCACAGCGTTCTGCGGAGGGGATCCGCAATGTGACCGCAGCACCGCAAGCTCCTATGTTTATAATGGGAGCGCACGGTGCTACGCTTGACTGCGCATGACTGTGCGCACCCATTCACTGCTATATGTGATCTGTGCGCAGGCGAATGCCTGCGCACAAACACACACTCTTGTCAGCACCACGAACGCGACATGTTGCATTTCTGGTGTGGATGAGACTGTGATTTGTGCGCAGGCATCCGCCTGCGCACAAATCACATATGGCAGTGAATGGGTGCGCACAGTCATGCGCAGTCATGTGCAGCACTGTGCACTCCCATTATAAACATAAGAGCTTGCGGTGCTGCGGTCACATTGCGGATCCCCTCTGTAGAATGCTGCGGAGGGGTCCGCAAATGTGAAGGTAGCCTTCAAAAAAAGCCTGAAGACCCACCTCTTCCGCCAAGCCTACCACCTGCAATAAGACCCGGTCCACCACACCGCCTCACGACTGGAACTTCCCCCTCTTACTGTATCCCCACCAGCCCCTCGTAGATTGTGAGCCTTTGTGGACAGGATTTCTCCCCTCTTGTATCTGTACGACCGAATTGTCACATTTTATTGTTACTATGTTACTTGTCCTAGTCTTCCCCTTTTAGCATGTAAAGCGCCATGGAATATAATGGCGCTATATAAATATATATACAAGTAATAATAATAACCTGACTTTAATATGGCATCGTTATATAGAGGCTAATTTAGACAAAAACCAGAATGATGAAATAAAAAGTTAAAAGAATTTTGGTGATCGAGATTTACCGACAAGGAAGGGTTAACAGTGCGGCCTCCTATAGCACATTACCATCTGAATGGCTTCATCCCAGATGAGAGAGAGAGAATGCAAACTCTTCCCAAACCAGCAACACATGGATCTACAGCTGCCCTGCAGGACTGCCAGAGGGGAAGGAAAGGGGGGGAAGGAGGCCACAGGGGGGAGGAGAGGGGGGAAGGAGGACAGGGGGGGGGAAGACCACACTGGACAAGATCCCACGGGAGCTCATCTCATCCAGCACTGGAGACATGACCCCGTCACTGGAAGACCAGCAGGGTATGAAGCCTCTAATCACCCATGGATCACATGATCAGATCTGGGCCCCTGTAATGTAGGAGCTCACTCACAGGCAGGGATGGAGGAGATGTATTATCGGGGTGGACCCGATCTCCCCTGTACCGGGGGTCGCACAGCCCGGTCCGCCCACCTGTGACTGCACACTGTAGATGTCAGTCCCGGGACGTTCTCCAGGACTTGTTTCAGACATTCCACTGGATGAGCCATCCCCGGGCTGATGTGACCCAGAGTCCCCTATCACTGGTGATATATAGCCTGGTGCACTGGACACAGGATCCGCACCCACCCCGCTCTCCCGCCGCCTCTCACCTTACTTAACGGCCGGTGAATCTCGTACACAACGCTGTGATCACATGTGAATGTCGCCGGTGATGACCGCCCCGGATGAAGACATAACGGCCGCATGACTGAGCGCTCAGCGGTGTGATCTCCGCAGTGATTAGTAGTGTGATGTATACAACAGACCAAGCTCCGCCCCCTTCTGCCGCACATTGTGCAAACCCGCCCCAGCTCCGCCCACCTAGGCCTTGCGCTCCGCCCATCACTGCCCTGTCCACCACATCCCTGTGGCCCGGCCCCACCCACCTGAGCCCTTCGCCCCGCCCCCAGTCTTCCGCCTGGTAACGGCTCATCCCTCCCGGGGTCAGGGAGTGCGCGGGCTGTGTGCGGCCATTATCTGATCCGGGGATAGTGAGTGAGTAATGTCGCTGAGAATACACAGAAAGCGCTGATAACGTTACACTGAACTCCGACACTTCAGATCCCTGGAAACCAGAAGGGAAACGTGTACAGAGGGGCAAAGAGCAACTTACCCCAAAATAGAGAGCACGCGGGCCGTGTGCCTCCTCCTCAATGGAGGCTGGCAGGGGCTGTCTGTCCTCAGGGTGGGGGTAACTGATCTCTGGGCACGGTATCTTTCCCCATTACACGACTGCCGCACCATTCATATATGTGTATGGCTGACGAGTGCTGGTTTCCCCATAGATCAGGGGTGGGGAACAACAGGCCCCGAGGGCCGCCATCAGGTCATGTTTTCAGGATTTCCTTAGTATTGCACAGGTGACAATATAATCACCTTCACTGGAGACAATTCCAACCCCTGTGCAATGCTAAGGAAATCCTGAAAACATGACCTGATAGCAGCCCTCAGGGCCTGGAGATCCCCCCCCTCCGGAGCTGCGACCATCACTGTTCTTCCAAAACATTGCTCCAGCACAGAATAAAATGTTTCCAGCCTCTATTGGACACCAGTAACGTAGAAGCAATGACAATCCGGGGGCAAACTGTTACTACAGATAGCAGGAAGTGATTCAACAAAGGGGGCGGAGCTTACAGAGGAGGGTCATCTCAGGCTACAGTGGGAGGAGGAGCTCAATGGGCGTGACCAAATGGCCAAAATTGATAGGCATGTTTTCAAGTGTACAAGGCATGAGTGCCCTATATCATGGGTGTGACGGAGCTGACTACCCCCGGTGCGGCGGGCGTGTTCATTAAGGAATCAACCATTACTTTTAGTATCCACGTAGACATAGGGTTGGTTATAAGAGAAGCAGGGGTCTGGGGGTAAGACCTCCAGGCGAGGGGGGGTTGTTTACTTAATGAACACACCCACTGCATTGGAACAGATTCCGCCCACCACACAGGGCCAGCTTGCTAAGTCACATCCTCTACACTTGAGAACAGCCCATCAATTTCGGGCACTTAGTAACACCATTTGAGCCCCTTCCCCTCTGCCCAATGTGGCCTGAGAGATGACGCCCCCTCTGTAAGCTCAACCCCCTTGCAAAGACTCACTTCCTGCCGTCTGTTGTAAAAGTATGCCAATCCAGGACAGGCTCTTCCCTTTTTTCACCTTTGACCAGCACCTCGTTCCCAAAGATTTTAGATTTTATCCGTTCATCTCACAAACACAATGGTTTAAAAGGCTCGGACACCTCTGACACGCGAAAAAGATTTTTTCCTAAGTTAGTACTTACCTTTAGTTAAAGCACCGCTCCAGCGGGTTTATCATTGCACCTCTGGAGTACTGCTATAAATCTAAGTCCCCTGGTCTTATGCGTGCCCTCCAGCATCACTTCGGTCAGTCTCCTGTGATTTACGAGCTGCCATCCGCTCCTGTGTTTGGTGGAACACCCCGGTGAGGGTACTGATGTCAGCCCTCTAAATCAGGGGGTGGAGATCCTCAGGTCCCAAGCCTCGAGAACCTCTTCTATGGCTCCCGGACAGATTCCTGGGGACCACAGTGCTCAGGTTGGCAGACGTGTTTTACACACTGCCTACCCTATAAATCCAGCTCTCCAGTGATCACTATGCCCCAGCCTTAGCCTCCTCAGTGACATATATGCTCCCAGCCTCTCCTGTGATGTCTATGGCCCTATCAAACCTGGAAAAGCAGTTGAGAAGCAACATGACCAATATCACCTAACATCAGCCGTAGCAAAGAGAAGCAGCCCCAGCCACCACAGTAGGGTGAATTGATTGTTTAACCAAATATAGCAGGTAATTTTCAGGTTGATAATTTTGTGCGGCCCCGAAGGACGGTGGAGATTTCCAATTGGCCCCTGGCAGAAAAAGGTTCCCTGTTCCTGCTCTAAATG
Source organism: Allobates femoralis (assembly GCA_033576535.1). NCBI lineage: Eukaryota > Metazoa > Chordata > Amphibia > Anura > Aromobatidae > Allobates > Allobates femoralis. Next base: position 596,780,560 of record JARQOC010000002.1, read on the forward strand.
AATGTGGAAATTGTCAAAAGCGTTGTAAAAGCATGTGTAATACTGCACAAGTATACATGTACCCACGAATGTACAGAGGATGATGGAGACAATGGACAAAATCAGGCACCTCTCCCAGATGTGGCCTGTAGATGACATTGAGATCCATTGGCCCTCCTAATGCGTGACATGTTTATTTCTTACTTTGTGTCACCACAATCAATGGCACAGCTTAATATTTTATTGTAACATAAATAGGCAACCATGTCATATTACCCATGTTATCATCATATGGTTTGTGTCGTACCTAAAATAGGCAATCGTGTAATCAAAACCATATTAAACTAATGGAAGTTTTCTTATTTTAGCAAACAGGCAAATATGTAATAATAACTACATTATAATCATAAGGTTTGTTTCATACCTAAAAAAATAGAGAAAAAAATAATACTCATATTAAACTTATATGGAATTTTTCTCATTTTACCAAATATAGGCAACCATAATAATAACCATATTATCATATGGTTTGCTTCATACCTAAAATAGGAAACCATGTAATAATACCTATATTAAAGTCATATGGGATTTTCCCTATGTATTAAACATATGTCAATGTAATAAATCCATTAAAAAAATGAAAAAAAAAAGTCTTTATGTATTAAAAATGGTTAACAACAACCTACCGTATATACTCGTGTATAAGCCGACTCGTGTATAAGCCGACCCCCCTACTTTTGCCCCCAAAACCTGGGAAAACCTATTGACTCGTGTATAAGCCGAGGGTGGACCCCAGCACAGGTATACAGCCCCCAGCAGTGTGGTATACAGGCCCCCTCAGTGGTATACAGCAGCCTCTCCAGTGGTAGTATACAGCAGCCTCCCCAGTGGTAGTATACAGCAGCCTCCCCAGTGGTATATACAGCAGCCCCAGAGGGGTATACAGCAGCCCCATAGGTATACAGCAGCCCCAGAGAGGTATACAGCAGCCCCAGAGAGGTATACAGCAGCCCCAGAGGGGTATACAGCAGCCCCAGAGGGGTATAGCAGCCCCATAGGTATACAGCAGCCCCAGAGGGGTATACAGCAGCCCCAGAGGGGTATACAGCGGTACCCAGTGGTATACAGCCCCGCCCCCCCCCCGTGGTATACAGGCCCCCCCCCCTTGCTTGTGGCAACCTGTAAAAGAAGATATCATTATACTTATCGTGTCGCCACCGCCGCTCTGTCACCGTCACCGCGCTATTCCGGGTCTTCTAGCTTCCTTCTCCGGCGCACAGACAATGACGTCATTTCCTGTGCGTTGGTGAAGGAAGCATGAAGACCCGGAATAGCGCGGTGATGGTGACAGAGCGGCGGCGGCGACACGATAAGTATGATGATATCTTCTTTTACAGGTTGCCACAAGCAAGGGGGGGGCCCTGTATACCACGGGGGGGGGGCTGTATACCACTAAGTACCGTATATGATCCGTGTATAAGCCGAGGGGGGACTTTTCAGCACATTTTTTGTGCTGATAAACTCAGCTTATACACGAGTATATACGGTAATTGGCATCATATGCATTACATCCCCCAGACTAATAATCCTAGGGTAGCTGCAGCACGCAAGACATACTCGATATTGCTTATTTGTACAAATATAAAAGAATACCATGCAGTTAATTTAAGCACTTTATTCTGAAAGACTTAAAACCAGATGGGGGTTTATGAAAGAGAGGTGCACATCCAAGTAGTGAGCTCAGGCCCAAACAAAATGTAAATCCATACAATTCCAGTACAGTATCAAAGGTAATGGTACCCATGCAAGGGTCCACAGAATATCAGATTGGCATCTCACATTTGGGAAAAACAAATGGTATAGTCATGACAATCAATGGTAAATATGACCCCAATGTATTCAGACCCAAACATGAAAGCTGATCTGTGCCCTATAGAGGGCATGGTACAGGTACAAAGCCCGTGGTCTCAAAGTGCATCAACAGCTTACCAAGAGGCCATCATCGGGATTGGAGAGACACAGAACTGCCCTACACACATTTCGCCTGTAAATACAGGTTTCCTCAGGGGAATGAAGGTTCCAGGTTCCACTGTAACCTTCATTCCCCTGAAGAAACATGTATTTACAGGTGAAACATGTGTAGGGCATTTCCGTGTCTCCTGTCTCTCCAATCCCGATGGTGGGCTCTTGGTAACCTGTTGATGCACTTTATGCAACAGTATTCTGCCTAAGGTACTTGGTTCATAGCCTGTGAATATGGTCTCCTGACTTTTCATTCCTCTGAAGAAACCTGTATTTACAGGCGAAACGTGTGTAGGGCAGTTCTGTGTCTCTCCAATCACGATGGTGGCCTCTTGGTAACCTGTTGATGCACTTTGAGACCATGGGCTTTGTACCTGTACCATACCCTCTATAGGGAACAGATCAGCTTTCATGTTTGGGTCTGATTTATTACATTGGGGTCATATTTACCATTGATTGCCATGACTATACTACTTGTTTTTCCCAAATGCGATATGCCAATCTGATATTCTGTGGACCCTTGCATGGGTACCATTACCTTTGATACTGTACTGGAATTGTATGGATTTACATTTTGTTTGGGCCTGAGCTCACTACTTGGTGGGTTATGAAAGAGAGGTACACATCCATCTGGTTTTAAGTCTTTCATAATAAAGTGCTTAAAGGAAACCTGACCCCACAAACTGATCCCCCACATCTTTAGACCTGTCCCTGCACCCCCTCTTATCATTTCTAGCCATCCCTTTTGCAGAAAAAAAATCGATTTTGTAAAGTAGAGAAGAGGTTATATTCACCTCGTCCTGTGTGAGTTCTCTGTTTCTGAATAAGTCCCAAAGATACCTGCCTACCTTAAAGATACATCAGATTTCCTCGATTGTATCAGAGATCTGACAACATTGACACCATCATGTAAACTTGTCTCCTTTGACGTAAATAGTTTATACACAAGTATAGACCATCAACTTGGCCTTAAGGCAGTTGATTGGTTCCTTTTACATTATAGTGACCTGACTGACTTGGGGAAACAGTTCTGTATGGATTCCCTTGAATTCATTCTTGGGCAGAATTTTGTTCTGTTTCGGGACCAATTCTACATGCAGCGGGACCGTCATGGGGTCCAACATGGCGCCCCCCTACACAAATATATTCATGGCTTACTTTAAACATCGGTTTGTATATCCCTCTTCATTCACTAACACCTGTGTGCGACTGTGGAGGATATATATTGATGACATTTTTATGATCTGGACAGGCACATTGGATGAATTGGATAGCTTCTTTGAATACTTGAACAATGCCGTAGTGGGCTTGCCATGCACCAAACATGTGGGTCCGGACAAGATCAATTTTTTGGACACGTTCATCCGCAAACTACCAACAGGCGACATAGAGACTGATCTTTTTGTCAAACCAACTGACAAAAATAGTCTACTTCATTTTGACAGTAGCCATCCTTGACATGTCAAGTCATCGTTACCATTGTCACAACACAAAAGAATCACAAGGATTGTGTCTTCACCAGGAAAACAGATGACTAGACATACTGAGATGAGCAACAAATTTATAGCAAGGGTTATCCCCTGTCTATAGCTGAAGAGCAGGCGGAAAGACCACAGAGAGAGAAACGCACTGGCCCACTGCTCACCTGTGTGAATACATATCATCCGTTCTTTAAAAGATTCAAAGGTATCATCACCGAACACTGGCCCTTACTTGGACAGTCTTACCCAACCATACCTGAATTCACTGAAGTTCCTCTTTTGTGTTACAAACGCTCACAGAATTTACGTGACAAATTAGTTAAAGCGGACATAGGTTCCGGACGAACAGTACCAAGACAGACTTTTCTCAATACTCCACGACGTGGGAATTTCCCATGCCTCCACTGCAATCAATGTTCCAACATAGTAAAGGGGGACACCTTCACCCACCCCAGAACGGGGAGACGTTTCCCCATACATGGTTTTTTTCACCTGCGAGTACAGTTATGCGATTTATTTAATCAAATGTCCGTGCGGTCTCGGGTATCTTGGGGAGACCGCCCAGCATATCCGAGATCATATCAGTAAACACAAGTCCACTAGATGTGGACATACATTGCTACCAATTCCAGAACATTTCATGAAGTTTGGTCATAGTGTATCACAATTACGTTATCAAGTCATTGAGCATATAGAAACATACAGACGGGGAGGTGATCGGGTCTCCAAGCTCAAAGAGCGTGAATTATACTGGATACACACTCTTCAGACCCTAGCCCCTCAGGGCTTAAACAGAGAATATGATATAAATCATTGATATTCATAACCGTTCTTTCCCCTTTGTTTCCACAGTGGTCTATTTGGAGGTCTATCTTACCTGTATTATTTGAATCACCATTCTCTCTCCCCCTCTTTTACTTATAAAGGCGTTTTATATCACTATAATCTTGTTGTATATGCACAATATCAGATATGGGTTATCTGGTGCTGAACCACTAACACTGTATTAACATTATGCCAGCCAGAGTGCATTTATATACATATATATCCTAATTTTGTTCATATCTTCGCATTTGTATTATATCATAGTAATTAGTATAACTCTTTTTTGTCACCTCCATTAGAAAGTATTTAGACAGATATTGCATGATTTTATGAACTCATTTCATGTTTTGATTCCTTTTTAGATGTATTGATCAAGTCTGAGGCAGTTCTCTACGATCGGCACTCAATTCACCAGGTCTCACAGTCCAGGAACTCGCTGACACAGAATAGCGTGATCTGCGCATGCGCATATTGCGGTTCACAGAGGCTTCCTGCGTTCCATACGCCGGAAGCAGGAAGCCACATTTAAAACGCAGCATTACCGTGATACAAGCACACACATCGCACCCCGAGCATGGTAGGACCTGCTAACGCTCTCACACCTGCAAGATGGTATGGTAACTTTGCTTTTCAGCTAATCCTTTGCATATCTCCCTTTCCAGTTCCTACTTCACTTAAAGCGAACCTGTCACCCCCCCCCCCCCCCCCCGGGCATCAAAAGCTAAAATAGCCACCTTCTGCAGCACTAAGGCTGCATTCAGGGAAGGTGGCTATAGCCTTTTGATGCCCTTTATACTATGAAATATGAAGTTAGGTAAATGCTCACACTTGTGAAGACCAAAGACCTGGAGGCGGGGTTTCACGCTCCTCTGACCCGCCCCCTCTTGTCAGTCATGGTGCGCGCCTGCTGCTGCCTCCCCTGACTGTGTGAAATGAACGCGCGTCTCCATTCTCCTGCACGGCGCCTCGCATGCGCTGTGCGCCCGGTGTCCAGGAAGTCATCGGCAGCGCGCACAGCGCATGCGTGCCTCCATACAGGAGAACGGAGACGTGCGTTCATTTTACACAGTCATGGGAGGCAGCAGCAGGCGAGCACCATGACTGACAAGAGGGGGTGGGTCAGAGGAGCGTGAAACCCCGCCTCCCGGTCTTAGGTCTTCACAAGTGTGAGCAATTACCTAACTTCATATTTCATAGTATAAGGGCATCAAAAGCCTATAGCCACCTTCCCTGAATGCAGCCTTAGTGCTGCAGAAGGTGGCTATTTTAGCTTTTGATGCCCGGGGGGGGGGGGTGACAGGTTCGCTTTAAGGTATGAGTCACCACTTAACACTTGTATATGAGCTCATTGGGGGAGTAACATGGAAAGAGTTAATCTCTACACTAAACTAATTACCACTGAATTGTTCTTATGTATATAGCATACTTCACAAGAAAGTGCACAGGCCAGTATGATGTAACAGGGGAAAGACTACAACCAAGGTCGGGCACCTGTAGTGTTTATAACACAGTGGCAAACTATGATTTATCCTGATTATTGATAATTTTCATGCTTTATATTTCCAACACAGACATGCTGGTGCACAAGTAATTCTGTATATCAGCAATAGGGTTTGGATCACCCTATTATAAGTTACTATACTAAATGAACCTTTTACAAGGCAATAGGTATATGCTACATTATTTTCCCCATATTTAGAGGTATGTATCCTCACATTTTTCACTTTTATGACATTTATCTCCTTCTGTACTATCCTTATCTCATATTTCTTTTCTTGAAAAGATTAAAATCTGTATTTCACTGATATATCTCATACCATACCATCAGGCAACCCCCTATCAAGGCACTGTAAGCACGGAGAAAGATTGGGTCTGGATAGGACCATCAGTCACTAGGTATGACACCTATTCACGATTTCACTTTTGGCTTGATTATAGATGCCTAATTAATCCCTTTAATTAAAATATATTTTTCTGGCATATATAGTTCTATTTTAGTGGACCAAGATATATCAAGGGGACACTTAATCCCTCTGGAAGGGAGATATGATTTTTTTATTGAGGTTTTTCCCATATTGCTTTGATTAAGGTTTATTCAGTTGCATATGGGTTCATATAATAACTTCTATGTATATAACATTATGTTCATTTATGATAGAGGATGTTCTGTTCATTATTATGATGGATTATGTACAAACTGTAATGATGTACAATATTTCATTTTCTGTCTACAGTCAGTCTAATTGAGAAAGGCAAGCCAGCCGAAACGTCTTATTTTTTTGACTGATGGTTCTATAAAAATCACTTTTTCTGCATGAAAGAAGTCTCCTTTTTCTTATACCGTGTGCCAAGGTTACCCTTTATGGCCACTTTACACGTCCCAACATCGTTTCGATATTGTATACAACGGCACGGGAGCGCGCACTTTTTTGGATGAAATCCAAGATCGCATAGGAGATGTTACACAGGGCAATATCGGCAGGCAACACAACTGCGATGTCTACACCCCCTTGGACGAGCGAACCTGGGAACGACCGTTTAACATGGGAGTGAATAGGGGAAGTTGTGCTCCAAGTCGGTGTTGGGCTGTCACACACCACGATCCGGCCACAACGTCCATCCAATATCGGGCAGTTGGAGAGCCTGCTCATTTTCCCCCCGATATCGTTTTGGCATCCTTCCTGCATCGAATTGGTCATTTACACCATACATCGCACGAACGATATCGGCGCCAACACACGAACCACGTGACTTTTTATTGAAGTTGGACGACGATACCGCGCCGTGTAAAGTGGCCGTTACTGTCAGACACATAGAGAAGATTATCTCAGCACAGGAACATTTTTTCAGAAACACAACCAATTGTGGTAATGATTCCAAGGTCTATTGATTAAAATTAACTTTGTGGGCAAATCCCGTTAAGACATTTGGTGCAAGAAATATTTACCAGCAAATGTTTATAAATGTTAGTTATTTTTCACTTATTGTGCTATACGATTTACTTATAAATATATCGCATGATGGAGTAATATACAGATGAACTACAAATTATTTTCCTCAGTTAACTACATATGACTCTCTGGAATGCAGACCACGTACCGATAAATTGGTAACAGACAACCATATAACCACATAATTATAGAAATATGAATCTCATTTACCGCCATATAATAATTGTTCTTCAATAGTATATTATTAGAATATGGAAGTAGTTAGTGGTGAACCTACCAGAGCCTTTCCTAGAGGAGAACAGGGCACTTCTGTGTGCGACTGTCACTTTTAACCACATCAGCAAACTATGTACTTCAATATAGTTATATCTTGGGGTAGAACATGGAGTCAGGGTTTCCCTGCTCTACCACTTTGCTCTATACATCTGTTAAGCTCGTCGGGAGGTGGCGAGCAGAAGTGGACCCACTGGACCACAGAGGGAACTGTGGCAGCTGCACCCTAGGGCAAGGAATGCACTCAGGTAAAATGCATGACAGGTAATACCACTAAGACTGGCAGAAGAAGGTGGGACAGGGGGCACTGCAAATACTGACAGGTATGGGAAGGCGGGCACAGATACATGTGATGGACACAGGGAAACTCGAACTAACAACTAGCTAGGCAGAAGATGGACAACTGACTAATCACAAGGCTCAAGCACCTCCGCTAGTGGGAGGATGCCTTAAATACCTATTGCCTCTCAGCCATAGCCTGAAGCTCATTGGTATGGGGCCAGTGCAGACCCAGGAGAAGCAGACAAGACAAGTTCGAAAGCACCAATAAAGAAATCTCATAATGTGAAGATCCGACCCATAGTTCCCCTTGTTTGGACACAAAGCGTATGGCTTCAGTCCAGACTACCCCATCGACAGATGACACAGTCCAGGGACTCTGGAGATGTCGGATGAGAATCTGATACTGATCCACCACAGCTTGTTGAATGAAGTTCCCAGCAGATCTGGAATCTAGGTGGGCCATCTCAGAGGACCAAGTACTTCCATACAATATGGATACGGGCAGGGTCAATGAGGGAGAGGATTTGTTCTTGCCTAGGGTAGCATTTTCTACAGACACTAGGCAAGGAAGTCTCGGACTAACGGGACATGTATGGCTAAAATGAAGTGTTCCGGCTGTCCACTGTAGAAACACAGACTCTTGGCTCGACGATGTTCTCAACATTACTCCAACCCAATCCAAGGGTGGTGCAACATTAAAAATTTCACTTTGTCCCGGTCTGAAGAAAACTGGTGTATCAACAGTTCAAAGCGCAGTCTGCACTGGTTGATAACCCTTGACACTGCTTGGGATTGCCATTAAAATGTGAAGGAGCAGACAGGGGAGGCACAGATGCAGGAGCTGCAGGCTGGATAGATGCACATGAGAAAGATGGTTTGAGGTCTTTCAAACAGACATTTCCTGATGTTTGAAATGCCAGAATCTGATCCTGCTGGTCCCACATGTGGGACTTTTCCTTATACAGTGATAGATGCGAAAGGGCATCAGGGTCAGTAGAGTCCATGACCTGAGAAAACTGGGAGGTGGTGAGCAAAAGTGGACCCACAGGACCACAATTGGAACTGTGGCAGCTGACATACAGGGCAAGGGGGGTGCCTTAAATAACAAATGCTTCTCAGCCATAGGCTCAGGGGCACGTCCAGGTAATGAAGCGCTGGCCCTTTAAAGTAAACCTGTCAACTACCTAGGTCTTTTTAAACTAAAAATGCCACCTTCAGTAGCACCTATTCTGCATTCTGTGAAGGTGGCTATAATCCTTCTACCCCCCCTGTACACCTACATAATTACTTTATAAAGTTTCTCGCTATGTATATAAATTGATACTTAAAGGTTCAGTGGGTCTTCTCAGTTGTCCAGTCCTCACGCCTCGCTGGTCGTCCTGCGCCTCTGTGTATGGCAGCCCACCTCAGACACCAGTACAGATTGTGGAAGCACAGTCTGATTGTCTGTGAGAGCGTCTGTTGCATTCAGACTGCGCTCCCACAAACTATACCGGTGTCTGCGGTGGATTGCCATACACATATGTGTATGGCAACCAACCTGACATCATAGTGCAATAAATAATTTTTAAAAATGCGTAGGGCTTTGCAGAATTTTTAATGTAGTCTAGTGAAAGCAAACAGCTGTGATCTGCCACCCTCAGCCTCAGTTTACCTTGGCTTGTAAAAAAAATTCATAGGGCTCCACCCTATTTTTAATTGCCTGCCTAGGTAAAACTAGGCAGCTGAGAGCTCGTATTCTCAGCGGAGTGAGGACCCATTGTTTTAGGGCTCCACCACGCTAAAGAATAGCAGCCCACAGCCGCCCCTGAGAATGCTGCATTCATCATAGTGCCATTTCCAGGCACTTTACTAGGCTCTTCCAGTGGCCCTGGTGGGGGTGGCATACTTGTTAATAGGGGGATAATACCAACTTTATATTGCCAGCTGGTGTTAAGCCCTGAGATTCTTAATGTCGTGCCAATATTAGACCCAGCCACAGTGTCGTAACTACCAAGGTCGCAATTGCGACGGGGCCCGGGCCGCTCTGCAGAAAAGAGCAGCCGCTCCTGTCATTGCTGAGCTGCGCTGTTCTCGACTTCCTGTACTTTGAAATACAAGAAGCCGGGAAGTGCTTGGCTCCGCTCCCTCCAGTCTCTGCCTGTGTTGCTAATGTCTCTCTCCTGCTCTCTCCTTGTACAGCGTGTTCCTGGCCTCACCAGAAGATAGATCAGCAGGTGAGGGCAGCAGCAGTGTGTGTGACATCAATTATGGGAGGCAGAAGATTAGTCTGCCTGCTCCTCACAGCAGCAGTACAGCTGAATGTTTATCTGCCTCCCCTCTTCCTCCCTCCCTCTGTTCAATGACCAAGAGTGTCTGTAGGTACAGATCTCCCAGGAAAACTTTGGAATCTGGGAGGGGGGATGATAGATGGGGGGTGGTTGGGGGCTGCCACAGAATCTGTCACATACAATGTGAGCAGTGGGGAAAGCATGTGGAGCAGCTTTTTTTGTTGAAGGCAGGCTTCAAAGCCCATGTATATCTAACAGGATGGAGGACATATACAGTTAGGGCCAGAAATATTTGGACAGTGACACAATTTTTGTGAGTTGGGCTCTGCATGCCACCACATTGGATTTGAAATGAAACCTCTACAACAGAATTCAAGTGCAGATTGTAACGTTTAATTTGAAGGGTTGAACAAAAATATCTGATAGAAAATGTAGGAATTGTACACATTTCTTTACAAACACTCCACATTTTAGGAGGTCAAAAGTAATTGGACAAATAAACATAACCCAAACAAAATATTTTTATTTTCAATATTTTGTTGCGAATCCTTTGGAGGCAATCACTGCCTTAAGTCTGGAACCCATGGACATCACCAAACGCTGGGTTTCCTCCTTCTTAATGCTTTGCCAGGCCTTTACAGCCGCAGCCTTCAGGTCTTGCTTGTTTGTGGGTCTTTCCGTTTTAAGTCTGGGTTTCAGCAAGTGAAATGCATGCTCAATTGGGTTAAGATCTGGTGATTGACTTGGCCATTGCAGAATGTTCCACTTTTTTGCACTCATGAACTCCTGGGTAGCTTTGGCTGTATGCTTGGGGTCATTGTCCATCTGTACTATGAAGCGCCGTCCAATCAACTTTGCAGCATTTGGCTGAATCTGGGCTGAAAGTATAACCCGGTACACTTCAGAATTCATCCGGTTACTCTTGTCTGCTGTTATGTCATCATTAAACACAAGTGACCCAGTGCCATTGAAAGCCATGCATGCCCATGCCATCACGTTGCCTCCACCATGTTTTACAGAGGATGTGGTGTGCCTTGGATCATGTGCCGTTCCCTTTCTTCTCCAAACTTTTTTCTTCCCATCATTCTGGTACAGGTTGATCTTTGTCTCATCTGTCCATAGAATACTTTTCCAGAACTGAGCTGGCTTCTTGAGGTGGTTTTCAGCAAATTTAACTCTGGCCTGTCTATTTTTGGAATTGATGAATGGTTTGCATCTAGATGTGAACCCTTTGTATTTACTGTCATGGAGTCTTCTCTTTACTGTTGACTTAGAGACAGATACACCTACTTCACTGAGAGTGTTCTGGACTTCAGTTGATGTTGTGAACGGGTTCTTCTTCACCAAATAAAGTATGCGGCGATCATCCACCACTGTTGTCATCCGTGGACGCCCAGGCCTTTTAGAGTTCCCAAGCTCACAAGTCAATTCCTTTTTTCTCAGAATGTACCCAACTGTTGTTTTGCTACTCCAAGCATGTCTGCTATCTCTCTGATGGATTTTTTCTTTTTTTTCAGCCTCAGGATGTTCTGCTTCAGCTCAATTGAGAGTTCCTTTGACCGCTTGTTGTCTGGTCACAGCAACAGCTTCCAAATGCAAAACCACACACCTGGAATCCACCCCTGACCTTTTAACTACTTCATTGATTACAGGTTAACGAGGGAGACGCCTTCAGAGTTAATTGCAGCCCTTAGAGTCCATTGTCCAATTACTTTTGGTCCCTTGAAAAGAGGAGGCTATGCATTACAGAGCTATGATTCCTAAACCCTTTCTCCGATTTGGATGTGGAAACTCTCATATTGCAGCTGGGAGTGTGCACTTTCAGCCCATATTATATATATAATTGTATTTCTGAACATGTTTTTGTAAACAGCTAAAATAACAAAACTTGTGTCACTGTCCAAATATTTCTGGCCCTAACTGTACATCAAGATGAAAGACTATATATATATATATATAGTAGGATGGGAGATTATATATAGCAGGATGGAGACCCTTTTATACAGTATGATGCAGGACATATATATATAGCAGGATGGAGACCATATATACAGCAAAATGGGAGACTATATATAGCAGGATGGAGACCCTTTTATACAGTATGATGCAGGACATCACAAATTCTTTGGTATTATTATCTTCATTTAATTTGTTTTCAATGAAAAAACGCAAAAAGAATTGTCCTAAAGCCAAATTGGATCTAATTCCACACCAAACATAAAAAAAGGGGTGGACAAAAGTATTGGCACTGTCAGAAAAATCATGTGATGCTTCTCTAATTTGTGTAATTAGCAGCACCTGTAACTTACCTGTGGCACCTAACAGGTGTTGGCAATAACTAAATCACACTTGGAGCCAGTTGACATGGAATAAAGTTGGCTCAGCCTCTGTCCTGTGTCCTTGTGTGTACCACATTGAGCATGGAGAAAAGAAAGAAGACCAAAGAACCGTCTGAGGACTTGAGAAACCAAATTGTGAAGAAGCATGAGCAATCTCAAGGCTACAAGTCCATCTCCAAAGACCTGAATATTCGTGTGTCTACCGTGCGCAGTGTCATCAAGAAGTTTAAAGCCCATGGCACTGTGGCTAACCTCCCTAGATGTGGCCGGAAAAGAAAAATTGACGAGAGATTTCAACGCAAGATTGTGCAGATGGTGGATAAAGAACCTCGACTAACATCCAAACAAGTTCAAGCTGCCCTGCTGTCCGAGGGTACAACAGTGTCGACCCGTACTATCCGTCGGCGTCTGAATGAAAAGGGACTGTATGGTAGGAGACCCAGGAAGACCCCACTTCTTACCCCGAGACATAAAAAAGCCAGGCTGAAACTTACCTGAGAAAACCTACAACGTTTTGGAAGAATGTTCTCTGGTCAGATGAGACAAAAGTAGAGCTTTTTGGGCAAAGGCATCAACATAGAGTTTACAGGAGAAAAAAAGAGGCATTCAAAGAAAAGAACACGGTCCCTACAGTCAAACATGGTGGAGGTTCCCTGATGTTTTGGGGTTGCTTTGCTGCCTCTGGCACTGGACTGCTTGACCGTGTGCATGGCATTATGAAGTCTGAAGACTACCAACAAATTTTGCAGCATAATGTAGGGCCCAGTGTGAGAAAGCTGGGTCTCCCTCAGAGGTCATGGGTCTTCCAGCAGGACAATGAGCCAAAACACACTTCAAAAAGCACTAGAAAATGGTTTGAGAGAAAGCACTGGAGACCTCTAAGGTGGCCAGCAATGAGTCCAGACCTGAATCCCATAGAACACCTGTGGAGATATCTCAAAATGGCAGGTTGGAGAAGGCCACCCTCAACTATCAGGGACCTGGAGCAGTTTGCCAAAGAAGAATGGTCTAAAATTCCAGCAGAGCATTGTAAGAAACTCATTAATGGTTACCGGAAGCGGTTAATCGCAGTTATTTTGGCTAAAGGTTGTCAACCAAGTATTAGGCTGAGGGTGCCAATACTTTTGTCTGACCCATTTTTGGAGTTTTGTATGAAATGATCAATGTTTTGCTTTTTCCTTCATTCTCTCTTGTGTTTGTTCATTGAAGACAAATTAAATGAATATAATAATACCAAAGAATGTGTTATTGCAATCATTTTCCGGAAGAAACTGAGTATTATCTGACAGAATTGCAGGGGTGTCAATACTTTTGGCCACAACTGTATGTAGCAGGATGGGGGATATTAATATTTAATGAAGGAGAGGGGGAAATTCATCAGACGTTATAGGGTTTATAATGCTACATGAGGCCCATATGTCTGACCAAAATACACAGGGGGGCCCCCAAGTCCAGATTTCGCATCAGGGCCCATTGGGCTCAAGTTACGCCACTGCCCAGCCATTAAGAATCTCAAATAGTAAAAAAAGACGCAAAACACAAAAGTAATTTTATTAGAAATAAAAATAGGGACACTAAGTGACCCCTTCTTTAACCCCTACTCACCCTCATACCCCTCCACAATCCTCGTCTTCTCTCTTCCTGGACATATGCAGCTCTGCAACATCAGAGACCATGAGGATGAAGAACACATCCACTCCACTCCACGTGGTCGCTGATCACTGAATGACTGAGCCACAGGGATAGTGGACGTAAGCGGTGAGGTGACCCAAGGACACCGTTGCCATAGTAACCAGTGTCCTCGGATAACCTACCTGCTTACTTCCACAGGTGCAAGATTCTGACCCTGTTGACTGCAAAAAGCAGAAAGCAAAATAGGGCAGGATCTGACGCCTGCACATAGAGCAGTCAGATCCTCTGCCTGCCGTCAGGCAAAGCACTTAGTGCCTGTGCAAACATACAGGAATTTACGCAGGCACCGAAGACAAGACTGGGAAGAGAGAAGAGGAGGTGCCTAGAAGAAAAGAGGTGGACGAAGACCAGTGAGGCATGAGGACTGGACGACTGAGAAGACCCAAGTATCAATTCACATATATGGCGGGAAACTTTATAAACTCATTACTTAGGTGTACGGAGGATAGAGGGATTATAGCCACCTTTACAGAATGCAGCCCATGTGCTGCTGAAGGTGGTACTTTTAGTTTAGAAAGCCCTAAGGGGGTGACAGATTCACTTTAAGAGCCGGGAAGGCGCATGGGTGCGCACCCTATTCACACTCCTGGTAGCCCTGTGCAACGTGCACAGCCCCCGGGAGCAGGAGGCAGCAGAAGAGCACATGGGTGGCCATGGAGAGAAAATGTGGTGTGCAATCCAGCCACAAAGGTATGTCTGTGTTCCCGCATGGAACTACACTAAAGGCTGATTTAGCACTGAAGCTTACAATACTGCAGGCATACACAGGATATCAAAGTGCCAGCAAAGGTATAACAATGACATGACGGTGCCACTTTGCCTACACCAGATGGTTGTTGGCTGGGCTGGGGCCAAATATGGATGAGAGGAGTTATGTATCATTGCTCAGTTTGGAGATTCAATCCAGTGATTTTCTATTCTGGGATCTATTACTCTCTCTGCTGGGCTATTTCCTTTTCTTCCATGTCTAATTGCTTATGGTTTCTATTGTCTTTGTTTGTTCTTCCTGGTTGCTTCTCTCCACGTGTTCCTCATTTCCTAATTGTTGGTCTGCAGTACTACATTCTGGATTGGATTATATATGTGCATATCTCACCTCACTTCTTTGATGGCTAAACCTGTATGTGGATTTATCTTTGAGTTCCAACTATGGTGCCTGTTTTGTGTTAATTTTGTTTTCCTTTCCAGCTCCTCTTCCTTGCACCTTATTTCAGTTTATCTCAGTTTAGGTTTGTGTATATTCCTGCACACCTTCCTCTCCCCTTGTTGGCAGTGTGTGGCAATCTATTCTCAGGTCCATTAAGGGTACCTTTACACGCCGCAATATTTTGTGGCGATATGAGGCGATTAAATGTGCGCGTGCACGTTTTTCATGGTCGCCTCAGATCGCCGATGGCGCCATTACACGCTGCAATTTTGCCCTCAACCTAAGGCGATGTGTCACTCCGGAAATCGCCTACCCCACAGCGGAACCAATCCGTTGGACTTCCCTCGCCGCTTCACACGCCGCAATCCCCAAAGGAATGTAGGCGTACATGTTGATCGCGGCGAGAACATAGGCGTTGGCAGACTGGTTTACACCGCACCCCAAACACGATGATTAGACAACGCAATAGCGTTATGATTGGGCAGCTGCGCTGGAAGGCTGACTAATACATGACGCCATTGTCTCAGAGTTTGAGATTAATACACACTCGTGTCGTCGATAGTAGCTGCTGCGACACACTTTCGAGGCACTAAAGCATCACACAGGAGCAGTTTTGGCCAGGACAGTGGCTTAGACTACACAAATGGTTTGCTATGTGTGCGTCTGTAGCTGATGGCGGGAACATACAAACCATACTATGCCCATATCTGCCTACATTGGTCCATGGCACAGGTGCCATGGCTGAACTGAACTATGAGTGTGTACACATGTTTGGGAGTGTGTACTGGACTGTACCTCCATCCCCCACAAACACCATTGCTTGCTCCATGTGTGTGGACACGTTCCCATGTGCCCAAACACATCATAATGGATATGTACACACAGTCACGCCATACAGTGTGGGCCAAAGGCTGGACTTGTGTACTGGACATTAGCAGACAATGCTGCACGGACCCATCACTACCATTTTACGGATCACATACCTCTGTGCACAGCATAAAGCTAGGTGCAACTGCCCTGGATTCCAAAGTAACAACAGACACAGGTACTTAGTTTTTTTTGTTGTTTTAGTTTGTCTTTTTGTGCACATAAAAATTATGTAGATCAACACACACAAAATTAAAAAAACGCAAGTGTTAACATCACACAGATACATTCAACATGATGAGAAATAATGGTCAAAAACAAACATTTGACAGTACAGAACCCAACAAAACTAACCAACTAATTTTTCTACACCCAAACACAAGAAGAATCCTCATGGTGCAGCCACCCTGGTGACTCCACCCTCCTCATCATGTTGCTGCCTCACAACACCAGCCACCCTATACCTGCTGGTGCTGCCAGGCCACTGCCCAGGGCCATTAAAGTAGGAGCGTCTCTGCTGTTCCTGGCATCCTGATGACTCAGACCCTGGCTCAGCGGCTGGAGTGGCGCCACACCATGGTCGGTAGCACGCCAATTCCCGGGACAGACCTCCCCTGTTGTGGGGTCCACAGAATCCACATAACTTGCCGGAGTGTATGATGACCGATCCCTACGGCGCAGGAAGTTATGCAGCACACTGCAGGCCAGCACTACCACATCAATAGATTCCACTTTCATATGCATACGCGTATGAAACACACGGAATGTAATGGCCATGATCCTGAACGCATTTTCAACCACACGGCGGGCCCGGGATAGTCGGTAATTGAAAATTCGCTGCTCAGAAGGAAGTGACCTCTGGGGATATGGCCGTAGTAGGTGAGCCTGAAGTGGGAAGGCTTCATCCCCCACAAACGCAAAGTTGAGATGATGGGTTGTGTTATCATTTGACGTCAAGTTCAGCGCACCTCTCCTTAGGTCTTGGGCCAAGGAGCAGTGTGCAAACACACCGCATCTGAGATACGCCCGTTCATTCCAACGTCCACGTAGAGGAAGTCATAGTGAGCTTCCACCAGGGCAATGAGGACCACACTAAAATATATTTTGTAATTATAATGCAAGGACACCGAGTTTGGGGGTTTAGTGATCCTCATGTGTTTACCATCCAATGCGCCGCCGCAGTTTGGAAATTGCCGGCGGTCCTCAAACCCTCTGGCAACATCCATCCATTCAGCGGGGGTTGTTGGGAACTGCATGTAGGATGGCAGCAGACTACTCCAGATGGCCTCACACGTCTCGGGGATCAGGCGGCTCAGCAGGGACACTGACACATGTGAATTGTATTGCAGGTCGGTCCATGAACGACCTTTTGCCAGGAACCGCAAAGTTACAGCCAAACGCTCCTCAGGTGGCACAGCTCAACGCATCAAAGTGTCCTGTCGGGCTACCAATGGCCTTATGCATTCCAACAGGAACGTGAAAGAGTCCTTGGACATACGGAGATAGTTCCTGAAATCATGCGGACTCCGATCCTCCAGCTCACGGACCAGACGCATGTGGCTCCGGGTCTCTCGTTGCAGAAGCCAATCCCGAGCCCACACATGCCGTGGTCTGTGAGCCTGCAACCTCTCATCTCTATCCTCCAGCCACAATTCCTCTTCCACCAATGCAAGAGCCACGATAGCATCTCCATCAGGGTCCATGATCATCTCACGTACCAACCCCTGCAAATGTGAGGAAAAGAAACATCACTACAAGAACGCATCATTACACATCAACAACAGCCAGCACCTCCTTCCCTATACATCTCCTTGCCACTTTACAACATCCTACCCAAGTTTGCTCATATGCCCACCCACATACATATATAGGACCATTCAAGGGCCAAATACAACATTGCTCTGCATGACAACCAAACCTGGTCACTCTACACCCCTGTCCCTCCTCTACAAATACATCTCCCTCGTCAAATTCTACACATCATGAGCATACCCCCTAAAACCTGGCCATAATGTTCACGTATGACCACAAGGCGTGGCAAAGAGATAGGTCACATTTAACAAATCATGGTTGTTACCAACTCTACACAATTACATTATACACGTACCCCAGCCTTTGTGTGTTATTCACAAAATATCAAGCCACGCAGCAGAATATTGAATACTCATCATGTCCAAGAGACATCCCTGATGTGTTGCGCACGCTTGATCTTCAGAGGCAGACATTTGCTGAAGCCACATGGCCCACTCCACATCTCAGTATGGCCAGAATAGTCCCATTGTGTGTGGTAAATGAGAGTACTATGTGGCCACAATTCAGATGATCCACGCAACTAAAGACACGCATCCTTCAAACATGATCCTGTATGGCAAAGGCAAAATGGCTTGTCAGTGAGGAGTGTGTTTTGGGTGACAAAACACTCGTGCATCCATTTGCCAGTACACAATTGAGCTAACAAACACAACATCAAGACTAACTACAAACCCACCACTTGGGCGTCGGCTACACTACCCAATAACGATCCGTAATGCTAAGCTGCTTTAAACGCAACACCATATCACAGTTCATGTTTGCACATCAGTACTTACTTAATGATTCTGGGCAGCAAGCGTGGCCTACCTCAGTCGTGAGCGCTTTTTATATAGTAACCAACCAATCAGATAGCAGCGGTGTCTTGTAATCGACGTAGCCACCTGGGCGTAGCCACCAATGATTACGCGCCAGTGCGCTTTTTTGATTGGTCATGTTGTGTTTAAATATGGATGTGCTTGGGTGCCACCCATGCTCCTACTTCATTGTGCATTGTGCTAGTAGCGTGTCATCACAAGAACTCTCTTGGACAGATGGTAAGTGGGGGGACATGCTATTGTGCACTCCTGTACGTTAGTTTCTGTGTGCTGCAGACCCATATGTTGGCAGATGTTTGGGCGCCTTATGTACAGCTTCATGTAGCGTCCTGTAGAAGTGTATTTTGCGACGGCTACGCATCGTAAATACCCTCCGTGTCCTGTAGCACACATAATGTTGCCAGAATAATGTGTACTACAGCATTATGGTTAGACATAAATATGTGTTTATCTCATGAGTGTGTGTTAATGTAGGTGGTAAGTCCATGTGTGCAATTTGTCAACTACAAACCTTGCCATATTTCCATGCACTGGCCAAAATAGATATAGCCCCTGCCATGTCCTGCATGCCTCATGTATGTCCACATGTAAAGGGCACTACTGATTCCGCCTACCCAAGCTGACTAGCAGAACACATGTAATTAGTAGTGCTGGACATGGGTTGGCCACACAGAGTAGGGTGTCACGTGAGATGGCCATGTATGTGTTTGCATTACACAATTATATGTTTTATTTGCAGATGGCTGGGTATCATGATTTTGTGACACAGCTCCTCATGTACCAGGAACATGAATGCCTGTGGCGGGTGTCTTTGCCTGAATACTAGGAAAAGGCATCAAGGGCTGCGGACTACAGGCCACTGGTGGAGCTGGCCAACCGGCTCCAACCCACTACTATTTGGACAGCGCCCCTGGTTGCGGAGAAGATCAAGCGCCTACGCACCGTATTCACCAAGAGCCACAATAAGTGGATGGATGCCCAGTCCGGGGCTGGAGCTGAGAAGGTCCCTAAGCCACGTCTGTGGTACTATGACCTCCTCACCTTCACCCTGGGCCAGGAGGGGCCTCGGGGAACACGGTGCAGCAGACGCTGCCTGCAACCAGCTGAGGCCGCAGCCCAAGACCCTGCCCCGTCACAGGAGGTGCGTAATTGTGTTTGTGTGATCTATGTACACAGCTTGTTGGTACTACTGATGTGGGGTTTGCAGCACATGTACAAGTCACGATTTCTTTCACAAATCTTCTTCAGTGTGCTTTTCTATGTGTTTGATCGTGGCAGTTATCACAGATTGTGTTGTGTTATGTGTGGTCACTTGCCATATCAATGTGGAGCCTCAGGTGAGTATACTGCACTGGTCTACTTCTTTGTCCTTGTTTTTTTCAAACCCTGCTACTGTGCCTTTTGGTGTTAGCCATGGTCAGATCAACTCTATGTTGTGGCGGGTGTTTGGTTGTGGTAATAGCGTTAATGACATAGCAACATGTGGCTGATGTATATTTTTCTTCTGTTTCATTTTCAGGCCCCTCGGGAGCCTGCCTCCAGTGATGAGGACCCAGCCGCTGGCGAGGCTCTCCCATCAACATCTGCGGGAGAGCCGGTGCCTAAGACCAGTGGTGGGAGGCCAGGCCCAGCTCTGGCATACGATGACGACGACCACCTGCCCCACCAAACACAGAGCTGGGTACCTGGGCAAAACGGGTCCTCTTAAACCGGGGAGGACCCCGCTCTGGAATTGGGCACGTCGCCAGCGAGATGCTTGGCCGCATGGAACCAGAGCAACGGGACATCGCCGAGAGGGCATCTTCGTGTCCTGGAGGCGGGCGTAGATGTGTCCCATGCGTTGGGGGGCCTCCTGGACCTTCCCACGGAAGACCACCCCCAGCCCACTGCGCCCCCCAAGACGCATGGTGAGGAGTTGCCAAAATCGTGATACTCCACCTCCCCACGAAGACAGCCCCGCCGAGCGTACCCTCCACCAGATGGTGTGTTTATGAGGATGAGGAGCCATTGTCCTGAGCCAGCAGAGGAGGTGGAAGAAACAAATGCTACTAGCCAATGCACAATGTAGGCTGAAGGACTTGTCGAAGCCTGCTAGGCTTACATTTTGTTTTCCAAAAATGTTCTCGTGAAAAATAAACCAAATTATGATTGCATGACCTACGTCCACATCTGTGTCACGTTCACCAGTATGTTTTGTGTGTGTGTGTGTTGTGTGTTTGGTACTGTGGCATAGGCGCCCCCAAGGGGGGGACCTACGTGTCTGGACCTCCCCCTTTGGTCGGCCATGAGAAGTGGTGCAGTACACAAGGAGCTGGACCCCTATGTCAGGAGACAGGAACAATTACACAGCACCCAAGGGCCCACAAAAGAGGCTGCTTTTAGGGGGGCTTCGCTCCCCCAAAACCCCCCACCGGGGCTTTGCCCCTCGGAACCCCGCTGGGGGTGACACCCCCCTTTCAGGGCCGGTGTGTGTTTCTTGAACCCCTACCTTGGGAAATTTCTGGGTGCGCCACTGACTGTGGGTGTCCGATAGTAGACATTGATGTCATATAGGGGTGCATGGCGGTTGAAATGGTACAGTATGGTCACATGTTTGGCATGTGACACCGCATACCTCTTGAAACTCCGCAGCCCAGTGTGGTTGGTAAACTGTAACCTCACAAACGTTACCCTGTGTGTGTTGCAACAAGGGATAACACAGGATTTAGGTTAGCAAATCTTTATTAAAGGTTTTTCTTATTATTCAACATTTCCAAAACCACCAAAGAGGCTTTGTCAACTTAGGAGTAGCCAATACACACTACCCACTTGCCCAATGTGGGACACTATAAGAAAAGAGGCCAACGTGGCCTAACAAATAAGGGTACCAACATGGCAAAAGGTTACAAAAACATGTCCAACATGGACATACCTAAACTAAAGGCCAAATGGCAACATTATTGGGGGGGAAATTGGGGAGTAGGACCAATGATGGGCTGGGCTGCCTGGATGGCCATGATAATTTCCCGCAAGCGGGCCAGGTGCTGCTGGACTTGATTGTGGGCTTGCAGCATGTCTGCCACTGTTGGAAGGCCTGTATTGGAAAAAAAGAACATTACTCAGGGACCTGTGTTGTGGTGTGTGGGTGGTTGAGGTATTTGGTGTGGTGTTGACTTACGTGGCAGAGCCCCATCCATGTTTCCATGTTGGGGAGCTGGGGATGGCCTCACATCCCACCCATCACCACCAGCTCTTGCACCTTCAGTAGGAAGGGAGAAAACAAAACATCATGAGTCACATAGTGATGTAAGGGACACAAAACAAGATGTATATGTGAAAGTTTATAGGCCGTTGACAACATTTACCAGCAATTGCAGCCTGCAGGTGATGTGGCCAACGGGAGGTGGAAATACATTGGGTGGGGGTGTTTACTGGGGTTGGGTTCACCACCCAAGGCCATCGCCTTTGTGATCCCTCCCTGGACGGGGATGGTATGGTCCCAGGGGGGTGTGGACTTCCAGGTCCCTCCTCAAATGGTGATGGTGGTGGCCCGGTGTTTGCGGGACTTGATCTGCCCACGGGGTCTGGTGATGGTGGGGTTCCAGTGGTGGTGGGACTTTGTGGGCCCGCAAGGTCTGGGGATGGTGGTGTCCCGGGGGGTGCGGGAGTTGATGGACCCGTGGTGACCGGTGATGGTGGGGTCAAGGGGGAGGCGGCCTTGCTGGGCCTGCAATTGCAGGTGATGGTGGGGTCCCGGGTGGTGTTGGGGCCTGTTGCGCCTCCTCTGCCGGGGAGTGTTCCTCATCTGTAATGTCAAAATTGAGAAGACACTCATTGACTCATTGATACTGTTTGGGTATCAATGTAATGACGGCGTCAACGCTACGCGAAAAGGGTTTTGTCTACACTGACACTATGGTTAGGGGGCACTCTGTTTGTTTCAAAATTTAAAAAACAAGTGACCACATATTTTTGTTGAGCAAGACCCTTGCCTTACCAGAGGAGGGATTATGCCTCCAAACAGAACACCAGACAGTAAGCATCTGGTGGTGCCACCATGGGGTCAGAAACATAGCACTCAGCTTGTAGTCCCTTTGGCCAATTGTGATGAATGTGTTGTGCAATGCTATGTGTCAGACTGCGCACATATATGCAGCCAGGTGTGATGTGGCCCTTCTAAAGTGCATGAATACGTTGACCACTACTTTGGTGCCATTACACATAGGATTGTTAAAATATGTAGAGAATTTGGGACATTTTATTACTTTTTGTAGGTATTAGGAAAAATATTAATTTTCAGTGGGTACTTAAAAGGTTGTTTCCTTTCAATCAACAGCCAATCAGAGAGCTTAGAGGCTCTGTTATTAACAGAACACGGCTTTCAGAGCCACTGAGCCCACTGATTGTCTGCCATGCTGTCAAAGTGATGTCAGCACAATAGCCAATTACAGGCAATGAAGACTCGCTGGTGCGCCCATAAAAGGTGGGTAGAGACCATTTTGTTGTTCTATAACAAACTGCAGCCTTGGTAGAAGCAGAATTGAAAGGGAACAATCATTTTAGGAAACATTATTACCTTATAGGGTCACTCCGAAATAAAGAAAACATCAAATTAGCACATAGGGGGCATTGTTACCTACTGGGGTACAAAAAGAGAGCACTATAATTTTCAAGAGAGCATTACTATTTACTAAGGCTGCTTTCACATTTGTATTTGTGTCTGCATGCGGAGGGCATGATTCTTGCTTAACTCCTTAATGCTACATAGAAAATGTTCAATCCTGCGCATAAGGTAGCTAGGGGATCAATATATACCTAAAGGAGGCATCCGACCCCTCCACTCAACTGAAACAGCCCTGACCAAAGTCACCAAAGACCTACTGACTGCCAAAAGCAAGCGCCACTACTCTGTTCTCCTCCTCCTCGACCTGTCCGCCACCTTCGACACTGTTGACCACTCCCTTCTACTTCAGATCCTGGAATCTCTTCACGAACCTTGCCCTATCTTGGATCTCCTCATACTTAACAGACCGGACCTTCAGCGTCACGCACTCCCACACATCCTCCTCGCCCTACCCCTATCTGTCGGGGTCTCCAGGGCTCGGTTCTTGGACCATTACTGTTCTCAATCTACACTCTCGGCCTAGCGCAACTCATTGAGTCCCATGGCCTCCAGTACCACCTCTACGCCGACGACACACAAATCTACGTGTCTGGTCCTGACATCGCCTCCCTTCTATCCAAAACTCCACACTGCCTGTCCGCTATATCATCCTTCTTCTCTGCTCGCTTCCTTAAGTTGAACATGGACAAAACCGAGTTTTCCCCCCAAGACGCTCCCCCTCACTACCTGACCTATCCATTGTCGTCAACGACTGCTCTCTCTCCCCAGTCCCCCACGCCAAGTGCCTCGGGGTTATCCTTGACTCTTACCTCTTCTTCAAGCCCCACATCCAGGCCCTCGCCACCTCCTGCCGACTCCAGCTCAAAAACATCTATAGGATACGCACTTTCCTTGACCACGACACTGCTAAAACCCTTATTCACGCTCTCATAATCTCCCGCCTCGACTACTGCAACCTCCTGCTCACCGGCCTCCCAATACCTCCCTTGCACCTCTCCAATCTATCCTGAACGCTGCTGCCCGCCTAATCCATCTGCCCCCGCTACTCCCCTGTCTCCCCCTCTGCCAAGCCCTTCACTGGCTCCCTACTTCCCAGAGGTCCCGGTTTAAAACATTAACCATGACATACAAAGCCATTCACAATGTGTCCTCTCCATACATTTCTGACACCTACCCTCACGCAACCCGTGATCCTCCCAAGAGCTCCTCCTCTACTCCCCCCTCATCTCCTCTTTGCACAACCGCATACAGGATTTCTCCTGTGCTTCACCTATACTCTGGAACTCACTGCCCCAACAGATCAGACATTCTCCTACCCTGGAAACCTTCAAAAGAAGCCTGAAGACCCATCCTCTTCCGCCAAGCCTACCACCTGCTATAAGACCTGGTCCACCACACCGCCTCACGACTGGAACTTCCCCCTCTTACTGTATCCCCACCCGCCCCTCGTAGACTGTGAGCCCTCGCGGACAGGATTTCTCCCCTCTTGTATCTGTACGACCGAATTGTCCACATTTATTGTTACTTGTATTGTCACTATGTTACTTGTCCTAGTCTGCCCCTTTTAGCATGTAAAGCGCCATGGAATATAATGGCGCTATATAAATAAATAATAATAATAGTAAAAAGGAGGGGTAACAAACGCTGATAGGATTGAACTATTTCTGTATACCATTTCTTATCCATTTTACAGCATTATCAATATTAAAAGATCACATCAACAACTTCAACCCTACCATATCAGCACTGACTGCATTGGGTATTTGTTTTTAATTACAGATATTATATGTTTTCTGCTTTAGGCTCACTTTTTATTGAAGGAGTATAGTGCACTATACAGTGTTTCTTACAACATATACTATTTTTCTAAATTCCTGGGTATTTAGCGCAGCAAAACCATCTATTCATTTTTTTGTGTATTCATTTGAGATTCATACACACAAGGTCTCATTTTCTACTTGCTGCTTTACCTTTCTTTGAGGAACTATATAAGTTAAAACGCAGGTATTTTTTATTTTATAAATGGGAACATGAATACGTGCAAAATCCTATGTGTGCAGTAATCCCGACTGCGAAAAACAAGAAGGAAATTTACCAATTACATGACGTATAACTCTGATGCTTGTTATTGAGTAGTGCTAAAAGGAGGTTGTACAATAGAGGGTCATACACAAATACTAATAATGACTTGCACATTTCAGCAATTTATCCTGTGTGACCTGTTACAGTGTCTTGCAAAAACATTCATACCCACAAATGTAAATGGTTTTTATTGGTATTTTATGTGATACACCTGTTATGCGTGCCAAGGCATGGCAAGCATCCAGGAGTGGACCCACTGAATTGTGACCCCTCCCCAACTGGAGGAGAGAGCCTGGGAGGGCCACTGAGATTTATACTATTGCCACAGGAGGTGATAATAGTCTTAGCTGATAGGTGGTCACCAGGTACAGTCCTAACCAGGTTTAGATGCCACTACGGCTGACTCCAGGGATCGGCTCTTATGAACAGGACAAGTATATTCTCTGAGTAGGTGCGGTTGGAGAAGCCGAAGCAGACAGGAGGTGACTCTCCGCAGATGCAGGTAGATGTAAGCCAGTATCAGGTACAGCTGGTGCAAACATTCTTGGACTGGTAAGGTGCAGGCTGATTCGAACTGGTGCTAATTGGTGCAGGCTGATGTGGTGTCTAGGATGAGATACATGTTAGAGAGTGGAAACAGGATCACGGGCACAAGGCAAAGGCATGGATAGGTACAGGGTACAAGGATGGGGACATGAGAACTAGCAACATCTCAAGGATATTATTATTATTATTTATTTATAGAACACCATTGATTCCATGGTGCTGTTCATGAGAAAGGGTTACATACAAACAAGTTAAAAATACAACGAGCAAACGAACAGTGACGGACTGATAAAGAGGAGAGAGAGGACCCTGCCCATGCGTGCTTACATTCTACAGGGCTGTGGGGAGAGAGACAGGAGCTGCTCTGGTGGAGCTACGGGTCCAATGGTGGTGCAGTGCCAGGTCCAGTAGTGGTGAGGTGGCACTGTAGTCATTGCAGTTTGTAAGCTGTTCTGAAGAGATGGGTTTTCAGGTTCCGCTTGAAGGTTCCAAGTGTAGGGGATGTTTTGGGGTGCATAGTTCCAGAGGATGGGGAATGTTTGGGTGAAGTTTTGCAGGCGGTTAGATGAGGAACGTGCAAGTGTCGAGTAAAGGAGGAAGTCTTGGGAAGATCGGAGGTTACGAGTTGGATGATATCGGGAGATTAGTTCAGAGATATATGGGGGGACAGATTGTGGATGGCTTTGTAAGTGAATGTTAGGAGTTTGAATTGGATACACTGGGGAATTGGGGAGGGAGGAGATGCAAGAGTGTTGGCAGGGAGACCACAGAGGAAGAGGTTGCAGTAGTCGAGATGGCAGATAATGAGAGCATGCACTAGTAGTTTAGTAGATTGAGGGTTAGGAAGGGAAGGATTCTGGAAATATTTTTGAGTTGGAGGCGGCAGGATGTGGCAAGGGCTTGGATATGTGGTTTGAAGGACAGGGCAGAGTCAAGGGTTACTCCAAGCAGCGGACTTCAGGTACAGGGCAAAGTGTGATGTCATTTATTGTGATAGATAGATCAGGTAAGGAAGGTGTGTGAGATGGAGGAAAGATTATGAGTTCGGTTTTGTCTAAATTGAGTTTAACGAAGTGAGAGGAGGAGGATATGGCTGATAGATACTCTGGGATTCTGGACAGCAGAGAGGTGACGTCAGGGCCAGAGAGGTAATTCTGAGTGTCATCAGTGTACAGGTGATATTGGAAGCCATGGGACTTTATGAGTTATCCCAGACCAAGTGTATAGATGGAAAAAAGGAGGGGCCCCAGGACAGAGCCTTGAGGGATCCCATCAGAGAGGGGATGGGGCAAGGAGGTCGTGTGGGAGTGGGAGACACTAAATGTGTGGTTGGAAAGGTAGGAGGAAATCCAGGAGAGAGCAAGGTCAGTGATACCAATGGAAGAGAGGATCTGTAATAGGAGGCAGTGGTTGACTGTGTCAAATGCAGAAGACAGGTCAAAAATGAGGAGGATTGAGAACTGTCTGTTAGCTTTGGCCATAAGTCATTAGTAATTTTGGTCAGGGCCGTTTCAGTGGAGTGGTGGGGGCAGAAGCCAATTGAAGGTTGTCAAAGAGGGTGTTAGATGACAGGTGGGGTTGAGATTACAATTTGGACATGGTTTTCGAGAAGTTTGGAGGTGAACGGGAGCAGGGTTATGGGCTGTTAGCTGGATGTAGAGGTGGGGGTCGAGGGAAGTGTTGCGTGTTTGAAGGCAGAAGGAAAGGTACTAGAAGTTAGTGATAGGTTGAAGAGGTGGGTTAGGGCTGGGATGAGTGTGGTGGTGAGGTTGGGGAGGAAGTGAGATGGGATGGGGTCCAGTGCACAAGTGGTGAGGTGTGATCTAGAGAGGAGATGTGCGAGTTCTCCTTCAGTGATGGAGGTGATGAAGGATTTAGGGGGGAGGGGAGTGGTCTAGTATACATAGGGGTTGTGGTGGTTGGGTGGCAAAGACTTGTCTGATCTGATCAATCTTGAGGTGTGATGCAAAGTCTTCTGCAGAAATACAAGAAGTAGGAGGCGGCGAAGGAGGGAGTTAAATGTGTTGAATAACTGCCTGAGGCTGTGAAACAAAGAGGATATGAGAGTAAGGAAGTAATTCTGTTTAGTGGTGGTGAGTGCTGACTTGAATGTTAAAAGCGCTTGTTTGAATGCTGTGTAGGCTTCTTGTGAATGAGTTTTCTTCCAGCACCGCTCAGCAACCCTAGACGCCCGCCGCAGCTTTTTAGTGGTGTCTGTATGCCAGAGTTGTTTGTTGATTTGTTGTGTTCTGCCAAGAACAGAGGGGCAGCTGCATCAATAGCTGATATGAGTGTAGAGTTGTAGAAAGCTGTGGCATTCTGTGTTGTGGAGTGAGGATATGGATGATAGCCAGTAAAATGGCATTGGAAAGTGTGTGAGCGGAGCGTCAAGATGTGTAAGGTTTCTGCAAGGGTGAATGGTGATGGGTAGTGAGGAGGACAAAGATGAGAAAGTAAATAAATGGTGGTCAGAGAGGGATAGAGGGGAGTTTGTGGGGTTAGTTGGGAGCAAAAGTGGGTGAAGATGAGGTCTAGTGTATGTCCGTCTGTGTGGGTAGTTGTGGAGGACCATTGAGTGAGGCGAAAGGATGAAGCAAGTGACAGGAGTTTGGAGGCTGCTGGCTGGTGGGTGTCAATGGGGATGTTGAAGTCACCCATTATGATGGTAGGAATTTTCAGCAGAGAGAAAGTGAAGAAGCCAGATGGAAAATTGGTCTATGAAGGTGGTGGTGGGGCCTGAGGGTCGATAAATGACAGCCACTTGGAGGTTGGAAGGAGAGTAGATACATGACCAAGTTGCTCAGGCACCTCCCAATGGGGGAAGGTGGCTTAAAAACATAGTACTTCTCAGCAATAGGCTGAAAAGCATTTACAGGTTTAAGGCCTACTGGCATTTTAAGAACCATGGACATGTAGTGCACGCCGCCTAAGCATGCTAAGCGGAGACCTGGGAAGAGATGCAGGCCCTGAGAGCAGGAAGACACAGCCAGGGAGCTGGCAGATGGTGCGGGACCACGGGCAGGTGAGAATGACTCGGATGTCGATCTCCCTGCAGTGTGAAGACCAGCACCATGGCCACAGTCACTGCAGAACTCCTCATTACATCCCCCTTCTTTAGGCCAGACAGAAACTTCTCAAGGAGAAGAGGGGCATTAATGTTCTCTTTAGACTCCCATGATTTCTCCCCATGTCCAAAATTCTTCCAGTCGACTCAGAAGAGGGTCCTGCCTCACCTCTTTTTCATTACCAGTTTGTCCTTAACCTTTTAGACAGGGGTAGGGAACTCCAAGCCTCAAGAATTGCCAACAGTGCAGGTTTTCAGGATTTGCTTAGTATTGAACAGGTGATATTATAATCACCTGCACTGGTGAGGATTCCAACCCCTGTGCAATATTAAGGAAATCATGAAAACCTGAACTGTTTGTAGCTCTCGAGACCTGGTGTTCCCTACCCCTGCTCTAATGTCTTCAGTGCTGACTGGAGAAGACAGAGAACCAGGGTCCCCGAAGTAACGTCTTAGCTGGTTTCACACTGCAGTTTTTTTCCTTGATCAGGTTCCATTCAATTTGTGTGCCAAAACCAGGAGTGTCTCCAAAACTCAGAACAGGTGTCAATCCTTCAATAGTTTTTCTCTGCAAGTTCCTTTCCTGGTTTTGGCATACAAACCAGATGGAACCTGATCAGGAGAAAAACAGCAGTGTGAAATCAGCCTCAGGGTGACAAACTTGAGTGGGGAGAAGTGGAATGAGTAAGTGATAAGCAAGGAGGCCGGGAGCTTCAATTTGTAGGATACTTCGTTAAACTTCTGGAGCACCTCAAAGGAACTAATGAAGCAGGGACCCAATTACGTAGTAGGAATGCATTTTGAGATGGTTGTATCTGGAAGAGAGCCATACCTTGTCTCCATGCCGTGAAGATGGCTCCAGGCATCTCTTGTTGCATGCTTTTTCATCCATATAGATGATTGCTCCAGGGAAGTTTTAGTCTCAGCCCAGAATTTAGAAAAGTCTTTAAGAAAACATTGGCCGCTGGGTTGTCTGAGGAGATAGCCACTGTAGCTGGTACATTGGGATGCTGTCCATGACAATAAAGAATGAGGAGTAATCCATTCTTTGCGAAAGATGGGGGAAAACTATTTTAAGCTCATGCACACAGCATTATATAGTTTCAATATTCCATCCTCTCCTAGATTCCCTGACAGGATTACAGCGTGCCCTAAATGCGGAACGCATTCAACGAATCTCTGGCACGGGTGTGGGAATGCAGGGCAGTTAAAGAGTACTTGCAAATAAAAAGTGAGGAGAGCAGCGGCACTCAGGAGATCTTTTTTACATACCGGCTTTATTGTGCTTTTTCAGGTTACATCTTAGGTGCAGGCAGGGAGGTGCAGGGTAGCAACGGTCCGTTTCGCGGACTTCCACTTCAACAGGCTACAGCTGTTGAAGCGAATCGCGAAACGGATCGTTGCTCCCCTGCACCTCCCTGCCCTGCACCAGATGAACCTGAAAAAGCACAATAAAGCCAGTATGTAAAAGATCTCCTGAGTCCCGCTGCTCTCCACTTTATTTGCAAGATTAACCCTTCAGCTGAGCAACAGGATTTCACTAACGCCGCTGTACGACACGAGAGACTCTAAGCAGGTTAGTGCCCGGTTCCTTCTCCACTTACCATAGTTAAAGAGTACTGTTCACAGGTTGGGGAACAGGTTCGATCATGCTGGGGAATCCAACTCCCAGAAGCACCACAAGCCATGCTCTTTCATCAGTTAAGACCCAACACTCAACACACAGGAGTTAAAGCAAAGATCCCTAAAAACATTCACACATTCTTAGTTGTAGCCCTACACGGTATACTAGGCGAATGGCTTAAACCAAGCATCCTATCGATGGTGATGATAATATCCCAAATGAAACACTTACTGGGAATTGAATTAATAGAGGCTGAAAGGAGCAAGGAGAAATTTGCAGGGAAAGTATTTCCGCTGTTGGAAACATTCATTGGTTTTTACTATAGCCCTCACGAAACATCGAGAATGATCAGTCCCTTCCGCCACACAGAATGCTACTGTCTGGAGGATCTGAGCAGGACGTTTGGGACCTTGGGACCTATGGCAGATGTATAATGTCTGTTATGGTACCTTTACACGCTGCTACAGAAGGTTAGAAAAACTGGGTGTCTCACGTGCACGAGCACATTCCAACGGTTGCAAACGGTATCCGATACCGCCTTTACACGCCGCTACAAAGTGCTCTACAGAAGGTTTTTTCTATCCCTGGATGCACCGACGGGTCCCGCAGGTTACCTTCTGTAGAGCACCTTCCCTCATTTACACGCCGCTACAGAAGGTAATATGGGAGGACCTGGGCAGCAGGGACAACACATAGGCGTGCCAGAGTTGTGGATACGAGACGCTCGTACGGTGATTGGACAATGCAATAGCATTATGATTGGCCAGCCAGAGCAGGAAGGCTGGCTAATACATGATGCTACTGCAATTGTGTAGTGTGACTGGTCAGCTCCTTAAATATGCCGCCCTATGCAGGGACAGCCAATCGTAACGCAGGAGCTTCCACCAATGATTGCTGAAGGGGGGCGGTATCCCGGAGGCTGTGTCACGCCCCAGGGAGTTAACTAGGTGTCGGAAAAACTTTCCTGTACCTCATTTAGACGCGCTATCATCGGGTTGAAACCAACCTGTTTTTGAGCAGTGCTCTGAAACAGGTGTCGACAGTGACAGGTGGCAACAACCTAGTTTACACGCCGCTACCTCGGGTTGTTTTGATGGTGCAAGATACAATTGTCTGCGACACCCGGTTGTTTCTAACCTTCTGTAGCGGCGTGTAAAGGTACCATTAAAGATACAACATATATTACCATAGAACGACACGCTTGACTATGCAAAATACAGTAAAAGATTCTCTTCCTTCCCCTATTACTCTTCTAGGCATTCAGCCTGTCTTTCCTTTCTGTCATTTCCCCACAATTTGTGTTACAAGGCATTGACTGAGATCGATTTATGTATCTATATACTATTTTAAATGCCACACAGACATGTTGCGTAACAAGAAGGATTTGTATATGTACTTTTGGTCATCTACAGTGCCATTGTGGATATTATATCCTATACTATGTTATCCTACCCAATGTTATGTTCTAAAAAACCAATAACCTGGATAGAATTAAAAAGATCAAAAGGAAATTTCAGATGTAAAAACTGCCAGTTTTGTAGGTTTCATATTACTGAAAACCCTATCAAGATAGGACATAAATTACATAAAGATCTTATATTTCCTGCAAGTCTAAAAAAAAATAAATAAAAAGAATGAGGCGTTAGAAGAGGACTGTGAATGGGCGAAGTCGTAAACGACATCGTTATCGCGGTGTCACAATGAACGATGCAGCAGGTTGCTGGAGTTGAGATCGTCAGATTTACCAACATGCTGATAAACCGGTCAACTCCGACCCAATGATTTATCGTTGCAACGAAAAGGAGAAAAAAACGCACTCACCAGTCATCGATGCGTGTCAGGAAGTCCTCAGGACCAGCCAAAGTGCATCCAGTGCGAAACGGTGTGCCGTCGTCCTTCACTGCACCCTTCCCTCCCTGCATTATGTACCCGTAATTTGGAATAAAACTTCCTGACACGCATCGATGACTGGTGAGTGCGTTTTTTTCTCCTTTTTGTTGTTATATACTGTGATTCAAGCCTGCACCACTTGTCCGGACTTGCTTGTCTAACCACCACACGTGCATTAATTACCCCCTAAAGAGAGTTAGTTGCCCGGCTTTTTTCTATTATATTGGATTTATCGTTGCAACTTGCCAGAGTCACATGCAATAAGGTCACAACGACATCGCTGGTACGCCTCCAAACCCATGACGTATCAGTGATGTCGTTCACGATGTTGTGTCGTGTAACGGGGCCTTTAGAGTCTAAGCACTTATTGTCATACTGCTCTCAGATTACGGTACATTGTATAAACCTGGTAACAGATTTACATTAAGGGTACCGTCACACCTGGCCATATCGGCGGAGATATCACTGGCGAAGCACGGGGGCGCGCATGTTTTTGGTGCCCCGCCAGCGTCGCCGTCACGTGTTTCCATGTGGCGATACCTCCGGCGACACACCGGCGATGTTACAGGCGATGGGAGCCATAGGCTCCCATGTTACAGGATCGCCGCTGGGGTTTGTGGACACCCCAGCGGCAATGGTGCCATTGCCGCTGGGGTGTCCACAAACCCCAGCGGCGATCCTGTAACATGGGAGCCTATGGCTCCCATCGCCTGTAACATCGGCGATCGCCATGTTACATGGGGCGATGTTTACACATCGCCCCAGAGCGCTCGCCTGGTTTCAGAGCAGTGCTGAGAAACCAGGCGACCACTCTAAGGCGATTTTTAGCATCGACATCACCTCTTTACACTAGGCGAAGCACCGGCGATGTCAGTGGCAATAGGCCACGCCCCTGCGTTGCCTATGAAATCGCCGCCGATATGGCCAGGTGTGAGGGTACCCTAATGGCCGCTTTACACGTCCCAACATTGTTTCGATATTGTATACAACGGCACGGGAGCGCACACTTTTTTGGCTGAAATCCAAGATCGCATAGGAGATGTTACACAGGAGATATCGGCAGGCAATACAACTGCAATGTCTACGCCCCCTTGTACGCGCAAACCAGGGAACGACCATTTAACATGGGAGTGAATAGGGGAAGTTGTTCTCCAAGTCGTTGTTGGGCTGTCACACAGCATGATCCTGCCAGATCATCCATCCAATATCGGGCAGTTGGAGAGCCTGCTCATTTCTCCCGCGATATCGTTTTGGCATCGTTCTTGCATCAAATTGGTCATTTACACCACACAACACACGAACAATATCGGCGCCAACGCACGAACCACATGACTTTTTATCGAAGTTGGACGATGATATCGGGACGTGTAAAGCGGCCATAAGACTTGAACTACAGCACCATAAATCCCTGAGACATACAAAAAAATGAGGACTTGCTGCCTTAATATGGGTGCTCAAACTCAGCCACTTTAAAGCAGATCCATCACCAGATTTGACAGTATCTACATTACAAATAGATTTCTTGGAACTGAGGAAGATGATGTATAATCTCAGAATGGCGGTTTAATCCTGATATTATGATCAACATTTTATAAGCTGAGTTTGAGCTGTCGGGCCTATGTAGACAGCCGAGCCTGGCAGAAGTCTGCTGTTTCCAGAAATATAAAAATGCATAAAAAAAGCACCAAAAATTGCAGCAAAAACACAGCAAGTAGTGGAGTTTTATACACAAGTTTTTACTGCCAAAAGTGAAGGTTTTGGCTGCAGAAAAAAATGCCGGAAAAATGCCATGTGTAAAAATAGCCTTAAAGGCGGGTGTACACCACCTGAATTGCTACATTAAACACAGGCTGGCACAGGGCCACCTTCAGAGCATGCGCAGATGGCATGTTGAACCCACTACACCCAGCCCACTGGGATATGGGATATGATGCACCGCCCGGCATCGCGTCATAGATACCCAGAGGAAATTTAAATCAGGAGCGCCCTACTGAATTAATGATCAAGTCCACTGGGGCGTAACAGGACCAGCGAGGAGGTGGAAGGAGCGGACCTGGAAAGACTGCCCACATGTCAGCCAGCCAGATAGGAAAGCCCACTCATTATGGAGCATGTAAGTTTCTAAACCGCTGTATTCAACTATTATAAATCACTATTAGGTCAGAGATGGACGGTTAGCAATGTAGTAGGAAGCTGCAGGGACAGGTAGTGAGTGATAGGTTAGGGAGCTAAACTAGGTGACAGGTTCCCTTTAATATGCGCACAGAAAGATCAGTAATAGATCATTCTGTGCATAAACTGCCTTTATTCTCGGCAGCACAGATCGTGATAACTCAGAACCAGACAATGAGATACCTAGTAAGATGATCTTTTAAACAAACCATAAGATTGTTTTGTTTGTTCTGGGGCCATTGGCAGCCTGTTCACACTCCAGATTATCAGGAAAAAAGCATTCCCAGAAATGTTCATTTCCTGATAATTGTGCATTGTAAATAAATGTACCTTTATACTCCCAACCTATACCTCTGATAGGAAGGATAAAGGAGGTGAACAGAAGTTAAGCTTTATTATGTTTTTTTTTACAACTTTGTATCTTTGTTTGACACTAAACATTTGTGTATTTTTCCCAGCACCTGCTCTTTCTTGACCTTCAGGATCAAAGTCTGAAGTTAGATTGTATACTTTCTCTTGACAATTTGTATAATGCAAAAGCTTAGGGTACCATTACACGTCGCAACATTGCATGCAATTTCACTTGCAACTTACTGGTTGCAGTGAAATCATGGATACATTGTTCTGTTTTGTTGCCGTACAAATGGAAGAATGTGCCCATGATTTCACTGCAACCAGTAAGTTGCAAGTGAAATTGCATGCAATGTTGCGACGTGTAAGGTACCCTGAAGGTACCTTTACACGCCGCCACTGCAGGATGCATACAACCCGCTACAGGCTACAAATGTAGCTTGTCGCGCCAATATCGCCCGTAGTAGCGGCGTCTGAAGACGGGACGACACAGCCGGCTACAGATACCTCTGTATCCGTGCACTGCCCATAAACAGATGGCTACATCGCCGATTGTAGCGAGTTGTATCGGCGTGTAAAGAAGGAACAGAAGGGTTGTTCCCACACCATGCTATGTAGCTGGGGCGTGACACAGGCTCCGGGTTTCCGCGCCCCCTTCAGCGATCATTGGAGGAAGCTCCTGCGTTGCGATTGGTTGTCGCCGCACAGGGCGGCATATTTAAGGAGCTGACGAGTCACACTACACAATTGCTTGAGCGTCAAGTATTAATCAGCCTCCAGCGATGCCTGGCCAATCATGGTATTATTGCTTTGTCCTATCAGCGTACGGACGTCTCATAATCCACAATTGTGGTACGCCTATGTGCTGTCCCTGCTGCACCAGGTACGCCCATATTAGATGGTTGTAGCGGTGTGTAAATGACGTACGATGGGCTACAGATGGCTACTTGAGACACCCGGCGATGTAGCTAGCTGTAGATGTAGCGTAGCGTAGCGCACCTTGTGGCGGCATGTAAAGAGGGTGCGTTTCCCGTTTGTAACCATTTGGGCGTGCTCGTGCACGTGAAGTAGCCGTTGGTATCCATCCTGTTGTGGCGGCGTGTAAAGGTACCTTTAGGGGTACTTCACACATAACGACATCGTTAATGATATCGTTGCAACGTCACAGGTTTTGTGACGTTGCAGAGACCTCTCCAGCAAAGTCGC
This sequence comes from Allobates femoralis, assembly GCA_033576535.1. Classification (NCBI taxonomy): domain Eukaryota; kingdom Metazoa; phylum Chordata; class Amphibia; order Anura; family Aromobatidae; genus Allobates; species Allobates femoralis. The sequence continues at coordinate 596,816,853 of JARQOC010000002.1, forward strand.
TGTGTGTGACACACAGCAGCAATCAGCCCCCCGCTGGGAGATCGCAGATCGTGACAAACCATTCAAACCATTTTTCATTTGGCGATACCCCGCTGGGCAGGCTGCATCGCTGTGTGTGACAGGGGCAGTGACTAGCTAACCTGATGTGTTCCCTGGTAACCAGGGTACACATCGGGTTACTAAGCGGGAGAACGCTGGTAACCAGGGTAAGCATTGGGGTTACTAAGCGCAGCGCTCTGCCTAGTAACCCGATGTGTACCCTGGTTACCAGCATGCTGTGCTACGTAACCATGGTACACTTTTGGTTAGTAAGCAGAGCGCTGTGCTTAGTAACCTGATGTTTATCCTGGTTACCAGCGTTCTCCCGCTTACCCCAGCGGGATGTCGAGGTCGTTACACGGGTGGCTGATCGCTGGTGAGTCTGCCAGTGTGACAGCTCACCAGTGATCAGATAACGATGTCCCAGTGTTCCCGCTGGGATATTGTTATGTGTAATGCGGCCAGGGGTGTACTTAGCATCCCTGTCGCCTGAGCCACAAAGCGGGGTGGGTGCTAGGGGCTGACTCCAAGAGTGAGGAGAGGGGGGGGAGCAGATGGGTGTGCTAGCGTGAGGAGCTGGGGGGGAGGGTGCTAGCGGCTGACTGCAGGAGTGCGGAGCGGGGGTGCTAGTGCTTGTGGGGGGGAAGCTAGCGCTGGCGGGGGAACTTGGAGGGATGGTTTGTTATTTTACCTTGCATCCTGCCCGGCAAACAAGGAAGCAGAGAGGAGACAGGAGAACGCTGTGTGCAGGGCTCCGCCCCCCTGCAGCACTGCCGCTCCCCTGCCTCCTTGCCGCCTGAGCATAATGCTCATACTGCCCAATGGACAGTGCGGCCCTGAATGGGGCCCTTAGGCTATGTGCCCACACTGCATATTTGCTGCGGATTTTGTCCTGTGTATATGCTGCAGATTTTCCTGTAGGACATTCATGCAGGAATTTCTGCATATTTCCAGTGCTGTGCTAGAATGTATTGTCAAATTTCAAGTCAGTCGCGGGTGCGAGAAAGTGACACCTGCCTCATAAGAAGGGCTTGTGCCTCATCTTATTGTCTGAAAAGTTTAATAAAACTTTTTGTGTACATGCTTATACTGTGGGGGAACCCTGTGTGGGGCAGCATGACTGGTTTTAAAACACAACTTTATTAGAATCAATGATTAAAGTCCCTGTCAGCTTTTGCCGAAGGAACGGGACTTACACTATACACCAGTTCTGACAGTTTTCTACTTAGCTACTATGTTCCCTGGATAGAAAACTGTCAGAAGTGCCGTATGTCCTGCTCTTGTGGCGAGAAGTAGCGCATCTCATGCAGCTGCTTACGGCACATCTGGCATTTTGCTACGTTGAGAACATATGAGCTATATAAAGAACTGTCAGAAGAGGCGTAAGTCCCTCTTCAGTGGCAAAAGCCAACGGGGGGATTTTAGGCTGGCTTCACACTTGCAGATGGATCTGCAGCGTTTTGCAGATGCATCTGCAAGTGTGAGCATGCTGACCGCGGCCCCTATGTTTATAATAGGGCGCACGCGGTGTGAAAGCTCTCATTCACTCCTATATGTGTACTGTCAGCAGGCGTATGCCTGCTGACAGATCACACACTCCCGTCCGCACTGTGGACGCGAGATGTAGCGTCCATGCTGCGGGCGGGAGAGTGTGATCTGTAAGCAGGCATACGCCTGCTGACAGTACACATATAGGAGTGAATGAGAGCTTTCACACCGCGTGCGCCCTATTATAAACATAGGGGCCGCGGTCAGCATGCTCACACTTGCAGATGCATCTGCAAAACGCTGCAGATCCATCTGCAAGTGTGAAGGCAGCCTTAATCATTGATTCTAATACAGTAGTGGTTTAAAACAAATCGTGCTTTCCCTCACCAGGTCCCCACACAGTATAAGCATGTATGCAAACATTTTTTTAAAGGGAACCTGTCAGGCCGTTCATGCCCCAGCTATCACTGTCTGTAGCTTCATAATACTAGTCTAATCATCCCTTTCTGAGCTCATAGTGTAATGTTAAAGGTGTAAAAAAAAACATTTATACACTTACATTTTTTTATCTAAATGAGGTAGTGACTACACCTTGGAGGAGGTAGTCACTCTGGCAGGTTAATAGTTAAGATTTCAGCCGAATTTCAAAACATGCTGTGGGACCTGTGTAATGTCAAAACCATGTGACTACAATTGGCTGAGCTAAGGGTGCCGTCACACGCATCAATTTAGTGAACGATATTGTTAGCGATCACATGCACGCGCCATTGCTAACAATATCGTTCACATCGTTGGTGAGCTGTCACACAGACAGACTCACCAACGATATGGACCAGCGAGAACGCTGGTAACCATGGTACACATCGGGTTACTAGGTGCCACGCGGTGCTTAGTAACCCTATGTTTACCATGGATACAAGCTCCCAGCATAGGCTGCGAGGCGCTGGGAGCTCGTTCATCGTTGCTCTGCCGGTATTACACGCAGCGATGCTGCGTGTCCACCGGCCGACCAACGACAGATTTGTGAACAAAGAAAAATCGTTTGATTACACGTAGCGACGCACAAACGATATCGCTTAAGAGATCAAAAAAGCAGATCGCTTAAGCGATATCGTTCACTAATTTGATGCGTGTGACTGCACCCTAAGTCTTCATAGCACATACAGATTTGCTTGCTTAGCTCTGCCCACTATGGTCACATGATTGAGACATCATGTCACACATCAGGGCAGGGGTACTCGGAACCGGGACCTGTCATCTTCTAGGGCTGTGTGACATGACCCGGCTCCACGGTCCCAGGTGTGGCGATAAAAAGGGGAATGATAAAAGGGATTAAAGTTTAGTAAATTGTAGTTCATGATGCCACCCATAGGTTGTGGCTAGTGTGGGCCACCGATGGTTCTCACAGTCCCAGGGATGATGGTTGTGGGCAGCAGGGGGTGATAAGCCCTCCACGGGCAGGGCTGGTGTTTCCCTGGAACCAGTATATGAGTTGAGAGCAGCCGACCCTCTCCGGCTCCCGGCGGAGTTCAGCGTCTTCTCCTCAGGCAGCCTGTCTCCGCCTGCACAGCCAGTCGGCGGCTCCGCAGATACAGGTAGGCTCTCACGGCCCACTCAAAGTACAAATGTCAGTCACACCAGAACTCAGTTTAACTGGCTTTTACTCTTCCGGGTAAACAGTCACAGTTCACAAAGGCACTTCGGTTGCTTGCCAGTTCCGGTGTGGTGTTTTACTGCAGCTGGGGCTAGCTTGTTTGCACCCCCCTGTTCGCCCTGACACACCTTAAACCCCATCAGTCCTGCTTCGGTCTGCTGTCTTGGACCCGGGCTGACTGGTGGCACTGGCCGCCGGTTCCGGGTGGCTCTAGCCTGGTGTTGCTCACTTGTTTCAGGTCTGCTCTCTTCTCTTCTGTCTCCTACTTCTCACTATCTGTTGTTGTTTGTGTGCTCTAGTTTTGTGTGTTAGTTTCCACCCCACTCACTGGGTTCTCCTCTCACTAACTTTCCACCAAACCACCTCGCTCCCCCCACTATCACCTGCCTGACATGGAGTACTAGGTCTAGGGATTGGGCGATGTGTTGGGTGTTGGTGTGGGGTGGCTGATTTACTAGTCCCAGCTGCAGTGCCATACTGTGGCCACCGGTCCGCAGGGGTGCCACACATTACACACAGGTCCTTTTATACAGAGAAGTTAGAAAGGAGTTAACTTTTAACCCCATTATGACCAATGACTAGTTTAGCCGTCATAAAAAAAGTCAGTTCCCGCATCATGACGGCTAAACTCGTCATGTCTTTGAACTGTCACTGCTTGTAAACAAACAGTGACAGTTCAAATCAAACAGCTGTCAGTGACAGCTGAGGGTCAGGGGCAGAGGTGTGGATCCCCACACTCAGAGCGATGTGATCGGTCAGTCAATCTGACTGACCGATCACATCATGATCGCGCAGGGAAATACTGAATGTCAGCACTTCCCTGAGCGATCGCTGCAGGAGCCAGGCTGTCAACTGTGCCTGGCTCCTGCATGCGTCCCCTGCCTGTGCCCACTGCTACTGTGCCTGCTTTCCTGCTTCCGCTTCTTCCTCTGCTTCGCGGTCTCCTCCGTCATCCCCCCGCTTCTTCCTCTGCTCCCCAGTCTCCTCCATCCTCTCCCCACTTCTTCCTCTGCTCCCGGTCTCCTCCGTCCTCTCCCCGCTTTCTCCTCCCATCGCTCCTGTCTCTACTCCCCTCCCTCCTCTCCTCGCTTCATCCTCCCCATACTGTCTATGCTCCTCGGTCTCCCCGTCCACTTCCTCCTCTGGTGCCCGCTCTCTGCCTCTGGCTGCTCCTGCTCTCCTCTTCCTCTGGTGCCCGCAGCTCTACCCCGCTCTTTCAGCCTCATCGCCTTCATGAGGCTGAGAGGAGAGATCTGACAGCCAGGGACAGCGATCACTATGTGGTCACTGTCTATGGCACTGTGTCGCCCCCTTAGCCCCTTGGGTGATCAGCCCATCGTAATGTAATTGGAATGGGCTGATCACCATGGCAACGTGAGGTTGCCATGGCGACATCTGGTAACCTGATGTTGCCATGATGACAACTTCAGGTTACCAGATGTCGCCATGGCAACCTCAGGTTACCAGATGTTGCTATGGCAACCTTAGGTTGCCAGAGATGGCTGAGGTCGAATCAACACCCACATTTATTTCTCATATATGAGGAGATAGCTCAAAAATCACCTCAGAAGGGATATGGCAGAGTGTCTGACTCTTCTGAGGTTACATCCATTTTTATAGTCAACATTGAAGGACGTCGTTATACAAATTACAATATCACATATATTTGTAACATTTCCATTACTACAAGATAAGAGAAACTTTTCCTCACAAGTTAATTATATTTTTGATGAATACATTGTTTTAATAAATCATCCACATGTCTTGGAGTAAGAACACTTCTCGGCTTTGGAACATCCCACCCAGACATTCTACTTCTCGGCCTTGGAACATCCCACCCAGACATTCTACTACTTGACCTTGGAACATCCCACCCAGACATTCTACTAGACCTTGGAACATCCCACCCAGACATTCTACTTCTCGGCCTTAGAACATCCCACCCAGACATTCTACTTCTCGGCCTTGGAGCATCCCACCCAGACATTCTACTTCTCGGCCTTGGAAAATCCCACCCAGACATTCTACTTCTCGGCCTTGGAACATCCCACCCAGACATTCTACTTCTTGGCCTTGGAACATCCCACCCAGACATTCTACTTCTCGGCCTTGGAACATCCCACCCAGACATTCTACTTCTTGGCCTTGGAACATCCCACCCAGACATTCTACTTCTCGGCCTTGGAACATCCCACCCAGACATTCTACTTCTCGGCCTTAGAACATCCCACCCAGACATTCTACTTCTCGGCCTTGGAGCATCCCACCCAGACATTCTACTTCTCGGCCTTGGAAAATCCCACCCAGACATTCTACTTCTCGGCCTTGGAACATCCCACCCAGACATTCTACTTCTTGGCCTTGGAACATCCCACCCAGACATTCTACTTCTCGGCCTTGGAACATCCCACCCAGACATTCTACTTCTCGGCCTTGGAACATCCCACCCAGACATTGTACTTTTCGGCCTTGGAATATCCCACCCAGACATTCTACTTCTCGGCCTTGGAACATCCCACCCAGACATTCTACTTCTCAGCCTTGGAACATCCCACTCAGACATTCTGGAAAAATACATCACCACACAAACAGATCTTACAAGTATGCAATATGATGAATATAGACTTTATAGAAGATTCCATTATATTAAGCTATCAAAGATTAATATAATATTAAGATTTCTGTAACAAAAGAAAGTCAAAAACTTGATAAAATCACATGTTAAACTAACCTAATTTACATACTAATTGCAGAAATTCTGCTTCAAAAACTCATTAAAACCCAAGTGAAAACATAGCCATAGACAGGATTTAATGTAGAGAGTATATGTGATATCAGTGTACTTGCCCCTTCCCCCCAAAAAAAAATTATAAAAAAAACTAATTTTTGAAGCATATTTCAAAACATTAAAATATAATTTTCTTGCTTTTTTATATTTCAGCCACCAAGAAAACACACTATACATTGGAAATGATCTGTGTGTTTCTATAAAGGTAAATCAAGGCATGAGAAATAGAGAATAGAGGGGAAAAAAGAGAAGAGGCGCATTGGGAAAATGCTCCAATATGGGCACTTTGAATGCAGCATCTTTACTGCCAGATGGAGCAGGTTTTGGCAGCAATAGAAAATGCGGCAAAAACCCTTGGTGTGAACATAGCCTTAGAGGGATTAGTCTAACAAAATTAAATACATTGCATTTTAACCCTTTGATGACCCATGCCATAATAGTTTGTGGCAGGCAGGAGTCCTTGGAGGACCTATGCTGTACCATTACATCACTGTTAAAATGGAAAAAAGGAAATACAATGTCTTAAATGTCCAAAATACATATTCAAGGGGTTAACTTGGTAAGGAAAAAATAGATTTACAGTAGATGAAAAAGTACACACCTTTGACTACTCCCTTATGTCCCAGAGAAGTTCACAGACAACCTTGTGTACAGTTTCTGCTTCGTTAACAACTGACTGGGGTGTGTTATGCCCTTAGCGTCTCAAAACCAGACGATTGTTTTCCTTTTCTTTGTTTTCCCTAAAATAAGATTTCCTAAGATTTGTTGATGTTTTATTTACTTTTGTATATGATCATTTTGCCCAAAGGACTCCATGCATATGACCATATTATGGTTCTGTATCATATAGAGGCACATTAAGGCTGCCATACATATATGTAGCCTATGCCTTACCTCCGTATCCCTTCTGTTACAAAAATCACTTGTATTTTCATAATGAGGGACGGTGTGGCTGAAGGATATAACCACCCATAATCAATGTATGCAGAATGGTCAGGCAGCTTGTTTTCCTCAAAATGTGTCGTAGAAAGATTTAACAGGTTTTGAGAAGTCGAAAAGTCTCACAGAGAGATGTAGCACTTTTGAAACTGCTAAGATATGGAGGCGTGATCGCAGAATTATCGAATAAAACGCTTGGCTCCATATGGTCAACACGACCACCAAAACATGGTGAGAAAAAAAGACGCAGATTTGCTTCCAGAGATTTGAGCACAATCAAACATTAAGCTAAAGAACAGGAACAAAGCAGGAAAGGCAACGCAGTGGTGACTGACAACAAAGATTTGTTTCACACAAATCGAAAGGTACAACGGTTAAGTTCAATAAGGGATCAATACAATTGATTATATGGAAGTCAAGTAAGGCCCCTTTCATATCAGCGTTTTTTTCAAATCGCGGCAAATGCGGTGAAAAAAACGCATCTGCCGCGATTAACGCATAACCGTGACACTTGCGGCACACTTGCGGCAAGCCCCATGCAATGTCTATGGGGCATGCGGTAAGGGTGCGGTAAGGGTGCGGCAAGTGCGGTTTCGGCACTTGCAGCAGGTGCGGCCGCGAAAAAAACCGCAGTCAGCAGTGGTTTTTTTCGTGGCGGCACATGACCGCAAGTGCCGAAACTGCACTTGCCGCACCCTTACCGCACCCTTACCGCATGCCCCATAGACATTGCATGGGGCTTGCCGCAAGTGTGCCGCAAGTGTCGCGGTTATGCATTAATCGCGGCAGATGCGTTTTTTTCACCGCATCTGCCGCGATTTGAAAAAAACGCTAGTATGAAAGCACCCTTAGATACTCAATAAGCGCTACACAAGTTATGAATGCAATTCAGTGCACTTGGTTTCTTGGAAGACTAAATAAAGGATACTTCTAAAATTAACTTTAGTCAGAGTCTTTCTGTCTTGGAAGCGTCAATGTCACCCCGTCATTAGTCACTATCCCACTTATCTAATAATTTAACCTATTAACACACTGGCTCTAACAGGACTATAGGGTAACCCACTAAGCGGCAAGTCCAAAGTTAAAGGATCTTTGTGTTCCTTCTGGAGTCACTTATATTTGAGGCTTTCCAAGAGTTCTGGTTCACTACAGTGATATCTCCGGTAACATTAGCTGTGGGCTCAATCAACTGTTCCAGGCCCAATCCACCTCTCACCCATCTGCTTCTTTTCAGGTCTTGGCATCAACTCTTCCCCTACTCTGACGTCTCAAGCTTTTCTACTTAGTACCTACAACCACCACCTGACCCAGCATATCTCCGAATCTCTTTCGACACAAAAACAGCTCTGTTGTTATTGAGTGCTTGCTTCTGCCAACAGACTGTGACGTTCCTCCACAAACACTTCAGGATCTTTTGAAATGCTACTCCCTTACAAAGCGACCAGGATCCCATTATCCTCCACTGCTGTCATATTCCAGAACTATAAACTTACTGGAGTGCCCAGATGTATAAGGTGTTCAGTGCACATAGACATGGCCAAGGAAAGCAAGGCTGACATCAGACTAACACTGAACAGGTCACTGAAGTTGAAACATCATGACTGGGACATGGAATATGTGAAAAACAGATATTTCAAAGGTTTAATGGACCAATGAGATGAGTGACTCTGATGGACCAGATGGATTAGCCCTTAGCATCATCAGTAATGCATGAGGTTGGGTCCAGCTATGGTTTGATATTAGTAGATGAACTAGTTTGACCTTTTTGGGTTGCAAATAGACTCAAATTCAACTCCCATACCTACTGTCAATTTAGAAGACACTTTCTTCAAGTGGAAGTACAGGAACGAAGTCTGGAAACGGAAATCCATTATTATTTTCAGGATGATACACCATCAAAAGCAAAGTTTCCTCTTGGCTGTCAGTAAAGACAGGGATGGCTCCATGTTTTTGTGGGCCCCAGGCAAAAGAGCCTCAGTGGGCCTCTTTATGACATACTGGCTGTATAATATGTATAATATTATATATATATATATATATATATATATATATATAATGGGGGCTGCATGCGTGTATATATAATATATGCATATATATAATATAGAGGCTGCGGGCTGTATATTTATAATATGTAGGCTGCTGGCTGCATATATATTATATAGAGGCTGCGGGCTGCATATATATAATATAGGGGCTGCGGAGGTGGCGTAACTACCGCGGTCGCAGCGGTCGTGGCTCCAGCCACCCGCCACGACCGCGATAGCGCTGCAAGAGGAGCGGAGGGAGGACTGCACTTCCTGCAGCCGCCCCTCGACTTCCCCACAAGCCGGCAGGCAGAGCAGGTATGCGCGCCGGCCAACACCGCTAGCACCCCCCCGCTCCTCACCCAAGGGGTTGCGCCACTGGGCTGTGGGATGCACACATATGATATAGAGGCTGTGGGCTGTATATTTATAATATGTAGGCTGCTGGCTGCATTTATATCATATAGAGGTTGCAGGCTGTTATATACAGTATATTATTGTCATTTCCATTTAGCGTGGGATATATAAGACCTTTGTGTGTGTGTTCCAAATAAAATCATTGAGATGTCCTATGTAAGTAACAGAGCAGCACCCTGAGGCAGAAGTGCATCAGAAACAGCTCTCTTTGTCCCAATGTTTCCTGTGTTTACTACATTGTCTCAAAGGTATAAATAGTAACATTACAATTGGCTGCGCATGCATACTACTGGTTAAATATTTGTTTATTTACACCCAGGTGGGTGTATTCAAATTCAAATGAGCTTTATTGCAGGACTAAGTACATATTAGCATTGCCAAAGCAAATGGTAAAATAGGGGGTGGGGGTAGGGAGGCATATAGAGGTTCAGGATATATCGGGTTCCTTTTAGAGGGTAGGGACATGTCTAGAGTGGGGTGTAGAAGTCCATGGCATATCAGGCTCTTAGTTGGGGGATAGGGATGTGTCCAGGGTGGGGGTAATAATAATAATAATCTTTATTTATATAGCGCCAACATATTCCGCAGCGCTTATCAATTCAAAGGTTCATGTAGAAACAGTCATAAGTAACAGTTATCAAGGAATACAATAATTAAAGCACAGTAATGACAGTCCTGCTCATAAAGCTTACAATCTACAATGAGGTGGGGGTGACAGAGTACAGGGGCTTATTTACAATAATAGTGCAGCCAATATAAGGAAATGTGGAATAGACAAGAGCTGCATGAGTCGCCACCAGCCATACTTTGTAAAGCATTTTATGTCTGGTAGAGTGAATAGGCTATATCTGAGTGACTTTGACTAGGGGGTATTTTAGGCCACCCTAAAGAGATGTGTTTTTAGGGAGCGCCTGAAACTATGGAAGTTGTGGGTAGACCTAATTTCTTGGGGTAGAGCATTCCACATAATTGGTATGGCTCGGGAGAAGTCTTGGGAGTCAGGAGTGTGAGTTCGGATTAATGCAGAAGTTAATCTAAAGTTGCTTCCAGAGCGTAGAGAACGGGTGGGGTGATAGACAGAGATGAGGGTAGAGAGGTACGGAGGTGCTGCTCTGTGAAGAGCTTTGTGGGTGAGAACAAGCAATTTGAATTGGATCCTTTATTGTACACCCAGCCAGTGCAATGAGTGGCACAGAGCGGAAGCATCTGAGTAAAGGCCCCGTTACACGCTGCGATGTCCCAGCCATCCGACCAACGATCGGGATTGCTGGGACATTGCTATCTGATCGCTGGTGAGCTGTCACACAGGCAGACTCACCAGCGACCAGCGAGAAGGCTGGTAACCAGGGTACACATCGGGTAACTAAGCATAGCGCTGTGCTTAGTTACCTGATGCTTACCCAGGTTACCTGTCCCAGCATGTACTGTGCGGCGCTGGGATATCATTGATCGTTGGTCTCCTGCTGTCACACAAGCCGATGCTGGCCCCCAGCAGAACACCAATGACGGAAAAATGGTCCTGGCCATTTACCAACGATCAGCAAGCTGATCGCTGGTCGTTGGTACATGTCACACGCAGCGGCATTGCTACAAGGTTGCTGCAATGCCACAAAACCGGTTTTCGTTAGCGATATCGTTGCGTGTAAGCCGGCTTTAAAGGTTAGCTAGATAGGTGACCCTGGCTGCTGCATTAAGGATGGACTGGAGGAGGAGAAAGTCTAGTGAGAGTGAGGCCAATTAATAGAGAATCACAATAATCAAGGTGGGAGTGAATCAGGGTCACAGTGAGGGTTTTTGTTGTTTCCGTGGTGAGAAATGGGCGGATTCAAGAGATGTTCTCCAGATGCAAGCAGCAAGAGCGGGCGAGAGATTGTGTATAGAAGATAAAGGAGAGATTGGTGTCAGAGATAACACCCAGACAGTGAGCCTGCTGCCTTGGCGTTATCATGTTGCCGTACACTGTGAGGGAGATGTCAGATTTAGGGAGGTTAGTGGAGGGTGGGAGCAGAAGGAATTCAGTTTTGGAAGGGTTGAGTTTTAAGTAGAGAGTGGACAATGATATTGAAAACTGCAGTTAGACAGTCATTGGCGTTCTGTAATACAGCGGGGGTGAGGTCAGGGGAGGAAGTGTATAGTTGTGTGTCATCAGCATAAAGATATGCTACTAGGCCTTGCTCCCACCTAGCCAGAATCCTACTCCACACTGATGAGGGGCAACACCCCGAAACAGCTGTATGTGGATGGATACTTGGCCTTGGTATTCCCTTGTCATATCTGTAAACTTGTAAAAGAGTTGGATATTGACTTAAAGGGCCACTTCATATGGTGGTTATGGTGTTCTCCGCAAGGAGCCACCCCTTGGCTGGGTCCTTCCCTGGAGGGATATATGGCTAGTTCTGTGTTTGAGACTCCTAACAGAGGCTCCACAGACTCTATTTGCATAATCAGCATAAAGATGGTACTGAAAGCCAAATCTGCTGATGGTCTCTCCAAAAGGGGCCGTGTAGAGAGAGAAGAGGGCCAAGGACAGAACCCTGAGGGACCCCAATAGTGAGAGGAAGAGGAGAGGAAGAGGAGCCAGCGAACAATACACTAAAAGAATGGTCAGAAAGATAGGAAGAGGACCAGGAGAGAGTGGTGTCCTTGATGCCGATGGAGTTCAGCATAGCGAGTAGGAGATGGTGGTCAACAGTGTCAAAAGCTGCAGAGAGATCAAGAAGGATAAGCAGAGAGTGTTCACCGCTACGCTTTGGCGTCAGTAGGTCATTGGTCACTTTAATGAGGGCAGTTTCTGTAGAATTTAGGGGACGGAAACCAGACTGGAGTGGCTCTAGAAGAGAGTGAGCGGAGAGATAACAGGTGAGGCGAGAGTAGACCATTTGTAAAAATCCCATGCTTACTATGCTTCACCCAACCGCAGCTTTCTTTCAGCCGTGGTGCGGGTTGCCGGGCTTCGCAATATGAAATTAACATGCTGCGGAGATGCAGGAATCGGAAGAGGTCCCCTTTAGGTGCACACAGGGAAAAGTCGCCAAAGTGCACACACAGGCTTAGGCTGGTTTCACAGTGCCATTTTTTGGCATCTATGTGAATCCGGCTTAAACTGGATGCACCCGCATCGGTTTTTGACCCCATTGGGTACATCCAGTTGTTTCCATTCCCCCTGATCTGGGTGTCACCTTATTTTTCACTGAGACCAAAACTGTATTTCGTTGCACTTTTGGTCTCCGTGATAAAACCTGTGTACACCCAGATCAGGGGCACTCCGGGTGGATTTACAATCAAGCTCAATGTAACCTGGATTCATGGGACTCCAGATCCCTCTAGATACGGATCTTGGTTTTAGAACTGCCCATGCCCAGAATGCAGTTCCAAATGACACGCGCCCTAGGGTGCGTGTCATTAGTCCCCGGATCTGGCGGAAATAGGCAAGCACCCAGAAGCAACTGTCTTCTCCAGCACCCATATTATCACTGATCCAGGAGCCCGGATCAGTGAGCCCAGATCAGTGATAATACCAGTGCGGGTGCATCAGTTTGAGCACTTGTGAGGAATCTGGGGAAATCCAGGGGGATGCAGACTTTACCTGCATCCCTCTGGATCAAAAAAATGGTAGTGCGAAGCCAGCCTTATTGTCTAATGAGAAGGAAAAGCTTGAATTTTTTTCTTCTTTCTATGTATAAAGGAAAAATGAATGCAACACTGAGGGCCACTTTACACACACCAACTTATCTGCCCAACTTCTGAACAACTTACTGGTTGCAGTGAAATCATGGACACATTGCTCTATTTTGTGGCTGTGTACAAATGGAGCAATGTGTCCATGATTTCACTGCAACCAGATCTGTTCAGAAGTTGGACAGATAAGTTGGTGTGTGTAAAGTGGCCCTTATGGTAAAAACAGACACAATACATAAAATGAAAGAAAATTGTATCCAGTGAGTGCACTGTTGAAAATCATATGCTGTGTCTCTAATGCAAAAATATGTTTGAATGATTACTAAGGATGGTTTATACCACCTGACTTGCCACTTTAAACGATAAACAGTCATCTCCATATTTACTTATCAGTCATCAATTAAAGGGAATCTGTCTGCAGGTTTTTGCTACCTTATCTGACAGCAACATAATGTAGGCAGAGATTTTTTAACCAATGATCACATAGACAAGAAATCCAGGGTAATAAACTCTTTAGTTTAGGTCTGGTGTGGGGAACTCCAGATCTCAAGGGCCGCCAACAGGTCATGTTTTCAGAATTACCTTAGTATTGTTGGAATGGTCACCAGTGCAGGTGATTATATTATCACCTGTGCAATACTTAGGCTGGGTTCACACTGTGGCAGCGTCCGGTCCGGGGCTGTCAGGATTGACAGCCTGGACCGGAGTTTTGCTGCATAGAATATTATCGGGCTGCACGGAGCTGGATCGCGGCGGGTGTTAATTATCTGCTATCCGGCTGCTGTGTCGCCGGATGAATCCTGCAGAAGTCGGGATTTGTCTGCCGACTCCAAAAACGGTGCATGCAACGTTTTTGGAGTCGGCAGACAAATCCCCACTTCTGCAGGATTCATCCGGCGACACAGCAGCCGGATAGCAGATAATTAACACCCGCCGCGATCCAGCTCCGTGCAGCCCGATGATATTCTATGCAGCAAAACTCCGGTCCAGGCTGTCAATCCTGACAGCCCCGGACCGGACGCTGCCGCAGTGTGAAGGCACCCTAAGGAAATCCTGAAAACATGACCTGCTGGAGGCCCTTATGGCCTGTAGTTCCCCACCCCTGGTTTAGGTAAACAATAGCTCACACAAAGATAAGCAGTTGCTATTTACTTTTTAACCCTTCCAGCTTGCTGTCCTTAAGGCCCCATCACACATAACGACGCACTAGCGATACCGATAACGATATGCAGAGATCGCTGGTGCGTCATTTTTCACATCGCTGGTAAGATGTCAAACAGGTATCTCACCAGCGATGTCACCAACGACTTCAGCAACAATCCAGAATCATACCGAGGTTGTTGGGAATTGTCACTCCATAGTGTAGCATTGAGATTGTTGGTCATTGTTCCTTTCAAACACAACGATGTAGCGTTCCCAGCGGGAGCGCAATGACGTAAAAATGACCCAGAGCAGTGTGTAACGATCAGTGATCTCATTTCATCTTTAGTGTTTTATTGCACTTTTTTATCTGCAGTTTGAGGCTGAGCCCTCTGGGGGGCGTCTGTCATTTTGTGAGGCATGTAATCAGTGCGGAGCAGCCCGCCTGATCTATTAGAAGGGCGTGACCAATAGGCTGTTCTGACACTATGCCTTGCATGCACCGTGAGTGGCAGAGCCCTATGGTAACCCCGTGTCTTTAAATGCCACCAGTCACCTCCCTGACAGCATGGCCGGACGCTGGTGCCACAACCGCCCCCATCTGTAGGTTGTAGATGACTGAGTACCGGCATACAGACACCTGTGTTGCCTCTCAGAGGAGCTGGCAGCCGCTGCTTAGTGCAATGGATATTTACCTGGCTTTTTGGTGAGTTTTTTTCTATGTTTTTAGTCCTTTCGGTGAATCGTACAGTATAAAATGGACATGTCGCTAGAGGCATGTTGGTTAGGACTGGTAAGCGTGAGGGCCCTTGACGTTGGGTTACCGGCTTACGTATTTTGGCCAAAATATCCACAAACACCTCACATTTCATCTTTAGTGTTTTATTGCACTTTTTTATCTGCAGTTTGAGGCTGAGCCCTCTGGGGGGCGTCTGTCATTTTGTGAGGCATGTAATCAGTGCGGGGCAGCCTGCCTGATCTAATAGAAGGGCGTGACCAATAGGCTGTTCTGACACTATGCCTTGCATGCACCGTGAGTGGCAGAGCCCTATGGTAACCTCGTGTCTTTAAATGCCACCAGTCATCTCCCTGACAGCATGGCCGGACGCTGGTGCCACAACCGCCCCCACTGTGGGTTGTAGATGACTGAGTACCGGCATACAGACACCTGTGTTGCCTCTCATAGGAGCTGGCAGCCGCTGCTTAGTGCAATGGATATTTACCTGGCTTTTTGGTGAGTTTTTTTCTATGTTTTTAGTCCTTTCAGTGAATTGAATCTCACAGCAGGGGCCAGATCGTTGGTAGGTGTCACACATAACGACATCGTTAGCGGGATCGTTGTTGCGTCACAAAATCTGACGTTACAGAGATCTCGTTAGTGATCTCGTTATGTGTGACAGGGCCTTTACATATAAAAATCCTGCTGACAGATTCCCTTTAATAGCTTGTTTGCACTGGCAAAACCTAATTTCTATATGTTCGAACACCAACAGACCATTCTGTGGGCGAAGTTAAGAATCGTTTTAGGCTATGTGCACATCAGTCGTTTCTGCATCTTTGCAGAACGACCGGGAACCGGTGGAGATTAGCAGAAACTGAGTTTTCTGCACTCGCTAGTGTCCCTGGTTTTGTTAGCGTTTTGCTAACGATTTGCGATCGGGTTACTAGCGGTCGTACAGCGTGTTCCTGGCGATTTCCCCGGCGTGTTCCTTAGTGATTTCCAGACTGGTCTTTGCTGCACTTGTTCAGCTGGACCCGCTGGAAAAACGCTAAAAAGAAGTCTCTTGCTCTATCTTTGAGAACCGGTCGGAAACCGGTGAATAAACTGAAATCGTCAAGAAGAAAAACGTTGTAATGTACACAGCGTTTTCTAAACTCCATTGACTAGCATGTTAATCCTACCGGTGGGTAGGATTAACATAAATTAACATAAAACTCAGCGGGAACCGCCGACGGAAACCGGTCAAAACCAGCCCATAAAACGACTGATGTGCACATACCCTTAGGCAGCACATTCCATTTTTACTTAGGATGATGTTCTCCTGAGAACAATGATTTATAAACCTGCTTAAAATCATTTTACCCAACAACAAAGAATTTTGCTCATTCATTGGGTGATTGACAGCTTATTTACGCTACCTATAGTTTGAGAACTGAGAATTCCTAGGAATGCTCTTTCATAATAATAATATCACTTATATAGCACCATTAATTCCACAGCACTTTGCATAGATTAGAAACACTGTCCCCTTTGGGGCTCAGAATCTATATTCCCTATCAGCATGTATTAGGAGAGTGGGAGGAAACCCACACAAACACGGGGAGAACATACAAACTCTTTGCAGATGTTGTCCTCTATGGAATTTGAACCCAGGATCACAGAGCTGCAAGGCAGCAGTGTTAATCACTGATCCACTGTGCCACACTAATAATAATAAGCATATATTATACATCCAACTTAAAGGAAAACTGTCCGGTCAAAAATCTATTATTTTATTTATATTCCCCTCTTATCTTCTGTAAACTTCAAATAAAGAGTTGCATTCCATCTGTCACTCACAGTGAATGATCCACTTAGTTCTCTGCTGTCCACTCCCATACATGAATATGCATATCACATACTCACACCACATCACTACACAGGAGATCACTGGGAGGGGCTGTATTCTCCTCTCTGCTCTCTGTGTCTGCAGCCAGGAGAGAGATCAAATACAACACAGAAACTGTCACAGCAGGATGCCTGTTTACAGAAACAGATGGAGTCTAGATAAGATCAGGCAGACCTGCAATCTCTCTCTCTCCTGTTTTCTCAACAGAATAGATCCCTTATAAGACTGCTGGGATCCCCAGCAATTCTGTGACCCAGAGCTCTAAGGCTGTATACTCACGGTAAGGATACGCAGTGTTTTGTGCGCAGCATCTTGCCGATGCGTCCAAATCACTGTGTAGTACAGTAGCAGCATAGTGGATGGGATTTCAAGAAATCCCATGTCCACCTACTTAACCCGACCGCAGCGTTCTTTCAGCTGCAGTGCGGGTTGCCAGCATTCCGCTTCTCCTCCGCATGTTAATTTCATGCTGCAGAGTCGGAAGTGACTCCCATCGGTTGCACAGAGGGAGAAGCCGTCCTACACCTACCACACTTGGTGAGTACAGGGCGGCTGTGGTCTCCCTGCGGCCATTCGCAGGTTCCCTCAGGTCTGGAGAAACTGCGTCCAACACGCAGCTCCTCTGAACCGTGAGCACATACCCTAAAAAACATTGTGTAAATGCTGTGGTGGTCGATTACCTGTAAAGTCTTATGGTACCGTCACACGCCGCAATCTTGGCTGGCGATATGAGGCAATATAACGTGCGCGCTCACGTTTTTTTTGTGTCCGCTTCAGATCATCGATGGCGGCATCACACGTCGCAATTGCGGCTGGAACCTAAGGCGATGTGTCGCTCCGGAACTCGCCTCACCTATAGTGGAACCAATCTTGGCTAATTCCATCACCGCTTCACACGCCACAATCTCAAAGGCAATGTGGGTGTACATGTTCAGCGCGGCGAGGAGATAGGCGTGCCACATTGGTTTACACCGCGCCCCATACAGGCTCATTGGACAACGCAAGTGCGTTACAATTGGTCAGCCTGCTCTGGGAGGCTATCTAATACATGACGCCATTGTCTATCGGAGTTTGCATTGAGTTTGCGGACGGTTATGTAGCTGAAGATGAGTGTGGTGCTGAACGGACAGCTCTTTAAATATGGCACGGTGGCAACTGACAGCCAATGGGAACACAGTAGCCCACACCAATCATCTCAGACGGGGTGCAAACTTCAGCACGCTGAGGCACGCCTACGGGAAATCATAGGCATTGCTCTTTCCATCATTATCGCCCTGTCACACGCCACAACACGGAAATATCGCCTTAACGATTGCGGCTAATTACTGAGCACTGTTCAGGAATCAGGCGACGGGCGAGGGGCCATTTATCGCTGTGAAATTCCCAAATCAAACGCCGCAACCGTGAGGCAATTTGACAGCGATCGATCCGGGGCGACATATCACCTTTATGATTCCCAGCCGAGATTGCGGCGTGTGACGGTACCATTAAGGGGATAGCTGGAGATTGCTGATCACCGAGCGCAGCTGCTCTTTGGCACTCCTATTAGAATGAGTGGAGCCACAGTACTAATGATCAATCTCTGCTCCATTCACAATAAACTGTTCAGAGCCTCGGATTTAGGAATCACACAGGGCCTCAGCAGTCAGGTCAACAGTGACTGGAAAGTTATTCCCTATCCTATGAACTGTTAATAACTTTCAGGCTTTCACATTGCGATAACCCAAGCCTAGCCATAAAATTAATGTATCAAATCAAATAGTGTATTATTGTGTGTTCTGTCAATCTTGACTTTTTTTTTAGCATCTTCAAACTCTTGAATTTCCATTTCTACACCCAGGAAGTGTAAAGAGAGACAGAAAGACAGGAAGGAAGGGAATTTTGTTTGGGAAACAAAGTTTCTGTGTTTGTTGTGATTGAACAGCTATCTCAACTTCATCACATGATCTAATTTAAGGAGTCTCTGATGTCCTGAAGCCCAAGGCTCATAATTATACGTTGATCAGTATTGTCTTTTTTAATCACCAAATACTCCGTTTTTATAGTCTTAAGACTTGGTCACATTCTTCGCTTTTGCATTAATTTATTTTAGTGAGTTTCTGCAATGGAATAAATGCGGCATTTTACAGAACCAACAAAGTGAATAAGATTTCTACATCTCATGCACATGCTGCTTATTTGTTTCTTGGGACTTTGAAGCATCAAGGTATTTTTTTTCAAATCTTATCACCATTTCAACCTGTTAGGTATGTGCACATTAGGTATTTGCAGCAGACATTTCTGCACCAAAAACTTGTCTTTTTGCAGGAAAAGTACTCCATAAAATATGCTCATATTTTAATGCATTTTTTTTCTTATTACCGGTAATTTGAATATGTTAAAACAGCTAAAAGAATCAACAGGCACAGATCCAGGCTTCAGCTTTATAGTGGTGATTTCATCCAGTGACGTGTACTCACTTCTGCAGCCTTGGTGCCCGGTCTTGATAAATGCTCACCAGCTATTGTTGTGATATGAACGCTGCAGTGACATGACTGTTTCACTCACATCACAGTAATTACCAGTGAGCACAGATGCGGCAACCAGGCCTGCAGTGGTGACTTTATCCAACAGTGAACACACATCACTGGATGAAATCATCGCCACAGAGCTGGTGCCCAGACCTAGTAGAGATAGGGTAGGATGCCAACTGCAGTCTCTTATGTCCTATGGCAGCTACTTGCTGTTAGTAAGTGTCTGACACTTAAACTGGAAGTGAGCGAGGCATGTAAGTAAGGCTACATTCAGACTGTGCTTTTTTTTCCCTCTGTTTTGACAAACAGTCTGGATGTAGCCTTACTTGCACGAGTCTCGCCGACAGCTCTCTGGATGGGAGCGTGGAGCTGCATGTGTTTCTATGCAGCGCCATGCTCCTATCCAGAGGGCCGGGGGGCCAGCCTGTGTGAGTCATGCGTGACGTATGCTAGTAGTTCGCATGCCTCTTGCACCGTGTGTTTCCACCCTTTGTGCATTTGTGTGGTCTAAATCCATGTCTGCAATTAATCTATATGACTGCAGACTTATGAATCCTCACATCTCATGCTCTGTATGCTGTGAGGATTAACCAGTTTCAGAGCCGGGAATGGAGGTTATGTGGCTGAGGCGCCCCCAGGGCCATGGGGTACTCGACTCCAGGCCACTGCTGTCTATAGGGGAAGTCACGGGGGTCGTGAACCAGTCCCATGGCCTGGGTTCAGCTTAAAAGGGTAGGGATTTTTATGGCGTTGTTAAGAGAGGGGTTATATACAGAGGAGATTTCGTGATGCCACCCTTGGTGTGCGGCTAGGGATGGCCACTGCTGCTGCAGAACCTCCAGGATGATGGACGCTCAGCTAGGATGGAGTGGCTCTCCATGGGCAGAGCAGCTTCCCTGGGGCAGTGAAGGTAGTTGGGGTGTTGGGACGACAGGACGACGGGCACAAGTAAGAGGCAGACTCATGGTTTTGTAGTTTTCTCAGTCCTTTTACTGGAGCAGGTGTAATAATAGCTGTCCACGGAGTCTTTGAGAGCAACTCGGGGTTTCTTCCCATCCGACTGGGTCTTTGGCTCCCTTACTGCGCCTAGTGTATTGGCTCCTGCAGCTGCATAAGCTGAGCTGTCGTCCCTGTCTCTTCCTGCGAGGTACCGGTACGACAGGCAACTCGAGTCCTTTCTTTCTACTCTGTTCCCGGGTGTCAGCTCCTGAACTGTCTATGTTGCTGTGTCTGTGGGTATGGTGTGGCTGAGAAATCTGCAATCCCCATCTTCCGGTGTTGACTGCCGGGACGTGAGACCCTGCACATTCTTGGTCCGTTCTTTGCGCCTTTCCTCTGGGGTGAGCAGGGGGTTGCTCAGCCTCCCATGTGTGTTCTTGCTTCTCTCCTCAGACCCTAACCTTAGGCCTGCAACTTAGTTAGCGAACTTGGGATGAGTTTAGCACGACTCTTTTACACCCAGGTCCTCTTCATAGTCCTCCCAGGAACTGCACTAACTAGCCCCTCCCCAGACCAGAATTTATAGAGAAGCTTATCCTGAACCTGGGTTTGGTCTCCCGGTTCTGGCCTGGAGATGTAAGTGTTGTGTGTGTTACCTGATGAGAAGACCCTTTGTTGCTCTCTCGTGACATCCCCACCCGGGGGCAGTGATGACACTGGCACTTTGACCCACGGGTACCATATGGCCACGAGTATGCAAAATGCACACTCCTGGCCAAAATGCAACCCGATGGCCTAGGACAATGCAAATGTATTGAGCGAGGTCGTTGGCCTCTAGCCTGAATGCAGACTTACGGATTTAGAACAGACAACACCTTTAAAGGGAACCATAAAAAAAAATACAAAAAAATAACAAAAATGTCTTCATTCACTTTGCTGGTACTGTAAATACTGTGTTTCCTTTCCACTGCAAAAAAAGTGTGGAAAAAAACAAAAATGCAGTGAGTGAAGAAGCCGTAAAGGGAACCAAACACCAGGATTTACAGGTGGTTAAACCCTGATGGTTTGTTCCCTTTAAGGGTACCGTCACGCGCCGCAATCTCGCCTGGCGATATGAGGCGATCTAACGTGCGCGCTCACGTTTTTCGTGGTCACCTCAGATCACCGATGGCGGTTTCACACGCTGCAATTGCGCCCTGAATCTAAGTCAATGTGTCGCTCCGGAAATCGCCTCACCTACAGCTGAACCAATCTTGCCTGCATTGGTCCACGGCATGGCGGAGCTGCAATGGCTGAACTATGTGTGTGGTGCTGGACGGACAGCTCTTCAAATATGGCGCGGTGTCAACTGACAGCCAATGGGAACACAGTAGCCCACACCAATCATCTCAGACGGGGCGCGGACTACAGCATGCTGAGGCACGCTTATGGAAAATCACAGGAAACACTCTTTCCATCACTATCGCCCTGTCACACGCCACAACGCTGAAATATTGCTTTAACGATTGCGCTTGAGTACTGAGCACTGTTCATGAATCAGGTGAAGGCCGATGGGCGATTTATCGCCGTGAAATCGCCCAATTACACGCCGCAACCATGAGGCAATTTCACGGCGATTTCGCCGGGGAGATATCGCCATTATGATCTCCAGGTGAGATTGCGGCGTCTGACGGTACCTTACGGCTTTTCACTCACTACATTTTTGCTGTTTTCCGCACGTTTTTTGCAGCGGAAAGAAAACACAGTATTTACAGTACCAGCAAAGTGAATGAGATTCCTGAAATCTCGGGCACATGCTGATTTATTGTACTTTTGAATTTAAACCATCAAAGCATTTTATTTTTTTTGTATTGTTTTTCACCCATTCAAATAAATGGGGAAATAACACAAATGCATAAAAAGTGTGTATTTTATGCAGTGTTTTTTCTACCAAAAATCTACTTCAAATACTCAACTAGGGCTCATACCCTTAACACACTATCAAATAAAAATGGCAGCCCCGATCAGCTCAGTTAAAAAGTTCTAAAAAAAAAAAAAAAAGTAACAAAATTGAATTTTAAACATTTATAAATAAACTTTTTAAGACCTCATTCACACTTCCATGTTTAAACATATGTGAAAATATGGTACTGGTGGTGTCATAAGTATATAGGTTCAGTGTGATAACTGTGTGCTTGTTTTTAATATTAGTTTGTCATTCGTGTTTTTCACAGATGGATAAAAAAATAAATTACAAAGCTTCTCCTATACTTTGTAATGTATAATGTATATATTGTAATATAGCACACTAATGCCATCCATGTGCTGTACATGTTTTCGCACATCCGTAGACTTGTATTGACCCTTGTCATCTGTGCCACTGTAATAAAAGGGACATGTTCTCCATGTGTTTTGCAAGGACACAGGGTTTGTATAAAAACACAGGCATATGAGTAACACCATGAATTATAATGGCAACTTGTGACATCTGTTAAAAAAAACATACAACACGTACATGCCACATGAATGTCTGACTGACATAAAGGCCAAGTGCTTTAAAGGGTACCTGTCACCCCAGGGCCTATTAAACTAAAAGAGCCACCTTCAGCAGCGCCTATACTGCATTTTGAAAGGTGGCTCTTATCCGCTTCCCCAGGACACCAAAATAATGACTATAAGAAATTACTTCAGGTTCAGGTGGTATACTCTCCTCCCAGGACCTGAACACCTTGCTGCTGTTACTCCTCCTCCCCTCCGGGTCCTTCCTCCTCTCTTCCTTGAGAGCAGCGTCTGTGCCTGCGCAGAATCTTCAGTTCTCGGTCATGCTCTGTGAGCTCTGTCCGAGAGCTAAGGTCACATGATGTCGGAACACTGCGGCTGCGTATAATGCAGGTACCAGATCTCGCATTGTGTGGTCTTATGTTTTATGCAGACTGTGGGGCTAGGAGTCTGGTGAGGAGGGAACAGGTGCAATCATGCTGTTTGTGCAGGTGCCAAATTCACAGCCTCGTAGTCTGTTTAAATCATAAAACCACTTGGCAGGATCTGGTGCCTGCGTTATATGCAGGCGCAATGTTCCAACATCATGTGATCTCAGCTCTCGGGCAGAGGTCACGAAGCATGCCCAAGAACTGAGGGATCTGTGCAGGTGCCGAGGTAGTCTCAAGGAAGAGAGGAGGAGGATCCCAGAGGGTCTAGGAGGAGGAGTAACACCAGCGAGGCGTTCAGGTCTGGGAGGGGAGTATACCTCCTGGACCTAAAGTAATTTCTTATAAAGTCATTATTTTAGTGTCCCGGGGGTAGAGGTGGGGGGTTGGGGTGTTGGGATAATAAGAGCACCTTCACAAAATGCAGCATAGGTGCACTTTTAGTTTAATAGGCCCTGGGGGGATGACAGGTTCACTTTATAAAAAAATTGTGGCCCATTCCCTTTAAAATATTGCAGTCACCAAAACAAAGGCAATGCGACCATCATCCTTGCTGAAAACATTTTCAGTGTATAAAAGTCATCTCCTATAAGAATAAATAGATGTGATTGATAAAAAAAAGTCAATAAATGTAAACATTTAAGTCAGCAATTCACGATATGTGAATTGTGGATGTTGAACTCCTGTCATGAGGTTTAACATATGACAGGCTTCAGGAACTATTTAAAGCTGGATTGGAATCTGTGGAATTTGACTATCTTTGGAATCAAGAACACCATCACATGGACTCTGTTATCTTAGGTTATAATTGGTCTTTTTCAGGTAAAGAAAGCAGGAGTCAGTAAAGCTGCTCATAATTGCATTGGAAATTTTACACAAACAATAATCTGTAATGGCCAACATCGAGCAATACGAGTGGTAAAAAGTCATTTCAAATTTTTTTTTCATTAGGTCATTATATACACTATCATCATAGATTCACAGTTAATTGACAGCCACTAAAAGATATCAACCACTGAGGACTCTCAAATGTTAATATTTTTCTAGCTTTAGCCTGAAAGCCTAATTTTTTTTGTTTTACCTGCTAACTAAATTATGGTAACAAATATCAAGCTTTCGAGACTCTAAGGGTATGTGCACATCAGTCGTTTTGTGGGCTGCTTTTGGACGTTTTCCGTCGGCGTTTTCCGCTCAGTTTTATGTTAATTTATGTTAATCCTACCCTCCGGTTGGATTAACATGCTAGTCAATGGATTTTAGAAAACTCTGTCTACATTACAACGTTTTTCTTCTGGTCGTTTTCAGTCAAAACTGAGTTTTTTCACCGGTTTCCAAAAATAGAGCAAGTGACTTCTTTCCTCCGTTTTTCCACCGGTTTCAGCTGAACAAGTGCACTAAAAACTCAGTTTTAAAACCGCTCAGAAAAACCGCCGACAAAACGCTGTAAAACCGGGCGGAAAACGAGCAAAAAACGAGCAAAAAACGAGGGACACTGCTGAGCACAGAAAACTCAGTTTCTGCCAGTGTCCTCCGGTTCCCGGTCGGTCTGCAGAAATGCAGAACCGACTGATGTGCACATAGCCTAAGGACTCTTCATCAGGCTCATAATAAACACAAAATCATGTGAAAAGTCACATATATATATCTTCAGAGTTTGTATTATTATTATGAGTCTGATGAAGAGACCCGAATAGTCTTGAAAGCTGCTTTTTATTACTATAATTCAGTTAGCCATTAAAGGAAAACTGTCAGGCCAAAAATCCACATGTAACTGGTATATTCTAATTCCTTTCTCTAAGCTCTCTCTATTCATATATTTCCATTATTTATGCTTCCCTCTTATCCTCTGTAAACTTCAAAATAAAAAAATTAATTCCCTCTGTCACTAAGTGATTTTTCTGCTGCTCAATCTCACTCAATAATTGAATATTCATGCTTCATGATACTGTCCTGTGAACTGTCTGCTATGTGACTCATTCACTGCAGACAGAGAAGGCAAGGGAGGAGGAGGAGTGATCTTTGCTGCAGCTTTGAGCTCTTCATGTCATTGTGTGTATCTTAGACATGTGTAGTGTGTGCAGTCTGAGATATTTCTATGTGATAATAAGAACATTTGATTATTTGCTCAGCAGATACACACATTACTTGTCTGCAGGAAAACCAACCTTTATATAATAGAAATATTACAGATAGTACAGTGCAGGACAAAACAACTCCTCCCCCCAGATCAAAGCACAGAGGGGAAGGAGTGAACACAAGCTTGGATGGGTGTGGATATTTAAATAACACTTATACAGCAGCTGGACTAATCGACTGGTAATATAATGGAGAGGACTAATCCAGGAGCTCACTGCAGGATCTGACAATGCTGATAACATGGAAATTACAAATTGTACAATAATGATTCTACATGTTTTTAAAAGGTCTGCCCAGGCACCATTCAAGGGTAATATTAGTATCATACTGAAAAATGACCTGACAGTACCCCTTTTAAAGGTATCAACCTGAGTAGAGAAATTCTAGGTTTGTGATGTAGCAAGACACAAAATATGCATTATACCTGTCAAATTATAATATTGATGGCCTATCACTGCTCTCTTATGTAGAAAAGGTTGCCCTTATTATAATCCAAGGATGCATTCATTACAGCTCTACCATTGCTGTATACGATATTTCAGAAAATGGCTATACTAAACCCTTAAAAGGAGTGATATCTGTAGAGTAAACCCTATTTTTAAGATGCAGCCCCCAAACAGACCAACTGGTTACACTAGGTCCAGTTTTAGGAACCCTTCAACAAACAGCTGACCATTCCAGGGAAAGTCACAGCCAGCAAGGCATTTTCCCTTAATTTGCCCCATGTTTGATAAAAATAGAATTATATAATGGCCATGACCACTATTCATACAGGGTCATCTGTTGTAACAATACCCGCTAGTAAAAAGAGAGAGCCCACCGTTTTTATAGAAGAGGGTCATAAAATTTGATATAGATGAAGTCTATATTCTCTAAAAGAGCCCTTTGATGAATGCAGATTCTAGATTTCTAAACTTCCATGGGCTTGAACCTATAGTTTCAATGGTATGGTTATAATCCTCTACGTCTGGAGGAAAGAAGGTTTAATCATAATCACAGACACGGATTCTTTACTGTAAGAGCAGTGAGACTATGGAACTCTCTGCCACATGCTGTTGTAATGAGTGAGTCACTACTAATATTTAAGAGGGGCCTGGATGCCTTTCTTGAAAACTATAATATTACCAGTTATACATACTAGATTCTTTGATAGGGCGTTGATCCAGGGAATTAGTCTGATTGCCGTATGTGGAGTCAGGAAGGAATTTTTTCCCCCAATGTGGAGCTTAGTGTTGCCACATGGGTTTTTTTTGCCTTCCTCTGGATCAACATGTTAGGCTATGGGTTGAACTAGATGGACTTAAAGTCTTCCTTCAACCTTAAAAACTATGTTACTATGTTACTATAATGGATCTCATTAAAAAATAATTAATGGATTATGGATAAATCATGAGTCTGATTGTGTATGCGTGTCTCTGTCTGTCTGTCTACAATGTAAGTGCTTCTGGTAGGTATACACTGGCAATCAAAAATTATAGAACACACAATTTCCTTAATGTTAAAATCGTTGTGTTGTTCTATCAGATGCTCGTACAATTGAAGCCCTGATTCCCAGAACTTCTGGGTCATAGCGACATCTGCAGCATGATCAGGTCAGCTGATCACTCTGCTGACGTCACATCTCAGTGCCGCATAGGCAGCAGAAGGATGGTGAAAAGTGCTCCACAGGAGCTGAAGACCCCAAAGATATAATGTAATTAGGGCAAGGGGGAGATGATAGGGGGTGTATGAGGAGCAAACGGGGGGAAGTGAGTGGGGGGTATATGAGGAGCAAACGGAGGAGAGCATGGGGGTTGTATGAGGAGCAAACGCTGGGAGAGGATGGGGGTGTATGAGAAGCAAATGGGGGAAGGGTGGTGGACTGTATGTGGACACAGTATGGGGATTTTAGGACACATAATAAGACCATATTTGCACTTTCTTTTTTCACAGTTTATTATTGGATATGTGCACATATAGGCAGAGGTCTGCCATTCTATTGCAGTGGGTGTTGAGAAGCTGGCAGAGTCCTGCTTTTTGACTAGTCTACAGTGCAGTCTCTGGTAGTGACTTTTAAAGTATTTTTTTTTACTGAAACACCATGGCAATTGAGAGTTAGACATTCCTGGTTGAGATAATACAGCCAGTGACTGATACATGTTGACCACGGATTTGGTAGCATACATCAGGAGACAGGTTCACTTTAAGGACAGCATCTGACAAAGAATTTAAAACAAATCAAACACTGCAGATCAACCAAACCAAAGACATTTGCCTTGAAACTATTTATAACAACCTAATTTGTGCCACCAAAAGGCAACAACAGTTGGCAGAAAATGATCTAAATTATCATAGACTATGAGCCCTCGTGGACAGGGTCCTCTCCCCTCCTGTACCTGTACAATTTGATTGTCCATATATATTGTACTTGTCCTCATCTACCCTTTCCAAATGTAAAGCGCTATGGAATCTAATGGCGCTATATAAATAAATAATAACAATAATCCTTTAATCTGTCCAAATACTATGATTTATGGAAAGCTTTACAAATGTAATTATGAATCTCCATAGTTAGGAAGGCATGTAACAAACGTAGATAGGATTATATATGAATTATTAAAACTCTGTAAGCCTATCAATTTATCTACATGCTAGATCGGACTGACCCAACATGACATTGAAGAATCCTCCGGTGGAGCCCAGGTCCTTGGTAGGCCACCGGACAAGAAGTAGAGGAGGCCTGTCAACTGAATATGCCTCCTCAGATACACATTCTGTTGAAATATATTGTGATGCAATAGGTTACCTGCTTCCTGCAATAAAAAGTTAAATTGGCATTCGGTGCACCCGTCACAGGCGGGGTATGATGCCATTGCCATGTGCCAACCCTGACCGCTCCAGATATGGAGCAGCAAGAGGACAGCTGAATCTATTTTAGGCAGATATGATTTGTGAAAGTACTATGTACTGAATAATGTTTGCAGATTAAGCAAGTATGCTTGTGAAAACTTACTGTCACCCGTTAGGTTTGAAGATAGGAGGAAATAGGTTGCTAAATGAAGTTCCTATTTGTAACCTTTAAGTAAGATAATTTCATACTTGTCAGGAAATGGTTATATGTTGTGTAGAATGCTACTGTGCCTGGTCAAGCAATATTTTTGTCTAAACTGCATTTGCCGTATCTATTTTGAAATAGAATCGGTCACTTGCAAATGTAACACAGGTTACAACAAGGGGACCTGACAACTAGCTGCATGTCTCTAATGCATCGACCACGTTACTCAGGCATCTTCCAAATGGGGAAGGCGCCTTAACACTGTGTCTCAGCCATAGGCAAGTTGTATTTCCAGGATTAGTTTTATTATTGATCAACAACTATGTCCTCAATCAATCCAAAAGACTCATAAATATCAAAGCTCAATATTTTTGGAAGTTGAGTGTTTTTTTTAGATTTGGCTATGTTAGGAGGATATCTGTTTGTGCAGGTAACTATTACTGTGCAGAATTATTAGGCAACTTAATAAAAAACAAATATATTCCCATCTCACTTGTTTATTTTCACCAGGTAAACCAATATAACTGCTAGGGATGGGCGAATCTACTCGCTAGGACTCGTTACTCGGCGAGTAGTAAGGGACTCGCAGGACTCGGTACTCGGCGAGTTTCCCAGTGATGACTCGCACGAGTCCAATGCAAATCAATATCAATCCTAGTTTTGTCAGAAACGCTGACAAAACTAGGATTGCCATTGTTTGCATTGGACTCGTGCGAGTCATCACTGGCTACTGTGCCAGTGATAGCAGGGAAACTCGCAAAGTAACTGCTGTTTCTTTGCGAGCCGAGTCCAGCTGTCTTCTCTGTGCAGCTCCAGGGTCCTAGAACCTGCCTGCTCACAGAGATGATGTAGCAGTGCTGAGATTATTCTCAGTCTGCTCATTCCCTGTGCATGTAGCAGAGAGGACATCGCGTTTTGGACTACGTCGGACGGAAGAGGATTTTTTTAATTAAAGATGGAGTCCCTAATGGCTTTTTTTTTATTTCAAATAAAAAAATTTCTCTGTGTTTTTTAACCCTTTATTGGAGATTCTTAGTGGCTGGGTCAAACGTGGCCTGACATTAAGAATCTCGGCTTAATACCAGCTTGTATAACAAAGCTGGTATTAACCCCTTTATTACCCAGCGTGCTACCGCCACCAGGGCCGCTGGAAGAGCGGGGTTCAGCGCCAGAGGATGGCGCTTCAATGAACGCGCCATCTTCTGGGGCGGCTGCGGGCTGCAATTTGCAGCGGGGGGTGCCCAGAAAGCTTGGGCATCCCTGCGCTGCGGATTCCAGCCCTCAGCTGCTTAGCTGTACCTGGCTAGACATAGAAATTGCGCGGAGCCCCACGCATTTTTTTAAAATTATTTAATGAATTTCAGAGTCAGAGTCTCAGAGTCAGAATCTCAGAATTTCATGAAATAATTTAAAAAAAATGCGTGGGGCTCCGCGCAATTTCTATGTCTAGCCAGGTACAGCTAAGCAGCTGGGGGCTGGAATCCGCAGCGCAGGGATGCCCAAGCTTTCTGGGCACCCCCCGCTGAAAATTGCAGCCCGCAGCCGCCCCAGAAGATGGCGCGTTCATTGAAGTGCCATCCTCTGACGCTGAACCCCGCTCTTCCAGCGGCCCTGGTAGCGGTGGCACGCTGGGTAATAAAGAGGTTAGGGCCAGCTTTGTATTATCAGCTGGCCCTAAGCCCGAAATTTATGGTGGTCACGCCAATATTAGACATGACCACCATGAATTTCTATTAAATTGTTTTAAAAAAAACACAACACAAAGAAAATTTTTTATTAGAAATAAAAAAAAAGCCATTAGGGACTCCATCTTTAATTAAAAAAATCCTCTTCCGTCCGACGCAGTCCAAAACGCGATGTCCTCTCTGCTACATCCCCTGTGTATAGATATAGATCTCTATGCACAGGGAATGAGCAGACTGAAACAATCTCAGCTCTGCTACATCATCTCTGTGCACAGACATTCATGTCTGTACACAGGGAATGAGCAGACTGAGAACAATTTCAGCTCTGCTACATCAGGCAGCAGGCGGGCTCTAGGACCCTGGAGCTGGCAGCCAACACAGAGGAGACAGGACTCTTCTCTTATCTGTGCGAGTCAGCGATTACTTACAAAGTAAACGAGCAATGCAAATAAATGACAAAACTAGGATTGCTTCAGGCTGAAGCTTCCGAGACACATCTGCGAGTTGTAAATCTCACACTACTCGCTATTACTCGCTTCCCCATTCATTAACATTGGACTCGCTAGACTCGCAACGAGTAGCGAGTCCTGGGCTCGGACTCGCTAGAGTCAAGCGATTCCGAGTAATTTAGGATTCGCCCATCACTAATAACTGCACAAAATTTAGAAAAAAAACATTTCTGACATGCAAAAACAAAACTCAAATAAATGAGTGACCAATATAGCCACCTTTCTTTATGATGACACTCAACAGCCTTCCATCCATAGATTCTGTCAGTTGCTTGATCTGTTTACGATCAACATTGCATGCAACAGCCACCACAGTCTCCCAGACACTGTTCCGAGAGGTGTCCTGTTTTCCTTCTCTGTAGATCTCACATTTTAGGAGTGACCACAGGTTCTCTATGGGGTTCAGATCAGGTGAACAAGGGGCCATGTCATTATTTTTTCTTCTTTTAGACCTTTACTGGCCAGCCACGCTGTGGAGTAGTTGGATGCATGTGATGGAGCATTGTCCTACATGAAAATCATGTTTTCTTGAACAATACCAACTTCTTCCTGTACCACTGCTTGAAGAAGTTGTCTTCCAGAAACTAGCAGTAGGTCCGGGAGTTGAGCTTCACTCCATCATCAACCCGAAAAAGTCCCACAAGTTCATCTTTGATGATACCAGCCAATACCAGTACCCCACCTCCATCTTGCTGGCGTCTGAGTCGGAGTGGAGTTCTCTACCCTTTACTGATCCAGCCTCTGGCCCATCAAGAGTCACTCTCATTTCATCAGTCCATAAAACCTATGAAAAATCAGTCTTAAGATATTTCTTGGCCCAGTCTTGACGTTTTATCTTATGTTTCTTGTTCAAAGGTGGTCGTTTTTCAGCCTTCCTTACCTTTGCCATGTCCCTGAGTATAGCACACTTTGTGCTTTTTGACACTCCAGTAACTTTGCAGCTCTGAAATATGGCAAAACTGGTGGCGAATGGCATCTTGGAAGCTTCATGCTTGATTTTTCTCAATTCATGGGCAGTTATTTTGCACCTATTTTGCCCAACACGCTTCTTGTGACCCTGTTGGCTATTTGTCATGAAACACTTGATTGTTCGGTGATCACGCTTCAAAAGTTTGGCAATTTCAAGACTGCTGCATCCATCTGCAAGACATCTCACAATTTTTGGACTTTTCAGAGCCCGTCAAATCTCTCTTCTGACCCATTTTGCCTAAGGAAAGGCATTCGCCTAATAAATATGCACACCTTATATAGGGTGTTGATGTCATTACACTACACTCCTCCTCATTACAGAGATGCACATCACCTGATTTACTTAATTGGTCGTTGGCTCTCAAGCCTATACAGCTTGGAGTAGGACAACATGTATAAAAAGTATCATGTGATCAAAATACTAATTTGCCTAATAATTCTGCACACAGTGTAGACTGTCAGTTTCCTACTACTTGTCAATTTGCTGAGAGGCCCTGGAGAGTGCATCCACCTTGACATTCTTCCCAGCCAGAAATGAAGAATGAAGTCAAATAGGGCAAAGAACACAGACTATCAGGCTTGCGGTGGATTCAGCCTCTGGGCCAACTGTAAGTAGGCCAGGTTTTTGTGGTCAGTGTAGATAACAGGAAGCACTGCACCTTCCAGGAGTTATCTCCACTCCACTAGTGCCATCTTGATTGCAAGCAATCTCAGTCTCCAATCAAGTAGTTGCATTTACATGCAGAGAAGGCTTTGGAAAAGAAGCCACAGGTCACCATTCGATAGGTAGCAGACTTCTGAGTGAGGATTGCATGAGCCCCAAAGGAAAAAGCATCCACTTCCAAGAAGAAGTGCTTGTTGATCTCTGGACTATGCAGTGCTGGATCCAAAGAGAAGGCTTGCTTGAGGGCGACAAAAACACTATCTGCTTCGTGAGTCCACAACTTAGGATTCACCCCTTTGCATGTTAAGACCTTGATAGGAAGAACCTGGGAAGAGAAGCATGGAAAGAACTGACTGTAGTGGTTGGTGAAGCCCAGGAACTGCTCAATCTTATTCACTCTGGACAAGGCCACTTGAGAATCACCAACACCTTCTGTACTTCCATTTTCAGACCAGTGTTGGAGATAATGTATCCCAGAAAAGGAAGGGAAGTTTGTACAAAGATGCACTTCTCAAAGTTAGCTAAGAGACAACTTAACCTCTGCATAAAATGATGGACATTTCTCCTTTGTGTAGTGAGATCAGAAGAGAAAAAACAGAATGTCATCCAGGTATCTGACCATACATGAATACAGATGTCCCGGAAGATGTCATGTCATTCACAAATTCCTGGAAGAGCATTGCTTAGCCCGAATGGCATTACCAGGTACTCGTAGGGACCATCACAGATGTTAAAAGCAATTTTCCATTTGTCACCTGAGCGAATATGGAGTAGACTGTATGCACCTCAGAGGTCGTGTTTGTTGAAGATTCTGGAGCCTCGGAGATGGTCAAACAACTGTGGTATAAGTGGCAGTGGATACTTCTCCTTCACCGTGATTTGATTGAGGCCCCTATAATCGATACATGGCTGAAGAGAACCATCCTTTATCTTTACAAAAAAAAAACACTG
The DNA here is from genome assembly GCA_033576535.1 of Allobates femoralis. Lineage (NCBI taxonomy): Eukaryota > Metazoa > Chordata > Amphibia > Anura > Aromobatidae > Allobates > Allobates femoralis. Next base: position 596,849,935 of record JARQOC010000002.1, read on the forward strand.
GCTGGGGAAGAGTATTTCCAGATAAATCCCCTAGCCAGATTCTCTTTAATATATGTGGACCAAACTTAACCTGGGACAGAGCAGGGTAGATTTATCCACGGGAGGTGAGGAACCAGAAAGTAGGTTGATAGGCCATAAGATTGTTCTGTCTGGTGGTAGAGTTTCAGCTTGCTTCTTGCCGAAGACATCCGCGTAGGACCAGTAAGCGGATGTCAGTCTCAGAAAGTTGGATGGCATCACGGGTGGGAGAGTTCAGCGAACAGGGACGAGACATCTCTAGTAACAGGACTGTTACTATCGGAGTACGTCTCCTGATCACAAGTCCAAGACAGGCTCGTGCATCTGAAACCACGGTAGACCCAGAAGCAGGAGGTGAGACAGACCAGGAAGAACAGGGAAGAAGATTTTCTCCAAGTGCAGTATCCTGAACCGAAGTTCCACTTGCTCGGTGATGAACTGGATGGGTTCAGGCAGGGATTTTCCATTCCCAGACGAAATGGTAATCAGCACTTGAAGACGCTGGATGGGAATCTGATGCCAATCCACCACAGCCTGTTGCATAGAGTTCCCGGTGGAACCAGAGACCAGAAAGGCCGACTCAGTGAATCAGACAGAACCACAGTTTATGAAGACTGAGAGATTCAGGAATGAAGAGGACTTGCTCTCACCTAGGATGGAACCAGGTAAGAAAAAAGCAATGTGGCTCTCCAGGTTCTTCATTATGTCCAACTTTTATTTTTAATGGTAAAAACACATCAGGGTGAGGTGCGGTGTATTGGACTCCAGACTGTTTCGAGCACTGTGGCTCTTCATCTGGTCCATCCTGATTAGGCAAGGCTCAATGGGCACAGGTTACAGCAAAGGGAGCTAACAACTAGCAGCATGTCTCTAACGCATAGAGCACGTTGCTCAGGCACCTACCAAATGGGGAAATTGCCTTAAATACTGTGTGCTTTTTAATCTATGGCTGAGACGCATTTCCTGTAGAGTAAGCTTTTATTTTTAATGGTAAAAACACATCAGGGTGAGGTGCGGTGTATTGGACTCCAGACTGTTTTGAGCACTGTGGCTCTTCATCTGGTCCTCCTGATTAGGCAAGGCTCAATGGGCACAGGTTACAGCAAAGGGACCTGACAACTAGCAGCATGTCTCTAATGCATAGAGCACGTTGCTCAGGCACCTACCAAATGGGGAAATTGCCTTAAATACTGTGTGCTTCTTAACCTATGGCTGAGACGCATTTCTAGTAGAGCAAGCTGCCGCTTTAAGGAGCAGAGCATGCCACATGCACGGCCTAAGCGCACTTCTAGGAGACCTGTGTGGCATGCAGGAGGCATCAGACACAACCCGGGCAGATGCTATAGGACCCTTCGAGGAGTGTGTACGCTGTAACTGCCGGGTTCCCTGCTGTAGAGGTGACAGCGCCGTGGCAGGTGTAACAATACGCTAATGGCAGATCTATATGATGTATTTTGCTGAACCTCATTCTTCAAAGTGAGATGAGCTCACAAAATGGCTCTCAATTTTGGAAATAAGTTGTGCCAAGTTGTAATATTATTATTATTATTATTATTTTTTATTTGTAGAGCACCATTGAGTCCATGGTGATTTACATGAGAAAGGATTACATACAAACAAGTTAAAAATACAATGAAGAAACTAACAGTGACAGACTGGTACAGAGGGGAGAGAGGACCCTGCCCTTGTAGGCTTACATTCTACAAGAAAATGTGGAGGGAGACAGAAGGTTGTATGGGAGTCATTATCATCACTAAGTGGAATGACAAGTAATGTATTGTTTTGAGTTGATAGACACGAGGCCCACTAAAGGGCATTAACAGTGTTTGCCTAATGACCAGACCAACAAGGATTTATTGTGTTATTTTACCCACAATTTGCTGTTTTGCTGGATAGGAATATTACAATTTGCTTGTGATCAATTGTCAACCAAGTGCGCTGGGTTGGAGTAAAAGTTCTTCTTGTCCCAGAAAATGATGATCACAAGAGCTATTTCTCCTGAGTTATCACATGTCTTTTATCTATTATATAATTGCCGTAGCGACTTCCGTCGGAGCGGCGCAACTTCCGGTGGCTTTGTTAGCGCGAGCGAGCTGCTTCTCCTGGACTCTCCCCGTGGCCGCGTAGCGGCCACGGCGACTCACGAAGCAATGCCCGCAAAGCGGGCATTGCGAGTCGTTGCAGTCTTGCGAAGCAATGCCCGCGAAGCGGGCATTGCGAGTCGCTTCGCTAACAAAGCCAGGGCTGGCTAAGAGCATGGCGCTGTAGTGTACACCGCTATGGTATACTACAGTCCCATGGCCATACGCTTTACACCTGACAGGCGTATGGCCATGGGACTGTAGTATACCATAGCGGTGTACACTACAGCCCCATGCTCTTAGCCACCCCCTCAGTGCGCCGCCCCTACCCCTAAGTCGCCACCCGCTAAGCCCCGACCACCTAACCCCCGACCCGCAGCATCCTAACCCCCCGCCGATACCCCCTAAGCCCCGCCGCCCGGCGCTGTAGTGTACACCGCTATGGTATACTACAGTCCCATGGCCATACGCTTTACACCTGACAGGCGTATGGCCATGGCACTGTAGTATACCATAGCGGTCTACCCCCTAAGCCACCGCCGCCCTCAGTGCACCGCCCCTACCCCTAAGTCGCCACCCGCTAAGCCCCGACCACCTAACCCCCGACCCGCAGCATCCTAACCCCCCGCCGATACTCCCTAAGCCCCGCCGTCTACCCCCTAAGCCACCGCCGCCCTCAGTGCGCCGCCCCTACCCCTAAGTCGCCACCCGCTAAGCCCCGAACACCTGCGCCGCCCCTACCCCTAAGTCGCCACCCGCTAAGCCCCGACCACCTAACCCCCGACCCGCAGCATCCTAACCCCCCGCCGATACTCCCTAAGCCCCGCCGTCTACCCCCTAAGCCGCCGCCGCCCTCAGTGCGCCGCCCCTACCCCTAAGTCGCCACCCGCTAAGCCCCGAACACCTGCGCCGCCCCTACCCCTAAGTCGCCACCCGCTAAGCCCCGACCACCTAACCCCCGACCCGCAGCATCCTAACCCTTCGCCGATACCCCCTAAGCCCCGCCGTCTACCCCCTAAGCCACCGCCGCCCCTAAGCCCCTACCCCCTAAGCCCCGCAGCAGCCCCGACCACCTAACCCCCGACCTGCAGCATCCTAAGCCCCCGCCGATACCCCCTAAGCCCCTATCCCCTAAGCCGCGACCACCTAACCCCCGACCCGCAGCATCCTAAGCCCCCGCCGATACCCCTAAGCCCCGCCGCCTATCCCCTAAGCCCCCGCCGTCCCCTAACCTAACGCCGCTGTCACCTAAGGCCCTACACCCGAAGCCCCCGCTGTCCCCTAACCTAACGCCCCCGTCGATCACTTACATCCCTTCAAGTCATCTGATCGTCCGTCCGATCCTCAACTCCTCCGTCCGGCCAGGCGTCCTCTTCCTCCGGCCCCGGGGGTCTTCTCTCTTATTTCCGCCATCTTCGCCTCTTCGTCCGGCCTCGGGGATCTTCCACCTCCGACGTCCTCTTCCTTCTCATTAAGATAGAATGGAAGAAAAATCCCCCATTCTACCTCAATGAGATCTCAGGCCCTCTTCTGATTGGTCGCGGTATACTGCCCTCAGCCAATCAGAAGAGCCCCTCAAAACTGAGACGCAGTTCTCATTCAGGTCCGCCTTTTTTTTTACCCATTGACATACATTACCGGTGTGTCGGCGATTTTATGGCCGCCCACCTGGTTCTATTTGTCGGCCCTAAAATCGCGGACACACCGCTAATGCATCTCTATGGGCAGTCAGCCCGATTTCGGATTGAACGCCGACCAATCAGAATTCGAGCTGACTGCCCATAGACATGCATTAGCGGTGTGTCCGCGATTTTAGGGCCGACAAATAGAACCAGGTGGCCGGCCATAAAATCGCCGACACACCGCTAATGTATGTCAATGGGGAAAAAAAAAGGCGGACCTGAATGAGAACTGCGTCTCACTTTGACTTAAAAAAATAAATAAATTAAATAATAAAAATAATAATTTAAAAATAATAAAAAAATAATAAAAAAATAAATAAAAAATATTAAATAATTAAATAAAAATAATAATAAAAAAAAAAAAAAAAAATGCGGACCTGAATGAGAACTCTGTCTCACTCTCCCTTAAAAAAATAAATAAATTAAATAATAAAAAAAATAATTTAAAAATAATTAAAAAAATAATAAAAAAATAAATAAAAAATATTAAATAATTAAATAAAAATAATAATAAAAAAAAAAAAAAAACTGCGGACCTGAATGAGAACTGTGTCTCACTCTCACTTAAAAAAATAAATTAATTAAATAATAAAAATAATAATTTAAAAATAATTAAAAAATAATAAAAAAATAAATAAAAAATATTAAATAATTCAATAAAAATAATAATAAAAAAAAAAAAACAAATGCGGACCTGAATGAGAACTGTGTCTCACTCTCACTTAAAAAAATAAATAAATTAAATAATAAAAATAATAATTTAAAAATAATTAAAAATTAATAAAAAAATAAATAAAAAATATTAAATAATTAAATAAAAATAATAATAAAAAAAAAAAAAATGCGGACCTGAATGAAAACTGTGTCTCACTCTCCCTTAAAAAAATAAATAAATTAAATAATAAAAAAAATAATTAAAAAATAATTAAAAAATAATAAAAAAATAAATAAAAATATTAAATAATTAAATAAAATAATAATAAAAAAAAAAAAAAAAAAATGCGGACCTGAATGAGAACTGTGTCTCACTCTCACTTAAAAAAATAAATAAATTTAATAATAAAAAATAATTTAAAAATAATTAAAAAATAATTAAAAAATAAATAAAAAATATTAAATAATTAAATAAAAATAATAATAAAATAAATAAATGCTAATAATAATGCTATTAATGCTATTAATAATGTTATTAATGCTAATAATGCTATTATTAATGCTATTTATGCTAATAATAATGCTATTAATGCTATTAATAATGCTATTAATTCTATTAATGCTAATATTTATCTTATTAATGGTATTATTAATGCTATTAATGCTAATAATAATGCTATTAATGCTATTAATGCATTATTATTAGCATTAATAGCATTAATAGCATTATTATTAGCATTAATAGCATTAATAATAGCATTAGTAATAGCATTATTAGCATGAATAATAGCATTAATAACATTATTAATAGCATTAATAGCATTATTATTATTATTAATAATGCTATTAATGCTATTAATAATGTTATTAATGCTATTATTCATGCTAATAATGCTATTACTAATGCTATTATTAATGCTATTAATGCTAATAATAATGCTATTAATGCTATTAATGCTAATAATAATGCTATTAATGCTATTAATAATGTTATTAATGCTATTATTAATGCTAATAATGCTATTATTAATGCTATTAATGCCAATAATAATGCTATTAATAATGCTATTAATGCTATTAATGCTAATATTTATCCTATTCATGCTATTAATGCTAATAATAATGCTATTAATGCTATTAATAATGCTATTAATGCTATTAATTATGCTATTAATGCTATCAATGCTAATATTTATCCTATTAATGGCATTATTAATGCTATTAATGCTAATAATAATGCTATTAATGCTATTAATAATGTTATTAATGCTATTATTAATGCTAATAATGCTATTATTAATGCTATTTATGCTAATAATAATGCTATTAATGCTATTAATAATGCTATTAATGCTATTAATGCTAATATTTATCTTATTAATGGTATTATTAATGCTATTAATGCTAATAATAATGCTATTAATGCTATTAATGCTAATAATAATGCTATTAATGCTATTAATAATGTTATTAATGCTATTATTAATGCTAATAATGCTGTTATTAATGCTATTAATGCTAATAATAATGCTATTAATGCTATTAATAATGTTATTAATGCTATTATTAATGCTAATAATGCTATTATTAATGCTATTAATGCTAATAATAATGCTATTAATGCTATTAATAATGTTATTAATGCTATTATTAATGCTAATAATGCTATTATTAATGCTATTTATGCTAATAATAATGCTATTAATGCTATTAATAATGCTATTAATGCTATTAATGCTAATATTTATCCTATTAATGGTATTATTAATGCTATTAATGCTAATAATAATGCTATTAATGCTATTAATGCTAATAATAATGCTATTAATGCTATTAATAATGTTATTAATGCTATTATTAATGCTAATAATGCTATTATTAATGCTATTTATGCTAATAATAATGCTATTAATGCTATTAATAATGCTATTAATGCTATTAATGCTAATATTTATCCTATTAATGGTATTATTAATGCTATTAATGCTAATAATAATGCTATTAATGCTATTAATGCTAATAATAATGCTATTAATGCTATTAATAATGTTATTAATGCTATTATTAATGCTAATAATGCTATTATTAATGCTATTAATGCTAATAATAATGCTAATAATGCTATTAATAATGTTATTAATGCTATTATTAATGCTAATAATGCTATTATTAATGCTATTTATGCTAATAATAATGCTATTAATGCTATTAATAATGCTATTAATGCTATTAATGCTAATATTTATCCTATTAATGGTATTATTAATGCTATTAATGCTAATAATAATGCTATTAATGCTATTAATTATGCTATTAATGCTATTAATTCTGCTATTAATGCTAATATTTATCCTATTAATGCTATTAATGCTAATATTTATCCTATTAATGCTATTAATGCTATTATTAATGCTAATAATGCTATTATTAATGCTATTCATGCTAATAATAATGCTATTAATGCTATTACTAATGTTATGAATGCTATTATTAATGCTAATAATGCTATTATTAATGCTATTAATGCTAATAATGTTATTAATGCTATTAATAATGATATTAATGCTAATAATTATGCTATTAATGCTAATATTTATCCTACTAATGCTATTAATGCTAATAATAATGCTATTAATGCTATTAATAATGCTATTAATGCTATTAATTATGCTATTAATGCTATTAATGCTAATATTTATCCTATTAATGGCATTATTAATGCTATTAATGCTAATAATAATGCTATTAATGCTATTAATAATGTTATTAATGCTATTATTAATGCTAATAATGCCATTATTAATGCTATTAATGCTAATAATAATGCTATTAATGCTATTAATAATGCTATTAATGCTATTAATTAGGCTATTAATGCTATTAATGCTAATATTTATCCTATTAATGCTATTAATAATGCTATTAATGCTAATAATAATGCTATTAATGCTATTAATACTGTTATTAATGCTCATAATACTGCTAATAATGCTATTAATACTGCTAATAATAATGCTATGGCTTATATTATTGCTATTGATGATGCGATTATTATTTAAAAATCTTTAAAAAAACAATAAACATATTTTAGATACCCGATGCATTTGCATCAGGCTAACAGCTATAACTACTATAATCAAATTAATGCACGTTCTAGAATCCCGATGCATTTGCATCGGGCTCACAGCTAGTGACTTTATAAGTACGTTAAGGCCACTTTCATGCATTTAACATTTATAATCTGATTGTAGACCACTTTGTCTCAATCTGCTATGTGTCTCCTTGTCTTAAATCAGTCTCATAAACTGGCCTGGACATTATGGGCCGTATGCAGACATCGAATGTAGAACTTGTGAAATCGCCCTGATATTTTTATAGTGTCAAAAAAAGGAAAAAAATTGAAATAAAAATATGTATTAACCTTCTCACACCAGGGCCTGTTTTAACCTTCCTGACCAGGACAAATTTTACAATTCTGATCGGCGTCACTTTATGTGCTAAAACTTCTGGAATGCCTCAACGTATGTCGGTAATTTTTAGACCTTCTTTGGGACATGTTGTACATCACGTTAGTGGTAAATTTTGTTTGATTGGATTTGCAGTTATTCATGAAAGAAAAAAAAACTTTGACCCCCAAAAAGTCACAATTTTTGAATATTGAATTTTGATGCCCTTAAACCACATACGGTATTTATTAATGATGTTGTGTGATATAACTAAGGGTACCGTCGCACCTGGAGATCTCACCGGTGATTTCACAGGCAATGCCGGGGCGTGGCCTGTCGCCGGCGTTATTGCCAATGCGTCGCCTAATGTAAACGGGCGAGGGCGACACGTCTGAGCGGTCGCCTGGTTTCACATCAGAGCTCTGAAACCAGGCGACCATCCCTGGGCGATGTGTGCTGATCGCCCTGTGTAACATTTCATGAGCGATGTGAAAGGCGACCGCACACATCGCCTACACCATTCCGGTAGGCGTTTCAGGGCGTATGTACTTTCTCTGGCGGTGTGCGTGGATTGGTGGCAGCTCTAGCGTTCTGATAGGTTGTCCTGTTCCTCGGCGCCATGTTTGATGATGTCCAAAGGTGTATTACCCAGGAGCGTACATATTGTACAGTAGCGCATTGATGTCGCCTCTGTGTTTGCGGCTGTGTGCAAAAGTGCAGAGATGTGCCACAAGTGTGTGAACAGAAACGCAATTGCTATTACATCCCAAATAAAGTCTGCATGAGCGCTGTAGTGGCCGCCTTCCTGTATTACATGATGCACAAGCATACAGTGAATCGTGTTGCTTTTGCTGCGCCTCTGGGCCCCCGTCAACATGTGACATATCTCCCATGCGTTCATTCGCCCGAGCATTGTCAATCTTTTGACGCCGCCTTCCTGGTGCTTTCTCTTCCCCTGCAGAATAATCAAAATGGCAGCACCCAGGCGAGCTGCAGTGTGGGGAGAGCCTGAGCTCCTACTCCTGATAGCTACATGTGACGCCAGGGATTACTGGAGTCACCAGCCCCACACCCATCCACGGCTCCACAAGCAGGATGTCCTGCAGAGGGTCCAGAGGTATCTTGAGAGCAGATTGGGGGTTCTGCGCAGCACCAAACAGATCTGCAAAAAGATTGCAGATCTGAAATTTAAGACGCTGGGGCGCATCACCAGACTACGTAACAAGATTGCCCGGATGAGGGGTGAGTAGCCTGACAACATACACATCCCCTTCTGTGTAAAGAATGACATGCAGTCCAGCACAGGCCACTGTACACCCCAACATATATAGGGCCAATGTATGTGAGAGCTTCTTCATGACTCTGCAGCTGCAGGATCATCTTCCTGCTTCATCCACATACACCCTATAGTCCCCTGTAACCTATATGTCTACTTTACCTAGCCACATATTGTCATATGTGTAACCTACCCCCACATTGGCCTATCCTGGCCTTCTTTTAAGCGCACTCAACCTGATGTAATGAACTGCAAACAGCACTGTATAATCAGTCCCCACATATCTGGCCATGTTGTTCTTGTGACAAAGTATGTTGTTGCCTCAACAGGTAGGGACAGTAGCCCGGAAAATCCCCCATCCCCTGCGGGAGGACCACCACCACAGAGCCAAGACAGGTCACCAGGGCAACCGCCGGCAGGAACGCCGCCACATGCCGAAGGAGAGCTGTCGAGTGGGGCCAATTCGGCCCAGTGGTCCCCTCAGGACCCCACAAGCGGCCAAGAAGGTGTGTGTAATGTCAATATTACTCATATATACTGTGCACTATATCTGTCTTTCTTGTTTTTTCCCCTTAATTTGTATGTATGGACCTTTGTTATGGGATAATGAATACACATATGCTGATCTGATTACAGATAACCCCAGGCAAGTGGTGGGCTGGGCAGTAAGCCCCTCACCATCCCCACCCCCCCAAATGGTGGCTCCACAGCCCCCTGGTAAGTACAAACACTTCTACGTAAAAACACACCTGCTATGTGTCCTAAACATGTTGCTGATGTTGATGTTCTGTATCCTCTGTAGGTGGCCCATCCCTGCAGGACCTGGAGGCGGCACATGATCAAGCGGCGGAAAATCTGGCACAATTAAGGCGCCTCATTGAGGCCTATAAACGCGCCCATCCACCCTCTGCCCCTCAAGATGCCCATCGTCTTCACCCCCATGTTTAGTTTTAAAATAAATAAATAAATACCCACGTTTATGGGTTTTGTTATTTAAATTCTATGGACCATGTTGGTCCTGTGTTTTACCATTAAAATGTTTTTGGATACCATTTACTGTTGTACGTGTTTTTTGGAATGAATGTTTAGGTTCAATACTTGTTACCCCTGTAATGGGGTTTGATCTCATACCATTATTAGGTACAAAAGGTTGACACAATACCACAAGTACATCTTTTGTGTGCTGAAAAGTGATTATTGGTCCCAGGAAAGGGATGCATGTCCCAGTATGGTGTACCACAAAGTTATGGTGACCTTATTTCAGATTTAAAGGGGTACATAAGCATTGTGGACATATGTACGGGACCCAGGGACAGCCCTTTGTGGTGACACTGTATGGTGCCTGTGTGTCTTATCCCACATATAAATGTATTGCATTGCACATATTCTGCACACACATGGAGAAGAGAATGTTTAGGTGATAATACATATGGGCCACATAACTGCAAACACACATACTTTCAAGGCTCCAATATTATCCTGATCAAGGAACGCAAGAGTGATTTTATTAGACAACGCAGTAGCACAACACACTTCACATTAAAAGCGCTGTAGAAATTTACTGTACATATTTGTCACGCGAGCGCCGTGTTTTGCCTTGTTGGTGACGTCAATGCAGCTAGAAATAATCCGCGACACATCACACGAGAGTTGACTAAAGCCCCGAGCCTATAGCACATGCATTGCCACATGTAACGATGTGCCGCGGCGAACAGGGACATATTAAATAATGATTGGTGTTTGTTTGGAACCAATCACACGTCTTCAAGGTGTCGCACAACATAATGTTAACACCTATCTCGAGATGGCTCAAAATTACGCCCACATCGCTAATGTGATGGCTCTGTGTGACGCGGAAGCGGCGACCAGCGACTTGGTCGCCCCTGGGCCTTGGGCGACGCTCAGGCAATTTCCGGTCGGGTCGTCGCCCGAGCGTCGCCTAAGTTGTCGCCCAGTGTAAATGGGCGTCGGCGACCTTAGGCGACACGCAAATACTCACGCGCAGTGCATCGCTTGTGGAATCGCCGGCGATATCTCCAGTGTGTGACGGTTCCCTAACATTTCCCACACTTTGCATCAGCATATTTTTTAAACATTTTTTTCGTTATGAAGTTAGAAGGATTAAAAGTTTATCAACTTCTCATTTTTCCAACAAAATTTTACACTTCAAATTTTTATGTGACAGAAATACCCAAAATACCCGAATGTGACACCATTAAAAAAACTGAAACCCTCAAAATGCTCAAAACCACATTCAAGAAGATTATTAACCCCTCAGGTGCATCACAGGAATTAAAGCAATGTGGAAGGAAAAAATGAAAATGTTACTCTTTCCAACAAAAATAATGTTTCAGCCCCAGATTTTACATTTTCATGAGGTTAACAGGAGAAAATAAATAAAATTTGTTGTGCATTTTCTCCTAACTATGTCAATATCCTATATATGGTGGACAACTACTGTTTGGACGTACGTCATGGCTTCAAAGTATAGGAGTGCAATTTGACTTTTGGAATGCAAAATTGTCAAACCCCTGATGTGCCTAAACAGTCAAACTTCTGTTAGGGTGACTCCATTTTGAAAACTACACCTCTCAAGGAATTTATCTAGAGATGTGGTGAAAACCTTGATCCTCCAGGTGCTTCACAGAATTTTATAATGTTCAGCCGTGGAAATGAGAAAAGACATTTTTGCCATAAAAATATTATTTAATCCCAAAATGTTACATTTTCACAAGGTTAGCAGGAGAAAATGGAGCATAAGGCCCCCTTCACATCACGTTTTTTGTGCATCCGTGTCTATCCATTGTAAAACGGATAGCCATGGATCCGATTTGGCCTCCATGTATCCCTATGGGCGTGGATGTGCATGGATTGGACCTTACTGGCATCAGATTGTGTTAGTTTTGTGTCAGCTTTTTCCCGTCCCCAAAATCGGAGAGGGGCCCAAAATATTGGCCTGGCTTGAAAAAAATCGTACAGAAATGGATTTGTTGCTATTTCAAATAACATGGAGCTCTATGGTGACAGATCAAAACAGATCCGACAAAAAAAATTGTATCTGTGAAACGGATCCGATTTGCTGTACTGAGCATGCTGAGAAGCCCTATCTCTGCTAACTGATGATGGATCCGTGGAAAACATGGATCCGTGGGCATCAGTGGCATCTGCTGCACAGATCTGCGCCTGTCCGTGTGATCCTTGAAATTCAAGGATCACCACAGATGCACAAAAAACTTGATGTGAAGGCGGCCTTAGATTTGTTATGCAACTTCTCCTCAGTATGCAGATACCCCTTATCTGGTGGAAATCTACAGTTGTGGTGCACAGCAGGACTTGGAAGGTAAGAAGCACTATGTAACTTTTGGAGTGCAAAATTAGCTGAATGGACAGCAGACACCATGTCTCATTTGCAGAGCCCATGTTGTGCCTAAACAGGGGAAGCCGACCACAAGTGACCCCATTTTGGAAGCTACTCCTCTCATAGAATTTATCTAGAGGTGTGGAGAGTACCTTGACCCCACAAGTGCTTCACAGAATTTTATAATGTTGAACTGTGAATATGAAACAATGAATTTTCCCCAAAAATTAGTCGCAAATTCTTAATTTTTACTGGGGTATCCTGAGGAAATCAACATAAAATTGGTTGAGTACGATGATGATATGTGGAGGAAAACTACTCTACAGGATATGGGGGGGGAGTGCTTTTCGAATTTTGGAGCGCCATTTTAGATTGTAGATCGTTGTATCACATATGAAGAGCCCCTGACATACCAAACAGCAAAAGCCGCCACAAGGGACCCCAATTTGGAAACTACAACCTCTCAGACAATTCCTTTAGGGGAATAGATGGCATTATGAACCCTCCTGGTGATTTACAGAATAGTATAACTTTGGGCTGAGTAGATGTAAAAATATCATGGGTTCCAATAAAACGTTGCTTTGTTTTCAAAAGGGTTAATAGGAGAACACTAATGGTACAATTTATTATGCAATTTCTTCTGAGTCCACCAATACCCCCATATGTGGTTGAAAACTATTTTTGATACACAGTTCAAAGCTCCAAAGGAAGAAGTGCCATTTTGCAGTGCAGGTTTTGCAGGAATGGTTTGCCATAGTCATGCCATTTTACAAACTACACCTCTCAATTAATTCATCTAGGGGTGCAATGAGCAAATTAGCACTACAAGTGTGTTACAGAACGTTATACCATTGGGTGATGAAAAAAATAATTGGACTTTTTGGACTTTTTTCACTAAAATGTTGTTTAGTGCCAAGTTTTTAATTTTTATAAGGGCTTCCTCCTGAGTACCAGTACCTCATATATGGTCAGAAGCTACTTTTAAGGCATAGTGCAAAGTTCAGAAGGAAGGAGAGCTATATTATAGAACAAATTTTGCTGTTACGGTTTGTAGGTGTCATGTGACATTGGCAAAGTCGATGAGATGCCCAATCAGCAGAAACCCCCCCATAAGTGACTCCTTTTACAAACTACACCTTTCAATTAGTTGATCTAGGGGTGAAGTTACTATATTGACATCACAGGTAGAGATGAGTGAACTTTTCTGAACAAGGTTCCCCAATTTCAAATTCGGTACGAACATTGACGATTTGGTTTATGATCAGAAAACCTGAGCAATTTACAAAAATCAGCCAATGCAAGTTTGTTAGAGGAAAAGTTCAAAATTTTATAATGGCACTAAAACTTTCCTTGAAGGTTTAGGACCAAAAAGCTTGCTGGAAGGCCCGGTGGCCTAAAAACTCCACCAACCTAAGGTTGGCTGACTTCATAGTCATTGGGTCTACCAGTTTCTTTCAACATGGTGAATTTAAGTTTTTTTTTAAATTTTATATTCTGTATATATTTTTTAGAGAAAATCTTTATGATCGCATAGGTTCAGCAGCGTGCGAGGCACAGAAAAACATACCGTATATACTCGTGTATAAGCCGACCCGTGTATAAGCCGACCCCCCTACTTTTGCCCCAAAAATCTGGAAAAACTATTGACTCGTGTATAAGCCGAGGGTGGACCCCAGCCCAGGTATACAGCCCCCAGCAGTGTGGTATACAGGTCCCCCCCCAGTGGTATACCGGCCTCCCCAGTGGTAGTATACAGCAGCCCCAGTGGTAGTATATAGCAACCCCAGTGGTAGTATACAGCAGCCCCAGTGGTAGTATATAGCAGCCCCAGTGGTAGTATACAGCAGCCCCAGTGGTAGTATATAGCAGCCCCAGTGGTAGTATATAGCAGCCCCAGTGGTAGTATACAGCAGCCCCAGTGGTAGTATATAGCAGCCCCAGTGGTAGTATATAGCAGCCCCAGTGGTAGTATACAGCAGCCCCAGTGGTAGTATATAGCAGCCCCAGTGGTAGTATACAGCAGCCCCAGTGGTAGTATATAGCAGCCCCAGTGGTAGTATATAGCAGCCCCAGTGGTAGTATACAGCAGCCCCAGTGGTAGTATATAGCAGCCCCAGTGGTAGTATACAGCAGCCCCAGTGGTAGTATATAGCAGCCCCAGTGGTAGTATATAGCAGCCCCAGTGGTAGTATACAGCAGCCCCAGTGGTAGTATACAGCAGCCCCAGTGGTAGTATATAGCAGCCCCAGTGGTAGTATACAGCAGCCCCAGTGGTAGTATACAGCAGCCCCAGTGGTAGTATACAGCAGCCCCAGTGGTAGTATACAGCAGCCCCAGTGGTAGTATACAGCAACCCCAGTGGTAGTATATAGCAGCCCCAGTGGTAGTATATAGCAGCCCCAGTGGTAGTATATAGCAGCCCCAGTGGTAGTATACAGCAGCCCCAGTGGTAGTATATAGCAGCCCCAGCAGCCCCAGTGGTAGTATACAGCAGCCCCAGTGGTATACAGCAGGCCCCCAGGGGGTACCCAGCAGCCCCCTGGGGGTACCCAGCAGCCCCCAGGGGGTACACAGCAGCCCCCTGGGGGTACACAGCAGCCCCCTGGGGGTACCCAGCAGCCCCCAGGGGGTACCCAGCAGCCCCCTGAGGGTACCCAACAGCCCCCAAATTTTGGGCTGAAAAACTCGGCTTATACACGAGTATATACGGTACTTTATTGTAAATAAAACACACAAACAACCGCTGTCACCCATTTATTGAGCCAAAACATATTCTCCGATGATAATCCACAGTGATGTCCAGGCACAGCTACATGCAGTGAAACCATTAGAGTGTCTGCACACCGCAGCATGTTGTCACCCCTCCGTGCGTACATTGGTCAGATTATGGACCCCTATGTAGTGTTCTAAATCCTGTAAAGACTTACAAATTGACAAATTGACCCCTCTCCCCCTTCATTATGTATTAATGTCCCCCATTCTGCTATATAAGGTTTCCATCCTGCTATATATGGTCTCCATTCTGCCATATAGGGTCCTCCTGGTATATATGGTTCACCTCCTGGTATATGGCCCTTATCATGGTATATATGGTGGAGGAATGGGTCTTCTCCTCTCTAGCAACTGCATCTTCAACTCAATTCCTCCTTCTCCCTCCCTTATCCTCTCATCTTTTGAAGCACACTCTGTGTTTATCTACTCTCCTTCCAACCTACAAGTGGCAGTCATTTATCGACCACCAGGTCCGACCACTACCTTCTTTGACCAATTCTCCATCTGGCTCCTATACTTTCTATCTGATGACATTCCCACCATCATAATGGGCGACTTCAACATCCCCATCCACACCCACCAGTCAACAGCCTCCAAACTCCTGTCACTTGCCTTATCCTTTGGCCTCTCTCAATGGTCCTCCACAGCCACCCACACAGATGGACATACACTAAACCTCATCTTTACCCACCTCTGCTCCCTAACTAAACCCACAACCTCCCCTCTCCTCCTCTCTGACCACCATCTACTTACCTTCTCATCCTTGTCCTCCTCATCTGCCAACCATGTCCCCCAACTCGCACACCCTTGCCGAAACCTCACACATCTCGACACTCACACACTCTCCAATGCCATTTTACCACTATCATCCATATCCTCACTCCATGACAAAGATAATTCCACAGCTTACTACAACTCTACACTCACATCAGCTATTGATGCAGTTGCCCCTCTCATTTATGGCAGAACACGACGAATCAACAGACAACTCTGGCACACAGATACCACTAAAAATCTGCATCGAGTGGCTAGGGTTGCAGAGCAGCACTGGAAGAAAACACACTCACAAGAAGACAACACAGCATTCAAACAAGCACTTCTCAAATTCAAGTCAGCACTCACCACCACTAAACAGAATTACTTCATTACCCTCATATCCTCTTTGTCCCACAACCCAGGCAGTTATTCAACACATTTAACTCCCCCCACTGCCCCCTCCTACTTCTCGTATCTCTGCAGAAGACTTTGCAACTTACTTCACCAACAAGATCGACCAGATCAGACAAGTCTTTGCTACCCAACCACCACAACCCCCATGTATACCAGACCACTTCCCTCCTCCACTAACACTCCTCCCTCCATCACTGAAGGAGAACTCGCACACCTCCTCTCCAGATCCCACCTCACCACCTGTGCACTGGACCCCATCCCATCTCACTTCCTACCCAACCTCACCACCACACTCATCCCAGCCCTAACCCACCTCTTCAACCTATTACTAACTTCTGGTACCTTTCCTTCTGCTTTCAAACACGCAACAATTACACCTATCTTAAAGAAGCCATCCCTTGACCCCACTTCTACATCCAGCTACCGGCCCATATCTCTGCTCCCGTTCACTTCCAAACTTCTCGAAAAGCATGTGCACACTGTACTCTCATCCCATCTCTCATCCAACTCTCTCTTTTTTTTTTTTTTTTTTTTTTTTAACAATTCAAATTTTTATTGGCAAAACTTTTCAGAATTTACAGAAGATAAACATTAGAAGGAAAAAAAGGGGAGAGGAAGGAGAGGAAAAAAGGTACAGGGAATAAGCAGGTCAAATAAATTATCATAACGATATTCCAGGCAGGAATAATGATTGAGAGCTGTAAAACAGTGTACAAAATCAGAAGTTTACAAACACATACAATGTTTTCTTATATCGTAAGTACAACAATATTGTTAAGAGGAGTGAAAAGAAGGATGCAAGTTTGAGGCAAAGGGGGATGAGGTCCACGGGTCCCACCAGGTCAGAATCCTATTTTTCTTTGAGAGCGTGTCAGCTGCTGTGATTTCGTGACAAAAATGAAGGTTGACTTTGGCTATAAGTTCTGCTCTGGAGGGAACCGAAGATGATTTCCACTGGTTGGCCAAACACTGTTTAGCCGCAATCAAAATGTTTGAAATCATTGGTTGAAGGGGGAAGGGGTAGTCTATCAAAGAAATGCCTAGTATTGCTAATTGTTTGGATAATGTAAAGGGGAAGGGATCGATCGCAGCCAGCAATGACTCTACCTGCTTCCAAAAGGCAGACACATGTGGGCATTCCCACCATACATGTCTTAAGGAGCCAATACTACCACATCCCTTCCAACAGAGTGGAGAGGAGGATAAGTGAAATTTGGCCATTTTTACAGGGGTCATATACCACTGGAGCTGTATTTTCCTTGATAGTTCAAGGTGAGCTATACAAGATGAGAATTTGGATGGGTGAGTCATCACATACTGCCAATCTTCAGATGTGGCCTAAAAGGATAGCAACGATTCCCAGGAGGACATAAATTGGAGTTTCTGACATGTGTCATTACATAGTAGGGATTTGTATAAAATCGAAAGGCCATGTGACATTTTATTCCCCGGTTTAAAGAACTGGTGAGTAGGAGAATCTATTAGGGCTGGAAGATTGCTAAATAGATGGTGATTGTGTAAAAGGCTACGGAGTTGCAAGTAAGCAAATAATGCCGATTCAGGGATGAGATATTGTCTTCTTAAGGCTAAGAAGGTTTTTATTTCAGAGGAGTGAAAGAGGTCAACTACCCGCTTCACCCCCCAGTTCACCCAGGGGGATATGTTCAAATTGGGTACGACACATGCAGCAGATTGTAGTGAAATATATTGGGCTACAGAGGGAAAAGAGGAGGGGCATTTCGCAGACCAGACCCCTATTGCAGCCGTCATGGAGCGGAGGGGGATGTGCAGAACATTTGAACGAAGCAGCTGAGCTTCCAATAGCAACCTAAGGGACCTCCTGGGTGCATAATAAGATTCGATCGTGAGCCAGGGAAGGGAAGTGTCTCCACTCCACCAGCTTCCGATAGGGTCCAGAAGAGCAGCTTTGTGATAGAGAGCTATCCTAGGTGAACCCAGCCCCCTCGGCTATAGGGTAGAGACATAATATGGCGTTTTATTCTATGCGGTTTTTTGTTCCAGATAAAATTATCGATTATGGTTTGAAATTTGGATATATATTTAGTAGGGAAAGACAGAGGGAGACATCTAAATAAGTAAATGAGTTTAGGTAATAGAATCATTTTGGCGGTCTGGATTCTCGCCATCCACGAGACTGGAGCTTTAGAGAAATTATCAATCTCTTTATTTAGTTCTGCGGTAACCAGCTCGGAGTTGATGCGAACTATATCAGCCAGGCGCACCAATTTTATCTCTAGGTAAGTGAACCCCCCAGAGACCAGATGAAAGGGTAAAGGGACTGTATTTGAGTTTGCATTTGGAGGGGTAGAAAAAGAGGAAAGAGGGTGGATTTAGTTGAATTAAGTTTATAAAACGATGCTTCTGAGAAGTCCTGCAGGAGGGAGGAGATCGCCTCCAATGTAGACAACGGGTCAGTGCAAGTGAATACCACGTCATCTGCATATAGTCCAATTTTATATTCAGAATCTCCCACAGGAATGCCTCTTAAGGAGGAGGATTGTCTGACTATAGCAGCAAGAGGCTCCATGACCAGAGCGAAGACTATGGGGGAGAGGGGACAACCTTGGCGCGTACCATTAGATATTTGGAATGTCCGTGATGCAAAACCTGAAGTTCTTACAGAGGCACAGGGGTTGGAGTAAAGCGCAATAATAGCCCCAGAGATCAGACCTGTAAGGCCAAACCTCTCCAAGGTGTTCTGTAAGTACCCCCAGTGTACCCTGTCGAACGCTTTTTCGGCGTCAAGGGACAGGAATACACTGGGGAGGTGGCCCCTCTCCGCCACATCCAGCAGGTCGATCAGACGCCTCGTGCCATCTCTTGTCTGTCTCCCCAGCACAAACCTAACCTGATCAGGATGGATGAGGGAGGGAAGGACAGCCATGAGTCTGTTGGCCCAGAGTTTGGCATATATTTTGATGTCTGTATTGAGAAGAGCTATGGGGCGGAAGTTGCCCGGGGAGGTGGGGGCCTTTCCTGGTTTTGGGAGAGTAGCGATGGAAGCTTTGAGTCCCTCTGCCTTAACAGAGCTAGAGATGGACCAAAAGTCAAACAGGCGATGTAGATATGGGGTAAGAATTGGGAGAAATTGGGCATAATAGGAAAAAGAGAACCCATCTGGTCCCGGTGCAGTTTTTTTCTTGGATTCTTTAATAATTTGGGAAATTTCAGAGTCCTGTAAAGGGGCGTTTAAAAATGAGAGTTGTTCAGGAGAGGCTTTGGGAAGGTTCGCCCTGTCCAAGAAGGCAGAAATAATATTTTGGGAAGGTTGAGGGGTGGAAGGGTCTCTATTAAGGTTATAAAGAGAGGAATAATAGGATGCAAATTCATCCGCAATATCGATGGGGTTATAAACCCGAGAGGAGTCTGATTTGGTCAGAAATGGGATTCTAGATTGTAATTCTTTCTTTTTGACGCGCCTGGCTAATAATGCACCCACTCGGTCACCCATAGTATAAAATTTAGCCCTTGATTTCCTGAGGATATTTTCAGATTTCTGCAGTAAGAGCTGACGAACCTGAAGCCTCACGGCAGTAAGCTCAGATAGAATTTGCTGTGAGGGAGCTTGTTTATGGCGAGCCTCCAGATCCGCCAATAGAGAAAGGGCATCCTGGAGGGTTTTGGTATATTTGCGTTTATTGGTAGCTGCCATTTTAATGAAGAGACCCCTGAGTACCGCCTTATGGGTAAACCACAGATTATCAATCTGCGTTTCTCCATTGTCGTTCAATAAGAAAAATTCCCTGAGGGACTCCTCAACAAAAGATGAGTTGGATTGGTCCACTAACAAGTGGTCGTTTAAACGCCATTGTGAAGGAGGAGTAATGGCCAGAGGGTCCGCTAGGGAAACAGAAACTGGGGCATGGTCCGACCAGGAAATATTACCTATTGTTGCAGAGATGTAATGTGGTAGGGCAACATCGTCAACTAGCACAAAGTCAATCCTGCTGTAGGATCCATGCCTCGGTGACATATATGTGAAGTCCCTCTCACCGCAGTGGAGGTACCTCCATATATCATGCAGATTAAATGAGTGAACAAGAGGGCCAATTTCCCCCCTAGAAGTTGATGGGGAAGAACAGTCTAGAGACTTAGACATAGGAATGTTATAGTCTCCAGCAATTAGTTTATAGCCATGTTGTATGTCACTCATGATCTGGAAGAATTTTCTCAAGAATTTGAATTGGCCAGAGTTGGGAGCATATACAGACGCAATAGTATAGGGTACATTATTTATAATACAGAGAATTATTATAAATCTGCCTGATGGGTCCGGTATCGTCCTTACTAATTGAAAAGAAAGAGATTTATTGAGGAAGATAGCCACTCCTGCCTTTTTTGAGTTATTATTAGCAAAATACTGGTGTGGATATGAACCGCATTGCATTCTCGCATTATCTCGTTCAAGAAGATGCGTTTCCTGTAAACAAATTATATGTTGATGAGATTTGATTAATTGGCGCTATACTACCGACCTCTTACCCGGTGAGTTAAGGCCGTTTACGTTAATAGAGGTTAAGGAGATACTCATGGCTCGGAATCAAGAAAAAGTTAAAAGAGAAAAGAAAAGGAAATGTCCAACAGGTAAGGGAAAAAACTATCCCAAAATCAGTGGACTAAATAGTCAACGGGAAAAGTGGAATCAGGAACCTGCAGCTTTATGTCCCTTCATGCGACCTCCCAGTCAGGGCTGATGTGAGGCTTGTTGTGCTTCCCAGATTTAGATCTTGAGGAATTTGCAGAGGCAGGGGAACCCGGTGGTTTCAGACCCCATTGGGTCAAATATTTTGCAGCCTGAGGTGGAGTTAAGCACGTTGTCATCGCACCATCTTTTCTGATCAGTAGTTTTGTGGGGAATCCCCAGCGGTAAGGGATGCCTTTGTCTCTCAGAATCGATGTGTAGGGGGCAAAGGCCCTGTGAAGAGCCAATGTCCCAGGGGACAGGTCTGGGTATACCGCGATGTGGGTAAATCGGTCTTCCAATGTAGGATTTCCCCTCAAAGCCGTGAGAAATTCCTCTTTGATTTAAAAAAAATGCACTCGTGCCAGCACGTCCCTAGGGAGCGAGGGGGCCAAGCCAGCTGGTTTAGGAATGCGGTGAATACGATCTATAACAACAGTCTGCTTGTTGGTATGTGGGAGTGCTGCCATGATAAAATGTTGTAGGAATGGCTTTAGATCTGGTGCTGATATAGCCTCCTCTATCCTCCTCAGTTTTATATTGTTGCGTCTAGACCTATCTTCTAGGTCTAGGGTTCTGTATTGTGTTTTGGTTGCCAGGGTTTGCAGGGAGTCATGAGCGTCCTATAGCTCGTTGTGTGAGGCCACCAGCTCCTCCATTTTGCGCTCCAGCCTGTCTGTACGGCTGCCTAATTCCTCCACCTCTCCTTTCAGGTCCGCCATCATATTGCGCATATCGGCTTGGAGGGATGATCTGAGTTCCCCCAGCATGGATTTGAGGAGAGCCGCTGTTACTGGGGCCTCAGAGCCTAAAGCAGCCACCCCCGCAGCTCCAGCAGATATAGCAGGCTGGGAGTTTCTGCGTGCAGCGCGGGCTGCCCTGGGAGAAGCAGGCGCCATCTTCTCTCCCTGGGAGGATTGGAGGGGGGCAGCAAAAAAGTCTGCGATGCGCCTATTGGGGTCGCGGTAGCCGGCCTTGGTCTTCCCCATACACTCACCGGGGGGTCCGCAATCGGTGCCTGAGGTCTGGGAAGGCAGCAGGTAAGCAGGGATGACGTTTTGTGCCGTTTGTTGGTTCCTGGGCACGGAGCTCCCGCAATGTGTGACCTACTCCATGAGCTGTTAGGCCACGCCCATCCAACTCTCTCTTTGACAACCTTCAATCCGGCTTCCGCCCTCACCACTTCACTGAAACTGCCCTGACCAAAATTACTAATGACTTATTTACGGCCATAGCTAACAGACAGTTCTCCGTCCTCCTCCTTTTAGACCTGTCCTCTGAATTCGACACAGTCGACCACTGCTTCTTATTACAGGCCTTCTCTTCCATTGGTATCACTGACCTTGCCCTCTCCTGGATCTCCTCCTACCTTTTCAACCACACATTTAGTGTCTCCCACTCCCACACAATTTCCTCACCTAATCCCCTCTCTATTGGGGGTCCCTCAAGGCTCTGTCCTCGGGCCCCTTCTTTTTTCAATCTATACTCTTGGTCTCGGATAACTCATGAAGGCCAATGGCTTCCAGTATCACCTGTACACTGATGACACTCAGATCTACCTCTCTGGCTCAGATGCCACCTCTCTGCTGTCCAGAATCCCAGAGTGTCTATCAGCCATATCCTCCTTCTTCTCCTCCCGCTTCCTAAAACTCAATGTAGACAAAACCGAACTCATCATCTTTCCTCCATCTCACACACCTTACGTACCAGACTTATCTATCACAATAAATGACATCACACTGTGCCCTGTACCTGAAGTCCGCTTCCTCAGAGTAACCCTTGACTCTGCCTTGTCTTTCAAACCGCACATCCAAGCCCTTGCCACTTCCTGCCGCCTCCAACTCAAAACTATTTACAGAATCCATCCCTTCCTCAACCCCCAATCTGCTAAACTACTAATGATTGCCCTCATCATCTCCCGCCTCGACTACTGCAACCTCCTTCTCTGTGGCCTTCCTGCTAATACTTTTGCACCACTTCAATCCGTCCTTAACTCTGCTGCCCGACTAATCCACCTCTCTCCTCGCTATTCCTCCACTTCTCGCCTCTGCAAATCCCTCCACTGGCTCCCAATTCACTAGCCATCGACAATCTGCCCCCCCCCCCCATATATCTGTGAACCAATCTCCCGATATCATCCAACTCATAATCTTCAATCCTCCCGAGATCTCCTTCTTTCCTCCACACTTGTACGTTCCTCATCTAACTGCCTGCAGGACTTCGCCCGTGCATCCCCCATCTTCTGGAACTCTGCACCCCATCACGTCCGACTGTCCCCTACACTAGGAACCTTCAAGTGGAACCTGAAAACCCATCTCTTCAGAACAGCCTACAACCTGTAATGACCACACTACCACTGGACCCGGCGCTCCACCACCATCGAACCCGGCACTCCACCACCACTCGAGCAGACCCAACCTACTGTCTCCCTCTCCATTGCCCTGTATAATGTAAGCCCGCAAGGGCAGGGTACTCTCTCACCTCTGTATCAGTCTGTCACTTTGTTCATTGTATTTTTAACTTGTCTGTATGTAACCCTTTCTCATGTAAAGCACCATGGAATGAATGGTGCTCTATAAATAAATAAAAATAATAATAAAATATATCCCCTATTCTAGTATATATGGTCTTCCTCCTGGTATATATGCTCCTCATCCTGGTATATATTGTCCTCCTCCTCCCGTAACCATAGTCCTCCAATAATTATAATGTACCCCCATATTCCTTCATATATTATAGTGTACTCCAATAGTCCTCTATGTGTTACAATGCATCCCCTACTCCTCCATGCATAAGGTGGCCCCCATAGTCCTCCAATTATTATAATGCACCCCCATGTTCCTCCATATGATATAATATATCTCCATATATTATAATGCAGCCCCAATAATCCTCTGTGAATTATAACACACCCCACATAGTCTCCCATGCATAAGGTAGTCCCTATAGTACTCCAATTATAATGCACCCTCACATCCCTCCATATGTTATAATACAGCCTCATTTCCCTTCATACATTATAATGCAGCCTCAGATCCCTCCATACATTATAATGCAGCCTCATATCCCTCCATATACTGTGTAATAATGCACCTCTCCCCCCATAGTCCAAATGTCACCGTGTACTCACTGATTAAAAAAATTAAATAAGTAGTCACCTCTCCTCGGTTACCCCACTGCTCAGGTCTCCGTGCGAGCGCCCTGCACTCTGCACAGCTCAGCACAGTGGCATGCTGTAGTGACATCACCGCACTCCACTTCACTGAAACGTCATAGCGCAGGCACAGCGGGAGAATAATGAAGGAGGGAGCGGATAATGAAGCACTCCCTCTTTCATCATAGCTTTGTGCGATGCTGGGAGGAGGGGGCCACGGGTGAGAGGGGCTCGGCACCCCTAATTCATGGGTTCCATACAGCCACATGGTCTGCTGCTCAGTGAGCTGGATGTATGTCTTCTGAAGCAGGTGCTGGGGTCAGCGAGCCCCTGGACTAAGGCCCAGTCATGACACCTGTGCCTGTGATTGTTACGCCCCTTATCATATAACAGTATGTTAGCGAGTATAACTAATATTACCAAGCACTTTTTAAATAACCATGTCATACAACCATATTAGTATCCTTATATATTAGTGCTAAAGAATGCATAATATTAGAACCAGCTGTATCACTTTCATATAATGTTTGTTATGGGTGGAATGGCAATGACTGATCTGGCCGGGACAGAAATGTGGATCCACTGGACCAAAGATCACAGGCTTACCCTGGATTAGCATGACTAATGGCCAGCTGGGTATTCACCAGAGCTTGTTATGGTGAGTTTGGACTTGGCTGCCAACAGACACCAGGTACCACTCCAAAGCAATCCCTGGATCCGCAGAAACTCACACTTAACAGAAACTGGCAAGATGGAGTAGGGCATCTACTAGGACAGGATCAGGATAACCAGCAGGATGATAGCTGATACAGGTACAGATTGGTTCAGGCAGGAAGAAAGGTTCATGAACACAGGTAGGCACTGGAATAAAGGAACGAACTGAAGAACACAGGCTTGCACCAGGACTCAGGAACATATACAGAATACAGGCTGGTACAGGAACACAAAAATGGATGCAGGAACACAGGCTGGTACCGGGACACTGGAACGCATACAGGAACTCAGGCTAGTACTGGAACACACAAACAAAATCGTAACTCAGACATCAGGCTAGAACCAGGAATGGAATAGATACAGGCATTGGGCTGGAAACAGGAACAGAATTGGAACTGAAGCATCGAGCTGTAACCAGGAATGGAATTGGAACTCAGACATTGAGCTGGAACCAGGAAAGGAACAGGAACTCAGGAAGGGATCAGGATAATAGAGCAGGTTCAGGCACTCAGAACGGGCTCAGGTACAGAATCAGAAATGGATCATGTGAGCACTGAATCTGGAACATGATCCAGCGACCAGAAAATGAGCCAGCATCCATGAGGCACACAAGCTACTTAGAAGTAATGTTGCACAAGCACCTTCCAATATGGGCAGGTGCTTTAAATACTTGGTACTTCCTAGCAGTAATCTGAGGACACATCAGGTGTCACCTGGAACTCCCCAGTAATAGGCCGGGAACCCAATGAGTGACTTACCTGGCACATCACAATAATAAGCTGGCAGCACATCAGATGGAGCCTAATTACAAATCAGAAATAGTAAGTTATAAAGTGATTTTTCTCCACTATACAGTACAGTTATTAGGTCAGAGAAGGATAATTAGAATACTACTAGGAAATTGCAGGGACAGATAGCCATAGGTTTGGGGGCAAAAAGTAGCCGACAGGTTCCCTTTAAAAGAGAGTAGACCAGATGTAACTCTTAGTAATTATGTCGATATGCACCATCTTGTGTTATGAAGGGAAAACTACACTGTAACTATATGCTGACTTAATACAGTGTCCAAGTCCCATACACCATTGATAAGTGCTGTGCTTTTTAAGTGGGACCTCCCACTAGGACCAAAAAAGTAGAATATCCAAAAATCCCAGGCAACAGAGGATAATCCCTAAAAAAATCAGAGCTTCATTCCATAGAATTAAAAAATCACAACAATAGTAAGGCAAGTTGATGCTTCAGCCATATCTGACCTTTCTGAACCGGACTGTGCTGTATAGCTGTGAATTCAGCATTGGAGTGAGGTGAAGCACTTGTTTAATGTTCTCCCTTTTACTTCTCCGTAGAGATTAAAAAGAAGTGTAACCAGTCATAAAGAGGAGATTTTATAACAAGGTGCTGGCCTTGTGTGCCACAGCCCTAAAGACACTGGTTAATGTTAAATAGTAATATTATCAATAGTGACACCGTATGTAATGTGTTTATATGTGAAGTGTGAATGTGGCCCTCTAGTGGCTGTTTTTTCTACTGCTCCCTGGTGTCCAGAATAGGCAGGAAACAGTTAATCTCTGTAGGTCTCCCACAAGAGGAGGGGCAAGCATCAATAGATAGACTGACTCCAATTTAAAGTAGTGAGAGAGTAAGGAGTTAACTGTACCTGTGGGAGGTATACTAAGAGGTGGGCCAGCATTTGTAATTAGGTCTGAACCTCAGGAACAGAATAGAGCATTTGGGAAGGACTCCAGTTCGGGACGGGCATTGTGTCACCCTGGTCTGTGGTTGTGACTACCAGGCCCAAACTCTGTGGAAGATCCCCGAGTTGTGACTGACCCTATGGTACCTGTCCTAAAGGAGGTTTGACACAGAGTTGGAGGGAAAGGGTTGGCACACGATCAGCGGAGAACGAGAACTGTCTGACAGTGGTCTAAACTGTTTCACAAAATGGGTCCCTGTGGGTGGGACGAGACCAGAGCCATGCAGGACTTTTTGAATTTATCATGTGAGGCCATGGTGTCAAACAGTGAGGAGGAGGACTTACAAGTAACTGCAGTGGTATCGGGAACAAGGGAGCGTCAGCAACAAAATTACACATTGAAGTTAAAAGTACCGTATCAGAAACATTTAAGCATTGTGCCCTTAGTGAACATGTACCAGAAACACTGTGTGTGATTGTTAGCAAAGAAATGTTGAAAAAGAATATGAGGATCTTTGTATAAGTCTTCCCTCATGAGAAACCATAACCAACCCTTGCATTTTGGAGATGGACAGGGCGCAAACTATTGAAGGAGAGCTGTCTGGAGGCAGGACGCCACTCTTGCCCACGACTAATGCCCCATGCCACCCCAGGGGCTCCAGAGTGAAATAAAATGTTGTTTTTTTGTCTTTATTTTGAATTTCTATTGCAGAGATATTAGCAGTCAATGTATTTGGCCCATAGTGAGTTTATTTTTCACTGGGGGTGTGTACTTCTTCTCCCTGTATGATGTTGACCAATCATAAGCAGGCAGCAACACTGAAAAGGAAAAAAAGAATACACCCCCATCAAAGCTCAGAACAGACATTTGAGTGTGAGATATTTAAGGATACAGCTCTGATCTCCTGATCTAAGTGCCTGCATGAGTCCATGTGGGGGGGAGGGGCAGTGCAGCAAAGTTTAGCCGTGTCACATTACAAATCCTTTGAAGCTATTGTACGGGTGTGTACTTCTTTCCCGCAGTGTGTTGCAGCCGGATTATTATTGGTCAGAGTCACAAAGTGGAAGAAGTACATGCTCCCAGTGAAATTTCTCTGGTAATACCCTCTTGGACTTAAACTGTTTAGGTGCCAAATACACTAGTATCTTAAAAGATAGGTGAAATAAAAATAAAACAAAAAAAGTTCAATTCTCCCCTGCAGTGCCTATTACTTCATGTTTCTACTTCAACGTGAACAATTTGGTGAAAGGTTCTCTTTAAACAAGACAGACATAATCTCCTTCCTCCCAAACTTTGCAAAGGAAATGTCAAAAAATATATTTGAATGATAAACACATATCTAAGGTCCATAGGCGCACCCAAGGGGGGGGGCCTACGTGTCTGGACACCCCCCTTTGGACGGCCTCTAGCTTTATTTTTTTGCATGAATTAACATGACATGAGAATTTTGCCATTTTCTTTGTAACGCTTCGTAAACGAGTAAACTATAGTAGGCGTAAATGCCAAGTAACACTGCTGTGACAGACCTTTTTTTCTGCAAATAACTAGTGTTTTAGAAAAAAATTAATTACTACGCAATGTTATTCCTATCATAGAGGCACAACAAATAAGACCGTTTTCGTGCAGTATTAAGCATTAATTAGGTATTCAAATTTACAAAAATCGCTTGGCTTTTAGGGGAGCTTCGCTCCCCCAAAGCCCCCACACCGGGGGCTTTGCCCCTCAGAACCCCGCTGGGGGTGACACCCCCTTTCAGGGCCGGTGTGTGTTTCTTGGACCCCTACCTTGGGAAATTTCTGGGTGCGCCACTGCTAAGGTCTAAGCTGCTATTGCAAAGTATTTGAAATATTGAAGATGGATGTTGACATCCGAGATGTTGTGAACCTCATCTTAAAGTGATGTTCCAAAAGGGTTGTTCCATTGGAGACCCACTAGTTTGTTCATCCAAAAAGTGTCAATATTTAGCTACCCAATCAACATAAAGGATATTTTATATGTGGTGAATACCGTATATAAATTGTTGTTTTGCAGAGACTGTGAAACATTTCACAAGCCAGGTGACAGGTCAGCGTATTGATCAGAGGCCTTTTATTAACTGTAAAACCAAAGCAGTTATCTACAAGGCCACATGTATATGAGGAAAAGATTACATAGGCAAAACTATCTGTGAATTCAGGATGAGTGGGTGAATATGTTATCAATGAACAAATGTGAACTGCTGAGGTTATCAGATTCATGGTTATTGATTTAGCTAAGAATTCAAGAAGAGTTGATGATCTCAGTAAGAAGTTGCTACAGACAGTACAAGTGGATTTTTCAGCTACAAACAGCAGTAGGTTGTCTTAATGAGCAGATTAATTTCAATTTTACAACTAGCCCCCTATATACCACACTCTGTCCACCTCCCAAAGCCCCACCCAATACTGTGAATCTACTATGGAGGGTGCCCTTAGGTGCATATGCTTAGATGTTTACTATTTTCTGAATTAAATCATTTAAGCTTGGTGTATCCTTTTTCTAGATCATGCTCTTCTTTGATCGCACCTCCAGGATGATGTCCATTATCTATTCTGGATACATGGAAATATTTATGTATCTTTGTTTTTGCCTCCTTTTGGTCAACACATTAATATCCAGCCACTGATATCTGATACACCTAGATAAACCTGTGAATAATACATCTATTTAGCGCTGTTGAGCGTCAACTTGTTTGCAGCCCTTACCATGGTGGTCCATGCCCAGAGATGGAAATAACTGGCAGTAAACTTCCCCCTTCAGCTGACATCAGATGCCAAATTTAAGGGGGTACTAGGCTCACTTAAATATTTGCATGCTGTGCTGAGAACGATACATACTGCCAGCAGTTTTTATCAGCATTGCTGCACTTTGCATGCAGTTTGACATCTTCCCCATTTGGTTCTGTATCCCATTGCTGGGCTTCCTGCACATTCTCCTGATGAGCCATCTCTACATCAGGACAAGGGAGGACAAGGGAGGACAAGGACAAGGGAGGAAAGGGGCTTATGTTTGTTTAGTGCTACACAATTGGATGCTGGTTTTGTAAAGTCGGCTTCACACCACGATTTTTTGGGTCCGGCTCCATCCGGTGTGAACCGGACAGACCCGGATCCAATTTTGCCCCCTATGTATCCCTATGGTGCCGGATTGTACTTATTTGGAGACCAGTTTTGTTGCTTTCCGGCTGGATCTGGCTGTGTTCGTTTTTGGCCTCGGATACAAAATCGGCTCCTTGCATTTTTTGTGTCCTGTGGCAAAAACTAACAAAGCCGGATCCTCCCAGATCCAGGACGATCCGGCACCCATAACATGGGAGTCTATGGGTGCTGGGTTGTGCCGGCAAAAAAACTAATCGGTTCCCGGATGCGTGGTGCTGAAAGAGCGGCGGCTCTGAAATTCAAGCTGCGCTCATTCAGCACCTGGACAACGCAGCATTTCAGAGCCGCCGCTGAAGTTCAGCACCTGGAGAGCTCCACAGATGAAATTTCAGCACTGGACAGCGGCAGAAACAATTCTGGCACAAAACAGGATTGGAAGGCATACTTGCCCTCCAGTTCTGCTCTTCCGGGGCTGTCAGGTTGTGTCTGGTGCATCCTGCAAAACACCGGACACAACCTGACAGCCGAAAATCTCCTGTGCTGAGCTAATCTTATATATGTGTCCCTGCTATGTACTGTGTAATGCATGTATCTGACTGTATAGGGACATGGTCTGATCATACCACATCTCATGTGCTGAGATAATCTTATATATGTGTCCCTGCTATGTACTGGGCAAGCATGGTGGCTCAAGTGGTTACCACTGTAGCCTTTGCAGCACTGGGGTCTTGAAGTCCTGGGTTCAATTCCCACTAAGGACAACATCTTCAAGGAGTTTGTATGTTCTCCCTGTGTTTGCGTGGGTTTCCTCCAGGCACTCCAGTTTCCTCCCACATTGTAAAGACATACTGATAGAATATTTAGATTGTGAGCTCCAAGAGAGACAGCATTACTCATGTATGTAAAGTGCTATGGAATTAATAGCGCTATATAAATTATTATTATTATTACTGTGTAATGGCTGTGTCTAACCGTACAGGGACATGGTCTGATCATACCACATCTCCTGTGCTGAGATAATCTTATATATGTGTCCCTGCTGTGTACTGTGTAATGGATGTGTCTGACCATACAGGGACATGGTCTGATCATACCACATCTCCTGTGCTGAGATAATCTTATGTGTCCTTGCTATGTACTGTGTAATGGATGTGTCTGACCATACAGGGACATGGTCTGATCATACCACATCTCCTGTGCTGAGATAATCTTATGTGTCCTTGCTATGTACTGTGTAATGGCAGTGTCTGACCGTACACGGACATGGTCTGATCACACCACATCTGCTGTGCTGAGATAATCTTATATATGTGTCTCTGCTATGGACTATGTAATGGATGTGTCTGACCATACAGGGACATGAAAACCTTCATTAAGTCAAAATGCTAATAACAAATATTGAAAATTAAAAATAAACACACATTAAATGATATACAATTATATCTGGAAAGGTTTAACTTGATAGAATTGTGTTTCTACTTATATACTGCAGCCAGGGGTGTAACTACAACAGATGCAGGGGTTGCAATCGCACCCGGGCTCTGGAGCCTAGGGGTCCCCAAAAGTCCTTTAGCCTATAGAAAAAGACTATTGGTGGGTTTACACGTCGCGATCTCGGCGTCCAACTCTGACCAAAAGTCACGTGGGTCGTGCGTTGTCCCCGATATCGTTCGTGCGTTGTATGGTATAAATGTCCAATACGATGCACGAACGATGCCAAAACGATATCGGGGATCAAATGAGCAGGCTCTCCAACGGCCCGATATTGGATGGTGGTTGGAGCATGATCGTGCTGTGTAAACGCCCAACTATGATGTGGAGTACAACTTCCCCTATCCTGTCCCATGTTAAATGCTCGTTCCTGGGTCGGCCGTACAAGGGGGCGTAGACATCGTAGTGGCGTTGTCTGCCGATATCGAGCTGTTTAAATCTCCGATGCGATCTTGGAAATCTGGCCAGAAAAAGCGCGCTCCCGTGGCGTCGGATCCAATATCGGACAGACGTTGGGACGTGTAAAGTGGCCATAGGGCTATTAAAGATTTGCAATAATTGGGGGCCCTGTTGGAGTTTTCACATCGGTGCCCATGAGCCTCAAGTTATGCCACTGACTGCAGCACAATTTATTATTCTCTGCCCTGCGATCTGAGCTTTATATAAGGTGCTCTGAACTCTGCCCCTTTGTATTATTTTCTGTCCTATGGAGCTCAATATGACAGGTGGTGAGCAGACCGACTAACGTATTTCTTTATTTTTGCAGGTCCTTACTGGCCTCTAATCACATGGATTACACAGAATTATCTATCTGTTATCATTG
Organism: Allobates femoralis; assembly: GCA_033576535.1. NCBI lineage: Eukaryota > Metazoa > Chordata > Amphibia > Anura > Aromobatidae > Allobates > Allobates femoralis. The sequence goes on from JARQOC010000002.1 coordinate 596,882,086, forward strand.
TAACTATTATTGCATTCAATGTAGCAGCAGCCTGATAGCAGGTCCAGGCTTCTCTGACCTCTGACTGGCATTGACATGTGGCAGCCATCTGCTGGTGATGTATTGTTTTACAATTGGTTTTTGATACATCCACTTGCTAATAAAAGATAATCAGTTTATTTGGTGTTTTCCCAATAATCTGTCAATGAGGCAGGTGCGTCTACTTTAATTTACATCTATAAGCTTTAGCTACTGCTTGGCCACAGTTTTGGTTATTATGTGTATCTACATTGTGACTCCTTACATTTTTATAAATGTATTCATAACTAATTATAATTAATTACGGTAATTATATAACGGAATTATAAATGTATACATAAGTGTAGAAACAATCAGGTATACCTATATTGTAATATATTAATACTAGCTATTGAACCTGTTCAACCTGAGCATTTTTATAGGGTATTTAAATTTTATTGAACCATTAGCTGAAAACAAAATGTATGTATTATGCAAAAACTTCATTGTAAACCACGGACAATTCAACACAATGTGCCTGATGCCCCCGACAATCACTGCCCCTCAACATTTACATACACTGGCTGCTGCTGCCCCTGACAACGCCACACACTAACCACAGCCCCTGACAGCCACACACTGCCCGCTGCTACTGCTGCCCCTGACAACGTCACACACTAACCACAGCCCCTGACAGCCACACACTGCCCGCTGCTACTGCTGCCCCTGACAACGCCACACACTAACCACAGCCCTGACAGCCACACACTGCCCGCTGCTACTGCTGCCCCTGACAACGCCACACACTAACCACAGCCCCTGACAGCCACACACTGCCCGCTGCTACTGCTGCCCCTGACAACGCCACACACTAACCATAGCCCCTGACAGCCACACACTGCCCGCTGCTACTGCTGCCCCTGACAACGCCACACACTAACCATAGCCCCTGACAGCCACACACTGCCCGCTGCTACTGCTGCCCCTGACAACGTCACACACTAACCACAGCCCCTGACAGCCACACACTGCCCGCTGCTACTGCTGCCCCTGACAACGTCACACACTAACCACAGCCCCTGACAGCCACACACTGCCCGCTGCTACTGCTGCCCCTGACAACGCCACACACTAACCACAGCCCCTGACAGCCACACACTGCCCGCTGCTACTGCTGCCCCTGACAACGCCACACACTAACCATAGCCCCTGACAGCCACACACTGCCCGCTGCTACTGCTGCCCCTGATAAATGCATGCACTGCCCTTGGACACTGATCAAACTCTGCCCAATGCCTGCCGAACTGTTTGGTAGCATCTCTCCTCCTCCTCCTCCATGCACTATGGTTGCCACTGCTGCTTCGCTTGGCTGTGTCTGACTTCGTGGCAGTTACTTGCACGGCCATAGGCTGGAAACACACTGGCGAGTGGGAAACGGTCTGATTGACGGATCCGAGAGTTGGACGAGTGTCTTCCTAGTTTTGGTCCATTTTGCATCCAACTGCTAATCGACTGTCCGACATTTTCTTGGCTCACATCTGAGTGCTGTCCGTGTGTGTTTGTGTGTAATGTGATTTTAACATGGCATTTTTTTTTTAAACCAATAGATTTTTATTCAAATAAAAGTTGCAAACATAAAAGAAATGACATAGAGTACACAGTCAATACAGCATCAGTATTAAGATCATGAAGTCTCATACATAAATAACAAAAGGTACATACGGTGGTAAGGCAGGGAAACTACCAAACAGGAAAGAGGATAGAAGGAATGAGAAGGATGGGGTAAGTGTGATCATAATAGAAGTGGAATCTATAAGGATACATACATTGATAAGGGACACAGGTTATATAAATGAGAAACTGGTACCAATATATTAGAGATGTTAGGTCTGTTCGGGAGAGTTACAGAGCTATAACCAGAAGAGATCCAGGGGTCCCACCAGTTTAGGACTTTATTTTTCCTCGATATATCATGTGCTACAATTAACTCGTGTTGGAAATGCATGTCAATTTCAGCTATAAGTTCTTTTTTAGAGGGGATAGTCGCTAATTTCCAGTGTTTAACAATGCACTGACATGCTGCAATGAGGACATTGACAGTTATGGGCCTCAGGAGATGAGGAATTGTTTGGAGGCCAATGCCCAGAAGAGCCGTATGACTTGTGCAGATAAAAGGAATGTGCATGATAGACTGAAGGATATTTTCAGTTATAGCCCAAAATGAACAAATCTTGGGACAAAACCACCAGACATGCTCCATTGAGCCCCTCTGTAAGCAGCCCTTCCAACACAAAGGGGAAGCTGTGGGTGAAAATCTAGATAATCGTATGGGAGGAATTTACCAATGAAGATGTAATTTTTTCATTTGCTCCAGATGGTTAACACATGCCGAGAACTTATGAATTGCTGCAGAATACCATTCTTCCAAAGATGCAGAGAAAGAAAGACGTTGTTCCCAAATTCTCATATATGGAAGTTTGGATTGGCCATCTGGAGCAAGAAGAGCTTTGTAGAGTATGGAGACTCCATGTTGGTGTGGGTACTCAGGTTTAAAAAACCTCTGCAGGGTGTCATCTTGAGATAATATATTCCAAGGCGGGAGAGAGCATGTCTGCAGAAGATGCCGTACTTGGAGAAATTGGTAAAAACACGTATGAGGGAGAGAAAAAATAGTGGAGAGCGAGGAAAATTGTAATGACCCAGAAGTGTCGTAAAGGTTAATTAAGGTATGAATTCCCAAAGCGCGCTAGCGAGCTAATGATAGGAATCATGTGTTCAATGGCAGTGAGGTAGATGTATCTATAAAGAAAGGTAAAATGTTTCAGTCCTAACATTGTCCAGATCTTTAAAAGAGAGGAGATTGTGATTAAAGGCCAGGAAAGAGAGGTGTGGTGTAACAATCCCATCTCAAGAAGAAGTCTGGGGAACCAGAAGGAGCAAAACATGACTCTATTTGCATCCATAAATGAGAAGTGTCTCCCACCCATCACAGTTTGGCTGCTTCTAATAAAGCTGCTCTATGGTAGGATCTAATGTCGGGTACCCCCAGACCTCCCCTCGCGTATGAGAGGACCATAATTTTAAAAGAAATACAATGCAGTTTGGCGCTCCATATGAAACGGTTTATGAGATGTTGTAAATAAGATATACGCCCTTATTCCTGGAGCATATGTACCGTTATATGGCCAATTATTGCTAAATATCTCTGTCACCTTACTACAATGAGCCGCACGCTGTTCATGCTGCTCCGTTGGTTTATTGTTGCTCTCCATGACTACCACTATGTGACGCGATTCGTCACTTCCGGTTGCGGTGTCCATGCCGCATTGTAAATTTATTTATTGGTTTCCCTGACTACCATCATGTGACGCGCGACGTCATTTCCCGTTTGCGCTTGCTTGCTTTGCGGCTTAGCAACGCAACCAGCTGTATGCTATTGAATCATCTCCGACTCTTGGGCTCCGGCTGGACGGGGAGGCGGCGACTTCATACACTGGTATTTAAACTTCACGTTCACGCTGCCCAGACATCCCCTGACGAAGCCGCATCCCCTAGCGGCGATACGCGTTGGGAAGGGCTGTCTCGGGTTCCCGTACCTGTGCATTTGCTCCCTACACCTGTCTGGTAACGGTGGTGTTATGTCTTCTGACATTGCCCCTATCTCTAAACTGAGGGCATTCTCATAGGTCTCTCCATGGTCACTTGTAGTGATCATAGCACGTCTTATTGGAAAGTAACTACACTTCTCCTATACTGACTCTGGTTATGTGCAGTGTTACCTTATGGCTGGCATTTATTTTGGTGTCCATTATGATCCAATTTTCTATATGACTCTTTAATTAGATTCTCTAGCCTAATATTTGCCTGGGGTGACCATCGCACTCTCCAGTCTGTATTGTGTAGATGCACTTCTGGGGTTTGTGTGCACATTATCTAAGACGTGTTAAGTATTAGCATATGTTTAATTACTTGTAATATCTAAAGCAAGAGACCATTTAGTGCTTCTCATATTAATGTGATACTTACAAATGTAGTGTCACTGTATACATCATTTCTATTCACCTCACATGAGTGTAGGGAGGTCTATATTTGCCTACTCCCATATCTGGGATAATGTACTGAATATGCATTGATAACCCACTCATCCATTTTTTACTGCAATTGTTTATATGGGTTCCTAAGAAGGGTATACATGTAATCTGCTATTGTATGATGGTCGACACTTGTTGTATAGAATTTGTATTGCACAGTATATCATTTATACAGACCTACTGACATACATAAGTGTCAGTTATAACTGACTTGTTATATTTATATTGCCCTTGACAATTGCATTGTATTCTATGCTATATAGCACCATGTTATCTTTGAGTTCTGTATATTGTGGGTCCCCTATCTGATACTCATAAGTACATTTGGTTGGCTTTAATAAGCACGGGAACCCTTGATTGTGGTTTTTAATTTGTTTTTAATATACCGTATATACTCGTGTATAAGCCGAGTTTTTCAGCCCAAAAATTGGGCTGAAAAGTCACCCCCTCGGCTTATACACGGGTCAATACGGTAATATATGTGTGGGGGCTGTGTCCGGGTGCTGGGGAGGCTGGAGGAGGCGGGGGGAGGCTGATGACTGAGCGGCCCGTCATGTGGGGCCGCTCATTAGATATGCACGGCTCCCCCGCCCATCACAGCGGCAGGGGGAGCCGTGCATACAGCCCCCCCAGTGTATACAGGCAGCCCCCCAGTGGCACTAGCCCCCCCATCATGGAAAGAGCCCCCACACTTGGCAGAGCCCCCCCCCGATGCTTTACCATCCAGTGTCTTCGCCGCGGGTCCTGCGCGCTGTCATCCCGGTCTCACGTGACCCGGCACGCTGACGTCATTCCACAGCGACCGCCGGGTCACATGAGACCGGGAAGACAGCGCGGGAGGAAGGACGCGACAGCCCGCGGTGATGAAGACGCTGGATGGTAAGTTAATGCAGCGGGGGGGCTCTGCACAGTGTGGGGGGCTCTTTCCATGATGGGGGGGCTAGTGCCACTGCGGGGCTGCCTGTATACACCTTGGGGCCAGCTGTATACCCCTGGGGCCAGCTTTATACCCCTGGGGCCAGCTGTATACCCCTGGGGCCAGCTGTATACCTCTGGGGCCAGCTGTATACCCCTGGGGCCAGCTGTATACCCCTGGGGCCAGCTGTATACCTCTGGGGCCTGCTGTATACCTCTGGGGTCTGCTGTATACCTCTGGGGCCTGCTGTATACCTCTGGGGCCTGCTGTATATACTCTGGGGCCTGCTGTATATACCCTGGGGCCTGCTGTATATACCCTGGGGCCTGCTGTATATACCCTGGGGCCTGCTGTATATACCCTGGGGCCTGCTGTATACCTCTGGGGCCTGCTGTATACCTCTGGGGCCTGCTGTATACCTCTGGGGCCTGCTGTATATACTCTGGGGCCTGCTGTATATACTCTGGGGCCTGCTGTATATACTCTGGGGCCTGCTGTATATACTCTGGGGCCTGCTGTATATACTCTGGGGCCTGCTGTATACCTCTGGGGCCTGCTGTATATACTCTGGGGCCTGCTGTATACCTCTGGGGCCTGCTGTATATACCCTGGGGTCTGCTGTATATACCCTGGGGCCTGCTGTATACCTCTGGGGCCTGCTGTGTACCTCTGGGGCCTGCTGTATACCTCTGGGGCCTGCTGTATATACTCTGGGGCCTGCTGTATATACTCTGGGGCCTGCTGTATACCTCTGGGGCCTGCTGTATATACTCTGGGGCCTGCTGTATACCTCTGGGGCCTGCTGTATATACCCTGGGGCCTGCTGTATATACCCTGGGGTCTGCTGTATATACCCTGGGGCCTGCTGTATATACCCTGGGGCCTGCTGTATATGCCTCTGGGGCCTGCTGTATTTGCCTCTGGGGCCTGCTGTATATGCCTCTGGGGCCTGCTGTATATGCCTCTGGGGCCTGCTGTATATGCCTCTGGGGCCTGCTGTTTATACCTTTAGGGATGCTGTATATACCACTGGGGGGGATGCTGTATACTACCACTGGGGAGGCTGCTGTATACTTCCACTGGGGGGGATGCTGTATACTACCACTGGGGAGGCCTGTATACCACACTGCTGGGGGCTGTATACCTGTGCTGGGGTCCACCCTCGGCTTATACACGAGTCAATAGGTTTTCCCAGGTTTTGGGGTCAAAAGTAGGGGGGTCGGCTTATACACGGGTCGGCTTATACACGAGTATATACGGTATTTGTCTGGATATGTGTGAATAAAATTATATTTGTACTTTCTTTACTATATACTTGTGTGCTCCCATTTTTTATGCCACGTCTTTTTCTTATACGTAAATAAGATATACTGGCACAAGGAAAATGTAAAGGAAGACAGCGGAAAAGATAAACAAGTTTCGCGAGAATAATCATTTTAATTAGTTGTATTTTGGCAATCCAGGATAGCGAAGAAGTTGTGTGCTTATCTAATTCATTACGTATCTCCTGGGAAACCAGGTCACAGTTTATTCTAACAATTTGGCGCATTTGAGTGACTCGTTACTCAGATGCCTCTGCTCTGTGCCAGTCATTGCACTGGCTGCCCGTATACTACAGGATCAAATTCAAATTGCTTGTTCTCACCCACAAAGCTCTTCACAATGCAGCACCCCCCTACCTCTCCTCTCTCATCTCTGTCTATCACCCCACCCGTTCTCTACGTTCCTCAAATGACCTTCGACTGACATCTGTACTAATCCGATCCTCCCACTCCCGGCTCCAAGACTTCTCTAGAGCTGCACCAAAACTCTGGAATGCTTTACCCCAAGAAATCAGGACTATCCACAACTTGCATGGCTTCAGACGATCCCTAAAAACGTATCTTTTTAAGGCGGCCTATCATACTCCCTAATAGAAGTCCTTTGTACTGTAGACAGTGAATGGGCTATCCCTCTGGATATTACTCTTCTATAAACTCAACCAAACCAAAAAAGGTCTACACAGATTGTACAATGACCATCCATGTAAGCTTATCTCTATGCCCCATTTCCTCAAGATGCCTGGACCATCAGTGCAATAAGCCCCTGTACCTTGTGCAACCCCTATCCCGTCGTAGATTGTAAGCTCTTTTGAGCAGGGTCACCTTCATTTCTTGCTTTATTTATTGTATTTTCTTTTTACATTGATTCTATGCCTATTGTTTTGTATCCAATTATTCTACTGTATTTGTTCTGTACTGTAATTACTTACTGTATTATATTTTCTGTACTCTAAGGGCCCTTTCACATCAGCGTTTTTCGTAATTCGCGGCAGATGCGGTGAAAAAACCGCATCTGCCGCGTTTGCCGCATAACGGTTCCACTTGCGGCACGGTTGCGGTTTTTTCCATAGGAAGTATAGGGGACTTGCGGCAGATGCGGCAAGTGCGGTATTGCACTTGCGGCAGGTGCGGCAGAGAAAAAAACCGCGGCTTACTGCGGTTTTTTTCGCTGCCGCACCTGCCGCAAGTGCAATACCGCACTTGCCGCATCTGCCGCAAGTCCCCCTATACTTCCTATGGAAAAAACCGCAACCGTGCCGCAAGTGGAACCGTTATGCGGCAAACGCGGCAGATGCGGTTTTTTCACCGCATCTGCCGCGAATTACGAAAAACGCAGATGTGAAAGCACCCTAACCCTACATTGTAAAGCGCTGCGGAATATGTTGGCGCTATATAAATAAAGCTTTATTATTATTATTATTATATATATGCCTAAGTACGTGAAGCTGTCAGGAGACCAAGAGAAGGGATATGATTTTTGGAAGTCGCCTTGAAGCGACATAGGGATATGAATTGGAAAGAGGGTGGATTTGGTCAGGTTTAATTTGTAATAAGAGACTGATGAAAACTCTGATAACAAGTGCATAATCTCAGGTATAGAAGAATTTAATTGTGTACATGCAAAGATAACATCGTCTGCATAAAGGCCAATTTTGTGCTCAAGGGAACCTACTGTTACATCATGGATTTGGGGGTTCGCTACTAGAGTTTCTATTGCCATGGCAAAAATTATGGGAAATAAAGGACAACCCTGGCGCACACCATTGGAGATGTTAAATTTTTGTGATAAGAAGCCAGAGGCCCGAACGAAAGCTGAGGGGAGGAGTAAAGAGCCATAATGGCAGTTTTAATCAGACCATCAAATCCACATTTAGTTAAAACCGCATCAACATACCCCCAGTGCATCCTGTCAAATCTTTTTTTAACATCGAGTGACAGGAATGCACTGGGATTCGTCCCCTGTTTTAAAATGTTAAGCAGATTTATTATCTGCCGTGTACGATCCCGGGCCTGTCTTCCAGGCATAAAACCCACCTGATCTGCACCAATTATTGTTGGGAGAATTTCCATCAGTCTAGTCGCCCATATCTTGGCATATGGCTTAACGTCACAGTTTAATAGAGCTATAGGACGGAAGTTGCCAGGAGTGGTTGAAGGTTTCCCGGGTTTAGGCAATGTAGTTATGATGGCTTCTAGTCCCTCTTGTTTTATCTCCCCCCTGGACTGCCAGAATGTGAAGAGTCTGTGAAGAAAAAGTGTAAGATTTGTATGAAATTGAGTATAATATTGATAAGATAGACCGTCAGGTCCCGGAGCAGACTGTTTCCTGGAAGAGAGTATTGCCTGTGTGATTTCAAGTTGAGTGAGAGGGCGGTTCAGTGAGGAAAGTTGCAGAGAGGCTTTGTCTAGAAATGAATTAATGGCAGAAGCAGATGGTTGGGGAGTGTTAGGGCTAGTGTGCAAATTATGAAGGGATTCATAATACAATCTGAAGTCCTCTGCAATGTCTATTGGGTTAGGATCTGGGTACCATCAGGTTTAATTAAATGTGAAATCCTGGTCTGACCTTCTTTCTTTTTTTACTCTTCTAGCCAACAAGGCCCCAGCTCTATCTCCCATACCATAGAACTTCGCTCTCTTTTCGTCAATGAGTGCTCTGCTTTCTGCAGCAACAGAGAGTGAAGGTGTTGTCTAGCTGAGGACTGTTCAGACAATAATGCAGCCGTAGGCGAGGTCTTGTGACAGAGTTCAAGAGTTTGGATATTCAGCGTAGCTGTCTGTTAGGCTGCCTTCAGACTTGAAGATGCATCTGCAGCGTTTTGCAGATGCATCTGCAAGCATCTGCATGCAGACCGCGGCCCCTATGTTTTAATGGAGCGCACGGCGGTCTGCAGATGCTTGCAGACCGCCGTGCGCTCTCATTGCCCGCCATTAGCGAGGATGTTGCGTCCCTGGTGGGCGGAGTGCGGTGAGAGTGTGTGATCTGTACCCAGGCATCCGCATTGCGCACAAGATCATTAATGGCGGGCAATGAGAGCGCACGGCTGGTCTGCAAGCATCTGCAGACCGCCGTGCGCTCCATTATAAACATAGGGGCCGCGGTCTGCAGCAGATGCTTGCAGATGCATCTGCAAAACGCTGCAGATGCATCTGCAAGTCTGAAGGCAGCCTAAGGCTGCTGAATGGTGCCTTTTTGCTAGGGCCGCAAGCTTGGTGAAAGTGCCTCTAACAACGGCCTTGTGGGAAAACCACTGTCAATTGTAAAGAATTCAGATAATTGATCAGTTATAATGGTAGTAGTATCAGAATTTGTGAGCAAATAGTCGTTTAATTTCCACAAAGACGGGGGTTGGATAGGTTGCGAGAGTCCTTCAGACAGAGAATGGTGGGAGCATGGTCAGACCAGGATATTATGCCAATAGTGGCGTCTAACCAGTGATACAATAAGAAATCTTCAACAAGAATGTAATCAATTCTGCTATATGTTAGAAACCGGGGTGAGAAGTAAGTATAATCTCTCTCTCCACAATGTAGGTACCTCCGGATATCGTGGTAGTTATGTTCAGAAACCAGAGAGGACAGTTCACTTCTGCAATGAGAGGAATTTGAGCAATCTAAATGTCGCTGTAGTGGTGCATTAAGATCTCCACAAATCAGTTTAAAGCCGTTGGCCACTGGATGTAAAGTACTAAAAAACTTCCATATAAATTTAGATTGACCTGCATTAGGGGCGTATATAGAAGCCAGTGTATAGGGAACATTGTTAAGTGTGCAGGTGAGAATAATATAACGCCAATCCGGGTCTCTGACAATATTCTTTAAAAGAAAAGCTACTGTGTTTTTAATAAAGATGCCCACACCCGCTTACTTCACAGTGCCAATTGGCCAAGAATTGAGGGGGGTAATTTCTGTAACATTCTGAAATTGTCATTGCTAAAGGTGAGTTTCCTGGATACATATGATATCACTTTGAATATTAAGTTGGTGCCAGGTCAGGGAATGCTTACAAGCCGAGTTGAGTCCGTTGACATTGGTTGAATATACAGATAAACTCATTATACTTCAAGGGTGTGCAAATATCATGACCAGTAACAATATAATCCAGTAAATGCGTGATAGACCTGCATAATTGTAAGAAGCCCAAATAAATAGGCTGGGTAGGGAAGGGGAAGGTTTGTGAGTGGGAAAAAAAGGGAACAAAACGTCAAACAAGAACAAACAACAATCAAATACGCCCTAAACATGTCAGAAAAAAAGGTATATAGGTAGTGAGTATTCTCACCACAGAAGAGTGATTAACTTCACTCTCGGAGCAGTAATTCCAATGGGTAAGCCAGGTAAAACTAGGCAGGCGGGGGTGGGCGGCAGCCTGTACCTGCCTGCTGTACCTGGGCTGGTGACCAAAATTACAGAGAAACCCCACATCACTTTATGACATGTTGAAACACTTTTTTTCCCATCCTAACCTAGCTTTATTCACAGTCACAACAGTGGACAATTGATAAAAAAAAGCAGCAAAATCCACATGAAAAACACAGAAAAAACCCCCATTGGCACAACCATTTTTTGGGCAGCATGTTGGCTCAAGTGGTTAGCACTGCAGCCTTTGCAGCACTGGGGTCTTGAGGTCCAGGGTTCAATTCCCACCAAGGACACTAAGGACAACATCTGCAAGGAGTTTGTATGTTCTCCCCATGTTTGCGTGGGTTTCCTCTGGACACTCTGGTTCCTCCCACATTGTAAAGACATACTGATAGGATGTTTAGATTGTGAGCTCCAAGAGTGACAGCATTACTCATGTATGTAAAGTGCTATGGAATTAATAGCGCTATATAAATGAATAAATAGTATTATTATTATTATTTTTCTGCTGGTGCAGATTTTTCACAATCAATATTTGCAGTGGTTTGGACGCAGTGTATTTTCACTACGGCTGAAGCGCTACATTGTACAGTACAATTATAGTGGATGGGATTTACAGAAATCCTGTGCCCATTGTGCTTGCTTTCTCAGCAGCGTTAACTGAACCCAGAGCAGCTTTCTGTGCCACCAATTGACCACAGCATGTCAATTTAGTGCTGCAGAGTCAGAGGGATCTCGGTGAATAAAGGGAAAAGCCACTGTGACCGTGCACTGAACGTTGACCGTGGGCACGGGTGGCTGCAATCCTCTGCGGAAATCACCAGCATCCCCTCAGGGGAGGAGACACTGTGTCCAGGACACAGTGTCTTTGGATCGTGTGCACATACTCTAAAAGTGAGATATTTTGTGTGAAAAAAAGAAAATGTTCAATATGACTGCCTATTTTTATCAAAATCTGTCAAGTACCTATAGGTTCAAAATGATCACCATACCCCTGGATAAAATCCTTGAGGAGTCTGGTTTCGAAAATGGGGTCATTTGTGGGGTTTCTGCTGTTTAGACCCCCTAGCGGCCCTGCAAATGTGACATGGTGCCCGCAATTTATTTCAGCTTTTCCAAAATTCAAATATTGGTGCGTCCATTTTGAGCCCTCCCATTTGTCCGAACAGACCTTTTTGTCTACATGTGGGATATTGTTGCACTCATAGAAAAATGGGTAAAAAGCTGTGCAGTCAACTTTGGGCGTTACCTCTTGAAAATGAAAAAAGTTTTGTGCTAAAGCAACACTTTTGTGAAATAAAAAGAACATTTTCAATATGGCGATCTGTTGTTTTCAAATACTGTGAAGTACCCATGGGTTCAAAATGCTCACTATATGCCTGGATGTAATCCTTGAAGGGTCTAGTTTCCAAAATGGGGTGACTTGTGGTTTAATTTTGCTGTTTAAGCCCCCTAGTAACCTTGCAAATGCGACACAGTGCCCGCAATCTATTTCAGCTTTTCCAAAATTCAAATATTGCTCTGTCCGTTCTGAGTCCCCCCATTTGTTTAAACAGAACTTCTTGACTACTTGCAGGATATTGCCGTGCTCATAAGAAAGTGGGTAACAAACTGTGTGGTCCACTTTTTGGTTTTACGTCTTGTAAAAATGAAAAAAATTGGTGCTAAAGCAACACTTTTGTGATAAAAAAAGAACATTTTTAATATGACGACCTATTATCAAATTCTTGGAAGTACCTGTGGGTTCAAAATGCTCACTATACTCCTATATACAATCTTTGAGGTGTCTGGTTTTCAAAATGGGGTCACTTATTGGGGGTTTCTGCTGTTTATGTACTTTGGGGGTCCGGGAACTGCAAGATGGTACCTGTCATCTATTTCATCCAAATTTGCTTTCCAAAATTCAAATAGCGCTCTTTCCCTTCTGAGACCTCCCGTTTGTTCAAACAGAGGTGTCTGATCACATGTGGGGTATTGCCACACGTTCAAAGAAACTGGGTAACAGTTTGGCATCCAATTTGTCATGCTATTGATGTGGCCAGGGCAAGGGGGTACTTGGACACTGAGGCTGATGACTTGAATAGGGAGTCACGGGTGGATGGGAACCCGGTTCCGTGCCCTGGTAATCATTTGAGTAGATGGTGGGAGAGAAGGGAGTATTTACAGGGGATCGTGATGCCACCTGTAGTTCCCGGTAATATAGGTACCGGCGCTGCAAGCCGACCGCTGAGGTGATGGTGGGTGCAGCAGAGAGTGGTACAGCTCCCTACAGGTGGAGCTATTACCTCAGGGCAGCGGTGAAGGAAGATGGTGAGGGAGGGCATTAATGGTGATGATGGTATTGCAGTTCTTACCCCTCTGCTGAGCTGCTGATGTTGTTGAGCCCTCCAGGCACCACAATAAGGATAACCGAGTCCAATTCAACTTTAACTCCACTTTAATGGTATCGGCAGATGGTGATCGTATACGGTACAGTCTGGTTTACCGGGGGTCTGTCAACAGTTCCAGGTTCCCTGTTATGGAGTCTCTAGATGTTCCTCCTTCTATGGCTTTCTGGGTCTAATTTATTCTTCTTAACTCTACCACCCTCGCAGAGCTCTCCCGCCAGTCCCTTGATCTCCCACGGTGGGGCACGGTTGTCCTTTACTGGTTCTGGTGTGGGAGGCCAGTTACTCCCCTGCCACCGGTACTCGGGCCGTTGCTCCTGTGTTCTTGGATCTAGTTTTTGGTCCTGAGGAGTGAGGTACCCTGTGGTGCTGTCAGCTACCCCTTTAGTGATGGGCCTGCAGCTCGTCGGTCTGCAGCCAGAAATAAACGTCTGACTGCTACGGCTACCCGCACTGCCAATGCTTCCCCAACGTGACCAGCCGGCTCCAGCCAGTCCTGGCCCGTTGCCTTCTGTCCTGTTTCCCCCTTAAAGGTTGGGGTTCCTCTCAGCAGTGTTGCTGTCAGGCCCGTCCTTCCTGACTGCCTTCCCAGCACTAACTAACTAAACTTTCTCTCCCACTACGCTATCCTAGGCTCGACTCCCACCCTTTTGGGACCTACTAAATTACTGACCCCCTATTCTAAGTGGTGTGGTCCTAGGTGGGTGTAAAAATAGACTACATAAGGTGAACCTTGAACTGGCAACTTTACAGGGTTAACACATTATTATTAAGGTGCAATTCTACCCTGTGGCGCCTAGCCAGAGGGGCGCCACACTATCCTTTGTAAAAGTGAATAAATTGAGGCTAAAGCAACAGTTTTAGGTAAATATAAATGTATTTTTTTCATTCTACTTTGCATTAATTCCTGTGAAGCATCTGAAGGTTCAGTAAACTTTTTGAATGTGGTATTGAGTAGCTTGAGGGGTGCAGTTTTTGGAATGGTGTCACTTTTGGGGTTTTTTGTCATATAGGCCCTGCAAAGTCATTTCAAATGTGATGTGGCCCCTAAAAAATGGTTTTGTAAATTTTGATGTAAAAATGAGAAATTACTGATGAACTTTGAACCTTTCTAACTTCCTAACAAAAAACATTATGTTTCAAAAATTGTGCTGATGTAAAGTAGACATGTGGGAAATGTTATTTATTAACCATTTTGTGTTGAAAATTGCAACATTTTCAAACTTTTTGCAAAAATTCTCTTTTTTTCACAAATGAACGCAAAAAATTTGTTCTAAATTTACCATTAACCCCTTCCCGACCCAGGACGCAGCATATGCGTCCTCAAAACAAGTTCGTTCCCGACCCTGGACGCATATGCTGCGTCCTGGGTTAATCGCTCTCCTGCAGCTCTAGTGAGAGGTGTCACTGACCTCTCAGTTGAGCTGCAGGTAGCTGGGGACTTGTGCTACACCCCAGGGGGGGTGGCTTTGCCCCCCTGAGGCTACAGACGTGGTGATTGGCGGTTTTAAAACTGAAACCGCCAATTACCGCGGCTGTAATAGAAATTCTGCCTCCGTCTGCTCCCGCCTCTTCCCCTGTCCTTCTGCCGGATCCCCAGCCCCTCCGTTCTCCCTCCTGGCCATTCCCTCACTCTCCCCTGCCCCCTGGCCAGCGGTGATTACCGGAGATTACTGCCGATCTCCGGTAATCACCGCAGCCGCCGCTCCTGCACCCGCCGCTCCTGCGCCTGCCGTCCCCGCCGGCAGATAATGCCTTCCCCCTGTCCTCCTCTGGCTCCCCTGACCCCCCCATTATCTCTCCCTGCCTCCGCTTACCCTCCCCTGCTCGGCGGTGATCCCTGGGCTGGAGATTACAGCAGATCTCCGGTGATCGCTGCTCCTTCTCCTGCCCCCGCTGCAGTTGTTGCCGCCGCCGCCTCCGTCCTTTTCATCATCTCCCTCCCATCTGACAGCTCAGATGGGAGGGAGATGATCCATCCCCCGGGTCCCCCCTCCTCCCGGTCATCCCCGCGGTCATCCCTGCATACTTACCGCTGGGACGATCGCTGCTTCCTGCGCCTCTTCTTCCTTCTGACAGGCGCAGGCGCAGACAGAGCAGAAACTGCTCTGTCTGCCAGGGATATGACAGGTTATGACCTTACAGAGGTCATGGCATGTCATGATCCATGGTTCACACAGGGGTCAATTGTGATCCCACCATGGGATCACAATTGACCCTGTGTGACCCAAGGATCGTGACCTGTCATGACCTCACTAAGTTCATGACCTGTCATCCCCCTGGCAGTGTACCAGCTCCTATAAGTCATGAAGCATGGTACGGCAGATAATTGCCATACAGTGCACCATGACTGACCCCAGTGACTACAAGAGGACACTTGATCCTTTGTTGTAGTCTCTGGGGTCAGAGTCATGGTGCACGGTACGGCAGATAATTGCCATACAGTACTTCATGACTGTGACCCCAGAGACTACAACAAAGGATCAAGTGTCCTCTTGTTGTAGTCACTGGTGTCAGTCATGGTGCACTGTATGGCAATGATCTGCCATACCGTGCACCATGACTCTGACCCCAGAGACTACAACAAGAGGACACTTGATCCCTTATAGTCTCTGGGGTCACAGTCATGAAGCACGGTACGGCAGATAATTGCCATACAGTACTTCATGACTGTGATCCCAGAGACTACAACAAAGGATCAAGTGTCCTCTTGTTGTAGTCACTGGTGTCAGTCATGGTGCACTGTATGGCAATGATCTGCCGTACCGTGCACCATGACTCTGACCCCAGAGACTACAACAAGAGGACGCTTGATACCTTGTTGTAGTCTCTGGGGTCACAGTCATGAAGCACGGCACGGCAGATAATTGCCATACAGTACTTCATGACTGTGATCCCAGAGACTACAACAAAGGATCAAGTGTCCTCTTGTAGTCACTGGTGTCAGTCATGGTGCACTGTATGGCAATGATCTGCCGTACCGTGCACCATGACTCTGACCCCAGAAACTACAACAAGAGGACACTTGATCCCTTGCTGCAGTCTCTGGATGTAGCAGAGGTGATCGAGCGTCGTGGGACCTTCGTTGTGGACTACGTCGGAGGCGATCAAGCGTCGTGGGACCTTCGTTGTGGACTACGTCGGATCTTTATAATAAAGATGGAGTCCGAATTTTGTTTGTGTTTTTTTTTCAAATAAAAAGATTTTTCTCTGTGTGTATTTTATAACTATTTACCAGAGATTCCTAATGGCGGGTCTAACATTGGCCCTATATTATGAATCTCGGGCTTAGTGCCAGCTGCCAATAAAAAGCTGGCATTAACCCCTTTATTACCCAGTTAGCCACCGGCACCAGGGCAACTGGAAGAGCATGGGTACAGCGCCAGAAAATGGCGCTTCAATGAATGCGCCATTTTCTGGGGCGGCTGCGGGCTGCAATTCACAGCATGGAGGGCCCAGAACGCTTGGGCCTCACTATGCTGAGGATTCCAGCCCCCAGCTGCCTAGTTGTACCTGGCTGGACCAAAAATATGGCGGAGCCCTATGTCATTTTTTTTCTAGAAATAATTCTAGAAATAAAAAAAAAATAGGCTTCGCTGTATTTTTGGTTCCAGCCAGGTATGACGAGGCAGCTGGGGGCTGGTGGCAGTCCGTAGCTGCCAAGTTGTACCTGGCTGGACCAAAAATATGGCGGAGCCCTATGTCATTTTTTTTCTAGAAATAATTCTAGAAATAAAAAAAAAATAGGCTTCGCTTTATTTTTGGTTCCAGCCAGGTATGACGAGGCAGCTGGGGGCTGGTGGCAGTCCGTAGCTGCCAAGTTGTACCTGGCTGGACCAAAAATATGGCGGAGCCCTATGTCATTTTTTTTCTAGAAATAATTCTAGAAATAAAAAAAAAATAGGCTTCGCTTTATTTTTGGTTCCAGCCAGGTATGACGAGGCAGCTGGGGGCTGGTGGCAGTCCGTAGCTGCCAAGTTGTACCTGGCTGGACCAAAAATATGGCGGAGCCCCATGCCATTTTTTTCCTTCTACCAATAAAATGACAAGGAGCTTTGCCTTATTTTTGGATGCCAGCCAGGTACAACTTGGCAGTTGGGGGGCTGCAATCCTCATCGTGGAGAGACCCAAATGTTGTGGCCCCCCACGCTGCAAATTGCAACCCACAGCCACCACAGAAAATAGCACATTAGAGGTGCCATTTTCTGGTGCTGTACCCCAACTCTTCCAGTTGCCCTTGTGCTGATGGCAATGCTAGTGGCACACAGGGGTTCTCCATATGCGACATGGAGTCCGCTAACAATTCCAATTGTTAGCGGACACCATGTCGCGTATGGAGAGCCCCTGTGTGCCTAAACATTGGAGCTCCCCCACAAGTGACCCCATTTTGGAAACTACACCCCCAAGGAACGTATCTAGATGCATAGTGAGCACTTTGAACCCCCAGGTGCTTCACAAATTGATCCGTAAAAATGAAAAAATACTTTTTTTGTGGAAACAAAGTACTTTTTCATTTTTACGGATCGATTTGTGAAGCACTTGGGGGTTCAAAGTGCTCACTATGCATCTAAATAAGTTCCCTGGGGGCTCTAGTTTCCAAAATGGGGTCACTTGTGGGGGAGCTTCAATGTTTAGGCACACAGGGGCTCTCCAAACGCAACATGGTGTCCGCTAACAATTTGAATGGAAAATCAGCTCAAATTGTTAGCGGACACCATGTCGCGTTTGGAGAGCCCCTGTGCGTCTCCACATTGGAGCTCCCCCACAAGTGACCCTATTTTGGAAACTAGACCCCCAGGGAACATATCTAGATGGGTAGTGAGCATATTGAACCCCCAGGTGCTTCACAAATTAATGAAAAAAAAAGATTTTTGCGGAAAAAAAAGTACTTTTTCATTTTTACAGATTAATATGTGAAGCACCTGGGGATTGAAAGTGCTCACTATGCATCTAGATATGTTCCTTTGGGGGTCTAGTTTCCAAAATGGGGTCACTTGTGGAGGAGCTCCTATGTGGAGACGCACAGGGGCTCTCCAAACGCAACATGGTGTACGCTAACAATTTGAGCTCGTTTTGCATTCAAATTGTTAGCGGATACCATGTCGCGTTTGGAGAGTCCCTGTGCGTCTCCACATTGGAGCTCCCCCACAAGTGACCCCATTTTGGAAACTAGACCCCCAAAGGAACATATCTAGATGGGTTTTGAGCATATTGAACCCCCAGGTGCTTCACAAATTGATCCATAATAATGAAAAAAGAAAATTTTTGTGGAAAAAAAAAGTGCTTTTTCATTTTTATGGATGAATTTGTGAAGCACCTTGGGGTTCAAAGTGCTTACTATGCATCTAGATACGTTCCTTGGGGGGTCTAGTTTCCAAAATGGGGTCACTTGTGGGGGAGCCCCAATGTTTAGGCACACAGGGGCTCACTAAACACAACATGGTTACAGCTAACAATTTGAGCTGATTTTTATTCAAATTGTTAGCGGACACCATGTCGCGTTTGGAGAGCCCCTGTGTGCCTAAACATTGGAGCTCCCCACAAGTGACCCCATTTTGGAAACTAGACCCCCAGGGAACATATTTAGATGGGTAGTGAACATATTGAACCCCCAGGTGCTTTACAAATTGATCTGTGAAAATGAAATAGTACTTTTTTTTTCACAAAAATTTTCTTTTAGCCTAAATTTTTTCGTTTTCACATGGCAACAGCATAAAATTCATCCTAAAATTTGTTGGGCAATTTCTCCTGAGTACACCGATACCTCATATGTGGTCATAAACCACTGTTTGGGCGCACGGCAGGGGTCAGAAGGGAAGGAGCGCAATTTCACTTTTTGAATGTAAAATTAGCTCCAAAATTCAAATTGTGCTCCTTCCATTCTGAGCCCTGCCGTGCGCCCTAACAGTGGTTTATGACCACATATGAGGTATCGATGTACTCGGGAGAATTTGCACAACACATTTTAAGATCCATTTTATCCTGTTGCCCATGTGAAAATGAAAGAATTGAGGCTAAAAGAACATTTTTGATAAAAAAATTAAAATATCCATTTTTTGTTTCCACTTTGCTTTAGTTCCTGTGAAGCACCTGAAGGGTTAATAATCTTCTTGAATGTAGTTTTGAGTAGCTTGAGGGGTGCAGTTTTTGGAATGGTGTCACTTTTGGGTGTTTTCTGTCATGTACACCCCTCAAAAGGACTTCAAATGGGATGTGGTCACTAAAAAAAATGGTTTTGTAAATTTTGGTTGAAAAATGAAAAATTGCTCATGAACTTTGAACCCTTATAACGTCCTAACAAAAAATGTTTTTTTTTCCAAAATTGTGCTGATGTGAAGTAGACATGTGGGAAATATTATTGAATAACTTTTTTCTGTCACATATCTCTCTTGTTTATCAGAAAAAAAAAAAAAAAATGTGAAAATTGTGAAATTTTCAAACTTTTTGCCATATTTTTAATTTTTTCACAAATAAACGCAAAAATTATCGACTTAAATTTAATACTAGCATGAAGCCCAATATGTCACGAAAAAACAATCTCAGAATCGCTAGGATCGGTTGAAGCGTTCCCGAGTTATAACCTCATAAAGGGACACTGGTCAGAATTGCAAAAAAGGCCAAGGTCTTTAGGGTCAAAATAGGCTGGGTCCTGAAGGGGTTAACATGAAGTCCAATATATCATGAAAAAAACAAACAATCTCAGAATCACTGGGATCTGTTGAAGCGTTCCAGAGATGTAACCTCATGAAGTGACACCGGTCAGAATTGCCCAAAAATGGGCCGGTCATTAAGGTGAAAATTGACTACATGACTAAAGGGTTAATCACGTCTGTTATACAGTGTGGCTGACAATGTCAGAGGGAGGTCACATGATCTCTGATGTTAATGCATGCCATCTGCTCTCCTGGTCTTAGGCCTCAGATGTGATGTCATTGTGTTCTAAGCATCTGTGATGTCATAATTGCCTCTGTGGTTGTAAGGAAGGACGCGGCAGCAGAGAGCTTTGCCTAGAGAGGCCGACAGCCATAGTACTAGAAGCTATTCACCTCTGGACTCCTCATCATGAGATTTTTGCTGTTGCCGATTCTCAGTGTTCTACTGACGACAGTTAGTAGTGCACCAATACAGAGATTTCAATCAGAGCCCGATAATGAACCACCTGCAGGTAAAGACATCACAGTCTATACATTATTATATTGTCTTGGCAGATTTGATATGAATGTGACCCAAAGTAACGTCTGTGGGGGAGGGATGTGTGGGCTCGTTGCTTGTCCAAAAACTGGGGTCAGATGTGTTAAAAGTATGGTCTAATTCATGTTAGTGATCTATGTAGATAATTTATAATATGACAAAAAAATATAAAAATAACTATAATTGTCGACCCTAAACAAATTTCTGGACAGTCTGTTAAAAAAAAGCCAGATTTTTTTCTGCATATGGGAAAAAAATTGATGACACCATGATTTTATTTGAGTTAGAGACACAGATTATTATGACTGTGATCATCATCATTTACAGCTCACAGTGAATGAGGCTGATGGCTTCATATCAGACATTTATCAATGAAAATAATCATTTTGTGTGTGTGTTTTCCAATGTGTCACATGAAAAAGTGGAAAGGTGGATTAAGATTTTCTTTGGTCCTTCACTGTTGGTGACAAAAACAACAAGATCCCTAAGTGGTTGTGTGAGTTCAATATAAAGCATAGAGAAAAAACAGCACATGAAAATAATTTTCAAAACTTCTTTACTGTGTAATATATATTATACAGTATATATATATATATATATATATATATATATATATATATATATATATATATATATACATATACTATATATATATATATATATATATATATATATATATATATATATACTGTATATATAATAATAATAATAATAATAAAAAAATATTACAGATGAAAATAAATATGATATAAAATATAATATTATATATTATCTATCTCTCTCTGTATATATATATATATATATATATATATATATACATATTTATATATATATGATATATAATATATATATTTATACATATATATTTATGCATACATTATATATAATATTATATTCTACATTTTTTCATTACATATATATATAATATATATATCTAATATGTGAAGCTGAATGTGTGTGTGTGTGTGTGTCCGGGATTGGCATCTACACAGTCGCAACTACAGCCACAAAATTTTGCACAGTCACACGTCTGGACCCCAAGAGTGTCATAGGCTATGTTGTGAGGCGAAATTTTAACCCCGCGCGTTCTAGTTCACCAAACAATCTTGGCCCTATCTACATAATGGAGAGAAAGTGACAGTTACCAGTTGACAGTTGTGAATTAGAGGGGCTTAATGACAGCACCAAAGACTAACAGCATATACCAGCATATAGTCACTAAGGTGGGGCCCCCACATGGGATATTCACCACACACGGGGACATGTATACACACCACATGCACACAAAGAGTAACAGCTAATGTGGAGCCCCAACATTGGATACTCACCACGCACTCGAACACAAACACACACACCACAAAGACACACACACAACACAGAGACACACACCACACAGACACCCTCCCCCCCACAGGGACATACACACATACACATTCTATAGGGACACATGCACTCACCCACAGGGATACACACACCACAGGGACATACACACATACACACCCCACAGGGACACAAAGACACACACACACCCCACAGGAACACACAGACCCCATAGGGATGGACACACACCACAGGGACACCCCTCCCCCCCAAAAGGACACACACCACAGGGACCAACCACAGGGACACTCGCACACCCCTGGGACACACACACACCCCAGGGACACGCAGACCCCAGGGATAAACACACCACACAGACAGACACATATGTGCACAAATCGCCTCACACAACTCGCCTCATACGTCTGGTATCTTTAATTTCCAAAAATAAACATCTGATTAAAAACAGCCAATGTGCAACACATGTGCCATATAGGGAATTAAGGCAGATGTCAGTCACATGAGCTGTCTTTTATGTGTATGTGCGAGGTAATATATACTGCCCGGCCGGGGGGGGGTTTACCGTTGGCTGGAGATTTATTAGGCTGCCTATAGCAACCAACCACAGCTCAGCTTCTATAGCTGACAGCAGTCATTTATTAACCCGGGCGTAGCCAGGTAGTACAGCTAGTGTGTGTATATATATATATATATATATATATATATATGGAAAATATTAAAGAGCAGCACTTTTATCCCTTACAAGGGTGGTGCAAAAATCAGTCCAGGGCTAAGTTCCTTCACCCCCCTATACAGACCAGTAAACGACTGCAGCACTCCAAGAAAGATGTAATATGCTTTTAATGGCCTTCAGGCATCCTGTGGTGGACGTTTCGGTCTGAGAACCGAAACGTCCACCACAGGATGCCTGAAGGCCATTAAAGGCATATTACATCTTTCATGGAGTGCTGCAGTCGTTTACTGGTCTATATATATATATATATATATAAATCAAGGAAAACAGGCAGCACTCCAGTTCAGGTGAATAAAGGGTCTGTTTTTTATTCAGAGCCATGTGGCACTGAATAAAAAACAGACCCTTTATTCACCTGAACTGGAGTGCTGCCTGTTTTCCTTGATTTATTTGAATTGGTTTGGACACTAATACACAGGACTTGCACCGCGGATGAGTATATTATTGTGCTGTTCCATTTTCTCTTTATATATATATATATAATATATATATATTATATATATATATATATATATATATTCCAACGAAGTAGACAAAAGCCAGTGGCACTCACCAATGGTGATCTTCAGGTTTAATTCAAATTCCACATGTACATTTACGGAATCCAAATGGTGGGGGAGGGAGGTGCGGGAACGAGAACGACAGCAACCGTTTCGCGGCTCACTTGCCGCTTCTAAGGGTCCTGACATGTGAGCCGCGAAGCGGTTGCCGTCGTCCTCGTTCCCGCACCTCCCTCCCCCACCATTTGGATTCCGTAAATGTGGAATTTGAATTAAACCTGAAGATCACTATTGGTGAGTGCCACTGGCTTTTGTCTACTTCGTTGGAATGTTTTATATTTACGTGTAGTGAGCACCTCCATGATGCTGGATACCCTCAGTCAGGAGTAATGAATGGATCTTCACCGGTTGTAATACACGGATAGTGCCTAGTTTTCTTTCTCTGGATAAAGTCTGTATATATATATATATATATATATATATATATATATATATATACATAACTATATATAGAAAAATAGGAGCAGCACTTTACCTCTTTCAAGGTTGGTGCAATTCAGTCACAGAGTGGGGTCCTCTCACTTTTTGTATACAGACCGGTAATGATGACTTTGTGGAGCCCACTGGGACGGGTTACTCGGTACCGGACCGGGGTACTGCTGGGGATATCCTGGGTTCTGCAAGTAAATGGGGGAATATTTACAGGGAGGGTTGTCGTGACGCCACCCACGGGTTGTGGTCAGGGTGACCACCGCTGCTGCAGAACCTCCAGGGATGATGATTGGCAGCTGGGGATGTAATGGCTCTCCGCAGGTAGAGCTTGGTTCCCCAGGGCAGAGATAGTAACAGTCTATAGATGGTGCTATGGATATTGCAGGATAGGGGTAGTAGTAGAGATGATAGCTGCTTGTGAGGTAACGCAGGATTTGAGCACAAGGATCACACACACTCACGGTTTTGAAGTTTTCCAAGGCTTTACTGGTGATGGTATTCAGTAGAGTACTGCCCACAGAGTCTGTACCGGGGCCGGGTTGCTCCCACCCTGTCCGGGTCCTCAGCTTCCTACTCCTGAGCCTTGTGTGTGGCCCTGCTGCTGCTTTAGCTGTTTCTCCTCACAGGTACCCCCTTTGCTAGGCAACTTAAGTCTTTCCGTGTGCTTCTGACCCTGCAGTGTTGCTTCGTGGTTGAACGGTGTAGGTACATAACCTCCACTATCCCGGTGTTTTCTGTGCTGCGTGTTTCAGTCACAGATTCGGATCCGGTATCTGGCTTCTGCGCTCCTCTGGGGCGAGTTATGAGGTAACTCAGTCTCCCAGATATGTTCCTCTGTTTCTTGAACTCCTCTCCTCAGACCCTGGCTTCAGGCCTGAAAGTAGTCAGTGGTCCCTGTCAGGAGCTCAGCACTGCTCCCATTTACAGGTCCTCCTCCTAGAGCTCCCTGCACTAAAATGAACTGTCAACTATCAACTAACTACTTCCTCCTCAGACCAGAATATATCAGGGAGCTGCTTGAGCTCCCCCTTCAGGCCTAGAAGTCCAGTGTCCAGTGTTGTGTGGGGAGTGATGTTACTGTGGCATATTAACCCCTGGGGTGCCACAACTGCAGCACTCAAATTCAGATGCAAATAGCCTTTAAAGGGAACCTGACCCCTTCAAATCACCCCCAACCCTATGAATACCTGTCCCTGCACCATGAGAGATCATTAGTAGCAGTCCCTTTCTGTAAAAAATGCGTGGTGTAACATTGTCAAAAACAACATTATGATGTTGATGCCTCGGGTCGGTATAAAGTTGTAGACACCCAACATGTATATCTTCACTGGTATCTAAGTGGTGAAAAAACATTCTGAATTTTGAAAAAAAAAAAAAGACTTTTTGCGCCATGTTCTGCGACCCGTAGTGTTCTCATTTTTCGGGATCTGGGGCTGTGTGATGGCTTATTTTTTGCGTCTTGAACTAACGTTTCTAATGATACCATATTTTGGGGGGATACGCAGTTTTGATCGCCCGTTATTGCATTTTATAGCAATGTTGCGGCGACCAAAAAAACGGAATTTTGGCGTTTGGACCATTTTTTCCGTTACAGAGTTTAGGGCTCACATTAAAGGATTTAATATGTTGATAGATCGGGCGATTCTGAACGCGGTGATACCAAACATGTGTATTTATTTTTCTTTTTAATACTTTTATTGTGATTGGGGGAAAAGGGTGGTGATTTGAACTTTTATATATATATATATTTTTTTTTTTACAGGTTTTTAAAAACTTTTTTTTTTTATTAATTCTTAATTTTACACGACCCATAGAGAGGCACCCTGCTGCGTAGGCTGATCGCTTCTGGGAGATATCAATGAGCTGCAGCTCATGAGTATCTCCCAGAATTGCGGACGGGCTTATAAGTCGTATAAGCGGGTTAGGAGCCCATACACTGTAGGGCCAGTAATATACTCCTAGTGGGAGCATATACATTGTGCTGGGTTCAGTATAATACTCCTGGGTGGAAGCCATATATTTTCCTGGGCTTAGCAATATATTCCTGGTAGGAGCCCACACATTCTAGGCTCAGTAATACACTCCTGACAGGAGCCCATATATTCTAACCTCAGTAATATATTCCTGGTAGGAGCCCATACATTGTAGGACCTAGTAATATACTCCTAGTAGGAGCATATACATTGTGCTGGCATCAGTAATATATTCCTTATAGTAGTGAGAAAGGGGCGGACTCTAGAGATATTCTTCAGGTGTAAGCGACAGGAGCGGACGAGAGATTGCGAGTGGGAGGAGAAGGAGAGATCGGTGTCAAACATAACACCCAGACAGCGAGCCTGCTGCCTAGGCGTTATCGTAGTGCCGCATACTGAGAGAGAGATGTCCGATTTAGGGAGGTTAGTGGATGGGGGGAGCAGAAGAAGTTCAGTTTTGGAAAGGTTTAGTTTCAAGTAGAGAGTGGGACATGATATTGGAAACTGCAGCTAGACAGTCATTGGTGTTCTTTACTACCGCAGGGGTAAGGTCAGGGGCTGAAGTGTATAGTTGTGTGTCATCAGCATAAAGATGGTACTGAAAGCCAAATCTGCTGATGGTCTGTCCAATCGGGGCCGTGTAGAGAGAGAAGAGGAGAGGGCCAAGGACTGAACCCTGAGGGACTCCAATAGTGAGGGGAAGGGGGGAAGAAGTGGAGCCAGCAAAAGATACACTGAAAGAGCGGTCAGAAAGATAGGAGGAGAGCCAGGAGAGAGCAGTGTCCTTTATGCCAATGGAGTGCAGCATAAAGAGTAGGAGCTGATGGTCGACAGTGTCAAAAGCTGCAGAGAGATCAAGGAGAATAAGCAGAGAGTGGTCACCATTACGTTTTGCTGTCAGAAGGTCATTGGTCACTTTGATGAGGGCAGTTTCTGTGGAGTAAAGGGGGCGGAAACCAGACTGTAATGGATCTAGAAGAGAGTGAGCGGAGAGGTAACGGGTGAGGCGGGAATAGACCAGGCGCTCCAAGAGTTTAGAGATGAAGGGGAGATTGGAGACTGGTCTGTAGTTATTTGTGCAGGTTGGGTCGAGAGTGGTTTTCTTTAATAATGGAGTAATGATCGAGTGTTTGAAGGAGGAGGGGAAAATGCCAGAAGAGAGGGAGAGATTGAAGATTTTGGTTAGATGAGTGGTGACGACTGGAGAGAGGGACTGGAGCAGGTGTGAGGGAATGGGGTCAGTAGTGCATGTGGTGGGACGAGAGGAAGAAAGGAGCATGGAGACTTCTTCTTATGTGACTGGGTCAAATGTGGAGAGTGAACCGGAGGAGATGTGGGGAAGAATGGGGGTGTCAGCGCTTGGAGGCTGAGAGCTGATTTCCTGGCGGATGTTGTCTATTTTCTCCATGAAGTAGGAAGCCAGGTCATCAGCATATATTCCTGGTAGGTGCCCATACATTCTGATGTCATCAGTAATATATTCCCTATAGGAGCCCATACATTCTAGGCTCAGTAATATATTCCTGAAAAGAGCCCATACTTTGAGGGTTCAGTTATATACTCCTGGTAGAAGCCCATACCTTGTAGGTTCAGTCATATACCGTATATACTCGTGTATAAGCCGAGTTTTTCAGCCCAAAATTTGGGCTGAAAAGTCTCCCCTCGGCTTATACACAGGTCATATACGGTATATAAGGTGGGGGCTGTGTTCCGGGGCTGTGGAGGCTGGAGGAGGCGGGGGGAGGCTGCTGTATGAGCGGCCCCGTCACGTGGGGCCGCTCATTAAATATGCACTGCTTCCCCCTGTCAATCAGCGGCAGGGGGAAGCAGTGCATATAGCCCCCAAATGCTGGCACTCGCCCCCCCTTGTAAGGGCCCCCCCCCCGATGGTTATATTACCATTCCGGACTTCTGATCAGCGCCGCTTCTCGGTGCTCCTCGCTGCTCCGTCCGTCCTGCTACATCCGGGATCTCCGGCCGTCGCAGGCATATGACGTCATCGCGCGACGGCCGGGGATCCCGGATGTAGCAGGACGGGAGCAGCGAGGATGGAGTGCCGGGGAGCAGCGCTGATCAGAAGACCGGGATGGTAAGAAAAGCGGGGGGGGGGGGGGGGCCTTGCAATGGGGGGCGAGTGCCAGCATTTGGGGGCTGCTGGGGACCCTTAGGGGGCTGCTGGGTTCCCCAGGGGCTGCTGGGGACCCCCTGGGGCTCCTGGGTACCCAGGGGGCTGCTGGGTACCCCCAGGGGGCTGCTATATGTACCCCTGGGTCCTGCTGTATACCACTAGGGCTGCTGTATACTACACTGGGGCTGCTATATACTACCACTGGGGCTGCTATATACTACCACTGGGGCTGCTATATACTACCACTGGGGCTGCTATATATTACCACTGGGGCTGCTGTATACTACCACTGGGGCTGCTGTATACTACCACTGGGGCTGCTATATACTACCACTGGGGCTGCTATATACTACACTAGGGCTGCTGTATACTACACTGGGGCTGCTGTATACTACCACTGGGGAGGCCTGTATACCACTGGGGGGGCCTGTATACCACACTGCTGGGGGCTGTATACTTGTGCTGGGGTCCACCCTCGGCTTATACACGAGTCAATAGGTTTTTCCAGATTTTTGGGGCAAAAGTAGGGGGGTCGGCTTATACACGGGTCGGCTTATACACGATATATACGGTACTCCTGATAGAAGCCCATACCTTGTAGGCTCAGTAATATACTTCTGATAAATGCCCATTCATTCTAGGCTCAGTACTGTACTTCTGGTAGAAGCCCATGCCTTGCAGGCTGAGTAGTATACTTCTGGTAGGAACTCATACATTTTGCTGGGCTCAGTAATATATCCCTTTTAGGAGGCAATACATTCTAGGCTCATTAATATATTAATGGTGGGATCCCATAATATCTAGGCTCAGTATTGTACTCATGGCAGAAGCCCATACATTCTAGGATCAGTACAATACTCGTGGTAGGAGACAATACATTTTCCTGGTAAGGGCCAATATATTGTAGGCTCAGTAATATACTTCTGGTAGGAGCCCATACATTGTAGCTCAATTTACTGCTAGTAGGAGCCCATACATTGAAGGCCCAGTAATATACTCTGTAACGTAGCAGCTCGCTGGTGACGTCAGGAAGCACGAGGAGGCAGCTTGGCATAGGTGAGACCAGAAGGGTTTATTTGCGCATAAACCATTCCTTAGGGAAAACACACACAGCAAACACAGAATTCCAAATCACCTTTCCCTTGTGCCTAAGTCCCACCTCCCTTACATAGCTGGACACCACGCCCCGGGGAGGGTATGTGAGTCCTGGACCCGCCCGTCACTCTCAGGACTCGTAAGCCGGCCCCTTGGTTACTAACAACTCCCACAGTGTTGTTCTCCACTAAGAGACGCTAATGCCGGCTTACATCACAGACCTCAGGTGGGCCAGTGACACATACCTGCCATCCACAATACGCCCCTTGCCCTCTTACAACTCCTAGTGGGAGAATATACATTGTGCTGGGTTCAGTACAATACTCCAAGTAGGAATTCAAATATTTTGCTGGGCTTAGCAATATATTCCTGGTAGGTGCCCATATATTCTGCTGGCATCAGTAATATAGTCCTTATAGGAGCCCATACATTCTAGGCTAAGTAATATATTCCTGAAGATAGCCCATACTTTGAGGGTTCAGATATATACTCCTGGTAGAAGAACATACCTTGTAGGTTCAGTCATATACTTCTGATAGAAGCCCATACCTTGTAGGCTCAGTAATATACTTCTGATAGGTACCCATACATTCTGGGCTCAGTACTGTACTCCTGTTAGAAGCCCATGCCTTGCAGGCTGAGTAGTATACTCCTGTTAGGAACTCATACATTTTGCTGGGCTCAGTAATATATTCCTTTTAGGAGCCAATACATTCTAGGCTCATTAATATATTAATGGTGGGATCCCATAAATTCTAGTTTCAGTATTGTACTCATGGCAGAAGCACATACATTCAGGATCAGTAAAATACTCGTGGTAGGAGACAATACATTTTCCTGGGTTCAGTATAATACTCCAGGTAGGAACCCATACATTCTGCTGGGCTCAAAAATATATTCCTTATAGGAGCCCATACCTTGCAGGCTCAGTATTATACTCCTGGTAGGTGCCCATATAGTCTTGGCTCAGTATTGTACTCCTGGCAGAAGGCCGTACATTCTAGGATCAGTAATATACTCCTGATAGGAGATAATATATTCTGCTAGGTTTTGTATATACTCCTGGTAGGAATATTTTTCTGGTAAGTGGCCATATATTCTGCTGAACTCAGTAATATATCCCTTATAGAAGCCAATACATTCTAGTCTCAGTAATACACTCCTGACAGGAGCCCATATATTCTAGGCTCAGTAATATACTCCTAGTAGGAGCACATACATTCTGATGGGTTCACTAATATACTCCTGGTAAGGGTCAATACATTGTAGGCTCAGTAATATACTCCTGGTAGGAGCCCATACATTGTGGCTCAATTTACTGCTAGTAGGAGCCCATACATTCTAGGCTCACTAATATACTCCTGACAGGAGCCCATATATTCTAAGCTCAGTAATATATTCCTGGTAGGAGCCCATACATTGTAGGCCTTGTAATATACTCCTAGTGGGAGCATATACATTGTGCTGGCATCAGTAATATATTCCTTATAGGAGCCCATACATTCTAGGCTCAGTAAATATATTCCTGAAAAGAGCCCACACTTTGAGGGTTCAGTTATATATTCCTGATAGATGCCCATTCATTCTAGGCTCAGTACTGTACTCCAGGGAGAAGACCATGCCTTGCAGGCTGAGTAGTCTATTCCTGGTTGGAACTAATACATTTTGCTGGGCTCAGTAATATATTCCTTTTAGGAGCCAATACATTCTAGGCTCATTAATATATTAATGGTGGGATCCCATAAATTCTAGGCTCAGTATTGTACTCATGGCAGAAGCCCATACATTCTAGGATCAGTAAAATACTTGTGGTAGGAGACCATACATTCTGCTGGGTTCAGTATAATACTCCTGGTAGGAAGCCATATATTTTGCTGGGCTTAGCAATATATTCCTGGTAGGTGCCATACATTCTAGGCTCAGTAATACACTCCTGACAGGAGCCCATATATTCTAAGCTCAGTAATATATTCCTGGTAGGAGCCCATACATTGTAGGCCTAGTAATATACTCCTAGTGGGAGCATATACATTGTGCTGGCATCAGTAATATATTCCTTATTGGAGCCCATACATTCTAGGCTCAGTAATATATTCCTGAAAAGAGCCCACACTTTGAGGGTTCAGTTATATATTCCTGATAGAATCCCATACCTTGTAGGCTGAATAATATACTTCTGATAGATGCCCATTCATTCTAGGCTCAGTACTGTACTCCTGGTAGAAGCCCATGCCTTGCAGGCTGAGTAGTATATTCCTGGTAGGAACTCATACATTTTGCTAGGCTCAGTAATATATTCCTTTTAGGAGCCAATACATTCTAGGCTCATTAATATATTAATGGTGGGATCCCATAAATTCTAGGCTCAGTATTGTACTCATGGCAGAAGCCCATACATTCTAGGATCAGTAAAATACTCGTGGTAGGAGACCATACATTCTGCTGGGTTCAGTATAATACTCCTGGTAGGAAGCCATATATTTTGATGGGCTTAGCAATATATTCCTGGTAGGTGCCCATACATTCTGCTGGCATCAGTAATATATTCCTTATAGGAGCCCATACATTCTAGGCTCAGTAATATATTCCTGAAAATAGCCCATACTTTGAGGGTTCAGTTATATACTCCTGGTAGAAGCCCATACCTTGCAGGTTCAGTCATATACTCCTGTTAGAAGCACATACCTTGTAGGCTCAGTAATATACTTCTGATAGATGCCCATTCATTCTAGGCTCAGTACTGTACTCCTGGTAGAAGCCCATGCCTTGCAGGCTGAGTAGTATACTTCTGGTAGGAACTCATACATTTTGCTGGGCTCAGTAATATATCCCTTTTAGGAGGCAATACATTCTAGGCTCATTAATATATTAATGGTGGGATCCCATAAATTCTAGGCTCAGTATTGTACTCATGGCAGAAGCCCATACATTCTAGGATCAGTAAAATACTCGTGGTAGGAGACAATACATTTTCCTTGGTTCAGTATAACACACCTGGTAGGAACCCATACATTCTGCTGGGCTGAAAAATATATTCCTTATAGGAGCCCGTACATTCTAGGATCAGTAATATACTCCTGATAGGAGATAATATATTCTGCTGGGTTTTGTATATACTCCTGGTAGGAATACATATATTTTGCTGGGATTAGCAATATATTCCTGGTAGGTGGCCATATATTCTGCTGAACTCAGTAATATACCCCTTATAGAAGCCAATACATTCTAGGCTCAGTAATACACTCCTGACAGGAGCCCATATATTCTAGGCTCAGTAATATACTCCTAGTAGGAGCACATACATTCTGCTGGGTTCACTAATATACTCCTGGTAAGGGGCAATACATTGTAGGCTCAGTAATATACTTCTGATAGATGCCCATTCATTCTAGGCTCAGTACTGTACTCCTGGTAGAAGCTCATGCTTTGCAGGCTGAGTGGTATACTCCTGGTAGGAACTCATACATTTTGCTGGGCTCAGTAATATACTTCTGGTAGGAGCCCATACATTGTGGCTCAATTTACTTCTAGTAGGAGCCCATACATTCTAGGCTCACTAATATACTCCTGACAGGAGCCCATATATTCTAAGCTCAGTAATATATTCCTGGTAGGAGCCCATACATTGTAGGCCCAGTAATATACTCCTAGTGGGAGCATATACATTGTGCTGTGTTCAGTACAATACTCCAAGTAGGAACTCAAACATTTTGCTGGGCTTAGCAATATATTCCTGGTAGGTGCCCATACATTCTGCTGGCATCAGTAATATATTCCTTATAGGAGCCCATACATTCTAGGCTCAGTAATATATTCCTGGTAGGAGCCCATACATTGTAGGCCCAGTAATATACTCCTAGTGGAAGCATATACATTGTGCTGGGTTCAGTGTAATACTCCAAGTAGGACCCCATACATATTGTTGGTTTTAGCAATATATTCCTGGTAGGTGGCAATACATTCTAGGTTCAGTAATATATTCCTGGTAGGAGCCCATACATTCTAGGCTCAGTATTGAACTCCTAGCCGAATCCCAAACATTCTAGGATCAGTAATATACTCTTAGTAGGAGACCATACATTCTGTTGGGTTCAGTATAATACTCCTGGTAGGAAGCCATATATTTTGCTGGGCTCAGCAATATATTGTTGGTGCCCATACATTCTGCCCAGTGTGGACCGTGTTACAGTGTTAGTGCTTGACATACACATACATACAATAAACCCTCCCCCACACCCGAAAACACAAATTCAATTGTATTGAAGGAGTAATGGTGATTCTATGTGTCACCTAAACAGTGCTGAGGTCCCATATAATACCTATCGGTTTGTCTGGATGTGTGAGCTCCAGGCTTAAGCCATATAGGTATTAGTCTGTCTGTCACTTTTCAGTCACTTGTTTAGTACATTACAACCGGAGTCCTTATACTATTTTTACTGTCAGGTCTCCTAAGTTATGTAATATTTAATCATACATTTCACATCCCCCTAACACAATGATGATGTATACATATATATGGCCATGAGTTATCTAATAAGAGATAATCCTGTAGTATATGGTTACAACAAAATTGGATATCTAGAACCCCTGTAAATCGGTGATACTGCCCATACATTCTGCTGGCATCAGTAATATATTCCTTACAGGAGCCCATACATTCTAGGCTCAGTAATATATTCCTGAAAAGAGCACATACTTTAAGGGTTCAGTTATATACTCCTGGTGGAAGCCCATGCCTTGTAGGCTCAGTAATATACTTCTGATAGATGCCCATTCATTCTAGGCTCAGTACTGTACTCCTGGTAGAAGCCCATGCCTTGCAGGCTGAGTAGTATACTCCAGGTAGGAACTCATACATTTTGCTGGGCTCAGTATTATATTCCTTTTAGGAGCCAATGCATTCTAGGCTCATTAATATATTAATGGTGGGATCCCATAAATTCTAGGCTCGGTATTGTACTCATGGCAGAAGCCCATTCTAGGATCAGTAATATACTCCTAATAGGAGACCATATATTCTGCTGGGTTTTGTATATACTCCTGGTAGGAATACATATATTTTGCTGGGATTAGCAATATATTCCTGGTAGGTGGCCATATATTCTGCTGGGCTCAGTAATATATCCCTTATAGAAGCCAATACATTCTAGGCTTAGTAATACACTCCTGACAGGGGTTTTAGGAAGTTTCGCCCCCAACATTTCGCCCCCAGCAGTTCGCCCCCAGCAGTTCGCCCCCAGCAGTTCGCCCCCAGGTACATTTCGCCCCCGAACATTTCGCCTCCAGCATTTCGCCCCGAGGATGTTTCGCCCCTGCACATTTCGCCCCCGCACATTTCGCCCCCAGCAGTTCGCCCCCGGATGTTTCGCCCCCGCACATTTCGCCCCCAGCAGTTCGCCCCCGGATGTTTCGCCCCTGGATGTTTCGCCCCCAGATGTTTCGCCCCCAGCAGTTCGCCCCTGGATGTTTTGCCCCCGCACATTTTGCCCCCAGCAGTTCGCCCCCGGATGTTTTGCCCCCAGCAGTTCGCCCCCGGATGTTTCACCTCCGGATGTTTTGCCCCCAGCAGTTCGCCCCCAGATGTATCGCCCCCAGCAGTTCGCCTCCGGATCTTTCGCCGACGGATGTTTTGCCCCCAGCAGGTCGGCCCCGAATGTTTCGCCCCCAGCATTTCGTCCCCGGTTGTGTCACCCCCAGCATTTCATCCCTGGATGTTTTGCCTCTAGCAATATGCTCCTGGATCTTTCGCATCCAGGAAAGACCTGCCTGAACTGAACTTTGGCAGGTTCGCGTATCACTAATAATACACCATATGAGTCTAAGATATAGAATTCTGATCAAATTAGGTTTTTTTTATTCTAAAACTTTGCTTTCTAGATAAGTAATTTTACAAACAGACAGGAAAATAGTAGGATTTCATTGGTTACTAATTAGGTCGTGCCCCTTGGTAGCAGAACGGATCCTGGCTCCCTGTGATACATTCAGGGCTGCTCCTTCACAGCCCTCTGCAAAGCTCTCCTTCACCCTCCGCTCATGTGCTCTGTCCTGGACAAGAGGAGGGCTCCCCCCGCTGACTGATTTTTTGTGGCAGTACACTTCTCTCTTTGTGGAGATTTCAGACACTGCTATATTCTGATCTCAGATGCAATAAAAGCTAGTCTAATGTAACTTGCAGGACATGTGACCTGCTACTTGTTACATCTGCAACAAAACTTGCAACAAAGCAGGTCAGTGCTGGCTCAGGTAAAAGTTCACAATTGTTTTGATTTTAGGCCTCTTGCACACTGTAATTTTAGAGCGGTTTCACACTTATGTTTGGGGCCGCAAGAGGTCGATCCGCTCTGGATCTGACATCCAGCTGACCTCGGGGCAATGCTGGCGGAATGCTGGCATTCCGCTTGCATTGCCCATAGAAGTGAACGGCTCGGTTACACGATCTGCAGCTGCCCATTCGCTTTCGTAATGCTGTATTCCGCCATCAGTGTCAGAACAAAAAGAAGAGCATTTTCTTCTTTTTGTTCCACTGCTGGGGGCGAAATATCCGGGGGCGAAACATCCGGGGGCGAACTGCTGGGGGCGAAACATCCAGGGGTGAACTTCTGCAGGCGAAACATCCGGGAGTGAACTGCTGGGGGGCGAAACATCCGGGAGCGAACTGGGCGAACTTCTGCGGGCGAAACATCCTGGAGCAAACTGCTGGGGGCGAAACATCCGGGTGCGAACTGCTGGGGGCGAACTGCTGGGGGTGTGAAATGTGCGAAATATCCGGGAGCGAACACCTGGGGGCGAAACATCCAGGGCCGAAACATCCGGGGGCGAACTACTGGGGGCAAAACATCCGGGGGCGAACTGCTGGGGGCGAACTGCTGGGGGCGAAATGTGCGGGGGCGAAACATCCAGGGGCGAACTGCTGGGGGCGAAACATCCGGGGGCGAAACATCCGGGGGAGAACTGCTGGGGGCGAACTGCTGGGGGCGAAATATGCGGGGGCGAAATGTGCGGGGGCGAAACACCCTGGGGGCGAAATGCTGGGGGCGAAATGTTCGGGGGCGAAGTGTACCTGGGGACGAAATGCTGGGGGCGAAATGCTGGGGGCGAATTGCTGGGGGCGAAACTTCCAACTCCCCCTGACAGGAGCCCATATATTCTAGGCTCAGTAATATACTCCTAGTAGGAGCACATACATTCTGCTGGGTTCACTAATATACTCCTGGTAAGGGCCAATACATTGTGGGCTCAGTAATATACTTCTGATAGATGCCCATTCATTCTAGGCTCAGTACTGTACTCCTGGTAGAAGCTCATGCTTTGCAGGCTGAGTGGTATACTCCTGGTAGGAACTCATACATTTTGCTGGGCTCAGTAATATACTTCTGGTAGGAGCCCATACATTGTGGCTCAATTTACTTCTAGTAGGAGCCCATACATTCTAGGCTCACTAATATACTCTTGACAGGAGCCCATATATTCTAAGCTCAGTAATATATTCCTGGTAGGAGCCCATACATTGTAGGCCCAGTAATATACTCCTAGTGGGAGCATATACATTGTGCTGTGTTCAGTACAATACTCCAAGTAGGAACTCAAACATTTTGCTGGGCTTAGCAATATATTCCTGGTACGTGCCCATACATTCTGCTGGCATCAGTAATATATTCCTTATAGGAGCCCATACATTCTAGGCTCAGTAATATATTCCTGGTAGGAGCCCATACATTCTAGGCTCAGTATTGAACTCCTAGCCGAATCCCAAACATTCTAGGATCAGTAATATACTCTTAGTAGGAGACCATACATTCTGTTGGGTTCAGTATAATACTCCTGGTAGGAAGCCATATATTTTGCTGGGCTTAGCAATATATTGTTGGTGCCCATACATTCTGCTGGCATCAGTAATATATTCCTTACAGGAGCCCATACATTCTAGGCTCAGTAATATATTCCTGAAAAGAGCACATACTTTAAGGGTTCAGTTATATACTCCTGGTGGAAGCCCATGCCTTGTAGGCTCAGTAATATACTTCTGATAGATGCCCATTCATTCTAGGCTCAGTACTGTACTCCTGGTAGAAGCCCATGCCTTGCAGGCTGAGTAGTATACTCCAGGTAGGAACTCATACATTTTGCTGGGCTCAGTATTATATTCCTTTTAGGAGCCAATGCATTCTAGGCTCATTAATATATTAATGGTGGGATCCCATAAATTCTAGGCTCGGTATTGTACTCATGGCAGAAGCCCATTCTAGGATCAGTAATATACCCTAATAGGAGACCATATATTCTGCTGGGTTTTGTATATACTCCTGGTAGGAATACATAGATTTTGCTGGGATTAGCAATATATTCCTGGTAGGTGGCCATATATTCTGCTGTGCTCAGTAATATATCCCTTATAGGAGCCAATACATTCTAGGCTCGGGTAATACACTCCTGCAGGAGCCCATATATTCTAGGCTCAGTAATATAGTCCTAATAGGAGCACATACATTCTGCTGGGTTCACTAATATACTCCTGTTAAGGGCCAATACATTGTAGGCTCAGTAATATACTTCTGGTAGGAGCCCATACATTGTGGCTCAATTTACTGCGAGTAGGAGCCCATACATTCTAGGCTCACGAATATACTCCTGACAGGAGCCCATATATTCTAAGCTCAGTAATATATTCCTGGTAGGAGCCCATACATTATAGGCCCAGTAATATACTCCTAGTGGGAGCATATACATTGTGCTGTGTTCAGTACAATACTCCAAGTAGGAACTCAAAATTTTGCTGGGCTTAGCAAAATATTCCTGGTAGGTTCCCATACATTCTGCTGGCATCAGTAATATATTCCTTATAGGAGCCCATACATTCTAGGCTCAGTAATATATTCCTGGTAGGAGCCCATACATTGTAGGCCCAGTAATATAGTCCTAGTGGAAGCATATACATTGTGCTGGGTTCAGTGTAATACTCCAAGTAGGACCCCATACATATTGTTGGTTTTAGCAATATATTCCTGGTAGGTGGCAATACATTCTAGGCTCAGTATTGTACTCCTGGCCGAATCCCAAACATTCTAGGATCAGTAATATACTCTTAGTAGTAGACCATACATTGTGCTGGGTTCAGTATAATACTCCTGGTAGGAAGCCATATATTTTCCTGGGCTTAGCAATATATTCCTGGTAGGTGCCCATACATCCTAGGCTCAGTAATACACTCCTGATAGGAGCCCATATATTCTAAGATCAGTAATATATTCCTGTTAGGAGCCCATACATTGTAGGCCTAGTAATATACTCCTAGTGGGAGCATATACATTGTGCTGGCATCAGTAATATATTCCTTATAGGAGCCCATACATTCTAGGCTCAGTAATATATTCCTGAAAAGAGCCCATACTTTGAGGGTTCAGTTATATACTCCTGGTAGAAGCCCATACAGTCTTGGCTCAGTATTGTACTCCTGGCAGAAGCCCGTACATTCTAGGATCAGTAATATACTCCTGATAGGAGATAATATATTCTGCTGTGTTTTGTATATACTCCTGGTAGGAATACATATATTTTGCTGGGATTAGCAATATATTCCTGGTAGGTGGCCATATTTTCTGCTGGGCTCAGTAATATACCCTTTATAGAAGCCAATGCATTCTAGGCTCAGTAATACACTCCTGACAGGAGCCCATATATTCTAGGCTCAGTAATATACTCCTAGAGGAGCACATAATTCTAGCTGGTATAATGTATTGGTAGGGTCCATACATTGTAGGCCTAGTAATATACTCCTGTAGGAGCCAATACATTTGTGGCTCAAATATATCCTTAGTAGGAGCCCATACATTCTAGGCTCACTAATATACTCCTAACAGGAGCCCAATTTATTCTAAGTCAGGAAATATTCTTGTAGGAGCCCTACATTGTAGCTAGTAATATACTCCTAGTGGAGCAATACATTTCTGCTGGCTCATAATATTATTTCCTTATAGAAGCCCATACATTCTAGGCTCAGTAATATATTCCTGAAAAGAGCCAACACTTTCAGGGTTCAGTTACAGTCATGGCCAAAAGTATTGACACCCCTGCAATTCTGTCAGATAATCCTCAGTTTCTTCCTGAAAATGATTGCAATCACAAATTCTTTGCTATTATTATCTTCATTTAATTTGTCTTCAATGAAAAAACACAAAAAGAGAATGAAGCAAAAAGCAAAACATTGGATCATTTCACACAAAACTCCAAAAATGGGCCGGACAAAAGTATTGGCACCCTCAGCCTAATACTTGGTTGCACAACCTTTAGCCAAAATAACTGCGATCAGCCGCTTCCGGTAACCATCAATGAGTTTCTTACAATGCTCTGCTGGAATTTTACACCATTCTTCTTTGGCAAACTGCTCCAGGTCCCTGATATTTGAAGGCTGCCTTCTCCAAACTGCCATTGTTAGATCTCTCCACAGGTGTTCTATGGGATTCAGGTCTGGACTCATTGCTGCCACCTTAGAAGTCTCCAGTGCTTTCTCTCACACCATTTTCTAGTGCTTTTCGAAGTGTGTTTTAGGTCATTGTCCTGCTGGAAGACCCATGACCTCTGAGGGAGACCCAGCTTTCTCACACTGGGCCCTACATTATGCTGCACAATGTGTTGGTAGTCTTCAGACTTCATAATGCCATGCACACGGTCAAGCAGTCCAGTGCCAGAGGCAGCAAAGCAACCCCAAAACATCAGGGAACCTCCGCCATGTCTGACTGTAGTGACTGTGTTCTTTTCTTTGAATGCCTCTTTCTTTCTCCTGTAAACTCTATGTTGATGCCTTTGCCCATAAAGCTCTACTTTTGTCTCATCTGACCAGAGAACATTCTTCCAAAACGTTTTAGGCTTTCTCAGGTAAGTTTTGGCAAACTCCAGTCTGGTTTTTTATGTCTCGGGGTAAGAAGTGGGGTCTTCCTGGGTCTCCTACCATACAGTCCCTTTCAGACGCCGACGGATAGTACGGGTTGACACTGTTGTACCCTTGGACTGCAGGGCAGCTTGAACTTGTTTGGATGTTAGTCGAGGTTTTTTATCCACCATCCGCACAATCTTGCATTGAAATCTCTCGTCAGTTTTTCTTTTCCGTCCACATCTAGGGAGGTTAGCCACAGTGCCATGGGCTTTACACTTCTTGATGACACTGCGCACGGTAGACACAGGAACATTTAGGTGTTTGGAGATGGACTTGTAGCCTTGAGATTGCTCATTCGTCCTCACAATTTGCTTTCTCAAGTCCTCAGACAGTTCTTTGGTCTTCTTTCTTTTCTCCATGCTCAATGTGGTACACACAAGGACACAGGACAGAGGTTGAGTCAACTTTAATCCATGTCAACTGGCTGCAAGTGTGATTTAGTTATTGCCAACACCTGTTAGGTGCCACAGGTAAGTTACAGGTGCTGTTAATTACACTAATTACAGAAGCATCACATGATTTTTCTAAGGGTGGCAATACTTTTGTCCACCCCCTTTTTTATGTTTGGTGGAATTAGATCCAATTTGGCTTTAGGACAATTCTTTTTGTGTTTTTTCATTGAAGACAAATTAAATGAAGATAATAATAGCAAAGAATTTGTGATTGCAATCATTTTCAGGAAGACACTGAGTATTATCTGACAGAATTGCAGGGGTGTCAATACTTTTGGCCATAACTGTATATACTCCTGGTAGAAGCCCATACCTTTTAGGTTCAGTCGTATACTCCTGATAGAAGGCCATACCTTGAAGGCTCAGTAATATACTTCTGATAGATGCCCATTCATTCTAGGCTCAGTACTGTACTCCTGGTAGAAGCCCATGCCTTGCAGGCTGAGTAGTATATTCCTGGTAGGAACTTATACATTTTGCTGGGCTCAGTAATATATTCCTTTTAGGAGCCAATACATTCTAGGCTCATTAATATATTAATGGTGGGATCCCATAAATTCTAGGCTCAGTATTGTACTCATGGCAGAAGCCCATACATTCTACGATCAGTAAAATACTTGTGGTAGGAGACAATACATTTTCCTGGGTTCAGTATAACACTCTTGGTAGGAACCCATACATTCTGCTGGGCTCAAAAATATATTCCTTATAGGAGCCCATACCTTGCAGGCTCAGTATTATACTCCTGGTAGGTGCCCATATAGTCTTGGCTCAGTATTGTACTCCTGGCAGAAGCCTGTACATTCTAGGATCAGACCTGATAGGAGATAATATATTCTGCTGTGTTTTGTATATACTCCTGGTAGGAATACATATATTTTGCTGGGATTAGCAATATATTCCTGGTAGGTGGCCATATATTCTGCTGGGCTCAGTAATATACCCTTTATAGAAGCCAATACATTCTAGGCTCAGTAATACACTCCTGACAGGAGCCCATATATTCTAGGCTCAGTAATATACTCCTAGTAGGAGCACATACATTCTGCTGGGTTCACTAATGTACTCCTGGTAAGGGTCAATACATTGTAGGCTCAGTAATATACTCCTGGTAGGAGCCCATACATTGTGGCTCAATTTACTACTAGTAGGAGCCCATACATTCTAGGCTCACTAATATACTCTTCACAGGAGCCCATATATTCTAAGCTCAGTAATATATTCCTGGTAGGAGCCCATACATTGTAGGCCTAGTAATATACTCCTAGTGGGAGCATATACATTCTGCCGGCATCAGTAATATATTCCTTATAGGAGCCCATACATTCTAGGTTCAGTAATATATTCCTGAAAAGAGCCAACACTTTCAGGGTTCAGTTATATACTCCTGGTAGAAGCCCATACCTTGTAGGTTCAGTCATCAACTCCTGATAGAAGCCCATACCTTGTAGGCTCAGTAATATACTTCTGATAGATGCCCATTCATTCTAGGCTCAGTACTGTACTCCTGGTAGAAGCCCATGCCTTGCAGGCTGAGTAGTATATTCCTGGTAGGAACTTATACATTTTGCTAGGCTCAGTAATATATTCCTTTTAGGAGCCAATACATTCTAGGCTCATTAATATATTAATGGTGGTATCCCATAAATTCTAGGCTCAGTATTGTACTCATGGCAGAAGCCCATATATTCAAGGATCAGTAAAATACTCGTGGTAGGAGACCATACATTCTGCTGGGTTCAGTATAATACTCCTGGTAGGAAGCCATATATTTTGCTGGGCTTAGCAATATATTCCTGGTAGGTGCCCATACATTCTTCTGCCATCAGTAATATATTCCTTATAGGAGCCCATACATTCTAGGCTCAGTAATATATTCCTGAAAAGAGCCCATACTTTGAGGGTTCAGTTATATACTCCTGGTAGAAGCCCATACCTTGCAGGTTCAGTCATATACTCCTGATAGAAGCCCATACCTTGTAGGCTCAGTAATATACTTCTGATAGATGCCCATTCATTCTAGGCTCAGTACTGTACTCCTGGTAGAAGCCCATGCCTTGCAGGCTGAGTAGTATACTTCTGGTATGAACTCATACATTTTGCTGGGCTCAGTAATATATTCCTTTTAGGAGGCAATACATTCTAGGCTCATTAATATATTAATGGTGGAATCCCATATATTCTAGGCTTAGTATTGTACTCATGGCAGAAGCGCATACATTCTACGATCAGTAAAATACTCGTGGTAGGAGACCATTCATTCTGATGGGTTCAGTATAATATTCCTGGTAGGAACCCATACATTCTGCTGGGCTCAAAAATATATTCCTTATAGGAGCCCATA
This sequence comes from Allobates femoralis, assembly GCA_033576535.1. Lineage (NCBI taxonomy): Eukaryota > Metazoa > Chordata > Amphibia > Anura > Aromobatidae > Allobates > Allobates femoralis. The sequence continues at coordinate 596,924,340 of JARQOC010000002.1, forward strand.
CCTTGCAGGCTCAGTATTATACTCCTGGTAGGTGCCCATATAGTCTTGGCTCAGTATTGTACTCCTGGCAGAAGCCTGTACATTCTAGGATCAGTAATATACTCCTGATAGGAGATAATATATTCTGCTGTGTTTTGTATATACTCCTGGTAGGAATACATATATTTTGCTGGGATTAGCAATATATTCCTGGTAGGTGGCCATATATTCTGCTGGGCTCAGTAATATACCCTTTATAGAAGCCAATACATTCTAGGCTCAGTAATACACTCCTGACAGGAGCCCATATATTCTAGGCTCAGTAATATACTCCTAGTAGGAGCACATACATTCTGCTGGGTTCACTAATGTACTCCTGGTAAGGGTCAATACATTGTAGGCTCAGTAATATACTCCTGGTAGGAGCCCATACATTGTGGCTCAATTTACTACTAGTAGGAGCCCATACATTCTAGGCTCACTAATATACTCTTCACAGGAGCCCATATATTCTAAGCTCAGTAATATATTCCTGGTAGGAGCCCATACATTGTAGGCCTAGTAATATACTCTTAGTGGGAGCATATACATTCTGCCGGCATCAGTAATATATTCCTTATAGGAGCCCATACATTCTAGGTTCAGTAATATATTCCTGAAAAGAGCCAACACTTTCAGGGTTCAGTTATATACTCCTGGTAGAAGCCCATACCTTGTAGGTTCAGTCATCAACTCCTGATAGAAGCCCATACCTTGTAGGCTCAGTAATATACTTCTGATAGATGCCCATTCATTCTAGGCTCAGTACTGTACTCCTGGTAGAAGCCCATGCCTTGCAGGCTGAGTAGTATATTCCTGGTAGGAACTTATACATTTTGCTAGGCTCAGTAATATATTCCTTTTAGGAGCCAATACATTCTAGGCTCATTAATATATTAATGGTGGGATCCCATAAATTCTAGGCTCAGTATTGTACTCATGGCAGAAGCCCATATATTCAAGGATCAGTAAAATACTCGTGGTAGGAGACCATACATTCTGCTGGGTTCAGTATAATACTCCTGGTAGGAAGCCATATATTTTGCTGGGCTTAGCAATATATTCCTGGTAGGTGCCCATACATTCTTCTGCCATCAGTAATATATTCCTTATAGGAGCCCATACATTCTAGGCTCAGTAATATATTCCTGAAAAGAGCCCATACTTTGAGGGTTCAGTTATATACTCCTGGTAGAAGCCCATACCTTGCAGGTTCAGTCATATACTCCTGATAGAAGCCCATACCTTGTAGGCTCAGTAATATACTTCTGATAGATGCCCATTCATTCTAGGCTCAGTACTGTACTCCTGGTAGAAGCCCATGCCTTGCAGGCTGAGTAGTATACTTCTGGTATGAACTCATACATTTTGCTGGGCTCAGTAATATATTCCTTTTAGGAGGCAATACATTCTAGGCTCATTAATATATTAATGGTGGAATCCCATATATTCTAGGCTTAGTATTGTACTCATGGCAGAAGCGCATACATTCTACGATCAGTAAAATACTCGTAGTAGGAGACCATTCATTCTGATGGGTTCAGTATAATATTCCTGGTAGGAACCCATACATTCTGCTGGGCTCAAAAATATATTCCTTATAGGAGCCCATACCTTGCAGGCTCAGTATTATACTCCTGGTAGGTGCCCATATAGTCTTGCCTCAGTATTGTACTCCTGGCAGAAGACCGTACATTCTAGGATCAGTAATATACTCCTGATAGGAGATAATATATTCTGCTGGGTTTTGTATATACTCCTGGTAGGAATACATATATTTTGCTGGGATTAGCAATATATTCCTGGTAGGTGGCCATATATTCTGCTGGGCTCAGTAATATACCCTTTATAGAAGCCAATACATTCTAGGCTCAGAATTGTACTCATGGCAGAAGCCCATACATTCTAGGATCAGTAAAATACTCGTGGTAGGAGACCATACATTCTGCTGGGTTCAGTATAATACTCCTTGTAGGAACCCATACATTCTGCTGGGCTCAAAAATGTATTCCTTATAGGAGACCATACCTTGCAGGCTCAGTATTATACTCCTGGTTGTTGCCCATATATTCTTGCCTCAGTATTGTCGTCCTGGCAGAAGCCCGTACATTCTAGGATCAGTAATATACTCCTGATAGGAGACCATATATTCTACTGGGTTTTGTATATGCTCCTGGTAGGAATACATACATTTTGCTGGGATTAGGAATATATTTCTGGTAAGTGGCCATATATTCTGCTGGGCTCAGTAATATATCCCTTATATGGGACAATACATTCTAGGCTCAGTAACACACTTCTGACAGGAGCCCATATATTCTAGGCTCAGTAATATAGTCCTAGTAGGAGCACATACACTCTGCTGGGTTCACTAATATACTCATGGTCAGGGCCAATATATTGTAGGCTCAGTAATATACTTCTGGTAGGAGCCCATACATTGTAGCTCAATTTACTGCTAGTAGGAGCCCATAAATTCTAGGCTCACTAATATACTCCTCACAGGAGCCCATATATTCTAAGCTCAGTAATATATTCCTGGTAGAAGCCCATACATTGAAGGCCCAGTAATATACTCTGTAACGTAGCAGCTCGCTGGCGACGTCAGGAAGCACGAGGAGGCAGCTTGGCATAGGTGAGACCAGAAGGGTTTATTTGCGCATAAACCATTACATAGGGAAAACACACACAGCAAACACAGAAATCCAAATCACCTTTCCCCTGTGCCTAAGTCCCACCTCCCTTACATAGCTGGACAGCACGCCCCGGGGAGGGTATGTGAGTCCTGGACCCGCCCGTCACTCTCAGGACTCGTAAGCCAGCCCTTGGTTACTAACAACTCCCTCAGTGTTGTTCTCCACTAAGAGACGCTAATGCCGGCTTACATCACAGACCTCAGGTGGGCCTGTGACACATACCTGCCATCCACAATGCGCCCCCTTGCCCTCTTACAACTCCTAGTGGGAGCATATACATTGTGCTGGGTTCAGTACAATACTCCAAGTAGGAACTCAAACATTTTGCTGGGCTTAGCAATATATTCCTGGTAGGTGCCCATATATTCTGCTGGCATCAGTAATATAGTCCTTATAGGAGCCCATACATTCTAGGCTCAGTAATATATTCCTGGTAGGAGCCCATACATTGTAGGCCTAGTAATATACTCCTAGTGGGAGCATATACATTCTGCTGGCATCAGTAATATATTCCTTATAGGAGCCCATACATTCTAGGCTCAGTAATATATTCCTGAAAAGAGCCAACACTTTCAGTGTTCATTTATATACTCCTGGTAGAAGCCCATACCTTGTGGGTTCAGTCATATACTCCTGATAGAAGCCCATACCTTTTAGGCTCAGTAATATACTTCTGATAGATGCCCATTCATTCTAGGCTCAGTACTGTACTCTGGTAGAAGCCCATGCCTTGCAGGCTGAGTAGTATATTCCTGGTAGGAACTTATACATTTTGCTGGGCTCAGTAATATATTCCTTTTAGGAGCCAATACATTCTAGGCTCATTAATATATTAATGGTGGGATCCCATAAATTCTAGGCTCAGTATTGTACTCATGGCAGAAGGCCGTACATTCTAGGATCAGTAATATACTCCTGATAGGAGATAATATATTCTGCTGGGTTTTATATATACTCCTGGTAGGAATACATATATTTTGCTGGGATTAGCAATATATTCCTGTTAGGTGGCCATATATTCTGCTGGGGTCAGTAATATATCCCTTATAGAAGCCAATACATTCTAGGCTCAGTAATACACTCCTGACAGGAGCCCATATATTCTAGGCTCAGTAATATACTCCTAGTAGTAGCACATACATTCTGCTGGGTTCACTAATATACTCCTGGAAAGGGCCAATACATTGTAGGCTCAGTAATATACTCCTGGTAGGAGCCCATACATTGTGGCTCAATTAACTGCTAGTAGGAGCCCATACATTCTAGGCTCACTAATATACTCCTGACAGGAGCCCATATATTCTAAGCTCAGTAATATATTCCTGGTAGGAGCCCATACATTGTAGGCCTAGTAATATACTCCTAGTGGGAGCATATACATTGTGCTGGCATCAGTAATATATTCCTTATAGGAGCCCATACATTCTAGGCTCAGTAATATATTCCTGAAAAGAGCCCACACTTTGAGGGTTCAGTTATATATTCCTGATAGAAGCCCATACCTTCTAGGCTCAGTAATACACTTCTGATAGTTGCCCATTCATTCTAGGCTCAGTACTGTACTCCTGGTAGAAGCCCATGCCTTGCAGGCTGAGTAGTAAATTCCTGGTAGGAACTCATACATTTTGCTGGGCTCAGTAATATATTCCTTTTAGGAGCCAATACATTCTAGGCTAATTAATATATTAATGGTAGGATCCCATAAATTCTAGGCTCAGTACTGTACTCATGGCAGAAGCCCATACATTCTAGGATCAGTAAAATACTCGTGGTAGGAGACCATACTTTCTGCTGGGTTCAGTATAATACTCCTGGTAGGAAGCCATATATTTTGCTGGGCTTAGCAATATATTCCTGGTAGGTGCCCATACATTCTGCTGGCATCAGTAATGTATTCCTTATAGGAGCCCATACATTCTAGGCTCAGTAATATATTCCTGAAAAGAGCCCATACTTTGAGGGTTCAGTTATATACTCCAGGTAGAAGCCCATACCTTGCAGGTTCAGACATATACTCCTGATAGAAGCACATACCTTGTAGCCTCAGTAATATACTTTTGATAGATGCCCATTCATTCTAGGCTCAGTATTGTACTCCTGGTAGAAGCCCATACCTTGCAGGCTGAGTAGTATACTTCTGGTAGGAACTCATACATTTTGCTGGGCTCAGTAATATATTCCTTTTAGGAGGCAATACATTCTAGGCTCATTAATATATTAATAGTGGAATCCCATAAATTCTAGGCTCAGTATTGTACTCATGGCAGAAGCACATATATTCTAGGATCAGTAAAATACTCGTGGTAGGAGACAATACATATTCCTGGGTTCAATATAACACTCCTGGTAGGAACTCATACATTCTGCTGGGCTCAAAAATATATTTGTGGCACCCCATGGGTTAATGTGCCACAATAACACCACATGGGTTCTCTTCCCACTACACACTGACAAACACTAGCACCTCTGGGCCAGGAGGGGAAGCACAACCTGCTTCCTTATATACTCTTGCTCATGAGGGTGAGCTCAGTTCAGCTCGGAGCAGGGCTGTGAAGAGCACAAGTTAGTGCAGAACTTAGTGCAGACCTAGCAAGGGTCAGAGGAACAGGAGAACTACAGACTGAGGAACACGTCTGGGAGCTGGAGTGACACCTTCACTCGCCCAGAAGAGCGCACAGAACGGACACCGGATCCGCTACTGTGTCTGGCACCCACAGCACAGTGAATCCAGGAACAGTGGGATTTCTAGATGCCCCTAGTACCAGTGCAAAGCAACACGGAGGTATCAGCACAGCACAGAGGACTCAAGTTGCCTAGCCAAGTGGTACCAGCAGAACACAGAGAGAGAGAGACGTGAGAAGTCCCAGCAGCTCAGCTCATAGCAGCGGCCAGGACACACACACACAGTGCAGCACAAGGAAGCTGACGACCCCGGACAGGGTGGGAAGAGAGCTCAGCCCCATTACAGACTCCGTGAACTATAATCTGCAATAACATCAGCAGTAAAGCTTTGGAAAACAGCAAAACTGTGAGTCTGTGTATTGATTGCGACCTTTGCCTTACATTCAGCACAGATTGCTTCCCCCTGCTACAAGCCTGTCAGCTCTGCAGCCTCAGGACAGATATTCTACACTCAGTAATATACTCCTAGTAGGTGCACATACATTCCGATAGGTTCACTAATATACTCCTGGTAAGGGTCAATACATTGTAGGCTCAGTAATATACTCCTGGTAGGAGACCATACATTGTGGCTCAATTTACTGCTAGTAGGAGCCCATACATTCTAGGTTCACTAATATACTCCTGACAGGAGCCCATATATTCTAAGCTCAGTAATATATTCCTGGTAGTAGCCCATACATTGTAGGCCTAGTAATATACTCCTAGTGGGAGCATATACATTCTGCTGGCATCAGTAATATATTCCTTATAGGAGCCCATACATTCTAGGCTCAGTAATATATTCCTGAAAAGAGCCCATACTTTGAGGGTTCAGTTACCGTATATACTCGTGTATAAGCCGACCCGTGTATAAGCCGACCCCCCTACTTTTGCCCCCAAAACCTGGGAAAATCTATTGACTCGCGTATAAGCCGAAGGTGGACCCCAGCACAGGTATACAGCCCCCAGCAGTGGTATACAGGCCCCAGCAGTATGATATACAGCAGCCCCCAGTGGTATATACAGCAGCCCCAGTGGTATTGCAGCCCCTATATACACCAGCCCCAGTGGTATTGCAGCCCCAGTGGTGTATACAGCAGCCCCTATATACAGCAGCCCCAGTGGTATTGCAGCCCCTATATACAGCAGCCCCAGTGGTATTGCAGCCCCTGTATACAGCAGCCCCAGTGGTATTGCAGCCCCTGTATACAGCAGCCCCAGTAGTATTGCAGCCCCAGTGGTGTATACAGCAGCCCCTATATACAGCAGCCCCAGTGGTATTGCAGCCCCAGTGGTGTATACAGCAGCCCCTATATACAGCAGCCCCAGTGGTATTGCAGCCCCTATATACAGCAGCCCCAGTGATATTGCAGCCCCAGTGGTATTGCAGCCCCTGTATACAGCAGCCCCAGTGGTATTGCAGCCCCTGTATACAGCAGCCCCAGTGGTATTGCAGCCCCAGTGGTGTATACAGCAGCCCCTATATACAGCAGCCCCAGTGGTATTGCAGCCCCTGTATACAGCAGCCCCAGTGGTATTGCAGCCCCAGTGGTGTATACAGCAGCCCCTATATACAGCAGCCCCAGTGGTATTGCAGCCCCAGTGGTATTGCAGCCCCTGTATACAGCAGCCCCAGTGGTATTGCATCCCCAGTGGTGTATACAGCAGCCCCTATATACAGCAGCCCCAGTGGTATTGCAGCCCCAGTGGTATTGCAGCCCCTATATACAGCAGCCCCAATGGTATTGCAGCCCCAGTGGTATTGCAACCCCTATATACAGCAGCCCCAGTGGTATTGCAGCCCCAGTGGTAGTATACAGCCCCAGTGTAGTATCCAGCAGCCCCAGTAGTAATAAACAGCCCCCCCTCCTTATCACGTCCCCCCAGGCTGCGGCAGCTGTGAAAATAACAAACACTTTATACATCACCTTCCGGCGCAGCTCTCCGCTCCTCCGGTCCTCTGCCCTCCGCTCGCCGGCTTCTTCTTCCTTGATGTGCCGACTTCTGTGACCGCGCGCAGGAAATGACGTCATCTCCTGCGCCCGGTCACATGACACCGGCACAACAAGGAAGAAGAAGCCGGCGAGCGGAGGGCAGAGGACCGGAGGAGCGGAGAGCTGCGCCAGAAGGTGATGTATAAAGTGTTTGTTATTTTCACAGCTGCCGCAGCCTGGGGGGGACGTGATAAGGAGGGGGGGCTGTTTATTACTACTGGGGGACCCATATTAAGGAGGGGGGGCTGTGTATTGCAATATGCACGGCATCCCCCTGCCGTTGATGGACGGGGGGATGCCATGCATATTCATTGCACTAATGAGGCGGCCCCACGTGACCGCCTGCGGTCACCGCGGCCCCCTCCTGCCTCCTCCAGCCTCCGGTCACAGCCCCCCCCCCACAGCATACCGTATGACCCGTGTATAAGCCGAGGGGGGGACTTTTCAGCCCAATTTTTGGGTTGAAAAACTCGGCTTATACACGAGTATATACGGTATATACTCCTGGTAGAAGCCCATACCTTGCAGGTTCAGTCATATACTACTGATAGAAGCCCATACCTTGTAGGCTCAGTAATATACTTCTGATAGATGCCCATTCATTCTAGGCTCAGTACTTTGAGGGTTCAGTTATATACTCCAGGTAGAAGCCCATACCTTGCAGGTTCAGACATATACTCCTGATAGAAGCACATACCTTGTAGCCTCAGTAATATACTTTTGATAGATGCCCATTCATTCTAGGCTCAGTATTGTACTCCTGGTAGAAGCCCATACCTTGCAGGCTGAGTAGTATACTTCTGGTAGGAACTCATACATTTTGCTGGGCTCAGTAATATATTCCTTTTAGGAGGCAATATATTCTAGGCTCATTAATATATTAATGGTGGGATCCCATAAATTCTAGGCTCAGTATTGTACTCATGGCAGAAGCCCATACATTCTAGGATCAGTAAATTACTCGTGGTAGGAGACCATACATTCTGATGGATTCAGTATAATACTCCTGGTAGGAACCTATACATTCTGCTGGGCTCAAAAATTATTCCTTATAGGAGCCCATACATTCAGGCTCAGTATTATACTCTGGTAGGTGCCATATATTCTTGGCTCAGTATTGTACTCCTGGCAGAAGCCCTACATTTCTAGGATCAGTAATATACTCCTGATAGGAGACCATACATTCTGTGGGTTTTGTATATACTCCTGGTAGGAATACCATAATTTTGCTGGGATAGCAATATATTCCTGGTAAGGAGTCCATATACTCTGCTGAGGCTCAGTAATATATCCTGTAAGGAGCCATATAATTTAGGCTTCAGTAATATACTCCTGGACAGGAGCCCTACTATTGTAGGATCAGTAATATACTCTGTAGGAGCATACATTTGCTAGGTTCAGTATATACTTCTGAAAGAGCCATACATTGTAGGCTCAGTAATATATTCCTGTAGGAGCCCATCATTAGGCTCAATTTACTCTGTAGGAGCCCATACTTGCTAGGGCTAATATACTCCTGTAGGAACTCATATATTTGCTGGCTCAGTAATATATTCTTTAGGAGCCCATACATTCTAGGCAGTAATATATCCTGAGTGGAGCATAACATTTGCTGGGTCAGATATATACTCTATAGGAAGCCATACATTCTAGGCTCAGTAATATACTTCCTGATAGGAGCCATTACACTTTGCTAGGGTTCAGTATATACTCCTGGTAGGAACCCATACATTCTTGCTGGGCTCAATAATATATTCCTTATAGAGCCATACTTGAGGCTCAGTATTACTCCTGGTAGAACTATCTTGGCTGAGTAGTATACCGCGAGTAGGACCCATCATTTGGCTCAGTAATCAAAATTACTTTTGGTGCCATACATTCTAGGTCAGTATTTACTCTGCTGACCCAACATTCTGGATCAGTAATATACTTATAGGAGACAATACTTTGGGTTCAGTATATATCTGGTAGGAAGCCATTATTTTTGGGCTTAGCAATATATCCTGGTAGGTGCCATACATTCTGTGGATCTGTAATATATTCCTTATAGGGCCATACATTCTAGGCTCAGTTATATTCTGAAGAGCCATACTTTGAGGGTTCAGTTATATACTCATGGTAGAGTCCATACCTTGTAGGTCAGTATAATCCTGATAGAAGCCATACTTGTAGACTCAGTATATACTTCGATAGGCCCATACTTTAGGTCATTATGTACTCCTGGTAAAGCCCATTCTTGCAGGTATTAGTATACTCTTTTGAACAAAGCCCATATACCTTTAGGGCATAATATCTTTGATAGTATCCCATAATCTAGCTCAGTATTACTCATGGAGAAGCCCATACTTGAGGTCAGAAATACTCTGGTAGGAACCATACATTTGCTGGGCTCATAATATATTCTTTAGGAGCCCATACTTCTAGGCTCAGTATTATACTCTGGTGGTCCCATAATTCTGGCTCAGTATTGTACTCTGGCAGAAGCCCATACATTCTAGGATCAGTAAAATACTCGTGGTAGGAGCATACATTTGTGGATCAGTATAATACTCCTGGTGGAACCTATACATTGCTGGGCTCAAAATGTATTCCTTATAGAGCCCATACCTCAGGCTCAGTATTATACTCTGGTAGGTGCCATATATCTTGGCTCAGTATTGTACTCCTGGCAGAAGCCCACATTCTAGGATCAGTAATATACTCCTATAGGAGACCATACATTCTGCTGGGTTTGTTTACTCTGTAGCATATATCTGGTGCATTATTCCTGGAGGCCTAATTCTGTGTCAGTAATATATCCTATAGAGCCAATAATTCTAGCTAGTAATAATCCTGACAGGAGCCCATATATTGTAGGCTCAGTAATATACTCCTAGTAGGAGCACATACATTCTGTGGTTCATAATATACTCCTGTAGGCATACATTGTGGCTCAGTAATATACTCCTGGTAGGAGCCATACATTGTGGCTCATTATCTAGTAGGAGCCATATTTTTTATTTGAGTCAATAACCCAAGCTATGGCTCTAATAATTCTGATAGGACCTACATTTAGGCCGTTTATCCGAAGCCTGGTAGTATATTGTGCATACTGGGCTCTAATTCTATAGAGCCTCATTTAGGCATATACTCTTGACATACTTCGTAGATTACAGTAGACCCTACATTTGTGTAATAATCCTTTAGGGCAATACATTCTAGGCTCTATATATTTGGTGACCAAAATTTAGGCTCAGTATTGTATCTGCGACCCAATTCTAGATCAGTAATACCGTAGGAGACATAATTGTTGGTCAGTATAATCTCCTGTAGGACCTAATTGCTGGCTTAATATATCTGTAGTCCCTACTTGCGCTCTGTATATATTCCTTAGGGCCCATAATCTGCCGTATTATCCTGAGAGCCCATATATTCCGATAGAGCCATACCTTGTAGTCATATATCTTCGTAGGTCCATCATTCTGGTCTACTGTACCCGTAACATTGAGCGAGTATCCTTAGACTCTACAATTGCGGTCAGAATATTCTTAGGAGAATACATTCAGGCTCATATTATAATGGTGATCCCTAATAGTCGTATTTACTGGCAGAACATCATTCTGGATCAGTAAATACTCTGTAGAGACCATCATTCTGCTGCTTATATATCTTATGGACCCATACTGCAGGTCAGATATATCCTGTAGGGCCATACTTGGCTCAGTATTTTCTGAGAGCCATCATTCTAGGTCATAATACTCTGGTAGAGCCATACATCTGAGGATCAGTATATATCTGGTAGGAACCATACATTGCTGGGCTCAAAATTATCCTTTAGGAGCATACTCTAGGCTCATATATATCTGGTGGGCCATAATTCTGGCTCAGTATTGTACTCTGGCAGAAGCCCACATTCTAGGATCAGTAAATACTCTAAGGAGACATACATTCTGGTTTTGTATATACTCCTGGTAGGAACATAATTTTGCTGGGTCAAATATTCTTAGGGCCATATTCGGTCAGTATATACCCTTTAGAGCCAATAATCTAGGCTAGTATATCCTGAAGAGCCTATTTGGTCAGTATATACTCTGTAGAGATAACTGTGGTTTATATCTCTGAAGGCCATACTTTAGCTCATAATATATCTGAGACCCATACATTTGGCCAATTATTACATTGCAGTAGATCCCAGAGCCTACTTAGGTTCAGTATATATTAGAGCCACTTTAGGTTCAGTATATACCTGATGAAGCCCATACTTGAGCTATAATATACTTCGATAGTCCATCTTCTAGGCTCATACTGTACTCTGGTAAAGCCATGCTTGCAGGCTGATAGTATACTCCTTAGAACTCATACATATTGCTGGGCTCATAATATATTCCTTTAGGAGGCAATACATTCTAGGCTCATTATTATAATGGTGGGATCCATAAATCTAGCTCAGTATTACTCTTTGCAGAAGCCCATACATTCTAGGATCAGTAAATATCTGTAGGAGACCATACATTCTGTGGGTTATATCAAGACATATTGTATATTCTTATAGGAGCCCATACTTGCGGCTCAGTATTATACTCCTGGTAGTGCCCATATATTCTTGGCTCATTATTGTACTCCTGGCAGAAGCCCATACATTCTAGGATCAGTAAAATACTCTGTAGAGACCATACATTCTGATGGATTCAGTATAATATCCTGGTAGGACCTATACAGTTTGTATGGGCTCAAAAATTATCTTATAGGAGCCATACCTCTCAGGTCAGATTAACTCCTGGTAGGGCTCATATATTCTTGCTCAGTATTGTACTCTGAGAGCCCACAATTCTGGATAGTAATATATCCTTAAAGAGACTCATTTGCTTGGTTTGATACTCTGGTAGATAATATATTTTGTGGGATAGCATAATTCCTGTAGGTTCCATTATTCTGCTGGCCTAATAATCCCTTATAAAATCCATAGATCCTAGCTTAGTAATAACTCCTGAGGCCCATATATTTGTCGTATATACTCATGGAGACATACATTCTTGGTCATAATATACTCCTAAGGACCATACATTTAGGTAGTATATATCCTGGTAGGACATACATTTGCTCAATTTATGACTGTAGGGCCATATTCTGGTCTAATATCTCTAGACCCATAATTCTAGCTAGTATATTTCATGGAGCCATAATGTAGGCTCAGTAATATACTAGTAGGATATACTTCTGGCTATAATATATCTTAGAGGCCATACATTCTAGGCTCAGTAATATATTCCTGAAAAGAGCCCACACTTTGAGGGTTCAGTTATATACTCCTGGTATAGGCCCATACCTTGTAGGTCAGTAATATACTTCTGATAGATGCCCATTCATTCTAGGCTCAGTACTGTACTCCTGGTAGAAACCATGCCTTGCAGGCTGAGTAGTATACTCCTGGTAGGAACTCATACATTTTGCTGGGCTCAGTAATGTATTCCTTTTAGGAGCCAATACATTATAGGCTCATTAATATATTAATGGTGGGATCCCATAAATTCTAGGCTCAGTATTGTACTCATGGCAGAAGCCCATACATTCTAGGATCAGTAAAATACTCGTGGTAGGAGACCATACATTCTGCTGGGTTCAGTATAATACTCCTGGTAGGAAGCCATATATTTTGCTGGGCTTAGCAATATATTCCTGGTAGGTGCCCATACAGTTGCTGGCATCAGTAAAATATTCCTTATAGGAACCCATACATTCTAGGCTCAGTAATATATTCCTGAGATAGCCCATACTTTGAGGGTTCAGTTATATACTCTGGTAGAGCACATACCTTGCAGTTCAGTCATATACTCCTGTAGAAGCCATACCTTGTAGGCTCAGTAATATACTTCTGATAGATGCCCATTCATTCTAGGCTCAGTACTGTACTCCTGGTAGAAGCCCATGCCTTGCAGGCTGAGTAGTTTACTTCTGGTAGGAACTCATACATTTTACTGGGCTCAGTAATATATCCCTTTTAGGAGGCAATACATTCTAGGCTCATTATTATATTAATGGTGGGATCCATAAATTCTAGGCTCAGTATTGTACTCATGGCAGAAGCCATATATTCTAGGATCAGTAAAATACTCTGGTAGGAGACAATACATTTTCCTGGGTTCAGTATAACACTCCTGGTAGGAACCCATACATTTGCTAAGCTCAAAATATATTCCTTATAGGAGCCATACCTTGCTAGGCTCAGTATTATACTCCTGGTAGGTGCCATATAGACTTGGCTCAGTATTGTACTCATGGCAGAAGCCCATACATTCTAGGATCAGTAATATACTCGTGGTAGGAGACCATACATTCTGCTGGGTTCAGTATATACTCCTAGTAGGAAGTCATATATTTTGCTGGCGCTTAGCAATATATTCTGGAAGGTGCCCATACATTCTGCTGACATCAGTGATATATTCCTATAGGAGCCCATACATTCTAGCTCAGTAATATATTCCTGAAAGAGAGCCCATACTTAGAGGGTTCAGTTATATACTCCTGGTAGAAGCCCATACCTTGCAGGTTCATTCATATACTCCTGATAGAAGCCCATACCTTGTAGGCTCAGTAATATACTTCTGATAGATGCCCATTCATTCTAGGCTCAGTACTGTACTCCTGGTAGAAGCCCATGCCTTGCAAGCTGAGTAGTAAATTCCTGGTAGGAACTCATACAATTTGCTGGGCTCAGTAATATATTCCTTTTAGGAGCCAATACATTCTAGGCTCATTAATATATTAATGGTTGGATCCCATAATTTCTAGGCTCAGTATTGTACTCATGGCAGAAGCCCATACATTCAAGGATCAGTAAAATACTCGTGGTAGGAGACCATACATTCTGCTGGGTTCAGTATAATACTCCTGGTAGGAAGCCATATATTTTGCTGGGCTTAGCAATATATTCTGGTAGGTGCCCATACATTCTGCTGGCATCAGTAATATATATCCTTATAGGAGTCCATACATTCTAGGCTCAGTAATATATTCCAGAAAAGAGCCCATACTTTGAGGGTTCAGTTATATACTCCTGGTAGAAGCCCATACCTTTCAGGTTCAGTCATATACTCCTGATAGAAGCCCATACCTTGTAGGCTCAGTAATATACTCCTGATAGATGACCATTCATTCTAGTCTCAGTACTGTACTTCTGGTAGAAGCCCTTGCCTTGCAGGCTGAGTAGTATACTTCTGGTAGGAACTCATACATTTTGCTGGGCTCAGTAATATATCCCTTTTAGGAGGCAATACATTCTAGGCTCATTAATATATTAATGGTGGGATCCCATAAATTCTAGGCTCAGTATTGTACTCATGGCAGAAGCCCATACATTCTACGATCAGTAAAATACTCGTGGTAGGAGACAATAATTTTCTGGGTTCAGTATAACACTCCTGGTAGGAACCCATACATTCTGCTGGGCTCAAAAATATATTCCTTATAGAAGCCCATACCTTGCAGGCTCAGTATCATACTCCTGGTAGGAGCCCATATAGTCTTGGCTCAGTATTGTACTCCTGGCAGAAGCCCGTACATTCTAGGATCAGTAATATACTCCTGATAGGAGATAGTATATTCTGCTGGGTTTTGTATATACTCCTGGTAGGAATACATATATTTTGCTGGGATTAGCAATATATTCCTGGTAGGTGGCCATATATTCTGCTGGGCTCAGTAATTTACCCTATATAGAAGCCAATACATTCTAGGCTCAGTAATACACTCTGACAGGAGCCCATATATTCTAGGCTCAATAATATACTCCTAGTAGGAGCACATACATTCTGCTGGGTTCACTAATGTACTCCTGGTAAGGGTCAATATATTGTAGGCTCAGTAATATACTCCTGGTAGGAGCCCATACATTGTGGCTCAATTTACTACTAGTAGGAGCCCATACATTCTAGGCTCACTAATATACTCCTCACAGGAGCCCATATATTCTAAGCTCAGTAATATATTCCTGGTAGGAGCCCATACATTGTAGGCCTAGTAATATACTCCTAGTGGGAGCATATACATTCTGCTGGCATCAGTAATATATTCCTTATAGGAGCCCATACATTCTAGGCTCAGTAATATATTCCTGAAAAGAGCCAACACTTTCAGGGTTCAGTTATATACTCCTGGTAGAAGCCCATACCTTGTAGGTTCAGTCATATACTCCTGATAGAAGCCCATACCTTGTAGGCTCAGTAATATACTTCTGATAGATGCCCATTCATTCTAGGCTCAGTACTGTACTCCTGGTAGAAGCCCATGCCTTGCAGGCTGAGTAGAATATTCCTGGTAGGAACTTATACATTTTGCTGGCTCAGTAAATATCCTTTTAGGAGCCACATACATTCTAGGCTCATTATATATTAATGTGGGACCCATAATTTAGGCTCAGAATTTACTCATGCAGAAGCCCATACATTCTAGGTCAGTAAAATACTGTGGTAGGACATACATTCTGTGGGTCATAATTTCTTAAGGGTCAATATTGTAGGTCGTAATACTCTGGTAGGACCCTAATTGTGGTCATTTACTCTAGTAGAGCCCATAGGATCAGTAAAATACTCGTGGTAGGAGACCATACATTTCTGGGTTCAGTATAAACTCCTGGTAGGAACCCATACATTCTGCTGGCTCAAAAATTATTCCTTATAGGAGACCATACCTGCAGGCTCAGTATTATCTCCTGGTTGTTGCCATATATCTTGCTCAGTATTGGTCTCTGCAGAGCCCGTAATTCTAGGATCAGTAATTCTCCTGATAGGAGAATATATTCTCTGGGTTTTGTATATCTCCTGGTAGGATACATACATTTGCTGGATAGGAATATATTCTGTAAGTGGCCATATATTCTGCTGGGCTCAGTAATATACCTTATATGGGCATACATTCTAGGCTCAGTAACACTTGACAGGAGCCATATATTCTAGGCTCAGTAATTATCTAGTAGGAGCCATACATCTCTGGTTCACTAATATACTCCTGGTAAGGGCCAATACATTGTAGTCAGTAATATACTTCTGGTAGGAGCCCATACATTGTGCTAATTTACTGCTAGTAGGAGCCCATACATTTAGGCTCACATAATATACTCCTGACAGGAGCCATATATTCTAAGTCAGTAATATATTCCTGGTAGGAGCCATACATTGTAGGCTAGTAAAATACTCTAGTGGGAGCATATACTTCTGCATCAGAATATATTCCTTATAGGACCATACATTAGGCTCAGTAAATATTCCTGAAAAGAGCCAACACTTAGGGTTCAGTTATATATCTGGTAGAGCCCATACCTTGTAGTTCAGTCATATACTCCTGATAGAAGCCCATACCTTGTAGGCTCAGTAATATACTTCTGATAGATGCCCATTCATTCTAGGCTCAGTACTGTACTGGTAAGAAGCCCATGCCTTGCAGGCTGAGTAGTATATTCCTGGTAGGAACTTATACATTTTGCTGGGCTCAGTAATATATTCCTTTTAGGAGCCATAATTCTAGGCTCATTAATATAATGGTGGGATCCCATAAATTCTAGGCTCAGTATTATACTCATGGCAGAAGCCCATACATTCTAGGATCAGTAAAATACTCATGGTAGGAGACCATACATTCTGCTGGGTTCAGTTAATACTCCTGGTAGGAAGCATATATTTTGCTGGGCTTAGCAATATATTCCTGGTAGGTGCCCATACATTTGCTGGCATCAGTAATATATTCCTTATAGGAGCCATACATTCTAGGCTCAGTAAATATTCCTAAAAGAGCCATAATTTCGGTTCAGTTATATCTCCTGGTAGAAGCCCATACCTTGTAGCGTATTCTAGATCCATATACTCACTGATAGAAGCCCATAAGCTATCTGATATGGCTCATAGTAATATACTCTTATACATGCCATTAATTCTAGGTCAGTACTGTACTCCATGTAGAAGCCCATGCCTTGCAGGCATAGTAATATATTCCTGGTAGGAACTTATACATTTTGCTGGGTCAGTAATATATTCCTTTTAGGAGCCATACATTTCGGGTTTCATCTTATATACTCGCTGGTAAAGCCCATAACCTATTTAGGTTCAGTCATATACTCTGATAGAGCCCATACCTTGAGGTCAGTAATATACTCCTGATAGAAGACCATTCATTCTAGTCTCAGTACTGTACTTCTGGTGAAGCCCTATGCCTTGCAGGCTGAGTAGTATACTTTGGTAGGAACTCATACATTTTGCTGGGTTCAGTAATAATCCCTTTTAGGAGGCAATACATTCTAGGCTCATTAATATATTAATGGTGGGATCCCATAAATTCTAGGCTCAGTATTGTACTCATGGCAGAAGCCCATACATTCTAGATCAGTAAAATACTCGTGGTAGGAGACAATACATTTTCCTGGGTTCAGTATAAACTCCTGGTAGGAACCATACATTCTGCTGGGCTCAAAAATATATTCTTATAGAAGCCCATACCTTGCAGGCTCAGTATCATACTCCTGGTAGAGCCCATATAGTCTTGGCTCAGTATTGTACTCCTGGCAGAAGCCCGTACATTCTAGGATCAGTAATATACTCCTGATAGGAGATAGATATTCTGCTGGGTTTTGTATATACTTCCATGGTAGGAATACATATATTTTGCTGGGATTAGCAATATATTCCTGGTAGGTGGCCATATATTCTGCTGGGCTCAGTAATTTACCCTATATAGAAGCCAATACATTCTAGGCTCAGTAATACACTCTGACAGGAGCCCATATATTCTAGGCTCTAATAATATACTCCTAGTAGGAGCACATACATTCTGCTGGGTTCATAATGTACTCCTGGTAAGGGTCAATATATTGTAGGACTCAGTAATATACTCCTGGTGGAGCCCATACATTGTGGCTCAATTTACTACTAGTAGGAGCCCATACATTCTAGGCTCACTAATATACTCCTCACAGGAGCCCATATATTCTAAGCTCAGTAATATATTCCTGGTAGGAGCCCATACATTGTAGGCCTAGTAATAAATACTCCTAGTGGGAGCATATACATTCTGCTGGCATCATAATATATTCCTTATAGGAGCCCATAACATTCTAGGCTCAGTAATATATTCCTGAAAAGAGCCACACTTTAGGGTTCAGTTATATACTCCTGGTAGAAGCCCATACCTTGTAGGTTCAGTCATATACTCCTGATTGAAGCCCATACCTTGTAGGCTCAGTAATATACTTCTGAGAGATGCCCATTCATTCTAGGCTCAGTACTGTACACCTGGTAGAAGCCCATGCCTTGCAGGCTGAGTAGTATAATCCTGGTAGGAACTCATACATTTGCTGGGCTCAGTAATATATTCCTTTTAGGAGTCAATACATTCTAGGCTCATTAATATATTAATGGTGGGATCCCATAAATTCTAGGCTCAGTATTGTACTCATGGCAGAAGCCCATACATTCTAGGATCAGTAAAATACTCGTGGTAGGAGACCATACATTCTGCTGGGTTCACTAATATACTCCTGGTAAGGGACAATACATTGTAGGCTCAGTAATATACTCCTGGTAGGAGCCCATACATTGTGGCTCAATTTACTACTAATAGGAGGCCATACATTCTAGGCTCACTAATATACTCCTGACAGGAGCCCATATATTCTAAGCTCAGTAATATATTCCTGGTAGGAGCCCATACATTGTAGGCCCAGTAATATACTCCTAGTGGGAGGATATACATTGTGCTGGCATCAGTAATATATTCCTTATAGGAGCCCATACATTCTAGGCTCAGTAATATATTCCTGAAAAGAGCCCACACTTTGAGGGTTCAGTTATATACTCCTGGTAGAAGCCCATACCTTGTAGGCTGAGTAGTATACTCCTGGTAGGAACTCATACATTTTGCTGGGCTCAGTAATATATTCCTTTTAGGAGCCAATACATTCTAGGCTCATTAATATATTAATGGTGGGATCCCATGAATTCTAGGCTCAGTATTGTACTCAAGGCAGAAGCCCATACATTCTAGGATCAGTAAAATACTCGTGGTAGGAGACCATACATTCTGCTGGGTTCAGTATAATACTCCTGGTAGGAACCCATACATTCTGCTTGGCTCAATATTATATTCCTTATAGGAGCCCATACCTTGCAGGCTCAGTATTATACTCCTGGTAGGTGCCCATATATACTTGGCTCAGTATTGTACTCCTGTCAGAAGTCCGTACATTCTAGGATCAGTAATATACTCCTGATAGGAGACCATATATTCTGCTGGGTTTTGTATATACTCCTGGAAGGAATACATATATTTTGCTGGGATTAGGAATATATTCCTGTTAGGAGTCCATATATTCTGCTGGGCTCAGTAATATATCCCTTATATTGGACAATACATTCTAGGCTCAGTAATACATCCCTGAAAGGAGCCCATATATTCTAGGCTCAGTAATATAGTCCTAGTAGGAGCACATACATTCTGCTGGGTTCACTAATATACTCCTGGTAAGGGCCAATACATTGTAGGCTCAGTAATATACTCCTAGTAGGAGCCCATACATTGTGGCTCAATTTACTGCTAGTAGGAGCCCATACATTCTAGGCTCACTAATATACTCCTGACACAAGCCCATATATATTAGGCTCAGTAATATATTCCTGGTAGGAGCCCATACATTGTAAGCCCAGTAATATACTCTAGTGGGAGCAAATACCGTATATACTCGCGTATAAGCCGAGTTTTTCAGCCCAAAAATTGGGCTGAAAAGTCTCCCCTCGGCTTATACGCGAGTATATACGGGACCCCCTCACTGTTTGGTGCCCCCACCTCAGCATGGCCCCCCGCACGCAGCGCTGCGCTCATACATTACCAGCCTGTCAGCTGTCATCCTCCAGTGGCGGATCGCGACTCCCGGCTCCGGCTTCCATCTTCATCTGTGTCTTCCTGCATGTCACATGACCGGCCGGCGTCGCGATGACGTCATCGCGATGAGCCCCGGTCACAATGCAGGAAGACACAGATGAAGATAGAAGCCGGAGCCGGGAGCCGCGATCCGCCACTGGAGGATGACAGCTGACAGGCTGGTAATGTATGAGCGCAGCGCTGCGTGCGGGGGGGCCATGCTGAGGTGGGGGCGTCAAACAGTGAGGGGGGGGCCTGGGGCTGCTGTGTACTACCCCTGGGGTTGCTGTATATACCCCTGGGGCTGCTGTATATACCCCTGGGGCTGCTGTGTACTACCCCCTGGGGCTGCTGTGTATACCCCTGGGGCTGCTGTATATACCCCTGGGGCTGCTGTATATACCCCTGGGGCTGCTGAGTACTACCCCTGGGGCTGCTGTGTATACCCTGGGGCTGCTGTGTACACCCCTGGGGCTGCTGTATATACCCCTGGGGCTGCTGTGTATACCTTTGGGGCTGCTGTGTACACCCCTGGGGCTGCTGTGTACACCCCTGGGCCTGCTGTGTACACCCCTGGGGCTGCTGTGTACACCCCTGGGGCTGCTGTGTATACCCCTGGAGCTGCTGTATATACTTCTGGGGCTGCTGTGTACTACCTAAGGGCTGCTGTATACCACTGGGGCTGCTGTATATACTGCTGGGGCCTGCATACCATTGGGGAGGCTGCTGTATACTACCACTGGGGGGGCCTATATACCACACTGCTGGGGGCTGTATACCTGTGCTGGGGTCCACCCTCGGCTTATACACGAGTCAATAGGTTTTCCCAGGTTTTGGGGGCAAAAGTATGGGGGTCGGCTTATACACGGGTCGGCTTATACACGAGTATATACGGTACATTGTGTTGGGTTCAGTATAATACTCCAAGCAGGAACCCATACATTTTGTTGGTTTTAGCAATATATTCCTGGTAGGTGGGAATACATTCTAGGCTTAGTAATAATTTCCAGGTAGGAGCCCATATATTCTAGGCTCAGTATTGTACTCCTGGCCGAATCCCAAACATTTTAGGATCTGTATTATAGTCTTAGTAGGAGACCATACATTCTGTTTGGTTCTGTATAATACTCCTGGTAGGAAACCATATATTTTGCTGGTCTTAGCAATATATTCCTGGTAGGTGCCCATACATTCTGCTGGCATCAGTAATATATTCCTGAAAAGGCCCCTATACTTTCAGGGTTCAGTTATATACTCCTGGCAGAAGCCCAAACCTTGTAGGTTCCATCATATACTCCTGATAGAAGCCCATACCTTGTAGGCTCAGTAATATACTTCTGATAGGTACCCATACATTCTAGGCTCAGTACTGTACTCCTGGTAGAAGCCCATGCCTTGCAGGCTCAGTAGTATACTCCTGGTAGGAACTCATACATTCTGCTGGGCTCAGTAATATATTCCTTTTTGGAGCCAATACATTCTAGGCTCATTAATATATTAATGCTAGGAGCCCATAAATTCTAGGCTCAGTATTGTACTCATGGCAGAAGCCCATACATTCTAGGACCAGTAAAATACTCGTGGTAGGAGACCATACATTCTGCTGGGTTCAGTATAATACTCCTGGTAGGAACCCATACATTCTGCTGGGCTTAATAATATATTCCTTATAGGAGCCCATACCTTGCAGGTTCAGTATTATACTCCTGGTAGGTGCCCATATATTCTTGGTTCAGTATTGGACTCCTGGCAGTAGCCCTTACATTCTAGGATCAGTAATATACTCCTAGTGGGAGCATATACATTATGCTGGGTTCAGTATAATACTCCAAGTAGGAACCCATACATTTTCTTGGTTTTAGCAATATATTCCTTGTAGGTGGCAATACATTCTAGGCTCAGTAATATATTCCTGGTAGGTTCTCATACATTCTAGGCTCAGTATTGTACTCCTGGCTAAATCCCAAACATTCTAGGATCAGTAATATACTCTTAGTAGGAGACCATACATTCTGTTGGGTTCAGTGTAATATTCCTGGTAGGAAGCATATATTTTGCTGGGCTTAGCAATGATATTCCTGGTAGGTGCCCATACATTCTGCTGGCATCAGTAATATATTCCTTATAGGAGCCCATACATTCTAGGCTCAGAATATATTCCTGAAAAGAGCCCATACTTTGAGGGTTCAGTTATATACTCTTGGTAGAAGCCCAAACCTTGTAGGTTCCATCATATACTCCTGATAGAAAGCCCATACCTTGTAGGCTCAGTAATATACTTCTGATAGATGCCCATACATTCTAGGTTCAGTACTGTACTCCTGGTAGAAGCCCATGGCTTGTAGGCTGAGCTAGTATACTCCTTGTAGGAACTCATACATTTTGCTGGGCTCAGTAATATATTCCTTTTAGGAGCCAATACATTCTAGGCTCATTAATATATTAATGCTAGGAGCCCATGTATTCTTGGCTCAGTATTGTACTCCTGGCAGAAGCCCATACATTTTAGGATCAGTAATATACTCCTGATAGGAGACCATACATTCTGCTGGGTTTTGTATATACTCCTGGTAGGAATACATACATTTTGCTGGGATTAGCAATATATTCCTGGTAGGTGGCCATTTATTCTGCTGGGCTCAGTAATATATCCCTTATAGGAGCCAATACATTCTAGGCTCAGTAATACACTCCTGACAAGAGACCATATATTCTAGGCTCAGTAGGAGCCCATACATTGTGGCTCAATTTACTGCTAGTAGGAGCCAATACATTCTAGGCTACTAATATACTTCTGACAGGAGCCCATATATTCTAAGCTGAGTAATATATTCCTGGTAGGAGCCCATACATTGTAGGCCCAGTAATATACTTCTAGTGGGAGCATATACATTGTGCTGGGTTCAGTATAATACTCCAAGTAGGAACCCATACGTTTTGTTGGTTTTAGCAATATATTTCTGGTAGGTGGCAATACATTCTAGGCTCAGTAATATATTCCTGGTAGGAGCCCATACATTCTAGGCTCAGTATTGTACTCCTGGCCGAATCCCAAACATTCTAGGATCAGTAATATACTCTTAGTAGGAGACCATACATTCTGTTGGGTTCAGTGTAATACTCCTGGTAGGAAGCCATATATTTTGCTGGGCTTAGCAATATATTCCTGTTAGGTGCCCATACATTCTGCCGTCATCAGTAATATATTCCTTATAGGAGCCCATACATTCTAGGCTCAGTAATATATTCCAGAAAAGAGTCCATACTTTGAGGGTTTAGTTATATACTCTTCGTAGAAGCCCATACCTTGTAGGTTCAGTCATATACTCCTGATAGAAGGCCATACCTTGTAGGTTCAGGAGAATACTTCTGATCGATGCCCATACATTCTAGGCTCAGTACTGTACTCCTGGTAGAAGCCCATACCTTGCAGGCTCAGTAGTATACTCCTTGTAGGAACTTATACATTTTGCTGGGCTCAGTAATATATTCCTTTTAGGACCAATACATTTTAGGCTCATTAATATATTAATGCTAGGAGCCCATGTATTCTTGGCTCAGTATTGTACTCCTGGCAGAAGCCCATACATTTTAGGATCAGTCAATATACTCCTGATAGGAGACCATACATTCTGCTGGGTTTTGTATATACTCCTGATAGGAATACATACATTTTGCTGGGATTAGCAATATATTCCTGGTAGGTGGCCATTTATTCTGCTGGGCTCAGTAATATATCCCTTATAGGAGCCAATACATTCTAGGCTCAGTAATACACTCCTGACAAGAGACCATATATTCTAGGCTCAGTAGGAGCCCATACATTGTGGCTCAATTTACTGCTAGTAGGAGCCAATACATTCTAGGCTCACTAATATACTTCTGACAGGAGCCCATATATTCTAAGCTGAGTAATATATTCCTGCTAGGAGCCCATACATTGTAGGCCCAGTAATATACTTCTAGTGGGAGCATATACATTGTGCTGGGTTCAGTATAATACTCCAAGTAGGAACCCATACGTTTTGTTGGTTTTAGCAATATGTTTCTGGTAGGTGGCAATACATTCTAGGCTCAGTAATATATTCCTGGTTGTAGCCCATACATTCTAGGCTCAGTATTGTACTCCTGGCCGAATCCCAAACATTCTAGGATCAGTAATATACTCTTAGCAGGAGACCATACATTCTGTTGGGTTCAGTGTAATACTCCTGGTAGGAAGCCATATATTTTGCTGGGCTTAGCAATATATTCCTGGTAGGTGCCCATACATTCTGCTGTCATCAGTAATATATTCCTTATAGGAGCCCATACATTCTAGGCTCAGTAATATATTCCTGAAAAGAGTCCATACGTTGAGGGTTTAGTTATATACTCTTCGTAGAAGCCCATACCTTGTAGGTTCGGGAAAGAATACTTCTGATCGATGTCCATACATTCTAGGCTCAGTACTGTACTCCTGGTAGAAGCCCATAACCTTGCAGGCTCAGTAGTATAGTCCTGGTAGGAACTCATACATTTTGCTGGGCTCAGTAATATATTCCTTTTAGGAGCCAATATATTCTAGGCTCATTAATATATCAATGCTGGGAGCCCATAAATTCTAGGCTCAGTATTGTACTCATGGCAGAAGCCCATACATTCTAGGATCGATAAAATACTCGTGGTAGGAGACATACATTGCCCTTTGCTCCAGGGCACAGAGCCCACAGAATGAGTGGCACACACATGCAGTCGTCCGCACTGCACTGACATACTGTACCAAATCGCCTTCACAGTTGACGATGGGGACTGCTGTGTACAATGGGGTGGGTGGTGACATTGAGGTTGGACCGGGTTATAGGATCCTGGGGGTGGCCGGGCATAGTGAGAGTGGATGAGGTGGTGAGCTGTAGGTTCCCTTGGTCCGGCTGGCATACTGTGAGTAGGGGAGGAGGCGGGCCTGTAGGAGCCCTTGGGGTGGCTGGCCATACTGTGAATAGGGGAGGGTGGCGTGATTTTAGGAGACTGGGAGGAATCTACCAGTTTCATTTACATGCACAAACACGCCCCCTAAACGTTCTCCTCCAGCCACAAATATGTGTTATCTAGGTAACCCTGCAAAATGTTGACAGCATGTATATTACAAATTGTCAACACTTTACAGCCTAGATACACATATAAATTATAGCAAAAACCTGTACAACTCCTTTAAGTGCTGAAGAAGGTATATTATCTCAATGATCTAAGGGTTTCTAGTCATAGCATAGTATAGTACCAGCTAGGGGCTGGATTTACCAAATCATCTCAGAAAAATCATGTACAGAGGGGGTGAGGCAGTCCCAATACAAATTGCTGTCTAGTGTGACAGCTTCATCAAGGTAGATGAGAGTCAAGATCACGGTTTGTTCTGACTATATAATCTATGCATTTCACTTTATGTATTGAATTACTGAAATAAATTGACTTTGTGATGATTTTATTGCATGCTGCAAATTTTTTCTTTATTGAGGTGATGGACGGGGTATACTACATTTGGGTGGGTGTGCCAGGTCTAATTTTTTAGTCCCATTCTTGGCTTGACCTGCACAGTGGCAGTTCTAGGGTACTGCAGCTGTGTTACATTCATTTCAATGGGGTCTGAGGTACAGTACTCAAGAATAGTTACTATAAAGTGTATAGAGCAGGGGTCTCAAACTCCAGGCCTCGAGGGCCGCACACAGTCCAGGTTTTCAGGATGTCTTTAGCATTTGACAGTTGGTAATTTTATTACCAACTTTCAAATGCTATGGAAATCTTTAAAACCTGGATTGTGTGCTGCCCTCGAGGCCTGGAGTGTGACACCCCTGGTATAGAGCTTTATTATTCTGGTTCTGTAATCTTTGTACTTGCAGCAGCTGCAAACAGTTTTCCCATCTGATATTGATGGACTATCACTATCCCAAGGATACGATCAGCAATGTCCGGGGAAAACTCCTTTACAGAATATAATAAATAAATATACTTTAAATTGTTTCACAACTCCTATTTCACTGATGGTTCATATTTTAGAATGTGATATATAATAGCATGCAATCTACTGTATTTTGAGCCGTATAATCCACATTACTATTTGCATACTATTTTCATTTCCTCATTTTACAGCCTTAGACCATTGACGTAACATTACCGGAGAAGTCTACTTGTGACTAGATTTGTTTCAGGGCATAGATCTGGTTAATTATTTACAGAAAAAAACACCAAAAACTATGAGATGACTGCAACGTGTAAATAACCCAATGTGGATACGTCTTCACGCTTGTGGAATTTTTTTCCCTCCAAATCAGTTTCAGGGAATTGTTCCTGGAAAAAATACAGAGAAACATAGTCCTAATAATGTTAACTGCATCTAAACTGTAATTTACATGTCCACCCTTCAAGGCATCATGTCTATAGTCAATGATATAAACCATGCAATGGGACATTCTTTCAAATTCTAGGTAAGCTTACCAAAGTTAGGAATAAAAAGCCTGGTATGTGACTGTTTTTTTTTTTTAATTCCTATTTTATTTTTTTAGAGAAACCATAATACTCAAGTAGAATATTAATTAAACATACAAAAATGTGTGCAGACAAAAAGAAGGTTGAAAATAAGTTTATTGACAAGTGTGTAATCTAGGGGAGATACTAAAGGACAACAAAATCCAGCAGGAGGATATGGTATTAAAACAGATAACACTGTGCTAAAATAGTACCTGGTGAACAGGTTGGGAAAACACTTTTGCCTGGAGCAGGCAAGATATTACAAGCTGATAACCATATGCAGCAAAGGTGAATATAAAAGGTATAAATAGTTAGAGCAGCATATAAGTTAAAGTGCACAAGTAAGGCCGGTTTCACACCACGTTTTTCTGGATACGGGGCTGCACGGATTCCGTTTCAGCCCCATAGTATTCCTATGGGGCGGATGGAGCCGGATGGCAGCTATTTGGCATCCGGTTTCCATCTGTCCGAGAGGAGTCGGAGGAATTCGGATTTTTACCCCAGACACAAAAACGCTGCTTGCAGCGTTTGTGTCTGGGGCAAAAATTGGCACAAATCGAATCCTCCCGGATCCGGCACCCCCTAACATGGGAGACTATGGTGCTGGATTTGACAAAAAAATCGGATCTGGGAGCCGGACCCCGGCTGCTGGAGTTCAGCGGTGAGCTCAGCTGAACTTCAACAGCTGGAGACCTCCCCGCCTGAGCTTTCAGGACCTGCCTAGCAGGGACAACTCCTGAAAGCTGCGATCTGCCGATTCCGGCAGAAAACAGGACCGGAGGGTGTATTAACCCTCCGGTTCTGTTTGTCCAGACCTGTCAGGTTCTGTCCGATGCTTCCAGCAAAACACCGGACAGAACCTGACAGGTAAAAAAAGTGGTGTGAAGCCAGCGTAACAAAGTTGTAATGAATGCTTATCCATGTGTATCCTCCTGCTAGAATGGCGCCAGCCTCAATGCGTGTTTCGGCACAAGCCTTTGTCAGGGAGTGGTGCAAAGCCAGTGGAGGGCTACTCCACGCTTGCTTATCACATGATCCGTTGTATTCCCATTGGACAGTTCTTTTTTTGTCTTCAATAAGTGTTTATTAGATTTTAGAAAATAATGAACAAACAATACAGGTATGAGTACAAGTAGAATACGTCCCCAAACAGTAAAGGCATTGATGTCTATCATCGAGTAATAACTGAGTTACCGACAATTGTTTCGATAAAGGGACAAACCAAACACGGGTAATCTTTATATATAATTCAATGCCGGTGCGATTTCAATGTCCAAGTTAACCAGGAACTCGAGTAGCCGTGAGGCGGGGTGGGGGGAGGATTAATAACATCAGGGGTTAAGAGGGAAGGAAGGGGAGTCAGAATCTTCCGGGTAGTCGGGGGGGGAAGGTGTGTGTGTGTGGGGGGAATGATGGCACAAAAGCACTCATAGAGCGGGCGGGAGGTGGGCCTGTACTAGGAAAGCGGGGGGAGGGGAGGGGGGGGGATGGGAAGAGGGGGGTGGGTGGGGAATAATTTAATGAGATAAGATAGGGGGGAGGGGTTAAAGGGTGGTCGCTCCCAGAGGGGAGTAGGGGAGAAAGAAAGTGAGGGGAAGGGATGAGGGAGTGAGCGAACATGAGAAATAAGAAAGAAGAATAGAAGAAAAGAGAGAAAGGAAAAGAGAAGGAAGAAAAGAAAGGTAGGAAGAGAGAAGGAAAGAGAGATGGAAAGAGAGAACCATGCACTGACAGAAATCTGCTGCTCAATTTAGAAAGGGATCTGGAGAGCCAACGGGTGAGCTGCCCATAAGTCCCATGCCTCTGCGACGTAACGTCTCGAGCCAACGTCCAAAGCGAGGTAGTACTCGTGGCAAAATATTGAGTTTAGTCGTTCTACCAAATCTGCCATGGAGGGTGGGGCGTCAAGTTTCCATTTTGCTGCTATGCAAGATCTAGCTGCCGTGAGAATATATGTAAGAAGGTGACGCGGAACTGGTGGGAAGTCCTCGCAACCGATGTGTAGGGTCGCCAGTTGTGGAGACAGAGAGATTTTAATCCCAGTAAGGGATTCTAGGAGACCTGATACCGTCTGCCAAAACGGGGTCAATCTGGGGCACCCCCACCACATGTGGGCTAAATCTCCTCTTTTACCACATTGTCTCCAGCACAGGGGGGAGGCACCTAGACCAAAGTTCGCCAGTCTGGAGGGGGGGGTATACCAGCGCAGGTGAATTTTTTTCAGGAGTTCCACATGGTTGATGCATCTGGTAGCCCTCATTGTGCATTGCACTGCTCCCTCCCACTCCTCCAGCGAGGCTGAGAAACTTAGGTCACGTTCCCACCTCTCCATACAGGGGGTCCTGAATGAAGAGGCGTCGTCTACCAAACCCCTATACAGAAGAGATAGGCCTTTAGTCCTCGCGGTTTCCATGGAGATATAGCGTAGTAAGGGGGACTGTCTCACTTGGGAGGAACTATGTTTGCACCGTTTGGAACTGAGGAAATGCGTGACCTGATAAAATTGGAGGGATGTATGTTCCAGGGTTGGGTGGGCTTCCACAAATTCTGAAAAGGACATCAAATCATTTTGTCGAAAGAGATCACTTAGGCTTCCCAGGTTGTGTACCTTCCAGCGGGTGAGGCTCAAGGAGGGGATGTGAATTTGGATTGCTTGTAAGGGGATCTCAGAGGTTGGTAGTTTAGTCCAACTATCTGTGAGACTTCCCCATTCCTTAAGAAGTGCAGTCATTGACTGCAAAAGACCAGTCCTGTCCACCACTCCCAGAGACTCAGCCGCAAGGAGAAGTTTCAGTGAGCTCCCAGGGGACAAGTGTGTTTCTATTTGTTTCCACCCTGAGTCTACTTCCCCTCTCCACCACTCTCTAGCCGCTTCTAGGATCACGGCTTTAAGGTACATACTGACGCTTGGGACTCCCATTCCCCCGCCTGCCAGCCGAAGGTACATAGTGCCTCTCTTTACCCTATGCGGCTTTTTGGCCCATATAAAACTGTTGATTACAGATTGAAGACGTGCGATGTCCTTTGGTGAGTAAGTGATTGGAAGGCATCTAAATAGGTAGATGATTTTTGGGAGCCATAACATCCGCACGGCCTGCACTCTTGCCATCCACGACAAAGAGGTTACTGGAAAGGTCTCAAGTGCCCCACGCAGGTCTCCCAGAAGTTTAGTTATATTACAGGAGGCTATCTCTGCTGAAGGGCAGAGACAGATCCCTAAATATTGGATACCCTGAGGGCACCATTTAAATGGGTATGACCGCGATAGACATTCAGCCATTTCCTTGGGCACGTGGACTGGAAAAATCATCGACTTATTCGAGTTCAACTTATAGTATGAGGTTCGGGCGAACAGGTCAAGCTGTCCAATTATCCTGGGAAGCGAGGATGTCGGATCAGAGACGGAAATGATAACATCATCAGCATATAAGCCCACCACATGTGTCCTGTCGCCCACCTGAATTCCAGAGATCCTAGGATCCGCCCTAAGGGAGATCGCTAGGGGCTCCATCAATAGGGCAAAAACCAGGGGGGAGAGGGGACAACCCTGTCTAGTCCCATTTGAGATTTGAAAGGTTCGGGACAAAAAGCCTGCAGAAAAGACTTTAGCACAGGGGTGGGAGTATAAACCGAGGATTGCCGATAAGATGGGGCCCGAAAAGCCGAGGGAGCAGAGAACCTCCCGAAGGTATCCCCAGTGTATCCTGTCAAACGCCTTTTCCGCGTCAAGGGACAGGAATACACAGGGGACCCCCCGTCTCTCACCCACCTCCATCAAATTCAACATTCTACGGGTTCCGTCTCTAGCTTGCCTGTTTAACACGAACCCCACCTGGTCAGGATGGACCAGGGAGGGGATCACCGTCGACAGTCTGACCGCCAGCACCTTTGCGAACACTTTCAAGTCCACATTCAATAAAGAGATAGGACGGTAGTTTTCGGGTCGATCCAACGCCTTACCCTGCTTGGGAATAGTCGTGATGGTGGCCTCCAGGGCCTGGCCAGGGATGGATCCCTTTAATTGCCAGAAAGAAAACAAGCGATGTAGGTAAGGTGCAAGGGCCGAGCGAAAAGTCTTATAGTACTCGTTCGCGAACCCATCCGGGCCCGGAGCCGAGTTGGATTTTAGTGAAATAATCACTTTGTCAATTTCAGGTTGGGAGAGAGGCTCGTTTAATTTGTTTAGGTTTTCAGGTGAGAGAGTGGGCAGGTCCAAGCTCCTCAGGAAGCTTTTAATCTCAGGAAGTGTCGGTTGGGGGGTGTCTGTGTCGTCTTTAAGATTATATAGTTTTTCGTAGTAAGAGGCGAACACTTCAACCATCCCGGGAGGATCTCTGACCACCTCCCCATCCGAGCGTCTCATTGAGGAGATCATAGTTCTAGCGTCTCTTTTTTTTAATCGACGGGCCAGTAACGAACCTGCCCTATCCCCCATAGCATAATATTTTGTTTTCAGTTTCCGTAGGGACTTTTCAAATTGTTGAAGGAGAAGAGCTCTCAGCTTGGTGCGGAGGGCTATAATCTGGGATAACAGAGAGGGTGACGGGCTCTTTTTATGAGCTGTTTCCAAGACCCCTATCTCCTCTATCCAGTCTTTTCTAAGCCGCTCTCTATGTCTTTTCATCTGCGAGGCTTTCTGAAGTAGGAGGCCACGGATGACCGCCTTGTGGGCATACCACAGCGTATCATCCGCAACCTCTCCATCATCATTTAAGGAAAAATAATCTTGTAATTTGGCATCCAGCTCCTCCACCACATGGGAGTCTGATAAAATGCCCGGGTTTAATTTCCAGCGGCGGGGAGCCCCAAAACCCGAGCCAACCGCAATCTCCAGTGTTATAGGTGCATGATCCGACCAGGTGATGACCCCCACCCCCGAGGACCTACAGGCCTCCAAGGCGGCGTCGTTCACCAGGAAGAGATCAATACGCGAGTAGGAGCCATGCACATGCAAGTAGAAGGAATAATCCCTCTCCTCCGCATGCTGGTATCTCCATACATCGTGGATATGGTGCTCCCCGCACACGGGACCTAGAGTTCTTCCCCCCCGAGAGGCGGGGGAGGAGGAGTCCAGTCGGTTTTCCATTATTATGTTAAAGTCTCCACAGATAACAAGTTTACTAGAGGAAATCTCTCCAAGCTTATTCAAAAGGGACCTAACAAATTTGAGTTGTCCCGTGTTCGGGGCGTAAACAGTCACCAATGTGTAGGCCTCACCTGCGATTTCACATCGTACAATTAAGTACCTCCCGCAGGATCTACAATACATTCCGTTAGTTGGAATTGAACGGATCCTTTTACCAGGATGCTCACTCCCGCCTTCTTTGTAACGTGGCATGCGTGGAACATATGAGGGAAAGAGGCATGCTGGAGCCTATGCGTGTCCCCCGTCAACAGGTGTGTCTCCTGTATACATATAATGTCTGCTGTTGACGATTTAATCTCCCTCCACAGGAAGGAACGTTTGGCTGGGGAGTTTAGGCCTTTGGCGTTAAGGGACAGAAGTCTGAGAGTCATGGTGAATGAAAGAAAGAAGAGAAAAAGAAAAGATTCGAGAAGAAGAGAGCAAGGAGGGAGGGGGGGAGGAGAGAAGGAAAAGGAAAAGGGACAATCGGGGGGGGGGGGAGGCGGGAGAGGGAGGTTAAGAGCTGGGCAAGTACAGGGACCCTACACTCCGAGGGCAAAAAAGGAGAATGAGGTGCAACCTGGTTAGAGGACCAGGAGGGGGGGGGGGAGCTATCAGGGTGGGGATAGGATCACACCGTAGCTATCAAGCTATACACAACAAACATGTAACAAATAAGTAAACTGCACCTTCTCTCGAGACCAGTATGGCCAAGGGAGAAGGAAATTGGGGGGGAGGGGGAAAGGGGTTAGAATCCCTTTCCACCTCAAATTTCTACGGGAGGAAAACCAGTGCCAGTTCAGGGCCTAACCCGAACGAGTCAAGGCCAGGCTCCGACCGGCACGGTCGTCCAACAGACCACACAGTTCAGAGAGAACTAAGAGGGTGGTCCGAAAATAATAGAAATAGGAAGTCAATAAACAGAACCACTCATCCAGAGCCACTGAGAAGTCGTTGGAACCGGTTTGGGCCCTCACGATGTCTCCGCTGCGGCCACTTCTTCACCGTCTCTTTCGCTCGAGTTTCGTCGTGGGGAGGGGCGAGCACTGGGAGATAACAGTCCCCATGATTTAAGCGTCTTCCTCAATACAGTGGGGGAAGGGAACGAATGCCTTTTTCCCTTGTATTTAAAGTTTACTGCCGTCGGGGAGCCCCAACTGTAGAAAATCCCGTTATCTCTCAGAATTTTGCAGCTGGAAGCAAAGTCTCTTCTGCGGGCCAGGGTCCCCGGGGAGAGATCAGGATACACCTGTACTCCCGAGTAGGGCTCCGGTAAGGGGGGTCCATTCCTCATACGGCCCATCAGCCGGTCCCTAATCCCTGACCTCCGCAGGAACACCAGGACATCTCTCGGCACCTCAGGGGGGAGTCTCGCCGGCTTAGGGATTCGGAAGGCCTTTTCAAAGTCCAGGTGTTCTGGAGGCGACTCAGGGAGGGCTGCAGTCAGAAAAGCCCTGGCCATCTCCGCAGCATCTCCCTTTTCTGAAAGACCCCGGAGTTTTAGGTTGTTTCTTCTGAGTTGGTCCTCCAAATGGCACATGTTAGAGGAGACCAACCCCACCTCCCTATCCAGCTCAGCGTGGCTGTCTGCGAGGCTGTTATGTGCGGAGGCGAAGTCTGCCATTTTCGCCTCCATATGCTCTGTTCTCCCAGCTAGCACTCCCATGTCCTCCCTCAGGGTGCTCATCAGTTCCTTCATATCTACTAATATGGACAGTCTTTGTGCTGCCAGTAAAGCCTTAATAGCCCCTTGAGTCACTGGGGCTCTGTCATCGCCCTCTTCATCTCCCATAGCCTCCATGTTGTGCCGGGACCGCTGTGCAGCCGGGGAGGAAGGAGGCGGGCGCTCCGGCGCCATGTTGAGGGGAGAAGCGCGCTGCTTATCCGGCTCAAAGTAAGCCGTTACCTTGGTCTCCGTGAAGCGTTTGCGGGAGGAGGTCCGCGGCATGCTGGGGGTCATGTAGAGCGGTATCGCCAGGTTTGTGGAGCCGCTGGAGGGTCAGAGGGGCCGGGAAGTGCCGATATAGTGGCTCTGTGTGTGGAGCTCAGTTAAAATGTGTCCGTCGCCATCAGCAGCTGGACACGCCCCCCCCCCATTGGACAGTTCTTAAGAATGCGGAGGATCTGTTATATAGATACAGACTTTGAACGACAATCAGTGGATCGTCTAAACATTTTTTGGATCGAGGCTATAGTGCTAAAATCATCAGACATGCTTATCAACATGGAAAAAAAACAAAAAGAATTGATCTACTCAATTCCAACAACAGACGCACTTCTGTGAATAAGGTAAGACTTACGAGAAAGAATTGAGGTGCTGCAGATTAAAATCTTCTTACTTTATTAGTATAAGTTAAAATCCATGAAGGGTCAGAGGCATCACTCCTTGACACCTTTCTGACGTCAACCGCCCTTAGTCAATGAGAATACAAAGCGCATCATGGGACCACATTAAAAACAATAGCTGACCAATCAATACATTTTGATAAATGTCCTATATATTATACAAATTAATGCATATAATGAACAAAACATTTCATCTACCTACAAAATTACTTTCAACAAAAAAATTAATAATATATACACATTGTATCATTTTAAAAATTAACTCCGTTAGGACTTTTACTATTTCATTTACTTATTCAGAATTCTTCTCTTAAATGTAACTTTTTCTTCCAATCACCCCCTCTAACAGGACAATTTATTTTTTCAACAACATATAAAGCTAAATTATTTAGTTCACCATTGCGTTTTTCTAAAAAATGTTTTGTTGCCCCAGAGTAGTTGATATTTTTTATTACTAACTACTAAACATTATTCTGTTTTTCAGATGATGGCATTTCTTTTTTGATAGTTTGTTCTCAGGTGTATTATTGATTTTTACTCCCTCTAAAGAGGAGTGTATGTCGTTCCTGCTAAAACCTCCTTTGTCCAACCAAGATATAACCTCCTTACTATCCTCATCAAAAATAACAGTATCAGAACTATTTCTATACATCCGCTGGAGTTCCCTATAAGGGATAGCTCGAATTGTATGTTGTGCATGGTTACCATCAGCTCTTTAAATAGTATTACCACTAATAGCTTTTCTATAGTTTCCATAGTGCACCTATTCAGTTATTGAATCCCCAAATAGAGTAAAATCTAAAAAATTCACAGTATCACTGAAACCTGAAAAAGTGAATCTTAGAGATACAGAGTTATGATTCACATAATTAATGAAAACTGCGATGCCATCAGAGCGATAATCAGTTTCATTAAACTCATAGAACATTCTGATAATATGTTGTTTTTTTGAATGATAGAATGTTTTTTCAGGATGAATGCATTCGTCTGACATTAGAAAAATTAACTTGTAAAAATTCTAACTGTGATGATATAAAGAGAGATGTTTTAGGGTTAAAAATATCCAACCTCACTTATTACCCAAAGAAATCTAGGGTTGAAGATTTGACAACATTTCACCTATAGTGAACAGAGCACAGATGCCAGAGGAGGAGCTATAGAGAGATGAAGAGAGGATTCTGTGAGAAGTTGGGACAAAACCCTGAGGTGATGGGATGGTTGGGAGCTATGTATACTGCCTCTATTGGACAAACCAGCAGTAGATATGGTTTTCAGTACCATCTCGATGCTGATGGCACTTCTGACATTTACACTATTATTACAAAACTAGATGGCGGCCCGATTCTAAAGAATCGGGTAGTCTAGAATCCATATATAGTTTATTTACTAATAGTTACGGGAGTGCGGTGAAATGAATTGTGTGTATACAGGCGGCTCAGTGGGTAGCAGTGTACGGTGGCTCAGTGGTTAGCAGTGAGTGCGGTGGCTCAGTGGTTAGCAGTGAGTGCGGTGGCTCAGTAGTTAGCAGTGAGTGCGGTGAGATTGGTCAGCGCAGCGACGTGGGCAGAGTGGTCAGCGCAGATGACAGGGGGCAGAGGCGGCTGGGCAGAGGACAGGGGGCAGAGGACGCAGAGGACAGGGGGCAGAGGACAGGGGGCAGAGGACACAGAGGGGGCAGAGGACGCAGAGGGGGCAGAGGACGCAGAGGACAGGGGGCAGAGGACACAGAGGGGGCAGAGGACAGGGGGCAGAGGACAGGGGGCAGAGGACGCAGAGGACAGGGGGCAGAGGACGCAGAGGACAGGGGGCAGAAGACGCAGAGGACAGGGGGCAGAGGACGCAGAGGACAGGGGGCAGAGGACGCAGAGGACAGGGGGCAGAGGACGCAGAGGACACAGAGGGGGCAGAGGACACAGAGGGGGCAGAGGACACAGAGGGGGCAGAGGACACAGAGGGGGCAGAGGACGCAGAGGACAGGGGGCAGAGGACAGGGGGCAGAGGGGGCAGAGGACAGGGGGCAGAGGATGCAGAGGACAGGGGGCAGAGGACGCAGAGGACGCAGAGGACAGGGGGCAGAGGACGCAGAGGACACAGAGGACGCAGAGGACACAGAGGGGGCAGAGGACACAGAGGGGCAGAGGACACAGAGGGGGCAGAGGACACAGAGGGGGCAGAGGACACAGAGGGGGCAGAGGACACAGAGGGGGCAGAGGACGCAGAGGACGCAGAGGACAGGGGGCAGAGGACGCAGAGGACAGGGGCAGAGGACGCAGAGGACAGGGGGCAGAGGACGCAGAGGACAGGGGGCAGAGGACGCAGAGGACAGGGGGCAGAGGACGCAGAGGACAGGGGGCAGAGGACGCAGAGGACAGGGGGCAGAGGACGCAGAGGACAGGGGGCAGAGGACGCAGAGGACAGGGGGCAGAGGACAGGGGCAGAGGACGCAGAGGACACAGAGGACGCAGAGGACACAGAGGGGGCAGAGGACACAGAGGGGGCAGAGGACACAGAGGGGGCAGAGGACACAGAGGGGGCAGAGGACACAGAGGACGCAGAGGGGGCAGAGGACGCAGAGGACAGGGGGCAGAGGACGCAGAGGACAGGGGGCAGAGGACGCAGAGGACAGGGGGCAGAGGACGCAGAGGACAGGGGGCAGAGGACGCAGAGGACAGGGGGCAGAGGACGCAGAGGACAGGGGGCAGAGGACGCAGAGGACAGGGGGCAGAGGACGCAGAGGACAGGGGGCAGAGGACGCAGAGGACAGGGGGCAGAGGACAGGGGGCAGAGGACGCAGAGGACAGGGGGCAGAGGACGCAGAGGACAGGGGGCAGAGGACAGGGGGCAGAGGACAGGGGGCAGAGGACGCAGAGGACAGGGGGCAGAGGACGCAGAGGACAGGGGGCAGAAGACGCAGAGGACAGGGGGCAGAGGACGCAGAGGACAGGGGGCAGAGGACGCAGAGGGAAAGACAGGGGGCAGAGGACGGCAGAGGACAGGGGGCAGAGGAGGCAGAGGACAGGGGGCAGAGGAGGTAGAGGACAGGGGGCAGAGGAGGCAGAGGACAGGGGCAGAGGAGGCAGAGGACAGGGGGCAGAGGAGGCAGAGGACAGGGGCAGAGGACAGGGGCAGAGGAGGCAGAGGACAGGGGGCAGAGGAGGCAGAGGACAGGGGGCAGAGGAGGCAGAGGACAGGGGGCAGAGGAGGCAGAGGACAGGGGGCAGAGGACACAGAGGGGGCAGAGGAGGCAGAGGGGCAGAAGGGGCAGAGGAGAGGGGGCAGAGGACGCAGAGGACAGGGGGCAGAGGACGCAGAGGAGAGGGGGCAGAGGACGCAGAGGAGAGGGGGCAGAGGAGAGGGGGCAGAGGACAGGGGGCAGAGGACAGGGGGCAGAGGACACAGAGGGGGAAGAGGACGCAGAGGGGGAAGAGGACGCAGAGGACAGGGGAAGAGGACACAGAGGGGGCAGAGGACGCAGAGGACAGGGGGCAGAGGACAGGGGGCAGAGGAC
Organism: Allobates femoralis; assembly: GCA_033576535.1. NCBI lineage: Eukaryota > Metazoa > Chordata > Amphibia > Anura > Aromobatidae > Allobates > Allobates femoralis. The sequence goes on from JARQOC010000002.1 coordinate 596,962,071, forward strand.
AGGGGGCAGAGGACGCAGAGGGGGCAGAGGACGCAGAGGGGGCAGAGGACGCAGAGGGGGCAGAGGACGCAGAGGGGGCAGAGGACGCAGAGGGGGCAGAGGACGCAGAGGGGGCAGAGGACGCGGGGCAGAGGACAGGGGGCAGAGGACAGGGGGCAGAGGACAGGGGGCAGAGGACAGGGGGCAGAGGACAGGGGGCAGAGGACGCAGAGGACAGGGGGCAGAGGACGCAGAGGACAGGGGGCAGAGGACGCAGAGGACAGGGGGAAGAGGACGCAGAGGACAGGGGGAAGAGGACGCAGAGGACAGGGGGAAGAGGACGCAGAGGACAGGGGGAAGAGGACACAGAGGGGGCAGAGGACGCAGAGGACAGGGGGCAGAGGACAGGGGGCAGAGGACAGGGGGCAGAGGACAGGGGGCAGAGGACACAGAGGGGGCAGAGGACACAGAGGGGGCAGAGGACGCAGAGGGGGCAGAGGACAGGGGGCAGAGGACGCAGAGGACAGGGGGGAGAGGACGCAGAGGACAGGGGGAGAGGACGCAGAGGACAGGGGGAAGAGGACACAGAGGGGGCAGAGGACGCAGAGGACAGGGGCAGAGGACACAGAGGGGGCAGAGGACGCAGATGACAGGGGGCAGAGGACAGGGGGCAGAGGACAGGGGGCAGAGGACAGGGGGCAGAGGACGCAGAGGACAGGGGGGAGAGGACGCAGAGGACAGGGGGCAGACGCAGAGGACAGGGGGAAGAGGACGCAGAGGACAGGGGGAAGAGGACGCAGAGGACAGGGGGAAGAGGACGCAGAGGACAGGGGGAAGAGGACGCAGAGGACAGGGGGAAGAGGACGCAGAGGGGGCAGAGGACAGGGGGCAGAGGACAGGGGGCAGAGGACAGGGGGCAGAGGACAGGGGGCAGAGGACGCAGAGGGGCAGAGGACGCAGAGGGGGCAGAGGACGCAGAGGGGGCAGAGGACGCAGAGGGGGCAGAGGACGCAGAGGGGGCAGAGGACGCAGAGGGGGCAGAGGACAGGGGGCAGAGGACAGGGGGCAGAGGACAGGGGGCAGAGGACACAGAGGGGGCAGAGGACGCAGAGGACAGGGGGCAGAGGACAGGGGGCAGAGGACACAGAGGGGGCAGAGGACGCAGAGGACAGGGGGCAGAGGACGCAGAGGACAGGGGGCAGAGGACAGGGGGCAGAGGACGCAGAGGAGAGGGGGCAGAGGACGCAGAGGACAGGGGGCAGAGGACGCAGAGGACAGGGGGCAGAGGACGCAGAGGACAGGGGGCAGAGGACGCAGAGGACAGGGCGAAGAGGACGCAGAGGACAGGGCGAAGAGGACGCAGAGGACAGGGGGAAGAGGACACAGAGGGGGCAGAGGACGCAGAGGACAGGGGGCAGAGGACGCAGAGGACAGGGGGCAGAGGACGCAGAGGACAGGGGGCAGAGGACGCAGAGGACAGGGGGCAGAGGACGCAGAGGACAGGGGGGGAGAGGACGCAGAGGACAGGGGGCAGAGGACGCAGAGGACAGGGGCAGAGGACGCAGAGGACAGGGGGAAGAGGACACAGAGGGGGCAGAGGACGCAGAGGACAGGGGGCAGAGGACAGGGGGCAGAGGACAGGGGGCAGAGGACAGGGGGCAGAGGACACAGAGGGGGCAGAGGACGCAGAGGACAGGGGGCAGAGGACAGGGGGCAGAGGACAGGGGGCAGAGGACACAGAGGACGCAGAGGACAGGGGGCAGAGGACACAGAGGGGGCAGAGGACGCAGAGGACAGGGGGCAGAGGACAGGGGGCAGAGGACACAGAGGGGGCAGAGGACGCAGAGGACAGGGGGCAGAGGACAGGGGCAGAGGACGCAGAGGACAGGGGGCAGAGGACGCAGAGGACAGGGGGCAGAGGACACAGAGGACAGGGGGCAGAGGACACAGAGGACAGGGGGCAGAGGACACAGAGGACAGGGGGCAGAGGACACAGAGGACAGGGGGCAGAGGACACAGAGGGGGCAGAGGACACAGAGGGGGCAGAGGACGCAGAGGACAGAGGGCAGAGGGGGCACACAGGCTGGAGGGCAGAGCAGCGTGTATGGCTGCAGACTTACCGGTGGCCGGGCGTCGGGTGTAGAGGAGAGGAGGGGCGGGCAGAGCTGCAGGAGAGGAAGTCCCGCCCTCCCTCCTCTCCAGGCACACGGCAGGGAGCACGGGTACCCCCAGGGTGTGTGTGGCCCTCCGAGGTGGCGGGCAATGGGCCCCCCTGCCCCCCCGGTGTGTAGGTACTGGCTGGAGGGCAGAGGGTGGAGGGGAGTGGCAGGAGGGCACACGGAACTTCCGAGATCGGAAGGTTCCGTGTGTCGGTGACTGTAGCCGGGGGGGACGCAGAGGACAGGGGGCAGAGGACGCAGAGGGGGCAGAGGACACAGAGGGGGCAGAGGGGGCAGAGGACACAGAGGGGGCAGAGGACACAGAGGGGGCAGAGGACACAGAGGGGGCAGAGGACACAGAGGGGGCAGAGGACACAGAGGGGGCAGAGGACGCAGAGGACAGGGGGCAGAGGACGCAGAGGACAGGGGGCAGAGGACGCAGAGGACAGGGGGCAGAGGACGCAGAGGACAGGGGGCAGAGGACGCAGAGGACAGGGGGCAGAGGACGCAGAGGACAGGGGGCAGAGGACGCAGAGGACAGGGGGCAGAGGACGCAGAGGACAGGGGGCAGAGGACGCAGAGGACAGGGGGCAGAGGACAGGGGGCAGAGGACGCAGAGGACAGGGGCAGAGGAGGCAGAGGACAGGGGGCAGAGGAGGCAGAGGACAGGGGACAGAGGAGGTAGAGGACAGGGGCAGAGGAGGCAGAGGACAGGGGGCAGAGGAGGCAGGGGGCAGAGGAGGCAGAGGAGAGGGGGCAGAGGAGGCAGAGGACAGGGGGCAGAGGACAGGGGGCAGAGGACAGGAGGCAGAGGAGGCAGAGGACAGGGGGCAGAGGAGGCAGAGGACAGGGGACAGAGGAGGCAGAGGACAGGGGGCAGAGGAGGCAGAGGACAGGGGGCAGAGGACAGGGGGCAGAGGAGGCAGAGGACAGGGGGCAGAGGAGGCAGAGGACAGGGGGCAGAGGACACAGAGGAGGCAGAGGGGGCAGAGGAGGCAGAGGACACAGAGGACAGGGGGCAGAGGACAGGGGGCAGAGGACAGGGGGCAGAGGACAGGGGGCAGAGGACAGGGGGCAGAGGACGCAGAGGACAGGGGGCAGAGGACAGGGGGCAGAGGACAGGGGGCAGAGGACAGGGGGCAGAGGACACAGAGGGGGCAGAGGACGCAGAGGACAGGGGGCAGAGGAGAGGGGGCAGAGGACGCAGAGGACAGGGGGCAGAGGACGCAGAGGAGAGGGGGCAGGATGGAGCTGGCGGGGGGGCAGGATGGAGCTGACGGGGGCGGCAGGATGGAGCTGGCGGGGGGGGAGCAGGATGGAACTTGGGGGGGGTGGGGGGCAGGATGGAGCCGGCGGGGGGGTAGGATGGAGCCGGGGGGGGCAGGATGGAGTCGGCTGGGGGCAGGATGGAGCCGGCGGGGGGGTAAGATGGAGCCGGAGGGGGGTAGGATGGAGCCGGAGGGGGGGCAGGATGGAGCTGGGCGGGGGGGGGCAGGATGGAGGTGGCGGGGGGGCAGAATAGAGCTGGTGTGGGGGGGGGGGCAGGATGGAGCGGGCAGGGGGGCAGGATGGAAGCGGCGGGGGGGGGGCAGGATGGAGCCGAGGGGGGGGGGCACAGGATGGAGCGGGTGGGGGGGGGTGGAATGGAGCTGGCGGGGGGTGAGGATGGAGCGGGCGAGGGGGCAGGATGGAGCTGGTGTGGGAAGGGGGCAGGATGGAGCAGGTGGGGGGGCAGGATGGAGCCGGTGGGGGGGCAGGATGGAGACGGTGTGGGGGCAGGATGGAGACGGTGTGGGGGGGCAGGATCGAGCCAGCGGGGGGGTAGGATGGATAGGATGGAGCGGGCGGGGGGGGCAGGATGGAGCTGGTGGGGGGGGCAGGATGGAGTTGGCGGGGGGGCATGATGAAGTCGGTGGGGGGGCAGGATGGAGCCGGTGGGGGGCAGGATGGAGACGGTGTGGGGGCAGGATGGAGACGGTGTGGGGGGGGCAGGATCGAGCCAGCGGGGGGGTAGGATGGATAGGATGGAGCGGGCGGGGGGGGCAGGATGGAGCTGGTGGGGGGGGGCAGGATGGAGTTGGCGGGGGGGCATGATGAAGTCGGTGGGGGGGCAGGATGGAGCTGGTGGGGGGGGCAGGATGGAGCTGTGGGGGGGGGGGGGGGCAGGATGGAGCCAGCGGGGGCGGGATGGAGCTGGTGTGGTGGGGGGCATGATGGAGGCAGTGGGGGGGTAGGATGGAGCGGGCAGGGGGTGCAGGATGGAGCCGGTGGGGGGGCAGGATGGAGCTGGTGTGGGGGGGGCAGGATGGAGTCAGCGGGGGGGGGGGGGGAAATGAAGGATGGAGCGGGCGGGGGGGGGGGGGGGCAGGATGGAGTCGGCGGGGGCAGGTTGGAGGCGGGGGGGCAGGATGGAACTGTTGTGGGGGGGCAGGATGGAGGCGGTGGAGGGGGGGCTGGATGCAGCGGGTGGGGGGCGGGCAGGATGGAGGGGGGGCAGGATGGAGCAGAGGGGGATGTGTGCTATGGAGCAGGGGGGGGCAGGTTGGAGCGGGTGGGGGGTAGGGGCAGGATGGATGGGAGGATACTCACCCGTGTGGCGGCTCGCAGGACCTGTGGTTGACTGGGAAACCGATCAGCTGATCGGTTTCCCAGGCAACCACAGGTCCTCAAGCCATGGAGCTATAGGACGTAGATGGAGCGCGCCGGCGGACGGGTGAGTATCCTCTATGAGGGATTTATTATTTTTAGTAGAAGCAAGCAGGGTGGGGGCAGCAGGAGCCGCGGGGGGGCAGGAGTAGCTGCGGGGGGCCGCAGGGGGGCAGGACGACCCGCGGGGGGGCAAGACGACCCGCGGGGGGGCAAGACGACCCGCGGGGGGGCAAGACGACCCGCGGGGGGCCCGCAGGAGCCGCGGGGGGGCAGGACGACCCGCGGGGGGGCATGAGTAGCTGCGGGGGGGCCGCAGGAGCCGCGGGGGGGCAAGACGACCCGCGGGGGGGCATGAGTAGCTGCGGGGGGCCCGCAGGAGCCGCGGGGGGCAGGAGGACCCGCGGGGGGGCCGCAGGAGCTGGGGAGCCGCATGTGTGGCAAGCGGGAGAGAACCGGCTGATGCCGGTCATCTGCGGGCGGCGTCGGAGAGAACCGCATGTCCTCCGCTCTGAGCTGCAACATTGGGGGGAGGATGAGAACCGAGCGGCGGGAGGAGGAGCGGGAGGAAGGGGCTGGAGCGGCGGAGAGAGGAGCGGGAGGACTGGGCCGGAGGAGAGAGGAGGCGCCGGGACACAGGGGTCGTGGGAGTTTAACGGCTCGCGGTGAGCGCTACGCGCTCACCGCTCGTGGATCTGGTGGGCGCTAAAGCGCCCACTTCCGGTTCCGGTCTGATTACACAGGTCGGAGGCCATCACGGAAGTTGGCCGGATTGGCCAGAAGTGGCCTTCGGGTTTTATATTATAGATACAGTGATTGTCTTTCTGCTTTCTTTGACATCATGTCCTCCCTATCAAACATTTAATCTGTCAAAAAATGAACTCCTTTTGTTTCCTTCAGTACTAAACCTCCTAAACCCAGTTTTGCCATTTCTATGTGTGGATCAGTGGCGCACCCAAGGGGGGGGACCTACGTGTCTGGACCCCCCCTTTGGACGGCCCTGAGAAGCTGAGAAGCCGTTTTCGTGCAGTATTAAGCATTAATTAGGTATTCAAATTTACAAAAATCGCTTGGCTTTTAGGGGGGCTTCGCTCCCCCAGACCCCCCCACCGGGGGCTTTGCCCATCGGAACCCCGCTGGGGGGTGACAGCGGGGCCGGTGTGTGTTTCTTGGACCCCTACCTTGGGAAATTTCTGGGTGCGCCACTGGTGTGGATCTACCATTACTCCCCAGAAGCACATCTGCTATCTTGTGGCAATATCAGAGTCAGATCTTTCTTTCACTGCCTACATCCAATAACTTTCTCGCTCCTGTTGCCTGCACCTCAAAAACATCTCTAAAATGTGACATTTTTTTCACATTTGACTTTTCAAAAACTCTTACTGTCTTATTCTTCATATTCTTGTCTGGACTACTGCATTAGCTATTAATCAGTCTTCCACTTATGAAACTCTCCCCCCTTCAATCTATCCTGAATGTAGCAGGCGGGATCATATTATTCTCCAATGCAACACCGATGCCTCTATCCTGTGCCAGTCATTGAACTGGTTGCCCGCCCACTTCAGAGTGGATAATCAGGGCCAGCTCCAGGTTTTTGTGAGCCCCGGGCGAAAGAGCCTCAGTGGGCCCCCTTTAGTACATACACTGCTGCATGAATACTGTGTATATATATATATATATATATATATATTTTACCGTATATACTCGAGTATAAGCCGAGTTTTTCAGCACAAAAATTGTGCTGAAAAATGCCCCCTCAGCTTATACTCGAGTCAGTATATGGCTGAGTGTGGGGGGGCCGTGTCCGGGGTTGGAGGAGGCAGGGAGAGGCTGTACAGTGAGCGGCCGGTCACGTGGGGCCGCTCATTAGTGCAATGCAATATGCACTGCATCCCCCTGTCCATCAGCGGCAGGGGGAGCGGTGCATATTACATTGCACTGTGTATGCGCCCCCCCCCACAGGTTACTGCCCCCCATGCTGCGCACACCTTAAAATAACAAAGCATTTATTTCACCCTCCATCGCTCTGTCACAGCTGCGTCCTCCGGTCCCTGCTTCTTCCTGCTTTCGCCGGCTTCTTGTGACCGGCGCCAGCAGATGACGTCATCTGCTGGCGCCGGTCACAAGAAGCCGGCGAAAGCAGTAAGAAGCAGGGATCGGAGGACACAGCTGTGACAGAGCGACAGAGGGTGAGAATAAATGCTTTGTTATTTTAAGGTGTGCAGCAGCATGGGGGGCAGTAACCTGTGAGGGGGGGGCGCATACCACTGCTAAGGGGCCTGTGTACAACTGCTAAGGGCTGTATACCACTGCTAAGGGGCATGTATACAACTGCTAAGGGGCCTGTATACCAATGCTAAGGGGCCTGTATACCACTGTAAGGGGCCTGTATACACTGCTAAGGGCTGTATACCTGCTAAGGCCTGTATACCACTGTGAGGGCCTGTATACCATGCTGAGGGGCTGTATACCACTGCACGGGGCCTGTATACCACTGCTAGGGGCCTGTATCATGCTGAGAGGCTGTATACCATGCTGAGTGGCCTGATACGAGGGAGGGCTGTATACCATGCTGAGGTGCCTGTATAATACCACTGCTAAGGGGCCTGTATACCACTGCTAAGGGGCCTGTATACCACTGCTAAGGGGCCTGTGTACACTGCTAAGGGGCTGTATACCACTGCTAAGGGGCCTGTATACCACTGCTAAGGGGCCTGTATACCACTGCTGAGGGCCTGTATACCACTGCTGAGGGGCCTGTATACCACTGCTGAGGGGCCTGTATACCACTGCACAGGGGCCTGTATACCACTGCACAGGGGCCTGTATACCACTGCTGAGAGGCCTGTATACCACTGCGAGTGGCCTGATACGAGGGAGGGGCTGTATACCACTGCTGAGGTGCCTGTATAATACCACTGCTGAGGGGCCTGTATACCATTGCTGAGGGGCGCTATATACCAGTGACGGGGGTCTATATAATATGATGGGGGTCTGCTGCATTTCATACCCTAGGCTTATACGCGAGTCAATAGCTTTTCCCAGCTTTTGGGGGCAAAAGTAGGGGGGTCGGCTTATATACGAGTATATACGGTATATACATATATATATATATATATATATATATACTGTCTATATATATATATATATATATATATATACATCCCAAAAAGAACAGGCATCATTCCAAAGTTTCATCCAAAATGACAGCTTTAATGCAGCCCCATGTGGTGCAACGTTTCAACCTATATCAGGTGCTTGAAAAAGACCTGATATAGGTTGAAACGTTGCACCACATGGGGCTGCATTAAAGGTCATTTTGGATGAAACTTTGGAGTGCTGCCTGTTCTTTTTGGGAAGTATACTGTTTTTGCATTGGACATTGCAATTCACAGGATTTTTTGCACCCATCTTTAATTGGAAGTTTGTGCTGATTTCTTTTTTTGTATTTTATATATATATACACATATAGTTATGATGTGACCCCAATGTGTCCCCTGACCGGGACACGGCATATGGGAGACTGTATCTTCTGCTTCGGTAGCAGCACACACAGGGTAAGCTGCTACTGGAGCTGAGTGCTGATTGAAAGCACTGACGCCCAGGTGTGCAGGTGAATAGAAGATGATATGAGCTGCCCTGGGCTGGGGAGAGAGAGAGGTGTGTCAGAACAGCAGGAGCTGCTGGATGTAGGGCTGTGTGAGTGCTAACACAGCCTGTGAGCTCTCTGAGTGGATGTTCATGAGGCTAATGAGCGGACGGTGAGGAGAGAAAGATTGTGTGCTGACCTAACACAGCCTAGCCGTGAGGTTTTGGCCCTTTCCTGGGACCTGGCCAAGATAGAACCCGTGAGAAGGTACAGAGCTTCTATATCAGCTGTTGTAATTGTATGAGGTTGTACCCGACTGTGCCCCGGGACCCGGAGGTCTGTAAATACCTGAACTGTGCCATTAAACTGTGTGTTGTGTGAACAAGTGCCTGGATCACTGCCTTCCATCGTGCCGATCCTAACCGGTACCTCACAATTATATTATATATATATATATATATACACAGTCATATGAAAAAGTGTGGGTACCCCCCTTAATCTTACTCTTTTTGTTTAAAATGTTTTTTTTGCAACAGCTACTTCAGTGTGATATATGTAATAACTGATGGACACAGTAATATTTCAGGTTTGAACTGAGGTTTATTGTACTAACCAAAAATGTGAAATATGCATTATTTCAAAATTTGACAGGTGCCAAAGTATGGGCACCCTTCTGATTTTCATGATTTGAATACTCCTAACTACTTTTTACTGACTTACTGAAGCACTAAATTGGTTTGGTAACCTCATTAAGCTTTGTACTTCATAGCCCGCTGTATCCAATCATGAGAAAAGCTATTTCAGGTGTCCACTTGCAAGTTGTTCTCCTAGTTGCATCTTCTCTGTGGAGTGACATCATGGGCTCCTCAAAAACAGCTCTCAAATGATCTGAAAAAAAAAAAGATTGTTCAACATAGTTGTTCAGGGGAAGGATACAAAATATTGTCTCAGAGATTTAACCTGTCAATTTCCACTGTGAGGAACATAGTAAGGAAATGGAAGGCCACAGTTCTTGTAAAGGCCAGAAGTGGTAGGCCACCAAAAATATCAGAAAGGCAGAGAAGAAGAATGGTGAGAACAGTCAAGAACAATCCACAGACCACCTCCAAAGACCTGCAGCATCATCTTGCTGCAGATGGTGTCACTGTGGATCGGTCAACAATATAGCGCACACTACACAAGGAGAAGCTGTATGGGAGAGTGATGCGAAAGAAGCCGTTTCTGCATGCACGCCACAAACAGAGTCGCCTGAGGTATGCAAAAGCACATTTGGACAAGCCAGTTTCATTTTGGAAGAAGGTCCTGTGGACTAATGAAACAAAGATTAAGTTGTTTGGTCATACAACAAGGCGTTATGCATGGTGCCACAAAAACACAGCATTCCAAGAAAAACACTTGCTACCCACTGTCAAATTTGGGGGAGGGTCCATCATGCTTTGGAGCTGTGTGGCCAATAATGGCACCGGGAATCTTGTTAACGTTGAGGGTCGCATGGATTCCACTCAGTATCAGCAGATTTTTGAGAATAATGTTCAAGAATCAGTGTCAAAGTTGAAGTTACGCCGGGGATGGATCGTTCAGCAAGACAATGATCCAAAACACCGCTCCAAATCTACTCAGGCATTCATGCAGAGGAACAATTACAATGTTATGGAATGGCCATCCCAGTCCCCAGACCTGAATATCATTGAACATCTGTGGGATGTTTTGAAGCGGGCTGTCCATGCTCGGCGACCATCAAACTTAACTGAACTGGAATTGTTTTGTAAAGAGGAATGGTCAAAAATACCTTCATCCAGGATCCAGGAACTCATTAACAGCTACAGGAAGCGACTAGAGGTTGTTATTTTTGCAAAAGGTGGATCTACTAAATATTAATGTCACTTTTCTGTTGAGGTGCCCATACTTTTGCACCTGTCAATTTTTGAAATAATGCATATTTCACATTTTCAGTTAGTACAATAAACCTCATTTCACTCCTGAAATATTACTGTGTCCATCAGTTATTACATATATCACACTGAAATAGCTGTTGCAAAAAAACAATTAAAAAAAAAGAGTAAGATTAATTGGGGTGCCCAAACTTTTTCATATGACTGTATCCCTCACAAATGTAATCCCTACCATGCTATCTCTCCACCCAAATGCGGTCTCTACTCTCTCTGTGCAGTCTCTCTCCCCTGTGCGCTGTCCCAGTGGGCCCTCTCCAAGCAGTCCGGGCCCGGCACTTGCCCGGGTTCGCTGGGTGCTGATGCCGGCCCTAACGATAATTACTCTTACCCACAAAGCCATCCCTTGGCACCACCCTACATCTACTCTCTTTCATCTCTATCACTCTACACGTACCCTCTGTTCTGATAATGAACTCAGTCTTACATCATCAATAATGTGACCCTCCCACACTTGTCACCAAGACTTCTCACAAGCTACACCAACTCTCTGAAATTAATTACTAAGGCAATTTGATCAATTCCCAATAACCAGTTTTAAGTGTGCCCTAAAAACATTTCTTTAACCTGGCCTATCGCCTCAACTCACTTATGTACTTATTCAAGTTTTGCCCTTACAAAACATGCATCCAAATCCAGTCCCTGATAGCATCTGTTTACACACCCTCCATGCACTTTATTGAATTAAGCATCTGTAATTGTACACATATTGCCTGGGTGACCAGTTTAAGCAGCATTATTTGAATACCCTTTTTATTTTATTGATTGATGACTAGACCATATAAGTATAAGCACTTCTGCCATTTATCTTTTGCGCCTCCCCTACTTTCTCATCGATTGTAAGCTTGTGAGCAGGGCCATCACTCCTCTTGGTGTGTGTTAAATAATATGTTTCTCACCCACAAAGCTCTTCACAATTCAGGACCTCCCTACATCTCCTCCCTCATCTCTGTCTATCACCCCACCCGTTCTCTACGTTCTACAAATGACCTTCGACTAATATCTGCATTAATCTGAACCTCCCACTCCCGGCTCCAAGACTTCTCCTGACCTGCACCAATTCTCTGGAGTGCTCTACCCCAAGAAATTAGGACTATCTACACCTTACATAGCTTCAGACACTCCCTAAAAACACATCTTTTTAGGGCGGCCTATCATTCTCCTCAATAGAAGTCCTTTATACTGCATATAGCCCATTCACTATTTCTCTAGACATAACTCTCCTTCAAACTCCACCAAACCCAAAAGCTCTACACAGATTGGCTGGTGACCATTCATGTAATTTTTTTCTATCCCCTACTTCCTCAAGATGCCTGGACCATCATTATAATAAGCCCCTGTTCTTGGGGTAACCCCCCCCCATCTCGTTGTAGATTGTAAGCTCTCTTGAGCAGGGTCACCTTTATTTTTGCTGTAATTATTGTATTGTATTTTTAATGTTATTTCTCTACTTTAATTATTGTTTTTTTTTAGAAATAAAAATTATTACTATTATTATTTACTCTGTAATGTATTTGACACGCCCCTCAAGGGCCTTAGGATACTTGGAATCAGGCTTTGAGGCTTTATCACAGGGATCACAGGGATGTCATTAAAAGTTCGGTGTGTGTGGCTCTCTCTTAGGGACGGTTATCTGGCGAGGAGGGTTCATTCTGGGAAGGGATGACCGGACTTGGGGATACTTGTTAATTTTATGTGACGCCACCCGCAGGTTGCGATTATAGATGGTCGCCGCCACACGACAGTTCTACTAGGAGCAAATGATAGGGAGGCAGCAATGCTCTTAAGCCCTCTACCGGTAGGACTGACTCCCAGGGCAGCTAGAAGTACCTAGGTGAGTTGGTAGTTGTATTTCTTGTGCTTTTAACACATTAAGAAAGTTCACTGACACAACGGAGTGCAGTCTTCAGATCTTTTACTTGAAGTTACTGTGCACCAACCTGCTGAGCACTGGGATCTCAGATGCAGGGATCCAGCTACTCCCGGGTAGTAGGATGCTACGTAACCGGTCTCCCTTCTCTGTCCTTTCTCTGCCGTCTCACACAGCGCTTGCATCGCTCGTCCTGCCTGGCACCTCACCACACAGAGCTCTGAGCCAGTGACTGTGGGCTTTTGTTAGGGGTTAACCTGCAGTGTCCTCCCTTAGCCCTATGATTGCCACTTTTTCAGCAGATGTGCGCAATAGTTGACTGCATTTCCTTAGAAGTTCCACAGCCTCCGGGTTGCTGTGAGCTGATCTGTATTCTCCACTAGTCTTGGGATTCCGGCCGGTGCCCCTGTTCTTGCAGCCTGATCCCTCCACTTGCCTGCGCCTGACAATGGGTACAAGCCCCACAGGTGGATTGCTCACTTCCTGTGCCTCTGGGACCCTCTCTTCCTCCTGGAGCCACTTGGGTTCTGTTTCTTGTAGGGCTGCCCTCAGGATGAGCTCCCACTAGCTCAAGTTCTCTAGACACTTCACAGGCATACTTGTTCTAGCTTCCCTCCAACTTGACCTTGGTGTTGTGGTCTCTCCTCAGCTGTTCTACCACCTCGACTCAGCTGGTCAACTCTCTCCTCAACTGTTCAACTTTCTTTCCTCCGTTCTAGATCTTTCCCACTCTATCAATACCCCTTGTCAGGTGTCCCACATCATCTACATGTGTTCTTCCTGACCTCACTCCTTCCCAAGTGCTCCCTCTAACTTCTTCCTTCAGCACCCGTCCCCACTACAATGCTTCCTAGTGTGTGGCCTGGGTGTCCTTGTACTGGTGTGTACCCTCTTACCTGTGAGTGTGATACTACACCATAACAGGGGTGCAGTACCTCTGTGGCGACTGGATCCGCAAGGGTGCCACATCTTTATTGTTTGTACATGTCCCCTCTGAATTGTAAAGAGCTGAGGAATATGTTGGCGCTATAGAAATAATATTATTATATACCATGGGCTGCAATCATGCTGATGGTCATACTTTCTGAAACAAACATGGAGCTTGTGCCCATCTCTGTAGAGGCTGTATATAGTTAGCAACCAAGGACTGCCTGTGGGATTTTATTCTAAGATGTAGTAGTTCAGGCAGCCCACAGATATTAGTTATATTTGCGCTCTGTTTTATATACTTTCCTGGATACGTCCAGTTATAACTGCCCACAGTTGACAGGATAACTATCCACACAAATTTTTCTAGGTGTAATATGTTTTCTTACACAGCAGATGGAGTCGTTTAGCTATTATTAAAGTGCGTTTACACAGCACGATTAGTCTAGGAATGCTCATTTCATGATTATTGTGCTATTTAAACAGGCTGTCAATCATCCAACAAATAAGTAAATCACTTGTTCTATGGCAGAAATTATCTTTTTGCTTGCCTAAAAGGTAATTGTTCTCAGCAGTGCATCGTCTTGTGTAAACAGGACATGTGCTGCCGAGAACATTGTCAGTCTTGTGCACTGAATGATCAGCTACTGATTGTCCTGTGCAGATTTTGATAGGCGATTGTGTAAACAGGCTGCCAAAGATTGACAGTCAGTATAGGTAGCTGATGGGCAGTTGTTTAGTGCCACCGTTCAGCTGTTTACTCTATGTTGTGTCTCTGCCTTGATTACTGTTTTGATTATGATGGTGAAAATACTTCGTACTTTGTCACTCAGGGTTTCTTTAAATTAAAATTGTTAACTAGCAACTGTGAGTTGTATATACCCTTACTACGGCCCTTTTCACATCTATGGCCAGGGTCACACATCTGTTTTTGTAAGTGTTTTCCATGCCAAATCTGTTTTTCCTAGGCTGCATTTTGTGCCTCCTGCGTCCCTGGATGTTTTTGGACTTAGTCATTTTTTCTTAAAAACGCATATGCGTCAACACATGCGTTTCCCATGTTAAAAAAACGCATGTGTTTTTTACTGCACCCAAAAACGCTGCTAGCAGTGTTTGGCCAGGGTCACACATGAAAGCCGTTTTTGCCTTGGATCCGTTTTTGGGATCATTTTTGTCATTTTTTTCTAAGTCCAAAATCGCATATCCATTAACGGATGGTGCACTTAAGTGTCACTGCGTTTTTTAAAAATGCATGCGTTTTGTTCAGCATCCAAAAAACCTTTTTTTAACATGGGGCCCTATGGGAAACGCATGCGTTAATGTATGGTACATATAGCTACCATGAGTTAACGCATATGCGTTTTTAAGAAAACATGACTAAATCCAAAAAACGTCCAGGGACACAGTTGCCTTCAAATGAGTGATGAGGCAAACTTTTTTGTGAATGGTGAAGTTAACAAAAAAAAAAAACACCGCTGTTGGTCTGACACTGACACTAACCCACAGTGGATAGATCCCTCCAAGACTGTTGGAAAGCAAAAATTGATGGTATGGTGTGGTATATGGGGTACAAAGATAGTGGGATAATTCTTCATCAATGGAAACCTCAATGCAACTGGATATCTGAATTGCTACATGATTCAAATATCCAGTGGCAGTGAGGTTTCCATTGATGAAGAATGGCCCCACTATCTTTGTACCCCATATACCACACCATATCATCAATGTTTGTGTTCCAACAGTCTTGAAGAGCTCTATCCACTGTGGGTTAGTGTCAGAAGAACAGCTGTGGTTTTGTTTGTTAACTTCACCATTCACAAAAAAGTTTGCCTCATCACTCATCTGAAGGCAATTGTCTATGCTGTGAAGATACGAGATGTGCAGCATCTGAAACAACGGATACTGGAAACCTGTGCTAGCATTTCTTTTGCGTAGTTGCTATCAGGGTTTCAAGAGTGGGAGAAGAGGGTTGCATTGACAATCCAACACAATGGGCAGCACTTTGAACACATTTTATAAGTGGCCATAACCTTGTCAATAACTCATGAAAGAAAAAAAGTTACATTGAAACCAAGCACAGCATTGTTTTTCTTATAATATTCTCAATAGGTTTAATGTGTCACATGACAACTTCCCATTGAAAAAAATAAAGTTGGATCCAAAATGACTGACTTCAAAATGGCTGCCATGGTCACCACCCATCTGGAAAAGTTTTCCCCTTCCCATATACTAATGTGCCACAAACAGGAAGTTGATATCACCAACCATTCCCATTTTATTTAGGTGTATCCATATAAATGGCCCACCCTGTACATTGTACTTTAAAAGGTATATGTTAGGTCTGAGGCCTCGTCACCTGCCTTCTCACCCACATACCCCCAGCCATGTGCGCAGTGTCCCTGCTCCCCGCGTGTCAGAGGCAATGCCATACTTACTGCCCTGTTTTCTCCCCGCTCCTGAGGTATGTGCATGTGCAGCAGGGTTCTTGGGAAAACGCTTGGCTCGGCCCAATCTTAAAGGGCCGGCATGACCTAACCTGAAAGTGTCCCTCAGACTAGTTTGAGGGGCGCGGAGTATGTAAGGCACCCTACCCTGTTGGGAGGTGCCTAGTCAATGGGTCTAGTCAGCTTTTCTCTCTTAGCTAGTTGTCAGTTCCACTTGTGCTACCCCATACTAACTTGTGCCTGTATCTCCTTGTCTTACTAGTTACCACCAGACTTCATCATCTGCTCCGCTTATCTGTGTCTGTCAGCCACTGCCAGACATCACGATCTTCTGTGCCTATCTATATCTGCCAGTGACCATCATCTTGCATGCCTATGTCTACGCTCACTGCCAGCCATCACCATTTGCTGTGCCTACTCTGCCTGCCAAGTCATCTCCAGCCTTGGCTTGCTATGGTGTCTGAACTTGGCCTTGTCTCCCTGTGACTGTCAGTCCGCATCTGCCCTCCATGAAAAGTTTTGTTCCTGTCACAATGGTCTCTCATGCCTTGGAGCCTTGTGACAGGTTTCGAATCTGAATGTCATTTCTTTATTGAGACTCTACATAATAAACCTGTTTTCCTTTCTTTTGTTACTTTAAGGGTTAATGTAAGTTTTGCTGCCAGCACCTCCATGGCTGTTCTGTTCAGATGCAGCTACTCGGTGACCACACCCATCACCTACAGATAGTCACATGTCCCATCAGCTAGTGCTGGTAATTGAATTCCATTCTTTGCAAGCTGCCTGGGTTGAAGAAGCTGTTGGTGAAGAGTGATGGGCAAACCCAAACTATAAAATTTGGGGGCTGTACCGGACACCTAGTGTCCATGCACATATCGTGAACACGGGTTTCCCTGGGAAACCCGTGTTACAGTTCAGGTCTGGGGCCTATAATCTAAACCACATGGTTAATAAACAAAACCATTATACTTACTGGGTTGCTCATTATCTTCTAGGATATTCACTTTACTGGCTTCAACAGCCAGTCACAGACGCCCTGGTATCTGGCATCTGTGATTGGCTGTTGGAGTAATCTGCAATCAGCCCATAGATTATAGTATGGTTGTTGGAACATGTTTAGTGCAGCAAACTCCAATCCTGTATGTGTGTTATATTGCTAGGTTTGTGCATTGTCAGTAAAGTTAGTTTAAAAAAGAAAGGAGAACACTCCCAGAGGCTCACACACAGGAAATACCATGTGACTATAACCAGTTTCCTGTGTCTCTGCATGTGAAGAGAAGCACAGCAGCTTGCTGATGCTGCAAGGGGACATTTAAGATGTATATTCCTGCTTCCACAAAGTCCTTCATATCTGTACTTGTTTGTTGCTAATTAAAGCTAAATTCTATTGTCAACACGCTTTCAGTGTATCCTGAATGATCTGCTGCCAACAGGTTATGGGCCCAGCGTGACCCAGAACCCCAGGAGTGACACAGAAGAATAATACAGCAACAGAAACAAAAGCAGCAGAGCAACAGAGAAGATGTCCACAAGCAGGGATCACTGCAAGTTCTCAGTGCAAAGTCTCACCAATCAGAATTATTAGTCCTGGAAATTCAAGGTGAAGATGCTGCTCATAAGAGAAGGTATGTGGAAATATACACAGTAACAAGTGCCTCATCCATTACCAGATGACTGGGTAAAGAATTATCAGAGAGCACAAAGCACTATCTCCCTCAGTGTAGATGATGATCAGATTGTGCATATATGCAAGTGTGCAACTGCAAAGGAGATGTGGGATCAGTTACAGAAAGTGCATGAAAGATCAAATCTTAGCAATAAGCTTTATCTCACGAGAAAGCTGTACCAGTCTAAGCTAAGTAATGGCCAGAATATGCAGGACTATATAAGAAACACCCTAGAGATTGTGGAGCGTCTCAGGGTATTGGAGAATAAATGAAAGACTTTAATGTAGCTGCACTATTGTTAAGTGGTCTTCCAGAAAGTTATGACACACTTGTCACTGTTTAGATGACGGCCAGATGATGAGCTCACGCTAGAATATGTCAAAGGCAAGCTTGTAGATTAATTCAAGCGAAAAAACGCACAATGTAAGCAGCAGTAATGAATCTAAAGCACAGGCAGCATTAAAGACACAGGACTTTCCTAAAAATAAGAGCAATCTAAGGGAAACACAGGAATGTTTTGTCTGTAAAAATCCTGGCCACCTTAAAGCAAACTGCAGAATTTGGAAAGCAAGAATGAGTCAGTTTAAAAAGCAGAACAGTGATCAAAAGGTGAAAACAGCTGTAAAAGAAAAATCTGCATGTGTTGAAGCTGCATTTAACACCAGTACAGGCGAATCTGCAAAGCATATATGGTGTATAGACTCAGGTGCTAGTAGCCATATGACAAATGATAAGGACTTCTTCACTGACTTTGATGAAAGCAAGTCAGAAAAGGTCACTTTAGCTAATGGTCACTATATGACTTCAGAAGGAGTAGGAGTCGGCTAAGTCCACTGTCCAATTTCCTCAGCACAAAGTAGAAAGATCACAGTGAAGGATGTTCTTTATGTTCCCAGTCTTGACAGCAATCTTCTGTCGGTAAAGAAGCTTAGGCAAAAGGGGAATGTAGTTACTTTTAAAGACACCACCTGGATTATATCAAAGGAGGGTCACACCCTTGCAGAAGGAAAAGTCCAAAATGAACTTTATCAGCTAAAATGTAAAGAAAGAGTGTACAGTGCTAGACAAGATCTGCATAAGAACTGTATCCATGTGTGGCACAGACGTCTTGGGCACAGAGACCTAGAAGCAGTAAGGAAGCTAGGTCAACTATCAAATGGTGTTGAAATAAAGCAATGTAGTCAAATGATGGAGTACACTAGCTGTCTTAAAGGGAAAATGTCCTGAAAATCCTTTCCTAAAGTAAGAAGCACTAGATCTGCATAGCCACTGGATTTGATACACACAGATGTTTGCGGTCCAATAAGTGTTCAAACTCCAAACAAGAAGAGATATTTCCTCACATTTATTGATGACTACTCCAGATATACAGTCGCCTACCTGCTTCACATTAAGGATGAAGTTCCACAGAAACTTGAAGAATATCTTGCCGTAGTGTTTAACAAGTTTGGATGAATGACAAAAACCCTGCATGCAGATAATGGAACTGAATATACAAGTGGTAAGGTGCAAACCATTTTGAAAAGGAATGGAATCGTGTTCCAGAGTACCATTCCATACAACCCAGAACAGAATGGCATTGCAGAGAGTAAGAACTGCACTCTGTGAAAGTGGAAGAAGGATGTTTTTTTATGCCAATCTACCTACAACGTATTGGGGAGAAGCCATCATTACAGCTTGCTATCTTCAAAACAGACTACCAGGTATAGCCACAAATAAAACTCCATATGAGCTATGGAACTGTGAGAAGCCTATTCTGAAGCACCTCAGGATATTTGGAAGCAAAACGTTTGTATATGTTCCCAAAGAAAAACGTTCCAAGTTGGAATCACATGCAAAGCAAGGAGTCCTGGTGGGCTATAGCGTAACTCAAAAAGGATACAGAATCCTGCACCCAGAGACCAACACAGTAACAATCAGCAAATATGTAGTGATTGATGAGAACTCTGTTTCGCTCAAATTTCATGAAGTCACTCAAGCAAAGGAATAAGAAGAAGAATCTCAGTCACCAAACCCAGACACTGACAAAGAAAAATAGTGAAGTCTGGATAAGCTCTGAAGCCAGCGAGGAAGAAACAGAAGAACCAAGTCAACCTCCAGTCTAGAGATCAGAAAGACCAAACAAAGGTATCCCAGCTAGATGCCTTTCTTTAGGGTCAGAACACTTCCTGAATCAGAGCCACAGTTGTGGCAAGGAAAAAGAGCCCTCAGAAGCCAAAGATTTGTCAAAGCTCCAGCAATGAGATTTACAGTGAAGCAGTGGGGGCACTTCTGTATATAAGGACAACCAAGGATGTATTGGACTTGCCAGAAGTGAGAAGATCAGTGCAAGGACTAAGCACATTGTCGTTAAGCATCACCACTTACGTGACTTAGTGGAACGTGGTGTACTAGAGTTTGTGTATTGCGAGTCTGACAAGATGTTAGCAGATGGTATGATAAAACCATTGCCAAGAGCCAAGTTTGAGGACTTCAGAACCGCAATGGGACTAACAGGGTCAGTAGTTGCTGAGTGGGGGTGTTGGAATATATTTAGTGCAACAACTCCAATCCTGTATGTGTGTTATATTGCTGGGTTTGTGCATTGTCAGTAAAGTTAGTTTAAAAAAGGAAGGAGAACACTCCCTGAGGCTCACACACAGGAAATACCATCTGACTGTAACCAGTTTCCTGTGTCTGTATATGTGAAGAGAAGCACAGCAGCTTGCTGATGTTGCAAAGGGACATTTAAGATGTATATTCCTGTTTCCACAAAGCCCTTCATATCTGGACCTGTTTGTTCCTAATTAAAGGTAAGTTCTATTGTCAACACGCTTTCAGTGTATCCTGAATCATCCGCTGCCAACAATGGTGTGGGCTGCCAACAATGGTATGGGCTGCATTCAGCTCCACACACAGCACTCGGCTGTGATGTCATTCCCTGCTCTCTTTGCTAGCAGACAGTGTTTGTCTGGTGGCAAAGATGTACCAGAGGTGAAGGAAGAAGAAGACCTCAACTATGTTGGAGGAAGATTTTTTTTTCCATAAAGATAGAGTCCCTAAATGTGTTTTGTGTTTTATTTCTAATAAACCTTTTCTCTGTGTTGTGTCTTTTTTTAAACATATTTGAGATTCTTAATGGCCAGGTCTAACTTGGCCTGACATTAAGAATCTCAGGGATTAATACCAGCTGGCAATACAAAGCTGGTGTTAACCCCTTATCACCCTGCATGCCATGCCCCACCAAAGCTGCTGAAAGAGTCGGATAAAGCACCTGGAAATGGCGCTATGATGAAGGGACCATTTTCAGGGGCGATTGCGTGCCGTGGTTTTCAGTGTGGGGAGCCCAGAGCGCTTGGGCCTTACCACACTGAACATTCCAGCCCCCAGCTGCCTGGTTTTACCTGGCTGGCGATCAAAATATGACGGGAGACAACGCATTTTTGTAAATTATTTATTAAAATAATTTTAAAAAAATGTGCTTCCCTATATTTTCATTGACAGCCAGACAGCTGGGGGTGGCAGCCTGTAGCTGTCGATTTATCTGCGCTGAGAATCAAAAATACTGTGAAGCGCTACGTCTTTTTTATTTTTAATTTTTTTTTTTACACTACTGTATGCGTGACAGACCCAAAAGCCAATCACATACGCTTTCACAGAGAATGGGCGTCAGCCCAAACATACTAGTAAAAATAAATAAATAATTAAAAAAAAATGATGTAACGCTCCGCGGTATTTTTGATTCTCAGTGCAGATTAAGCGGACAGCTACGGGCTGCCACACACAGCTGCCTGACTTAACTTTGTATGGCAATCAAAATACAGGGAAGCCCATTAATTTTTTAATTATTTAAATAAAGAATTAAAAAAAAAAATGTGTGGGCTCTCGCCATATTTTGATCCCCAGCCAGGTAAAACCAAGCAGCTGGTGGCTGGGATTCTCAATGTGGTAAGGCCCAAGCATTTTGGGCCCCCCATGCTGAAAACTGCAGCCACCCCTCAAAATGGTGCATTCATTGTAGCGCCATTTCCAGGCACTTTACCCATCTCTTCCAGTGGTCCTGGTGGCGATGGCATGCTGAGTGATTATGGGGTTAATGCAAGCTTTGTATTGTCAGCTGGCATTAAGCCTGAAATTCAAGGTATCAGACCAATATAAGACCCAGCCTCCTTGAATTTATTGTAAACATTAAAAAAACACAACACAGAAATTTTTTTTTCAGTAGAAATAAAACGCAACACATTTAGGGACTCCATCTTTAATTACCAAAAAAAACCCCCCTTCCGATGTAATCCAAATACCAAACATCTCAGCGTGGTAATGCTCAAGCGTTCTGGGGCCCCCGCCCCTGAAAATGGAGCATTCATCGTAGCGCCATTTCCATGCGCTTTCCCGGTTCTTCCAGTGGCCCCAATGGTGGTGGGGGCAGCACGCTGGGTAATAATGGGGTTAATACTGGCTTCATAGTCTCAGCTGGTACTAAGCCCGAAAATTCATGGTGTCACACCAAATTAGACATGGCCACCATTAATTTCTAGTAAACAGTAAGAAAATATTTTTTTTTCATTAGAAATAAAACAAAAAACACATTTAGAGATCCCATCTTTATTAGTAAAAAAAATCTCTCAGTCTGACGTAGTCCACAGGCAGAGCAATGTCAGCTCTGCTTCATTGCTCTGGACAGACAAGTGCCTGACCAGACTGACAAGTAGGCTGAGACTGACAGTGACAGTCAGAGTTCAATTGAGTTCATAGCTGAGCCATGAACTCGGGTGAACCCTGGTGTCACCGTAAACACAGCCGAGAACTGCCGAGTTCTCAGCGGTGCAGTAAATATCATCGGAAGTTACTGACTGGCCACGGAAGTAGAAACGGTCGGGACAGCAAGACGGCAGGACATCCCATGGGAACTGGTAAATAATGTTTATTATTAACTATATGCTTTATTTTACAGTCCCCCCACTCCATACCATAACTGGGAACTTTTTGCAAAGTCCAAGCTCATGGTTTGGTTCGGACGCAAGTTCGAGTTACATCCGGCCCAAAACTCGAACTTTACAAAAGGGTCCGGTCTCCCGATCATCAGGGGTGGGGGGGGTTCACCCATCACTATTGATGAACTGACTGATGCCAAGCCATCTGCTGGCTAGGAGTGTGGCTGTAGCTGTGTAGCCTGTGTTTATCCTTTGGTGTTTTTCCCTGTATGTTTTTGTTCCTTTCATGTTGTATTAGTGCAGCGGTGGTGGGACTAGCACTCTCAGCCAGCTCCCTAGTGAGGGATAAATGGAGACTAGCAAAGGACAAGGTATCCTGTTCGGGGATAGGGTGAAGAACCCATATAGGAATGATGAGGAGATCAGGGTACAGCCTCTGGTGAGTGCATGAGGGTTCCCTTCCCATGTTTCCTTCTGACAGGACCCACTTTTGCAATTGTGTCCCGTTTTCCCTTTGTGTAGTATTGTGCGCCGGACAACCTGTTGGTCCATGCGCCACTGTCACACGGTGTATTCGAGCACATGCCAGTCCGTGTGTGACATACCTCCTCTTTGTCTTGTAGCACAGCTGCTGGGGTACTGAGAACATTTTGCTATTTACTCCACTTGTGTCTTTAGAGGGAGAAGAAGGATTAGTACAACCCCAAGAACAGCATCCTTATCATGAAGCACGGGGGAGGAATCATCATATTTAGGGGTGCTTTGCTGCAAAGGGGACAGGACAACTGCACTGTAATGAAGGGAGGATAGATGGTGTCATGTATCATGAGGTTTTGGCCAACAACGTCCTTCACTCAGTAAGAGCATTGAAGATGGGTTGTGGCTGGGTCTTCCAATAGCCCAATAAACATATTTTAGGATGTAGTGGAATGGGGATGGATATCAGCGAGGATAGGAAGGTGACTAAATGTTGCCATAAGGAATGAATAATTAGAGAAGCCCAAACCATGTGCCATAAACCATTACCTATTGATAGCATGTATGTGTACAGGGCTGATAAGTCAGAAAGCCCGCAGGGTCTCATAACATATACGGCTATGATTATACAGGCCAGTGTGTGGGATCTAGCAGCATGTATCAGCCATCAATTTCCCTTTTAAACATTAATGAGTGATCTGAAAATATTGATACATTAGTAGACCATTAGAACTTATGCAACATTGGAGAGGCGCAATTTAATTGGCTGTTTATTTGTACATTATTAATGACATATACGTTTTAATAAACCACCCATTTGATTGTATGTCTTCAATGGTATATACTGTAGGTCATAATAGTCTACTAATGGAATGATATATTCAGATCATTGTTGTATATGTTTAATGTTTTGTTTTAAGACCAATATTACTACTAAAGCTGATTTAGCAAAAGGCAAAAGTAAGGAGTTCATAGCAATTATTAACTAAAAGCTATTCTTAATACTTTATATTATTAGCAACACATTTTAAAGGCTTCAGACTTAGGCCAGCTTCACACTGCTGGTGTGATCTGATCTGTGGCTGTCAGCTTGAGCCAGACAGCCCCAGAACGGATTTTGGCCCCATAGTATCCTATGGGGCTGGATGGAGCCATCTCTCCAGGAGAATCCGTGAGAATTCAGATTTTTCTCACGGACACAAAAATGTTGCAAGCAAAAAAAATCTCCCCTAATTGCCTTCTCCTGGATCCTCCCGGATCCAGGGCAATCCGGCACTCCCTAACATGGGAGGCTATGGGGCCGGATTGCCGCGATCCGGGAGGATCCGGGAACCGGACACCTGCGGCTGCACACCACTGTTATTTCAGGACCGCAGTTCACCCTGACAGCCACGGATCGGATCACACCCGCAGTGTGAAGCCGGCCTTAGTCAGTTAGGTTTGTCTTTTTGCCATAGAACCATACACTTTAATATTTCCTATTGAAATATGACAAATAAGTGCAGTAACATATAAAAAGTGTATTAAAAAATAGTCAAATAGGAAAGTATGCTGATAGAGATCACTGAGTATTTCACAGTTAAATTCCTAATCTGAATAACAATCCAGTCAGTCTCTGGTCAAGTAATTTACACTCTACTAGAATACAAAATAGTTTGCCTCATTCCATATAATTAGTAGTACAGGCAACGGAGAGGCCCTGGGTCACTATAGATGGTAAGCACATGAGACAAAAAATCATGATAGAAAATCAGAAAAACACAATATGTCCTTCTTTATATGAAGTAGCACCAGTGGGTGTCACATAGGTCAGCAATAGCCAAGACTAACCACATACAGAAGTAGAAAAAACTGAGCAAAACAGATGGTAAGTTATCATGGAAATGATCATCATTTCTCAATTGGGTGTCATTCCATTAATACCTGAGAAGATACAGTCATAAAGATGAGGAACGATCTCACTCATTGAAGGACCGTCGGGAGGGTGAGGGCGTAGCGACCGGTGGTAAGGCCGCGGGTGTGTGTGTATGATCTTTCTCAACAGAATCCCCATACTCAGATTTAACCGGTAATAACGTTTCTTTACTGTAAAACATATTTATATCACAGTCAACCGAACTCTATGCGCACTTGTATATATTAGAGTCTCTGGATCTTCACTTCTTCCGGGTACGCAGCAAGAAAAGAAAACACAACAATGAAGGTATCTTTCCCTAACTTTCCCTAAAATCACGTATCAGTCTATCACAGAAGAAGATGTCGCTCCCACGTAGCAGGCCTGGGGATCTCCTAACTCTTCTTCTTTGGTCTCCTTCTGCAGGTAACAGTCTGTCTCTCCCAGTCTCAGGGCACACAGAGCAACAGCAGAAGGGAGATCACAGCAGCACAGAAGTCTCCCTTATGTCAGTCACGGCCCCTGCACATGCACTCCGGGTGCTCGGCGGGCAAGGTTTTGCAGAGCGGCCAGAGTCACAGCACCAAAGTCCAGTGGCCCAGGATCAGGCACGGGGGCTTCTGCGGGGTGATTTTTCCGGCAAGGTGTTGCAAAGTAGCCCTCTTTCAACACACATCCACAGGCAGATGTTCTCTTGTTCAACTCTGTGTCTGTACTAAGCTCTTTCACTTCCTGGGTAAACAAAAGAGATGGCTGGGAGTTTCCCAGCTCTGTGATTGTACAGTCCACTGATGCCCCCTGGTGGACAAGTGCGGACTGTGCACAGTTCATTTCACTGTCAATTTCGATAATACAATCTGAATTGTACACCTCACTACATACCCCCCCACTTAAAGGTTGACAGTCCCTGTCAACAACCATCGGCTCCAAGGCAGTGATGGCCGTTGATATCATAGGGATTGCTCTCCGGCGGAGTAGGGACCTCTGTCGGGGGAAACCGTCATCCCCCCGTTCACCTTCGCTCCCTTGTTCAGGGCTCACAATATCTCCAATAAACTCAGTCACGTTTTCTACCCGGGGAGAGTAGGATCGCCGGCGGTAGTGGCGCCGGTTGGGGGCAAATCTGCTTCCTTTAACGGGAACACCCCCAGGACCGGTGACGTCGGCGGCCTCTGTACCCCTCTCTCCCTTCACAACATCAAACTGTACCACCTCCCCATCACCAACGCTGCGGAGGCACTTACGAGGATTGTTACGCTTTATGGCAGTCTGATGTACAAACACGTCATCCTTTGTGTCATTCCTGTTGATGAAGCCATACCCATCGCAGACATTAAACCACTTCACCGTCCCCTGGACCCGAGTGGCCAGTACTTGCTTATCGGTCTGGCTCTGTCTCTTCACACCCTTTTCCCTGATCTCCCCTGCCGAGCGAACCGCTTTGGCTGGGGCGTCTAGTTTAAAGGTGGCTGCTGTTGTGGGACATGACTTGCTGGTTCTGGTATATCGGACCACGGGTGGAGGATGCGGACAACGGTTTGCCCTATGGCGGGGGTCGCCGCATGTCCAGCACCTTCCCATAGGCCGACTGGGTTGCTGTCTCGCTTGCCTGTCCGCCTGTTGGTCTAGCATGAGCTGCAGCTGTAGTATTTGTTTCTGCAACTCTGCTACTATCTGCTTCAATTCTTCCGTGTCACTGCTCGGACTGCTGGCACCGGATATGGACCTGCAGGCCGTAGTATAAGTCTGGTTATAAGCTACTACCGGGAGGAGATTCTGTTGATCACACATCCTGCCGACTACGCCAGATGTAGCGACCGGTGGTAAGGCCGCGGGTGTGTGTGTATGATCTTTCTCAACAGAATCCCCATACTCAGATTTAACCGGTAATAACGTTTCTTTACTGTAAAACATATTTATATCACAGTCAACCGAACTCTATGCGCACTTGTATATATTAGAGTCTCTGGATCTTCACTTCTTCCGGGTACGCAGCAAGAAAAGAAAACACAACAATGAAGGTATCTTTCCCTAACTTTCCCTAAAATCACGTACCAGTCTATCACAGAAGAAGATGTCGCTCCCACGTAGCAGGCCTGGGGATCTCCTCACTCTTCTTCTTTGGTCTCCTTCTGCAGGTAACAGTCTGTCTCTCCCAGTCTCAGGGCACACAGAGCAACAGCAGAAGGGAGATCACAGCAGCACAGAAGTCTCCCTTATGTCAGTCACGGCCCCTGCACATGCACTCCGGGTGCTCGGCGGGCAAGGTTTTGCAGAGCGGCCAGAGTCACAGCACCAAAGTCCAGTGGCCCAGGATCAGGCACGGGGGCTTCTGCGGGGTGATTTTTCCGGCAAGGTGTTGCAAAGTAGCCCTCTTTCAACACACATCCACAGGCAGATGTTCTCTTGTTCAACTCTGTGTCTGTACTAAGCTCTTTCACTTCCTGGGTAAACAAAAGAGATGGCTGGGAGTTTCCCAGCTCTGTGATTGTACAGTCCACTGATGCCCCCTGGTGGACAAGTGCGGACTGTGCACAGTTCATTTCACTGTCAATTTCGATAATACAATCTGAATTGTACACCTCACTACAAGGGTATCATGATCCTTGGTGCAAAGACAAGTCTATTGGGCCCTATGCAGTCCCTGTGTTACGTATAGAATACTGTCTGTATAGAGTCTAATGCTTGGGTGCAAGGGAACACAGGAGACACAGAGCTTGCTTAGGAAGTTTTTGTATTACTTCATACAAGTTAGTGCATAAAACAGGAGCAGGGTGAAACACAATTGCAGATGCAGAGGCTGAAAAGATGGCAATGCAGGAATAAATCCTTAAATCCAGGATAAATCTCAAGGAATAGTTTCAAAGTCACTCTTACTTTCTTTGCAATTGTCTATGGCATGCAGAATTCTTCCTGTGTACACATGGACTCAAGGTATCCAAGTAGAGGATGGCTGCAATGGAAGGTCCACAAGCCTTCAGGAGGCCAGATTACTGACAAGCTACAGACAGGATTCAGAAGCACTGATTAAACAGCTGAGGCTGCTTAAATGGGCAAGAGGCAAGGACTGGGCGGGAACATAGGCTGAGGACTCCATACATATTGAGGGCATGGTGGATGCAACAGGAAGCAAGATGGCCGACAGAAAAAACTACTGTAGATTCAAAACAATAACGACAGCAGATACGGCAAAATGTCTGAGAAGCTCACCCCTGTAGACTATTGTGTCCCTATCACCCCATATGCTCCTGCCCTAACAAGGGTAGTCGACACCTTGCCCTGTATATGAGGCCCTGCTCTTTCTTACATGCATCCCGACGCATTTCTTCCCATAGGGAGACTTCAGGGGACACCAGCACATGAAGAAGACCACATGCATACCAATAAACTAGTCTAAAGAGATACCTCCTGTCTAAGCTGATAAATCTCTCTCTAGGCTAGTTTATTGGTGTATATGGGGTCTTCTTTATGTGCTGTGTCCCCTAAAGAATCCCTATGTCATGCACCTATCTGTCATATTTTAATTGGAAATACTAAAAGTAATATTTTATTATATTAGTCACCTTGCTGTTCATATTACATTTGAGGCAACAAGTTATGGAATTTCTGTAGGACCTTTAGCATATTCATATTACTGTATATTTGTAGACCCAAATACCCCAGTATTTTTAATGGTTTATTTTCACAAGCATTACCAATAATACTTGGTTGGATACAGAGCACCCTATTCATTCCTCCCAGATGTTCCATAAAGCACATATTCATATATTAAAACACCTAAAGCACTCAATATCCAGCACAGAGGGTCCATAGACCCCGCTGGAGCTGTAGACAAGATCTTTCCTGAAAAGTATAAAATAACTGAAAGCAGATCATGAAAAGGAAAACACGTTATAGAAGTGTGTATTTCCTGGCAGTAAAAATCAGCCAGTTGTCACACGGTAATTAGACGTGTGGAGTCTTGCTGCCTACTGATTTACACATCGAAGTGCTCTGTGAAACAAGTTTACGGTGAAGAGGCGTCAGCGGGCACAAGAAGATATCCACCCATGCTGGGCACCGTCCCATAAGATACTGGGAGAGCGCTGAGAAGAAAGAGGAAATTTTCACCACCGGAAAAAGAGCAAATGAGGAAGTGCTGGAAACAATGCTGTGAGCTCAGATAATGGTGACGTGATGAAGGAAGCAGAGGCTGAGATTTCTGACAAAATATATTACTTTATATTTAGTCTAAAGTGTAAGAAGCCACTAAAAGGAATTAATGGTAATGACATCAAGAACATTTCCCCCTAAAATAGATCTAATGATAAACAATCTCTGGTGAATAAAGCATTTTTATAAAAACGTAGCTTAGGTTAACCTAGGTAAAATGCAATGTAATCACCATTAGGCCAAATTCACACTGCTGTATTAGGCTAGCTTCACACCACGGTAAGGTCCTGGGGCTGTCCTGTGTAAACCAGACAGCCCCGGATCGGATTTTGGCCCCATAGTATCCTATGGAACCGGATGGCAGCTCTCTCGCTGTTATTTCAGGACCGCGGCTAGCTCCCCGCGAGCCGCAGTCCTGAATCATCATCAGCGGCAGCTGGGTCCGGCTACACACCGGACCGGAGGGCATATTAGCCCTCCGGTTATGTGTCCTGATCCGGTCCGGGGCTGTCAGGTTCATCCCTGACAGCCCCGGACCGGGACTCTGCCGTGGTGTGAAGCAGCCTTATCGACCTTTCAAAAACCAGTGGCGCTCAGACCGATGTTATTCAATGGGCAGTGCAGAGGAGCAATTTTTTTCTTGTTCCAAATCTAAGCGTGAAATAAAATTTCAGCATGCAATAGTTTTTTCTATGTGCTGGATGAGACTTCCCCAATAAGGTCTTTGGGGACGCAAAAAATACAATTCTTTAACATAGGAAACTGTATTTAATGGACTCAATAGGATATCCATTAACTAGGACTAAACTCTCTTTATACCATTATATATCCTTTTATGATGTATATACAATAATTGTAAAATACTCAGGTCAACAAACTGTTCATAAAAAAAGTTTTTCGTGTAAATTGCTTTATCTTTTCCCCTGATTACCCCATGTAATCAAAACCCCTATTTTTCCTTCTGTATCCCCATACGACCCCAGCCCATATCCTACACTAAATTTGAGAATCAATAAAAAACATTTGAATCAGGAAACTGTATTTAGTGTTGTAAATTTTTAAAAACTGCCGCTAACAAATAAAAAAAAACCTTATTGCACGCCGATGATAAGTAAGAAAAACAAAAGCTGAATTTTCTGGATGTAAATCAGACAATTTTTTTATATACTCATATGAATTCAGCCTTACAGCTATCACATTGTATACGAGTAATCCGCTGCACACTACACATTATAAGGTATAAGGTATAGGTATACAAGGTAAAGCATAATGGCTAAAAGTGAATAAAGCTAATGCAATTTTGAATGAGGAAAATGCAGGAACTGCTAAAGATACACATTGGAAAATGAGAATTTTAGCTAATGTAATGCATTACACGTGAGCCCAATAACCAGCGTCAAGATATTCTCATGTCTGTCGGGTCACTACCGTATGCCTCTGTAAAGGTGTGCCAGTCATCTTTTGTTAATATTATTAAATTTTTTTAGACTGAGAACCCTCCACCACCCGATAGCCAGTCCAGTTTACCATCTAGTTCATCACCTTGTTTTGTCAAGTCCCATACACGCAGGTTTTAAATGCACCAAGAGGCACTTATATCCTCACATGCATTTTTATACTGCAGACAGAGGCATACGGTAGGGACCCGATAGATTTGAGAATACCTTGACGCTGGTTATCAGGCTCACGTGTAATGCATTACATTAGCTGAAATTCTCATTTTCCAATGTATATCTTTAGCAGTTCCTGAATTTTCCTCATCCAAATTTGCATTAGCTTTATTCACTTTTAGCCATTATGCTATACCTTGTATACTTATACCTTATAATGTGTAGTGTGCAGCGGATTACTCATATACAATAATGTTTTTTTCTTGCTAGCACCTTCACTTACAGGTGTGCATCTTTTGTTAATATTATTACAGCTACCACATGGCCAGTCACTCAGCTTTACTCTTCTGCGTGGGGTTGTTTCAGGAGAAAGTACAAAGATTTGTGCAAGTACCATGCAGATAATTGGGACAGTGGAAACATTTATGCAACATATCTGTGCTATGTGCATACCTAAGGCTTGGTGCGCAGGACAGTATTAAAAAAATCAATCTAATTTTCATCTAGAAAAATAGGATGATTTTTTTTCCACTTGTCATCCAAATGCTCATAGAATCATAGAATGGAAGAGCTGGGAGGGACCTCCTGGGTCATCTGGTCCAACCTCCAGCTCAAAGCAGGATTCACTAAATCCTACACTAAACAATTTTGGCGGGCATGGGATTGAAACCGCTCAGCTGCCAAAATTGATCGGCGGGCGGGAGATTTAAACCACAAGATCATGTTACAACCCGATCAGCTGATTGGTCACATGACCACATCAACTGATCGGGTTGCCATGCAACGCCTGATCCTTAAGCCCCGAGAGCGAGACGGCGCGGGTCACACGCCGGAGAGGTGAGGATTTTTTTTATTTTTTTTTTAACCCTTTGTTAGTTGATTTCACTTCCGCAATGTATGTATATACATTGCGGAAGTGAAATTAAAGGGGAACAGAGCAGTTGCAATGTTCTGAGCATGCTCAGTACACTAAAATCGGGTCCGAGAAATGATCCTGTGTTTTCTTGGACTCCTGCTCCATAGGCCCCCATGTTATTTGCCACGGATCGGGTCGGATCTGATTCGGTCCAATGTGTACATCAAAGAATCGGACACAATCGGATCCGACACAAATCAGATGCCATTCAGGGCAAATCCGATCCGTTGCCCATAGGGATACATGGGGGCCAAATCGGATCCCAAAAAAAGCAGCCTGACACAATCGGATGCCAATAAGGACCAATCCGTGCCCATCGGGGTACATGGAGACCAAATCGGATCCGTGGCTATCTGTTTTACAATGGATAGCCACGGATGAACAAAAATTGAGATGTGAAAGCAGCCTAAAGGCCGCTTCACACGCTAGGGTCTCGTTAACGATATTAACGAATTTGTGATCGCTTAAACGATATAGTTTGTGCGTCCTTGCGTGTAAACGAACGATGTAGAAAGGCAAAATCGTTGGATCATTAATCCAAAAAATGAGATCCTGACCTCAAATCTATCGTTCGTCGTCCAATTAAGGATCTGTGAAGTTGCAACATCATTCAGTGTGACACCTTTTTGAACGATGTCGTTCATAATTCTCCTATTCCTGCTGCTATTTAACATCGTTCATACATTCTTCTCCGCGTCGATGGCACATTGCCAAATTTAGGATCGTTAACGATATCCTTGTGTGTGACAACGCACCAACGATGTCGGAAGGATCGCAGTCACGTGACATAGATAACGATCTCGTTCATCTATATCCTAGCGTGTGAAGCGGCTTTAAGTCTCCTCTCAGTCTTCTTTTTGACAAGCTAAACATTCCCAAATCCTGTAACCGTTCCTCATAGTACATGGTTTGCAGACTGGTCATCACTCTGGTCGTTCTTCTCTGAACTTGCTCCAGTTTGTTGATGTCTTTCATAAAATGTGATGCCCAGAACTAGACACAGTATTCCAGATGAGAGTTTGACCAAGGAGGAGTAGATCTAGACTGTATGCTTTTGTTAATACATCCCAGAATTGTGTTTGCCTTTTTTGCTGCTGCATCACACTGTTGACTCATGTTCAGTCTGAGGTCTATTAGTATACCTAAAGGCCCCGTTCCACGCTTCAATGTCCCAGAGATCCCACCAATGATCCGACCTGGCTGAGATCGCTGGAACATCGTTTATTGAACGCTAGTGAGGTGTCACACATACAGATATATTGAACGACGCAGCAACGATTCCACGACACGCGAACAAAACTTGCGGTCGTTTAGTCGCCTACGTGCTTCAGTTTTGAATAGGCGAAGTCGTAAACGAGATCGTTATCAAGGTGTCACACACGACGATGCAGCAGATCGAGTGTACGATCAACGACCGATTTATGGTCCTGTTCATGAACCTGCGATCAACGATCTAACAACTTATCGATGGTCGTATCTACGTGTCACATGCAACGACGTCGTAATGACATCGTACCAACGCCCCAAAAGTCATGACTTTAGCCCTATTCCTCCCATTCTGTATATGTTTTTTTCACTTTTCTTGCCCAGATGTTGGATTGAACTTCAACACCAGTCTTGATGAACTGGAACCATAGACTACAGATTTAGGATTAGACAGTTATCAAACAATATGAACCACTTTGATAAGCCTGGTCTAATGTGTAGACTTCATTTCCAGTAAGTGTAGATAATTACACCCCTACAGTGTTCAGGCTAATTATGAAAATGGCCTTAATGTGCATTTACACTGGATCAGTGTTCCTAATAAGGCAGTATAAATAGGCTACTAATCACCAGACAAAAGAGAAATAAACGCTTGTTCATTGGGTTAAAGGATTTTTAAAGGGAACCTGTCACTTGGATCTAAGCCCCTACACTATCACTACCTGTCCCTGCACCTGCCTAGCAGCTCCCTATCTATCCCTCTCTGAGCTAATTCCGCCCTTAAAAACAGCAGAAAAATAACTTATAACTTACAGAAGTCCCTGAGAATGGGGACTGAAAAGGCGGCCTCAGGCTCCATTTTGCCCCTCCTCAATGCAGCAGCACACGCCCCGCTGGGCGGCATTATTCTTTCTTCATCGCTGCCTTTTCCATTTGGAATCTCCCGCCTGCTTTACACCTATCATGTTGTGGTGATGCGACCTCGATGTGTCCCCTGCCCGGGACACAGCATATGGGAGACTGTATCTTCTGCTCGGTAGCAGCACACACAGGGTTAGCTGCTGCTGGAGCTGAGTGCTGATTGAAAGCACTGACACCCAGGTGTGCAGGTGAATAGGAGATGATATGAGCTGCCCTGGGCTGTGTGGAGGGGGTGGAGTGTGTCAGGACAGCAGCTGTGTAGAGAGCTGTGAGAAGATATAACACAGCCTGTGAGCTCTCTCAGAGTGGACGTTCATGAGGCTAATGAGCGGATAGTGAGGAGAGAAAGGTTGTGTGCTGACCTAACACAGCCAACCCAGGGGAAGGTACAGAGCTTCTATATCAGCTCTTGGGATTGTATGAGGTTGTACTCGACTGTGCCCCGGAACTTGGAGGTCTGTGAATACCTGAACTGTGCCATTAAACTGTGTGCTGTGTGAGTAAATACCTGAGTCACTGCCTTCTGTCGTGCCGATCCTGACTGCTACCTTACAGTGTAAAGCGGGTGGGAGATTCCAAATGGAGAAGGTGGCGATGAAGAAAGAATAACGCCGCCAGGGGCGTGTGCTGCTGTATCGAGGAGGGCAGAATGGAGCCTGGGGCCGCCTTTTCAGTCCCCAGCCTCAGGGACTTCTGTAAGTTATAAGTTATTTTTCTGCTGTTTTATAGGGCGGATTTAGCTCAGAGAGGGATAGATAGGGAGCAGCTAGGAAGGTGCAGGGACAGGTAGTGATAGTGTAAGGGCTTAGATCCAGGTGACAGGTTCCCTTTAAAGTCTGCCACTGAAACATTGCATGACTTTTTACGATTTGTTGCAGTCCTATGTGAAATTAAGCAGGCCCACAATGGCGCAGCCAGAGGGAATTGTCTACAGTATGGAGAAATTGTGTAACTTTGTCCTCAGTAATGAGCTTTTTTTTATAAAAAGACATAAAATACAGGAAAATAACAGGACTGTAATAAAGCTGCCATGTCACCATGGCACTCCTTCTGTCACTGCCAGCC
Source organism: Allobates femoralis (assembly GCA_033576535.1). Taxonomy (NCBI): domain Eukaryota; kingdom Metazoa; phylum Chordata; class Amphibia; order Anura; family Aromobatidae; genus Allobates; species Allobates femoralis. The sequence goes on from JARQOC010000002.1 coordinate 596,996,455, forward strand.
TGGGTGGCATCATGTGTGCAGCTGTACCCTGGGTGTATGGAGGGCTGTCCCAGGGGTGTATGGAGGGCTCCCCCTGGGGGTGTACAGAGGGCTCCCCCAGGGTGTAGTGTATGGGGGTTCTCCCACGGGTGTATAGAGGGCTTCCCCTGGGCATGTATGGAGGGCTCCCCATGGGGGTGTATGGAGGGCCCCCTGTGTATATGGAGGCTCCCCATGTATGTGTGGTGTATGAAGGGCCCCCTTGGGGGGGTGTATGGAGGGCTCCCCCTGTGTGTATGGAGGGCTCCCCGTGTGTATGGAGGGCTCCCGCTGTGTGTATGGAGGGCTCCCCCTGTGCGTATGGAGGGCTCCCCCTGTGCGTATGGAGGGCCCCCCTGTGTGTATGGAGGGCTCCCCCTGTGTATATGGAGGGCCCACCTGTGTGTATGGAGGGTTCCCCCTGTGTGTATGGAGGGTTCCCCTGTGTGTATGGAGGGCTCCCCCTGTGTGTGTGGAGGGCTCCCCCTGTGTGTGTGGAGGGCTCCCCCTGTGTGTGTGGAGGGCTCCCCCTGTGTGTATGGAGGGTCCCCCTGTGTGTATGGATGGCCCCCCTGTGTGTATGGAGGGCTCCCCCTGTGTGTATGGAGGGCTCCCTATGTGTGTATGGAGGGCTCCCTATGTGTGTATGGAGGGCTCCCCCTGTGTCAATGGAGGCCACCTGTGTGTATGGAGGGCACCCCTGTGTGTATGGAGGGCTCCCCCTGTGTGTATGGAGGGCTCCACCTGTGTTTATGGAGGGCTCCCCTGTGTGTATGGAGGCCCACCTGTGTATATGGAGGGCACCCCTGTGTGAATGGAGGGCACCCCTGTGTGTATGGAGGGCTCCCCCTGTGTGTATGGAGGGCTCCCCCTGTGTGAGGAGTTGTCACTTGTGGAGAAGTTTTGTGTGTGGCAGGAAGCAGCTTGTGAGGAAGGATTGCTGGTCCCTCAGTCAGGCAGGATATACAGCAGGGGGAGGACATGCGCCCTTTGCCTCCTCACTCCAGAAGGCAGGAAACCTACAGGAAAGAAGATCTCGGTGCTGCTGCTGCGGCTGCCTGACTCCTCCATACTGTACACAGATACTGTACCCAGACAGAGATACACAGATACAGCCCACACAGCGCCCGGGAGCGGGAGGGAAGATGGCGACGCTGGGCAGCGAGTGTCAGCCGTTCTCCAGCCTCCCGGTCAGCGCCCTGCTCCAGTGCCAGCACCCGCAGCAGCAGCAGCACCAGGCTGTCACTGGAGTCACCAACTTCAGCCTCAACCTGCCCGTCAACCGAGGGCTGGAGAGAGCCCTGGAGGAGGCGGCAAACTCCGGCATCCTCAATCTCAGTGCCAGGAAGCTGAAGGAATTCCCCAGGACTTCGGGGAGCCATGATCTGTCCGACACCGTGCAGGCAGGTGAGACAGCGGGCACAGGAGCCCTGCTGGGATGGAGGGAAGGAAGGGACATTGGGATGGTGCTGGGGGATTGCTATTCTGTGCACAGAGCCTATGTGCTCAGACGTGGAGGCAGAGCAGCCCTCCTTCAGGAGAGGGGACCCCCAGCCTTACAGGGGTCTCTATAGGGGGAGACCCGCTAGTGTAAGCCCCTATGGTCTACAATCTGCAGCCCTCCTCCAGGAGGGGGACCCCCAACATTACAGGGGTCTCTATAGGGAGAGAACTGCTGGTGTAAGTGCCCTATGGTCTCCAATCTGCAGCCTTCTGAGCTCTAACCAGACAGAGCTACTACAAAGTCCACATACTGTGCCACTATACCACCCATCCTATGAGGAACCGTGCCACCCAGAATGACCACAGTCCCTAGGAGAATATCAGATGCCAGTGGGGGCTGGTAGAGTATGACCACTGCACCCCCTACCCATATACTGTACTAGGGAGTACATATACCGTAGAGGGGCCTCTGATCTGGACTCCACTTAAAGCAGTTGTCTCATCCTCTTAAAGAACATTTCAAAGTATGTCAAAAGAAAAATAAACTTTGCAATTCGCTAATTATTGAATAGCATCCTTGTTCTTAAGAACAGAGGGATTTTTATTTTGTTTACTGTTGATGGCCTAGGTTACCGACCACCCTAGGAGCAGCAGCAGCCGAACAGCACTTTCAGGATCTTTACTACTGAGCTTGTAAGCGCTGATCTGCAACTTTGTGATGCTGTAAAATAGCTTTATCTGTTTGCAGAATTGGTGAGAACAGAGTCTGGGCCACTGGCTAGACTGTGCTGTTGATCAAAAACTGTAAGCAGGAGTGAACCCCCCCTCCAGCAGGCCGGAAGGGGGAAGGCGACTTTTGAACAGTGCGCTCCTGAAGAGGAGACAATCCCTTTTTTGTACCTTTACACGCTGTAATTTTTGGCGGCGATAGAAGGCAATCTAACGTGCGCATGCACGTTCTTCACGGTCACCTCCGATTGCCTAAGGCGCTTTTACGCGTCACAATTTCGCCCTCAGCCTAAGGCGATGTGTCGCCCCTTAAATCGCCACACCAAACAGCGGGAAACATCCGGTAGACTTCCCTCACCGCTTTACACACCGCAATCCCCAAAGGAATGTGGGCGTACTTGTTCAGCGCGGCGAAAACATGGGCATGACAGACTGGTGTATTTCGTGGCCCAAGCACGCTGATTAGACAACGCAATAGCGTTATGATTGGGCAACCAGCGCTGGAAGGCTGGCTAATGCATGACGCTTTGCCATTGTGTGGTGGTGAATGGACAGCTGTTCAAATATGGCGCCTTGTGAAGGCACAGCCAATGGAAACACAGTAGCCACCACCAATCATCGCTGATGGGGCGCGGTATCCAGCACGCTGTGGCACGCCTATGGGAAATCAATAGGCGACGCAGATTTCATCCCTTTCGCCCTATCACATGCCAAAAGCCGGGAATCTCGCCTTCATGATTGCCTCTGATTCTGGAGCAGTGCTTTGAAATCAGGAACCAGGCGCAACCTTTTTTATCACCGCCAAATTCCCAATTACACGCCACAATTCCGAGGCAATTTGACGGCGATGGTGCCGGGGCGACATATCGCCGGTCAGATTCCTCGCCGAGGTTGCGGCGCGTAAAGGTACCCTTAAAGGTGTTTTTACAAGTTGAGGATTTTCCTATAGCAAGTTCATTGTGACTTTACTAGTGGATCTGTGGCAGATATCTGAAGCTGACACTCTGATTTCTGCTGACAACGTGCCTCGGATATTCCTCAGCATCTTGATATTGTTTTGCCCCATTCAGTATCGTAAATCTGCATGAAGAATGAACTTGCTCTCCTATATCCGGTATCTATACCAGCGTGAACAAATGTGTGCAGATTGTTTTCTATGCCTTGTGAATTGGGTACAAGAAGACAGTTTTCTTGCAGGTGATGTAAAATATCAGTGGATTTAAATATGATTTTGATGCTAAATCCTTCATGTGTGAATGAGGTCTTTGTGGAAAGCTGCTGTATAGCTATAGCATCGGGGACTTCATATGGTCGGATATTATAAGGTCATCCATTGACTCTGCTTTCCCAATGTCAGCGATAATAGTCTTACAAAAGCAGGTTGGTCAAGGTTGGTGAACAAGGAGATTAATGCCCCCACATATTCTCACCTGCATGTGGGTATACTACAGGTCAGCAATTGTACCCACTAGTTTTGTAATGTGCTTGCAATGCAAACAGGCTTTTTATAGCGTTTATTGACATTTATGTATGCAGAATTGATAGGCATGTCTGGTCCAAGTCATTGTGCCAACATGCTAAGGAACTAGTTATGTGACAGCCCTCTGCAGTCTGCCGCACACCGTTGTCATTGATAGCAACATATAGTGCTAAGCATTTCTGAATAATCTGCAGGCTAATAATATATACGCTGGATACAGTAACTGCATATGTGTTGCCCATAAGTATAGTCATATACCCCAGTCTGTGCCAGTCCAGTCTGCAATGCAGAAGAGTGAATGGCACAGACTGTCACCTGCACAATTCAGTGTCATGGACTTACTATTGGGGAGCTCAATATGAATGAATTGGTGGTACATTTTTCAATGTTGTAGGAACAATGATTAATATTTGGAAAAAGGACTTCTTAATTATGTCCACAGTGGTATCTATTTGGCGTTTTAAAAGCATTACCAGCGCAATTTTCCTTCCTACACCAATCATTGTCTTTCTTGGATGTAAGCTGATGAACTTCAAGTCTTTGACTCTTAGTGGCCATGCCCATATTTATGCATCATTTTCATATGAAGGTTGGCGATGCATGTCTTCTTGTAGTAGAAAGTAAAGCACTGTTCATTTAATTTGATACATCATTTGTTGAATAAGTTGATAATTTGCTGTACGGTTTACATGTGCATTGGGCACCTGAACTCTCATCAGGTTGGGCAGACTGGCTAGCACGTGGATCACATGTCACAGTGCTTGAGTGATTGATTCAGAGTTCAGAAGTGCTGTGCCAACATTGCTTTTTTTGCCTTGCAGATTTTGTGCAGATAAAGAAATCTGCCAGGAAAAAAAAGCAACGTGGGCACAGAACGTCTGGAGTTTTATAGACTTTGCTGGCCTCAGGAAAGACATGCAGATTTTGATGCAGATTCTTAAAATCTGAGTATAAAAAAAGCATCAAACAACACACCGTGCGGGGTTTGTAATCACTCTTGGGCGATTTATCCAACATGAAAAGACCAATGCTATTAAAGACTTGGAATAATTGGGGGCCCCATTGGAGGTATTGCATTGAGTCCCATAAGTTTCAAGCTATGCCACTGCTAAATAGTTTTTCTTTGTGTCTTTCGGCTTTTGGTTCTCTCCACCTTTCCCTCTACATTTCCTTACATTTTATAACAGCAGGTGTAATTTGATCCCTTAATGAAGACAGATCTGTAGACAGATTTGAGAGTGAATGATCAGTGCAGTAAACAAGTGGCTCAGCCGCGGTTTTTTTCGCTGCCGCACTTGCCGCTAGTGCCGATACCGCACCTGCCGCAAGCCTTCATATACATTGTATGGGGCTTGCCGCAAGTAAACCGCAAGTGCAGCCGTTATGCGGTAATCGCGGCAGTTCCGTTTTTTTTCACCGCAACTGCTGCGATCAGCGCAAAACCGCTGATGTGAAAGCAGCCTTAAAGGGGTTGTACACTACTCGGACAACCTCTTCCCAATCTGAGCGCCTGCTTCCCATTAAAGTAAAAACACTTTTACCCCCCTCCGATGCTAAGGATGTTCCAGTGGTTCTGGCACTCACTCTCCTTTGAGATGTTACATCACGCGACCCATGTGCCCATTCAGCGCCTCCTTCACTCTCCACGCCTTTGGACCTATCAAACATCAATAGGAAGTGAGGAGCCAGCTCCAGATGTGACTTAATATTTGATTTGTCTGAAGGTGAGGAGAGGATCCGGCGGTGATTGATTGCAGAAATCACGTGATATAATCTCATGTGAGCCCAGGACAGCGAGTGCCAACACATCGGGATCAGCACCAGAGGTGAGTATAAGTGTGTTTAGTTTAACAGGGCAAACATGATTGAGAATGGGTTGTCAGAGTGTGTACAACACCTTTAAGTAGGAAGACGCATTTTTCTCTAATAAAATATATCACAAAGATTGTCATTTTTGTTTGTACTGTTAATAAAAAAATTTAGTTACTATTCAAGATAAGACTGACAATGTCACATTCACCCAATTTGGGCCCCCAATTGCCAGTTTTATGTTCATCTTTAGTATAGAAAATGAAAGTATCTTTGTAGACAAGAAAAGCGATTTTGTTAGTTTCATTTAGATTACACTGCTGTTTTCTGCTTGATCTATTGATTTCCTGTCTGCTGTCTATGGTCGTCTATTCCACAATCTATAGATTGACAGAAACATACTGATTTCCAATATCTTTAAACTGTAGATATAACATATAAAATCAGTATATTCATCGTTTCTTGTGATGAAAATACATAACCAATATGTTGAATATGTTTCGTACCAAAAATACAAAGCCTTCATGTTTCTCTAGGGTTTATGTGAAGTGCATGACCAGCTCAACGTGTCTGATTTCAGCCACACACAACCACTATGTTCAAAAATGTTATAAAGAAGTCTATGTGTTATGTTCTTTGATTTCATCAGAAAATGTATGATCAACACATATATGGGGTACATGATTTACATTGTTGCAAAACTATGGGTACAAATCAATGTGACTGTTACACATCTGTATGTACTAGAACAGTGGTCCCCAACCTTTTTTGCACCGGGGACTAGCTTCATGCAAGACCATTTTTCCAAGGCCCGGCGGGGGTGGGGGGATGTGGCATAGGGGCCGGGTTTTGGTCATATGTGGCGGGGCTATGGAGAAGGATTGGAGATTAGTACCCTGTTTCCCCGAAAGATGCGTTACGACTTATTTTCAGAGGATATCCTATTTTTCCATCCCCTTGCAGCCCCCAATATGGTATCCCCATCATCACCTTGCAGCCCCATTATCCCCTTGCAGCGCACAATATCCACATCATCACCTTGCAGCCCCCAATACCGTATCCCCATCATAATCTCCTTGCAGCCAGTATCATAATCCCCTTGCAGCCACCATCCTCCTCCTCTTGAAGCCCCCACCGTCCTCCTCCTCTTGGAGCCCCACCGTCTCCTCCTCCTCTTACAGCCTCCACCATCCTCTCTTGCAGCTCCCACCATCCTTCTCTTGCAGCCCCCACCATCCTCCTCTTGCAGCCCCATCTACCTCCTCCTCTTACAGTCTCCACTGTCCTCCTCTTGCACACCATCGTCCTCTTCTTGCAGCCCCACCGTCCTCCTCCTCTTGCAGCCCCCACCGTCCTCCTCCTCTTGCAGCCCCCACCGTCCTCCTCCTTTGCAGCCCCTCCTTACCGTCCTCCTCCTCTTGCAGCCCCCACCTTCCTGCTCCTCTTGCAGCCCTCACCGTCCTCCTCTTGAAGCCCCAATTGTCCTCCTCTTGCAGATTCCACTGTCCTCCTTCTCTTGTAGCCCCCACTGTCCTCCTCTTGCAGCCTCCACTGTTCTCCTCTTGCAGCCCCCATCAACCTCCTCCTCTTGCAGCCCCCACTGTCCTCCTCCTCTTGCAGCCCCCACTGTCCTCCTCCACTTGCAGCCCCCACCTTCATCCTCTTGCAGACCCCACTGTCCTCCTCTTGCAGCCCTCCACCATCCTCTTTATGCAGCTGCCACCATCCTCCTCTTGCAGCCCACACCATCGTCCTCCTACTCTTGCAGCCCTCACCTTCCTCCTCCTTTTACAGCCCCCCGACCTCCTCTTGCAACCCCAATCGTCCTCCTCTTGCAACCCCAATCGTCCTCCTCTTGCAGCCTCCATCGTCCTCCTCTTGTAGCCCCCACCGTCCTCCTCTTGCAGCCCCAATTGTCCTCCTCTTGCAGCCTTCACTGTCGTCCTCTTGCAGCCGCACTGTCCTCCTTGTAGCCCCCACCATCCCTCTCCCTTGCGGTCCCACCGTCGTCCTCCTCTTGCGCCTCCACCATCCTCCTCTTGCAGCCCCCACAATCTCCAATGCAACCCCAATACTGTGTCCTCCAACATTCCCATACAGCGTTCACACACACACACACTCTTTGCTCACCGGTCCGCATCCCCCCTTCCCCCCCGCAGCATTACGCGCCTCTGCTCTCTTCCTCAGCTGTGGGCGTAGATGGACGAGCGGAGCCATTGGCCAATCACAGTGAAGCAGCCGGCCCAATCAGGGCACAGCTGCTGCACCGTGATTGGCCAACTGCTTCACTCGTACATCTATGCCCACAGCTCCACAGCTGAGGAATAGAGCAAAGGCGCCATAATGCTGCTGGTGCGGGGGGCGGCGACATCTCACTGAGGGAGGCGGGCAGCATCCACTGTTCCAAGCCGCCGCAGAGCACAATGTGTGTCGTGCTCTGTGGCGGCGTGGACCGATACAGAGACCCTGACGGCCCAGTCCGCGGCTCGGTGGTTGGGGGCCCCTGTACTAGAAGATATTTCTGGATCTCAATGATAAGTCTCATTCACAGGGAACCAGTCATGAGATACTTGCTTACTAACCACGGGCTGCATTATTCAGACACTGGTTACAATAATGCAGCCATGTATGTTTTACTCTGAATTGCTGCAGCGTTTTGCAAAAATTGCACTTTGAGATACCAATGGGGACTATGCGTTTCAGGTGACTAGTAGTGATGGGCGAACCCAAACTGTAAAGTTTGGTGTCAGTACCAAATACCTAGTGTTCAGGCGCAGATCCCGAATGCGGAGTTCTGTGGGAAGTCCGTCTTACAGTTTGGGTTCAGTTTGGGGGTAGAGAGCTGTAAAAAGAAAGAAAATAGTTATGAAACGGCAGCGTTATACTTACCGTGTTCCGCCACTTGTACTTTTCGGGCTGCTCATTAACATCCTGCTGAGGGGCTCAACAGCCAATCACAGTCACAGAGAGGTGGGTGTCTGGGATTGGCTGTTGGAGTAACCTGGAAACTGCCCATACATTCTCGATGCCCATTCTCATCTGTGATTGGCTGTTGTGCCCCTCACCCATTGACTGACATTTAAAATAATTTAAAAAGATGTGTTTCGCTGTATTTTTGATTCTCAGTGGAGATAAAATGCGAGGGCTTCACCCTGTTTTTGATTGCCAGCCAAGGTAAAGCCCAAAGCCCAGGCAGCTGGGGGTTGGGATTCGGATCATGGTAACCCCCCACGCGGAAAATCACACAATTGCTAAATGTTGCTAAAATGAACAGAGTCAGAACCAGGGAGGAACGGAGTGTACCTGTCAAGTACCATACCTAAGGTTACAGTTACACGTCGTGATATCACAATGCAACATCGACAAAAAGTCACATGGTACGGTCGTTGCAGTTGATATCGTTTGTGCGTTGTGTCGTGTAAATGGGCAAACCGACTCGAAAAAATCGTAGGTACGATATTGCAAGAAGATTGTGCAAGCCCTTCAACTGTACGTATTGCATATGCGATGTGGCATGATCGTGCTGTGTTCACTACAATGTTAATGCTCGGTCCCTGGGTTGCTCATACCCAGCGCACAAAAGTTGAGGACAACATCCTAGTTGCGTTGCCTGCCGATATCTCCCTGTGTGGACATCTCCCATGCGATCTTGGACGAGTGCCAAAAACGTGCGCGCTCCCGTGAAATTGTATGTGATATCGGAACGATATTGCAACGTGTAACGGTACCCTAAGTGCGTTTTTATAGTATTTTTTGATGCATTTTTTTTCCGGTTTTGTAAAAAAACTGCATGTAAATCCTGAAGTTTTGTGCACATCTTCCTTTTTTTCCCCTTGCAAAAATAGATCTGTACATGTCAAGTCTTGCAGCATTTTTCAGTATCCACACCAAATGCATGAAAAAAGCATGGAGAAATATGTTAATAACACACCAAAAACACTTAAAAATGCATTTTTGCCTGCAAGGAGAGGCAGATGTGGTTCAGAAATATTCTTGCAACCAAATAGTCAACGTGTGTACATAGCCTTAATGGATCTTCCCCATAGTTCCTGTTGGTTATTCTATGCTCATTGAAACGTTGCAGTGGTTCAGCACAGTACCTGATTCATGCTGCCAGTGGAAAATCTCAGTCTGACAAGCTCCTGTGGCCATTTTACTCATGTTAGTAAATGGGATTTGGCCACTTCCGTGCAGTTTCATTTATTTAATTTCTTGCTCTCTGGGTCAGTCCTGTTTTGCATTTAGATTCTCATTATCAATCAGTACCTGGTCTTTTTTCTTTTAATGAATCCCTGATCAATAGCAGATTTAATTATTGATGATATGAAGCCGTTTTTATGACTTTTTTGTGGTTTTGTTCTGTCCGCCGCCTTCTCACTGTGTTTTTTCTATTGCTTTTGAGCAAGAACCAAATTAAACAGAAGATGTAAGTAGTAAAGTAATGTATTCACCACCAATCCGTCTTCCCATGCTGGTATTTTTAGAAGACTGTGGAAATAATGCTGATATCTTACCACTTTGTGGGTTGCAGGTCAGCCGCTGGGTCACCGAGTTATATTACACATTGCACCAGAATTGCCCGGCGTGCAGAATGCAGCTCTTCTCATTCATTCTATTTTAGGGATTTTAAGAGCGTTGTTAATGAGATCCTGCCCGGTGTCCATGATACTGTATGTAATTGTACTTATATTTCCCTCACATGAACAGACCCTGGATGTAAATGTGGGAATAACAGGGAAAAAAATGTTTATATTGTAAGGAAGTGGCACATACAACTTTTAACTCATATTTTCTTACTACCGTATTTTTTTTTCTAATGGAGAAAAAATGCATCTAAACCAAACGCAAACACTCATGTCATTTATGCAGCGTTTTCCTGCCAAGACCGGGTCCAAGGGAATTGCCATTCTCCTTGTGGAGATTAATCCTGCCTGTCAGCACTGAGGAGACTTTTAGCCGCAATGTTCCTCGGGGAAATATGCAAATTGCCTCAGGGAGGCAGTAGATGAACGTTAGTGCCACCTATTGGAAGTAGCAATCCTACACGTCAAAATTGACTCACTGCCGCCATGCAGGACTAATCTCCACAAGGAGAAATGCTATTCCCTTAGACCCCGTCTTAGCCTCTCATACAGCCAGATCGGATCCCATATTTTGCACTGATGAGGGGCTATTACTCCGTAACACAGGGCCTGCAGATTGGGGTTCTGATCTGGCTGATCCTTGTTGAAATAAAGCACATGAAGAAGTACCTACGGTGAGTGCAGCTTCATTCCCTCTATCTTTGTTGCATTATATTGGAAGTTCGTTTGAACCATTGTTCACCAGAGCAGGTTTTTTTGTTGCCTGGATCGTTTTCCCATTTGATTGACCTGTGGTGCACAGAGCGGTGGTGCAGGCTGGAATTTCTGTTATAATTATACACATTCTGCAGTACCGACCCCAATTCAGAAGATTGCAATTGATTTTTTACACCTAGAACTATCTGCAACAGCTCTCCCTTGTGTTAATGCAATCACTAATAGCAAATTTCTGGCTCATTGTCCGGGTGCTCCTGGATTTCTCCAGTCCGGCAATAGACAGCAGCAGTGTGTCCTGGCTATCCCTTATCTGTGTCTGAATTTTACATACGTAGTGTGGTAATGTATCACTTCTACAAGCAGTGCTGGGGATTAGAAAATGCTTCTGTGTATGATACCTATAGACCTCCACAAATTAGACAAATTCTTCTCATTCCCCATGTTTGCCCTAGATTAAAATGAAAAAGCTTATACTCACCTCCCATGTCGGTGTAGTTCCAGTGGTGTCGGCACTCGCTCTCCCGTGTTCATTTCTCATTGTTATGTCCAGAGCTGTGGAGTCGGAATCAGTGTCCATTTTGGTGGAGTCAGATTTGGAGTCGAATTCAGGGAAATTGAGGAGTCACTGTCTGAGTCAGATTTTTGGCTTACTGAATTTACAGCCTTGATTGTGGCGTTGGAGCTGTGGAGTCGGAGTTGGAGTCGGTGTCCATTTTGATAGAGTCAGTCTTGGATTCAGGGAAATTGAAGAGTCTGATGTTTGCCTAAGACCCCCCTTCATATCACGATTTTTTCCTGTCCGTGGGCATCCTGTTTTTTTGCAAGACCCCATGGACAGGAACGGACAGGTCCGGATGTGTACCTCCGGATGCCACTTCTGTGTCCAAATCCGTTATTTTGAGAGATCCAAACACAGAAATAGCTGGGAGGAGCCCGAGCCTGCAAAGCGCTGACAAGCAGGGCTGACTTTCACTTTCGCAATATAATACATACATTGCGTAAGTGAAATAAAACAAAGCAATGGTTAAAAATAAAAAAATAAATGCTCACTTCTCGGGCAAGTGTCCTGTGATGTGCAGCATCCACCTCCGATGGCTGCAAGGACCTTAATCAGCTGACCGGGTGGGGCAGGGGAACCCGATCAGCTGATGGGTGACATGACAGCATCAGCTGAGCGGTTTAAATCGCCAGCCGATTGGCGGGCGGGTGGTTTAAACTGCTCAGCTGATGTGGTCATGTGACCCATCAGCTGATCGAGTTTCCCCGACCCGCCCGTTCAGCTGATTAAGGTCCTTGCAGCCATCGGAGGTGGATGGCGCGCATCGTGGGACACTCGCTGGAGAGGTGAGCATTTATTTTTTTATTTTTAACCATTCCGTTCTTTCATTTCACTTTAGTAGTGTATGTAGATAGTGTATGTGGATACACTGCTAAAGTGAAATTACATGGGAGCAGAGCACTTTTAGTATACAGAGCATGCTCAGTACACTAAAATCGGATACGGTAAACAATCCTGCTTTTTCCCAGATCCGAGCTCCATAGGTCCCCATGTTATTTGAATCGGACAGCATCGGAGTCGATGCTGTCCAATCATGTCAGATTGTGTCCGCTGCACCCAAAATCGGAGCAGTCTCCGATTTTGGGGACGTAAAAAAAGCGGACACAATCGGATCCCTGCACACACGGATTGCTATTAAGCACCAATCCGTGCCCATCTGTGCCTATAGGGATATATGAAGGCCAATTCGGATCTATGGCTATCAGTTTTACAATGGATCACGGATCACAAAAAATCGTGATGTGAAGGGGGCCTTACTGACTACTCAGCCCTGCTTACGTCACACAAGCCCTGCACACAGTCAGTGCCGGCTTCACTGTCCCCACTTTTGGACATATTGGTAATGACGTGGGAGTGAGAGCTGTGGCTGCTCTCTCATTATGATTGACAATGGGTCTGATGGCTGAAATGACAGGTGAGTTTCACATGACAGCATCAGAACTGTCATATACGTGAGCAGGAGCATGGTCCATTATCACCTGTCCTTATGCCATACTATCCGTCTAGTGGGAATGTGTTTGTATGTAAGGGTTTATCGTACCCTTCAGCTATACTGCCAGTATATATATGTTATGGTTCTAAACCTTTTTATGCTTGGATAAATAAATAATCCAAAGGATGTTTTTTGTGTTCTGTTCATCAATCAGCACATAGTTGTTGAGCTGTGAAATTCCAGCCGGCCTTGATTTCCTTCCAAGTCCAGAGCTGAGCATCCTTTTATAACAGAGCTGTGGGTGGATTCTGATTCCTTCACACTGTATGAAAGGGCCTTCAAGCTTGTGAGGAAACGCTGAGGATTGTTTTTAACGGCAGCTGGAAAACTCCCTGAATTAAACAGGAAAACCTCCTGTGGTGTTATATCATTTGTCTCTAGATAAATATTCAGAAGGAACTATATTTACATCTACTGTAAAAATTATTGTTATCAATTTTAAAATCATGTTTATAAAAATAAATAAATAAAGGAAAAATATGAATAATTTGTCTTCATAACAGTACTTTTATCTTGTGGTTTTCTGTAGATCGTTAAAGGGTTACTTTGACATTATTATTTTTTTACAAAGCACAGTATCTGCATGGCTATTGTTAATAAACACAAAGTTTCTTATCGCTTTGTGGTTTTTTTTTCATCTCTATCTGTCCCTAGATACCACAGCGCTGAATGGGCAAGTCCTATTCTTATCAGTATATTTCTCAGCAGCACTCTGCTTCTCTAAAGTGCTTCAGGCTCCTATCTGCTTTCCTGTGTGCTTCCTGATAGATTGATTGGAAGGTCATAGGTGCATCTATTTTTCTTTAGGTACAAATGGAGCTAGTATCAGTAAGATCAGGTCTCTTCTTCAGGCTAGTATAAAGGTCCCGTCACACTAGGCGATGTGACCAGCGACGTCGGAAGCGATGCGCGGGTGCCCGCTCGCTTCCGACGTCGCTGGTCACCTGTCACACAGAATCGCTGCGGCCGGCGATGCCGCAGCGATGCGGGCGGTGACATCGCTCGCTGGGCTGGGCTCAGCCTTATCGCAGGTCGCAGGTTGACAGGTTTACGGTTCTTCCCGTAAACCTGACAACCTGCGACCAGCGATAATTCGCGGTCGTGTCGCGTTGTCACACAGCGCGACGTCGCTAGCGACGTCGCTGTGACGTCACTTTTTCGGCGATGTCGCTAGCGACGTCGCCTGGTGTGAAGGCACCTTTAGACAAAGGCCTGTTTCACATCTAAGGATGGTGTGTGTTTTCCTTAATTAGCGGTTTTAGGTGTTTTTACCGCTAAGAATACATAAAAACGCTAGTGTTTTTGGTCCTATTGATTTGAATGGAAACACATGTAAAAACGAATGCAAAAACGCATGAGCGTTTTCAAAAACGCAAAACGCATGCATTTTTGCCAACGTTGCCCAAAACGTCGGGAAATGCGTCTAGCGCGGCGTTTGCAAAAACGCATGCGTTTTGCGTGCATTTTAACATGTTACCATTAAAATCAATGGGACCAAAAATGCTAGCGTTTTCATGTGTTTTTAGTGGTAAAAACGCCCAAAAACGCTTATTAAGCAAAACGCACACCAGCCTTAGATGTGAAAACACCCAAAATTTGATGTGCCATATTTATATACAACATGGCATGGAGGAGTGCAGTTCTTAAGACAAGTGAGGTGGAGCAGAATAGGAATGATTAGTAAAACAGGTAAGGGCCCTTTCACATCAGCGTTTTTTTCAAATCGCGGCAGATGCGGTGAAAAAACCGCATCTGCCCCGATTACCGCATACCGGCTGCACTTGCGGCACGGTTGCGGCGCGGTTGCGGTAAACGCCATACAATGTATAGGCAGACTTGCGGCAGGTGCGGCAAGTGCGGTTTTGGCACTTGCGGCAGGTGCGGCCGCGAAAAAAAACGCGGCTGACAGCATTTTTTTTCGCGGCCGCACCTGCCGCAAGTGTTAAAACCGCACTTGCCGCACCTGCCGCAAGTCCGCCTAAACATTGTATGGCGTTTACCGCAACCGCGCTGCAACCGTGCCGCAAGTGCAGCCGGTATGCGGTAATTGCGGCAGATGCGGTTTTTTTCACCGCATCTGCCGCGATTTGAAAAAAACGCTGATGTGAAAGGGCCCTTAAACAGTTATGGCAGTAAATATTAGAACAGTTCATTGGTAAGAAGCGTGAAAGTTTTATTGTCCTCTAATTAAGGTCTCTGTCAAAGATATGATACCACCTATGCCCTTTCAATTGATGTAAAAAGACATGAATCCATCAAGGTTATCATCAGTTTACATTCCCAAAATCTTCTGTCTCTCTGAGACTTGAAATGACCCTTTAATACCATCAGCTTCATGTCTATTGTACTGTGATCAGAGCTACAAAAATGCTTGTCTACAGGTAGATCCACACGGCTTTCTTTTATTGTGTGGCAATGAAAATTCATTCTTGTTCTTAGTTTCTGTCCTGTCCCTCCTACATACAGACACCCCATTGGACATTTAGTACATATACCGGTAATTAAGTACACCACATTAGTTGTGGTTCAACTGAAGGTACCTTGGATCTTGTAGCCCCGACGTGAGCTGGGGATCTTTTTTTTTTGTACGTTTTTTTACTGAAAAGAAAAATTTTCCACACATCATTGTAAATATTACATGAAACATATATGCTAATGGTATAGATTATTCAAAGCCTACAATCACACATTTATGCTCCATTTCCATAAGTCGGTGAGGTAAAAAATGTTGTACTGTGTTAGCCAGTAGATAGAAAAGTATTAGAATCTGAGAGTCCTCAGTGGTTGATACCTTTTAATGGCTAACTGAAAAGATGGTAAAAAAAAGCAATGCAAGCTTTCGAGACACTGTGGTCTATTCATCAGGCTTAATAATGATACAACTCCTGGAGAAACACACACATATATATATACTGTATATATATACAAATGCAGGGTGGGATAATGTAATACATAACACAGGTGATGTGAAGCATGTAGTGGTCAGTTGGGAGGGGAAGGAGCAGCTGGGAAGTAAAATCATAGATAAGAGGAACAGACAGTTTTATAGTCCTTTGATTAGTGGTTGGTCCAAGAACAGGAATGGGGGGGGGGTGAAATGGCTGTGATAACAGTTCACATAAGAAGTGTCATAGTTTATTGTCCTCTAACTTGGATCTGTTCAAAGATGTGATATCCCCAAATGCCCTTTCAATTGATGTAAAAAGACATGAATCCATGTGACACATTCATTCCTGCTTTGAATGTGTCAAAGGTCGTTATCAATTTGTATTTCCAAATTCTTCTCTCTTTCTGAGATTTGAAGTTACTTATTAGAACGAGCAGCCTCATATCTGTTATACTGTGGTCAGAGCTACAAAAATGCTTTTACAGGTAGATCCATACGCTTTTCTTTTATTGTGTGGTGATGAGAATTAATTCTTGTCCTGAATTTTTGCCCGGTCTCCCCTATGTACATGCCACCTGTTGGACATTTGGTACATATAATTAAATACACCATGTTGCTTGTGGTGTAACTGAAGTTACCTGGGATCTTGTAGTCCTGATCTGTGCTGGGAATCCTTATCTTGTCTGTTGTCATTATAGATGGACAGGTTTTGCACCTGTTCTGGTTGCAGGGAAAGGGTCCTGTTGCTGTTGGAGAGGACATGGCGCTTCGGACCCTTGAGGAGTCTTCAGTAAAGGGTTTACAGCTGCAAATAAGGGGTTATATTAAAATAGTTTGTATTCGCACATGATTAATTCTGTATGTAAAAAACATTGACACCACATTTTGGGAATAACCCTTTAAGATAAACAAGTTGATAAACCAGATAAACAAGTTGTGCCTTATCCACAGTTTCTAGGGGATAAGTTGTTGATCGCTGGGGGCCTAGACCAGGTGTTCTCAGTAGAGCAGAGGTGCCATGCTCAGACACTACTCCATTGTCAGTGGGACTACCTGGAGGAAGCTGTGTTCCTACTGTCATTAGCAAGTGATTAACAAGTTGTTTTTTTTAAATAATCTTTAATATCTGAATCTGTGTAAAGGCCACTTTACACACACAGATTTCTGTGTCCAACTTCTGAACAGATCTCTGGTTGCAGTGAAATCATGGACACATTGTTACATTTTGTGGCTGTGTACAAATGGAACAATGTGTCCATGATTTCACTGCAACCAGAGATCTGTTCAGAAGTTGGACACAGATATCTGTGTGTGTAAAGTGGCCTTAAGCCATATCTTAAATAGTGTTAAATTATTAAAAATGTTATTCCCAAAAGAGTAAGTTTTCCTCTATTCATAGGACTGCTGGGACCGCCAACGATCCAATGAAAGGCTCTTTGTAACCCATTAACCGTGCTCTGCCGAGCCCGGTAGTGAAAGCATACAGGCAGAAAATAGGCCTACGAATTGTGAGACGGCAAGAAATAGCAAAGTGCTGTGCTTGGCTTACTATGCAGGCAGTCCAATAGAGAATCACTGGAACACATGTCGAATTTGATCATCTCCACTCCATTCAGATCTCCTGGTCCCATAGCCCCGGTCTACAGATCACTGTTGGATACTAGTAGTCAGACCCCTAGTTATCATTAAAGAAAATCTGTCTTGTCTTTTTTGTTTTTAAACCACCTCAAATGTTATTTAGATCATACATTGTGCATCACTTAACTGGTTTAAAAAAAAAGCCATGTATTTACGGTATCATAAAAAAGCACTTTAGATGCTTAGGGCCGCTTCACACTGCGGCATGATCCGGTCCAGTTCTGTCCGGGAAACCCAGACAGCTGCGGACCGGATCATCACAGAGGACTGGGGGGGCTATTATGCCCTCCGGTCCTGTGTGCAGCGCACGCAGCTCCCGTTGCTGACAGGTGAGGCATAATAGTCCCCCAGTCCTGTGTGCAGATCCGGTCCGCGGCTGTCTGGGTTCTCCCGGACAGAACCGGACTGGATCATGCCGCAGTGTGAAGCGGCCCTTAGATGTACCTTCACAAAAGTCATCAGGGTGGTTCTTCAGCTGATAACAGTCACATTAATCCACTCCTGTCATGCATGCATTGTGTAGTCACGCCCTCTGCATTGTAATATATTGAGATCGATTACTGAAAATTTCTGCTGGTGCTTAAGAACCTGTGATCATGTGATGTAATGGGCAGAGCTAAGCCCAAATGGTCTTTGACGTGAGGCCTGCTTAGTTCTGCCCATTACAGTCACATGGTTGTGACATCAGCACAGGGCCTTAAGCACCAGCAGGACCTTTAAGTGATCGATCTCAATATATGCAGGGGGTGTGACTACGTTTTAATGATTGCTTGACAGAAGTGGATTGATGTGATGTTTCCAGCTGAAGAGTTACCCCGATTAATGTTTTGTGAAGGTAAATAATGCAAACATCTAAAGTGTTTTTTTTATGGTAAATACAAGGATTTTTTTTTTTAAACCAGTTTAGTGATGTACAATGCATGATCTAAATAATATTGGGTGTGATTTAAAAATAAAAAATCTACATGACTGGTCCACCTCACGTTATCCCTTATTTTACCATAGGAAGATGAGAACTCATAAGAACAGACTGATTAATCCCTTCACCGTCGGCAATTTTCAGTTTTTTTGTTCTTAACCCCCTTCCAAGAGCCCAAGATTTTTCTGTCAATATAGATATATGAGGAGAGCTTGTTTTTTTTTTCCCCCGAATATATCATTTTTGGGTAGATGTGATGTTTTCATTGCAGGTTATTGCAATGCTGCAACTACCAAAAAAAAGTAATGTTGGCGTTTGGACTTTTCTTTTTCTCAGTTTATAGATCTGATTAATTGATTTTATATTTATGATAGATCGTCATTTCTGAAGGAAGCAATACCAAATTATGTTTTTTCTAATAGCTTTATTTTCAGTGAGGCAAAAGGGGGGTGATTTGAACATTTATATTTTTTAAACTTATTTCTTTACTTTTTTTGTACTTTACACTACCCGGTAGGGCGCCTTGGCACTGCACACTTTGATTGCTTGTGCTATGCAGAAAGATGCATCTGCATCCCTCTGCACAGCACAAATTAATATTTTCTGCTGGTGACGTCAGTATGGCATCGCCGGCAGGAAATGATTCATGACAGCATGCGAGGTGATCAGTTGACCTCTGGCTGTCATAGGAATGCACCAAGGCGACGGGGCTGCTGATGCTGGCAGGGAACAGAGCAATCACCGTCATGGTGCTTTAGATCATGCTGTCAGGGATTGACAGCGTGATCTAAAGGGTTAACAGTGCCGATCGGATTACTGATCTGATCGCTGCTGTTAGGTACACAACTCAACTGATCAGATCCCCAGCTCTCCTGTGTAAGCTGCAGCCATTTTAAGTTAGAAAGAAACAAGATTTCATGCACAGCACATGTGTTTTCTGGCTCCTGTGTGCTTTCGGAAACCCCATCATCCCTGCAGAAGTATGTATTGTGAGTGGTTTACTCTTGTCTGTGTGTTTAATACTGTAATATTTGTTGCTAGGGTATATAGCGCTCATTTTTGTAATACAATTAAGTCTATTAGGAATGCATGTGTTCCATGTAATTCCCCATCTTAGTGTATGATTTTCTGCCATGTATACTGTCATAGTAGTATATATGATACTAGATAGGTTCCCGATGCTATCACATTTGGAGGGAGGTAATGTCATGGGGCGGGCTCTGTGGCACTGGGAGCGGGCTTGTGCAGCAGGGGCATCTTCATTTGGAGGGTGGACGCGGTGAGGATTGGGGCGGGCTAATGATGTCACACACTTTGTCAATGCGCATGTAGCCGTCATGTTTGGAAACCCGGCTGCTACTACGCATGACAGGATGTACTAACATGGCAGGCGCATGTGCACTCATGCCATCGCCTTGTTTGTTCACCCTGTCATGCGCAGTAGCGGATCGGGTGTACAAACATGGAGACTGCATGCACATTGACAAAGTGTGTGTCATGACGATGGGGGCGGGCTCTGGACGGCACAGCAACAGTGATGGAGGAGGACACAGGCCTGGAGGACAGCAGCAGCATGCGGCCGCCATCTTGGCACAACCATCAATTGGGCCAACCAATATGGCATTCGCGACCTTTCTTTTTTATTTCAGGTGGCCAGTCAGGTGGCGGTCAGCTGGCTGATCAGATGGTGTTATGTCAGGGACATCCGGACGCCAAGGCATTTATGTACTCAGTACTCATTTATGTGCTCTGTACTGTATTATTACTACTGTTTTCTGTGATATGTTCAATGCTGATTTTCATTATTTGTATTTTTCTAGTTTTACCGCACTTAAGTTACCTGTTGACCAATAAATCTTGGACTACAGAGCGAAAAGTCTCTGTTTACTTGGAATGCAGAGAAGGTTTACGCCGTATGCTAGATCTCACACTGCATATAACATGAGGGAAGGCTGAACACTAGAACAACTCAACATAAGAAATGAATTTCCCAGATCATGCTGTGTTTTGAACAAAGCACAACTGACTCAAAAATACCCTAAAAACCTGTAGAGATGTCCCTTAAGGGAAATGCCTGAAAGAACACCATCATCTTTTCTTTTTGGACCACACTGGACAGGTTTTTATAATAAAAAAAGAGGCTGGTAAACTCTTTACTGCCAAGAAAAACGTCTGTTTTGTGGACCAGCTCTTTTCAGCATATAAATGTTGTGACAAGACAATCAGAAGAATGTTACTGTAGTACTTTTTTTTAGTGTAATGTTCTTGAATTGATGACTTGTATTACTATGACTCTTGTGTTTTTACTGTCACAGTAATGACTTCTCAGGGTATTGGGCTGTGTTATGACAGGGCACGTTGTGATCATTTTATTTGGTGAACATTGTATACAGACAAACTCGCTGCACATTGTGTCCTGTGTAAACATGTCATTAGACGTGGGCGAGGCTGTTACACCAAGACGCTTCGCTCATTCCTAGGATGTAAGCATAGTTTCCTGCGATGACTTATCAAATCCCTAACTCAAACATTTACAATTATGTATTCCTGGCTGCAGCCGTGTCTAGCCATGTGTAAGTGTTGAAATAGACATTGTACAGCATTAAACTTACCAAAGACTTACTGACATTTCATAATGCAGCATTTACCTTTTTACTGTATACTTTATCTTTTAAATCACCATTCAGTTCCTTTTTAATTTCCCCCTTTTGTTAAGTATCAGTAATATGCAACCCCAATTCTAAAAAAGTTTTGACGCTTTGTAAAAAGAAAAGGGAAATCTCTGGAAGTTATTCTGAACCCATGCAGTGATTTGCACGGCTGAATCATGCCTGTTTTTAATGGACCTGAGGTACGTAGAGCTTGAGCATGTAATATTGATCACCGGTCTTGCTCCTAGTGCACATAGATTTCTTCAGAATCTCTGAATCTGTTGATGGAACATGAAATTTCTTTGCAATTTCTTGTGGAACATTTTTCCAAAACTGTTCTACAACATTTAGACACAGTTCTTCACAGATTGGTGAACTTCCGACCATCTTTGCTCCTGAGAGACTCTGCCTCTCTACCGTGCTCTTTTTCTACTATGTGACTTACCGTAGTTGAACATTGACCCTGCAGCTTTTTTCATTAGTACTATCGACTCTTTCAGTACAACTTAACTTTTGTTAACCATGTCCTACCTTTATTGAGATGTTGCTGCCATCAACTTCTAAATGAGTTAATTCTTTGAATCTCTGATCCGTTTTCGATGGTCTCTTGTCAATAAAATATGGGTAGAATAAATTTCCAGATTATTGCATTCTTGTTTTCTTTACATCTCTCACAGCATCCTAGAGTTTTTGGAATCGAGGTTGTAGGTGCACTGCATACAAAAATGCTTATCGGTTGCTATTGTCTGACGTTTTCAGCACTGCTTGGGTCCCTGTCCTGCATCGTTTGACCATAGATTTTTTTTGCCAGTTCACACAATGGACCGTTAGTTCCTTTCTTAATATAAAACTATGAGACCCTTGTTCTAGTCTCATTGACTTAGATTGAAAAAGTGACTTCCCAGCCCTCCACACAGAAACCCTGTTGTGAGCTATTTGGTCACAACTGCATTCAATTGACCCAGGAGAAGCACTGAACAAAGCAGAAGACCGATAAGTATTTTAATGCACACACTGCACATACATGACTGATCACTAACAAATGGTGAAATTAACAAAAACTGCAGTGAGATTAAACATTTAACAATTTCTCTTTTTAGCATTACCTACCTGTTGAATCATCCACCTTTTCAGTGCCATTGCTCCAATTCTTCTCAATGGGCTTTGTATTCTTGGTTGCAGGGACTTGACATTTCCCGTGCATGACTGCTGTGTCAAATCTCTGGCTGTAGCAATATATAGCATTGATTGCCTGATTTCTTGCATATTTTTTTATATTTATCACATTTTAAACTTTGTTTCAATACTTTCAAAACTAGTTTAACTAATCAACTAATGTTGATTGTGCTACATTGGACGGTTGGTAACATCGGTTTTCCTTTTCTGTCATACTTAGCAAATCAGTTATGTGCTGTTGTAGTAGAGGGTTCTGGACAGACTCTATTAAATTTAAGGTAGTCTGTTAAGCTTAAGGCTCCCATACAGATTAGATAGCTGTTAGACGGGGTCAGATGACCGCATAACACAGATGACGCTCGTAATGCACGGAGTGGCTGGTAACTCCCCTCACCGAACCATAACAACTGCACAATCATTCATTAAGCTGTCATGCTCAGGTCAATGGAGCTGGTGGCCACTCTGCTTTACCATGCGAGCGTCATCTATGTTATATGGCCATCTGACTCCGGCTTTAGACAAATTTATTTTGGCTGACTACTGCTATCTTTCCTGAGTTCCCCATAAACCTGTAGGTAGGGCAATACAGCTAAGATGAGCGCTCCTATAATGAAGGAAATAATTATTTGATCCCTTGCTCATTTTATGTTTGTCCACTGACAAAGACATAGACAGTCTATAACTTTAAGGGTAGGTTAATTTTAACAGTGAGAGATAGAATATCCAAAATAAAATCCAGAAAAATCACATTGTGTAAATTACCGTATATAACGTTAGTTGCATTTTGCAGGGAGGAATAAGTATTTGATCCTTCTGGCAAACAAGACTTAATACTTGGTGGCAAAACTCTTGTTGACAAGCACAGCAGTCAGACATATCTTGTAGTTGATGATGAGGTTTGCACACATGTCAGGAGGAATTTTGCATATCATGTTTAAATCACTAAGATTTTGAGTCTGTCACTTGGCAGCTCAGAGCTTCAGCTCCCTCCATAAGTTTTCTATGGGATTAAGGTCTAGAGACTGGCTAGACCACTGTATGACCTTACTGTACTTCTTTTTGAGCCACTCCTTTGTTGTCTTGACTGTGTGTTTTGGGTCATTGTTGTACTGGAAGACCCAGCCACAACCCATTTTTAAAGTTTTGTCGGAGAGAACGAAGTTGTCACCCAGGATTTTACACTACATGGCTCCACCCATTGTCCCATGGATGCGGTGAAATATTCCTGTGCTCTTAGCAGAGAAGCACCCCAAAACATAATGTTTCCACCACCATGCTTGACAGTGGGCACAGTGTTCTTTGGGTCATAGACAGCCTTTCTCTTCCTCCAAACACTGCGAGTTGAGTTTATTCCAAAGAGTTCAATTTTTGTCTCATCTGACCACAGCACCTTCTCTCAATCACTCTCAGAATCACCTAGGTGTTCATTGGCCAGCTTCAGATGGGCCTGTACATGGGCCTTCTTATCAGTGGGACTTTGTGGGCATTGCAGGATTGTAATCTACTACAGCGTAATGTGTTACCAATGGTTTTGTTGGTGACTGTGGTCCCAGCTGCTTTGAGATCATTAACAAGTTCCCCCCGGTTTTGGCCGATCTCTCACCTGCCTCATGATCCTGGTTACCCCACAAGGTAAGATTTTGCATGGATCGATGTGGATTGACACTTATTTTGTATGTCTTCCATTTTCTTACTATTGCACCAACAGTTGTCTCCTTCTCACCCAGCATCTTACTAACGGTTTTGTAGCCCATTTCAGGCTTGTGCAGGTCTAGGATCTTTCCCCTGCCATACTTAGGCTGCTTTCACATCAGCGTTTCTCAGCATCTGCAGCAGATCCGGCGGTTTTGCCTGATATGCCGGAACACTTGCAGTTTTGCCGCGATCTGGCCAATCCGACACTTGCGGCAACAGACAAAAAACGCTGGTAGCAGCATTTTTTGACTCGCCGCAAGTGCAAAACTGCAAGCATCGCACATGTCCGCAAGTCCCATAGGAAATGCGTTAGGTTGAACCAGGGCTGTGGAGTCGGTACGTCAAACCACCGACTCCGACTCCTGAATTTTCCAGACTTCGACTCCAACTCTGACACCTTGACTCCGACTCCACAGCCCTTGGTCGAATGCAGTCTTGCTGCAAGTGTTTGGCTACCAGAAATGCCAAGAAACCCAGATGTGAAAGCAGCCTTAGGGTGCTTTCACATAACGATTTTTTCAGTTCCGATGCTGTCCGATAAAAATCGGACAGCATCGGACCGATTTTCGGACCCCATGCAGGCCTATGGGCATCGGACCGAATCGGATGTGCACTAAATGCCATCCGATTTGGTCCGATCCGAATCTGTCCGATTTTTTTATCGGTGCAAAAATCGGAGCTTGCTCCGATTTTTGCACCGAAAATAAAATCTGACAGATTCGGATCGGACCAGATCGGATGGCATTTAGTGCACATCCGATCCGACCCGATCAATTTAGCATGGGGCCCTATGGAGCAGGGTCCGAGAAAACATGTGATGTCTCCTCGGACCGATTTTAGTGTACTGAGCATGCTCAGTACACTAAAATAGCTCCTAAAAGTAAATTAAGGGGTTAATAAAAAAAAACAAAACTATGCTCACCTGTCCACGAGGCCCACGTCGTCTCCCGGCGTCTCCGGTGTCTCCAGGTATCTTGCCGTCTGTGCTGATAAGACCTGCCGTGATGTCACAATCACATGACTGCCAGGAACCAATAGCCGGCAGTCATGTGATTGTGACATCACGAGAGGTCCTGGCAGCACTGAGACAGAACAGCAAGGCACCGGAGACGCGCGGGACCGTGCAGGAGTCGTGGACAGGTGAGAAAGGAGAGGAGGAGAGGGGAGGACAAGAGGAGGAGGAGGACAAGAGGAGGAGGACAAGAGGAGAGGAGGAGGACGCATAGGAGGACCGGGGGCCAAGAGGGGAGACACAGGGGATGAGAGGACCGGGGGCCAAGAGGTGAGACACAGCACCGGGGGCCAAGAGGGGAGACACAGGACCGGGGGCCAAGAGGGGAGACACAGGACCGGGGGCCAAGAGGGGAGACACAGGACCGGGGGCCAAGAGGGAGACACAGGACCGGGGGCCAAGAGGGGAGACACAGCACCGGGGGCCAAGAGGGGAGACACAGCACCGGGGGCCAAGAGGGGAGACACAGGACCGGGGGCCAAGAGGGGAGACACAGGACCGGGGGCCAAGAGGGGAGACACAGGACCGGGGGCCAAGAGGGGAGACACAGGACCGGGGGCCAAGAGGGGAGACACAGGACCGGGGGCCAAGAGGGGAGACACAGGGGATAAGAGGAAAGGACCGGGGGTCAAGAGGGCAGGACCGGGCGATAAGAGGAGAGGACAGGGGGCCAAGAGGGGAGACACAGGGGATAAAGAAGAGGCCTGGGGGAGAGACTGACAGCTCTCAGGGAGCGATCTGACAGGAGGGCGGGCATCCTATTTTCTGTCGGAATCGGATGCCTATTTGGCACCCGATTCCAGGCATTAGAAGAATCCGATGCTGTCCGATTTATATCGGACAGCATCGGATTTTACAAAAATCGTAGTGTGAAAGTAGCCTTAGAAAGCGCTTTGGTCTTGTCCATGTTGAAGAGGTTACAGTCTGACTGATTGAGTGCGTGGACAGAGTGACAATTTAAGATAGCTAATTTTAATGCAGCTAACGAGTTGATTAGGAGTGACTAGCTGGTTTGTAGAAGCCAGAACTCCTAATGGTTGGTAGGGGATTAAATACCTAGTTTTCTCTGCAAAATGTAAATACATTTACCGTATATACTCGTGTATAAGCCGACCCGTGTATAAGCCGACCCCCCTACTTTTGCCCCCAAAACCTGGGAAAATCTGTTGACTCGCGTATAAGCCGAGGGTGGACCCCAGCACAGGTATACAGCCCCCAGCAGTGGTATACAGGCCCCAGCAGTATAATATACAGCAGCCCCCAGTGGTATATACAGCAGCCCCAGTGGTATTGCAGCCCCTATATACAGCAGCCCCAGTGGTATTGCAGCCCTAGTGGTGTATACAGCAGCCCGTATATACAGCAGCCCCAGTGGTATTGCAGCCCCAGTGGTATTGCAGCCCCTATATACAGCAGCCCCAGTGGTATTGCAGCCCCAGTGGTATTGCAGCCCCTATATACAGCAGCCCCAGTGGTATTGCAGCCCCAGTGGTGTATACAGCAGCCCCTATATACAGCAGCCCCAGTGGTATTGCAGCCCCAGTGGTATTGCAGCCCCTGTATACAGCAGCCCCAGTGGTATTGCAGCCCCAGTGGTGTATACAGCAGCCCCAGTGGTATTGCAGCCCCAGTGGTATTGCAGCCCCTATATACAGCAGCCCCAGTGGTATTGCAGCCCCTATATACAGCAGCCCCAGTGGTATTGCAGCCCCAGTGGTGTATACAGCAGCCCCTATATACAGCAGCCCCAGTGGTATTGCAGCCCCAGTGGTATTGCAGCCCCTGTATACAGCAGCCCCAGTGGTATTGCAGCCCCAGTGGTGTATACAGCAGCCCCTATATACAGCAGCCCCAGTGGTATTGCAGCCCCAGTGGTATTGCAGCCCCTATATACAGCAGCCCCAGTGGTAGTATACAGCCCCTGTATACAGCAGCCCCAGTGGTATTGCAGCCCCAGTGGTACTGCAGCCCCTATATACAGCAGCCCCAGTGGTATTGCAGCCCCAGTGGTAGTATACAGCCCCTATATACAGCAGCCCCAGTGGTATTGCAGCCCCAGTGGTAGTATACAGCCCCTGTATACAGCAGCCCCAGTGGTATTGCAGCCCCAGTGGTAGTATACAGCCCCTGTATACAGCAGCCCCAGTGGTATTGCAGCCCCAGTGGTACTGCAGCCCCTATATACTGCAGCCCCAGTGGTATTGCAGCCCCAGTGGTAGTATACAGCCCCTGTATACAGCAGCCCCAGTGGTATTGCAGCCCCAGTGGTACTGCAGCCCCTATATACAGCAGCCCCAGTGGTATTGCAGCCCCAGTGTAGTATCCAGCAGCCCCGGTAGTAATAAACAGCCCCCCCTCCTTATCACGTCCCCCCCAGGCTGCGGCAGCTGTTAAAATAACAAACACTGTATACATCACCTTCCGACGCAGCTCTCCGCTCCTCCGGTCCTCTGCCCTCCGCTCGCCGGCTTCTTCTTCCTTGATGTGCCGACTTCTGTGACCGCGCGCAGGAAATGACGTCATCTCCTGCGCCCGGTCACATGACACCGGCACATCAAGGAAGAAGAAGCCGGCGAGCGGAGGGCACAGGACCGGAGGAGCGGAGAGCTGCGTCGGAAGGTGATGTATACAGTGTTTGTTATTTTAACAGCTGCCGCAGCCTGGGGGGGACGTGATAAGGAGGGGGGGCTGTTTATTACTACCGGGGGAGCCATATTAAGGAGGGGGGCTGTGCAGTGCAATATGCACGGCATCCCCCCGCCGCTGATGGACGGGGGGATGCCGTGCATATTCATTGCACTAATGAGGCGGCCCCACGTGACCGCATGCGGTCACCGCGGCCCCCTCCTGCCTCCTCCAGCCCCCGGTCACAGCCCCCCCCCACACAGCATACCGTATGACCCGTGTATAAGCCGAGGGGGGGGGACTTTTCAGCCCAATTTTTGGGCTGAAAAACTCGGCTTATACACGAGTATATACGGTATATAATTTAGATAATGTGATTTTCTGGCTTTTATTTTTGATATTCTATCTCTCACTGTTCATTTTAACATATTCCTAAAATTATAGACTGTTCATGTCTTTGTCATTGGGCAAATTTACAAAATCCTTCACTGTATGTTCTCTGTGAGAGAGCCGCTGCCAGACTTTTCTAGCAGCAGCTTTTCTCCAGGGACAACTAAATGATTGGCGGTTGGAGTTCTATATGGCTAGATCCTTCTTTACCCTATAATCTGTGGTGCGAGAATTGGGTGACCCCTATACTCATTACTCTGTCGGATGATTATGCAAATATTGCCAGTTTTGGTTGATTTTTGTCTTTATGTACATGAGGGCTGTATGTTATGATTTACAAAAATAATAGCTCTAACTTTTTTTTGCAATTTTTTTACAAAACCTGTGACCTCGATTGATATTTGTATTGTACTGATGCTGGATTACTGTCTGTATTCTGTATGCAAATCGTCACTTCAGTGAGGAAGTGAAAAACTCTAATGTCATCTAATAGAGGTAGCAATCCTAAAAGTCATAACTGACTCTTTAACAAGCCTTTTAATATGATTTAGGATTTGTGCCAGATCAGAGCCCCAAACTGCATGTGTTTCGGGGTGATTGCCCCTCATCAGTGCAGTGTGAGGGAGTTCTGATCTGTCTATATTCTGATGAGTTTAATCCATATCAGCATTTAGTGCTGCTGCCTTCACAACTGCTATCTCGCATGCTTTGTACAGCTTAGGGTGCTTTCACATTAAGATTTTTTGGGATCCATGGCTGTCTGTTGTAAAACGGACAGCCACGGATCCGATTTGGCCCCCATGTTAGCCTATGGGCACGGAGCGGATCAGATTTTTTTCCCTAAGTGGCATTCGATTTTTGTCAGATCCGTTTTGGTTCGAATTTTTTGCTGTACCCAAAATCGGAGACTGCTCCGATTTTGGGCACAGCGGATCAAATCGGACCGAATCAGATCCGACATGATCCGTGGCCCATAACATGGGGGCCTATGGAGCACAAGTCCGAGAAAACATCGGATGCTTTCTCGGACCCGATTTTAGTGTACAGAGCATGCTCACTACACTAAAACTGCTCCTCCCCAGCTAATTTCACCTCCGCAATGTATATATACATTGCGGAATTGAAATTTAAGTAACATCAAGTGTTAAAAATAAAAAAAATCGATCCTCACCTGTCCAGTGATCCACCGCCGTCGGCCTCTCTGGATGTACAGGACATGGCCTGACGTCACAGTCACATGACCAGTTACTGCGGTAACCGGTCATGCAACCGATGACGCTGACCGGGTAGCCCCGCCCAGCCAGGTCCTTTCAGCATCTGGAGCTAGATGCCGCACATCGGGGGATTGCAGGACAGGTGAAGATTGATTTTATTTATTTTTAACACTTGATTTTACTTAAATTACATTGCGCAATGTAATTTAAGTGAAATTACTCCGCACAGCGCTTTCTGTGCCCGGATCCGTGATAATCACGGACTCAGACACAGAATAGATCACCCCCTGGGTGTCCTTTCCTGTCCGTGGGATCCTACAAAAAGTAGGATCCCACGGACAGGAAAAAAATCGTAATGTGAAAGCAGCCTTAGTGTGCCCAGTTTAGTATAGTCTAAAGGAGGAGTACCGTATATACTCGCGTATAAGCCGAGTTTTTCAGCCCACAAATTGGGCTGAAAAGTTACCCCCTCGGCTTATACGCGAGTCACTATACGGGCGCCCCCCCCCCAGAGGTATACAGGCCCCCCCATCAGTATACAGGCCCCCCCCAGGCTCGGGAAACCTGTAAAGGAAGATGATTATACTTATCGCTGTCCGGCTGCCGTCCCCGCTCTGCATCGCGCTCCTCCATCTGCATCGCGCTCCTCCATCTTCCGGGTTCCTGTCGGCGCCGAGAATGACGTCATTGTCGGCGCAGAACACAGGAAGTCGGAAGCCGGAAGATGGAGGAGCGCGATGCAGATGGAGGAGCGCGATGCAGAGCGGGGACGGCAGCCGGACAGCGATAAGTATAATCATCTTCCTTTACAGGTTTCCTGAGCCTGGGGGGGGCCTGTATACCTCGGGCTGCTGCTGTATATACCCTGGGGGGGCCTGTATACCTCGGGCTGCTGCTGTATATACCATGGGGCTGCTGCTGTATATACCATGGGGCTGTTGCTGTAGATACCATGGGGCTGCTGCTGTATATACCATGGGGCTGCTGCTGTATATACCCTGGGGCTGCTGCTGTATATAACCTGGGGGGGCCTGTACACCTCGGGCTGCTGCTGTATATAGCCTGGGGGGGCCTGTATACCTCGGGCTGCTGCTGTATATAGCCTGGGGAGGGCCTGTATACCTCGGGCTGCTGCTGTATATACCATGGGGCTGCTGCTGCATATTCCATGGGGCTGCTGCTGTATATACCAATGGGCTGCTGCTGTATATACCATGGGGCTGTTGCTGTATATACCATGGGCTGTTGCTGTATATACCATGGGGCTGCTGCTGTATATACCATGGGGCTGCTGCTGTATATACCCTGGGGCTGCTGCTGTATATACCCTGGGGCTGCTGCTGCTGTATATACCCCTGGGGCTGCTGCTGTATATAACCCTGGGAAGGCTGCTGTAACACTGCTGGGGCCTGTATATACCACTGGGGAGGCTGCTGTATACCACACTGTTGGGGGCTGTATACTACCACTGGGGAGGCCTGTATACCATCGGGGGGGCCTGTATACCACACTGCTGGGGGCTGTATACCTGTGCTGGGGTCCACCCTCGGCTTATACACGAGTCAATAGTTTTTCCCAGATTTTGGGGGCAAAAGTAGGGGGGTCGGCTTATACACGGGTCGGCTTATACACGAGTATATACGGTAATTTAAAAGATCCACTTTAGTGTAGGACCTCAGTAATCTCTAGAACGGTTGATGGAACCAGTCTATGCAAATATAAATGTGATTCCTTATCTTGAAAAAAGCTATAACTTTTTTTAAAGCATATGTTAAAGCTATCATGGTCTCAGGCATATGCTGAGACTTTGGGATCGCCATACCATGAACCAATTTTGAGACTTTTAATGACATCCAAAACATTCATGAATGCTGTCTTTTAAAAGTGTCAAACAGCCTTGTGTGCTCGCTAGTATCAGTCATAACACTGTACATCAGGTCAGACCAGGTGACAAGCTTCTGCCTACTTCTGAACATTCAGCTTTCAAATGAAATTCAGACTAACAGGCTAGCCGCTACTGGTTCAGGTCAGGAGAACCGCGGTCGGTTCTTGGATTGTAGTCTGTTTTTCATCTAGTGGAGGTGTAGTGGGTGTCAAACTCAAAATACACAGTGGTCTAAGATAAAAAAAACTTAGACAAAATCATGGGCCAACTCATGGGCCAACTCATGGGCCTACATTGATATTTTTACGTCTGTCTGAGCTTTCAGGTAAAAAGGGGAAATATAAGCCTCATTGTCATGCAGGTCCCGAGAAACCCAGATACCCTTTGACCTGACCCCTACACTGGGATTTGGATTTGCTGCAAGGTCCAGGGGGATGCTGCTTATAGATGGGTTGCTGTTCAGAGATAGGAAAGTTATCAAGCAGAGTCAAAGCTGGGAGGTCAAAAAGGACAAAATCAGTTCCTGATAGCATAGTCAGAGAGCAGGGTTAAACCCAAGATGGCATCTAGGTAAAAAATCGTAAGACTGGAGAATAGTTCAAAACAGGCTGAAGTGAATCAGGAAAAACAGTAGTACAAAGCAGGATACAAGGCAAGTGAACCAAAGACTATTTCTGGCAACTTGCAGCTAATGGCTGAAGATATAGAGTGTGTTACTTCCCAATTGGCTGAAGCTAGGAGCTATTGACTTCAGCTGTAAGCCCATTCAAACACATTCATACTATCAGACTGAGTAGGTTTCAGATACTCCAACCCTAGTGGAAGAGTGGAGCCTGTGTTATTCAGAATTTCTAGCAGAGACTTCTCCACTATCACCAGCACCATCATTGGAGTGAACATGGCGGCACTTGGTGACAGGAGCAGACTCTGTGGGGATGTGACAAATTTAAGAAGTAGCAGAGCAGAGATTTCTCCATTATCACCAGCACCACCATTGGAGTAAACATGGCGGCACCTGGTGACAGGAGCAGACTCTGGTGGGGATGTGAGAATATAAGAAGTTGCAGAGCAGACTGGTGAGCATGTGACAGATATTAAAACAATGTCTCCTATTGAGGAAATTATTTCATCTAACGATCGTGGACGAGGACCAGGGGGTACTATCTAACGATCGCGGGCGAGGACCGGGGGGGGAGCTAACGATCTCGGGGGGGGGGGGTAAAGGGGTCCGCTACCGTGGCCACCGGGGAGGATGGGGGGGGCTGTGATGCGGCCGCCGGCTCCTACCTGCATCGTGCGAGCCCCTGAAAGCCGGAGCAGCAGCAGAGGAGAGGAGGGGCGGGCTCAGCCGGGGGAAGCAGGAAGCTTCCCTCGGTTAACCCCCTCTCCTCTGGCACACTGGCACAGGGTCATGGGGGGCAGCTGGGGGCCCCCCTGCAGGCTCAAGGGGCCCCCTAGCAGGTCGGGGCCCTGGTGCAGCTGCACAGGCTGCACCACGGTAGTTCCGCCCCTGTGTAAAGGGGATATCCAACAAGCAAAGCACATTTTACTTTATAGATCTTAGAATAAAATAAGTTCCACAATTGGATGTGTTAAAAAAAAATTGTTAATGTCCCGAGATATTCTTATACATGTGCCCCTATAAGTGAGTACAGTGTGGTTTGTTTGTTTTTCTAATAAACTGCAACCAGGGCCAGACATTTCCTGAAAGGGGAGCAACTCTGGGGCGATAACATTTTTTTGTACTATCACTGACCTACATAATGAAGCAGGGCTAGGCACTACAGTTCTAGGATCTATAGATCGCTTATCCATCAATAAAATCATACTTGCTCCTCACTCAGCTCTGACCCCTCCCTTAGGGGACAGAGATATTCAGTGAAGCTTCTGAAGAGAGTAGGAAGGGGCATGGACGCTAGGGGCTTCAGGATCATCTTAATTCCCCCCCCCCTCACTTCTGTATGGGCATGGGGCGAGGCCACTGGCCCCATGGTCACACTACAATCCTGCCCCCTGAATGTTTCTGTGGATCATCACTGTCTCCTCAGTCACAGCAAAGCAACCAGACGTCTGTTCAGCATCTGATAGAGATTGTATAAACCCCATAGTTCCATTATCAGAGACAGTATGTACTATGACCATGGAGCTAGCGGCCATGCGCCTGCCACACCCCCTGCCCATACAAAAGTGTGAGGGGTCAGGAATGTAACTTGATCCTGGAGCCCCTAGGATCCACAACATCGACAGACCTGCTACCCTTTGCTGCAATATCACTGAATTTCTTTGTCCCCTAAGGAGGGGTGAAAGCCAAGGGGCAGATATGATTTTTTTGATTTATAGGAGCTATAGATCCTGGAACTGCAATTCTCTGACCTTTCCCCACGCTTGTGCATTGCAGCACTTTGCTCTGCTGAGAGCAGAGAGAAATGTGCATGCTCAGGAGTGCAATGGAGGAGACTGTGTGTGGATGACGTAGGACGTGTCTTCCACACGAAACAGGCAATCAGAAGCAGCAAAGAGGCGTCTGATCAAGGACAGAGACACCCATCGGACTGGGCCGCCCCATAGGTGAGTATTAAAGGTCTTTTTTATGTTAAGTAGATCATCCTTGGGACTTATATACAGTATTCTGAAATGCTTAGAATAAGGGCTTACTGGTGGTGGCTGCAGCTTACTGTATATGAGAAAAATCTGGTGACAGGTTCATTTTAAAATTGCAAAGTATATGAGAAGCTTTGCCATCTAATTAGTTAACAATCCATCCGTGAAAAACACTAATGGTAACAAAGAACATATGGACCGTACTCAAAGGCAACACTGATCCAAAACACTGACACCGGTACTATTTGTTCATGTATATATTTAAACACGGACGTGTGAGTAAGGCCTAGGAAAGAGCTACATTTTCTTAGAAAATACCTGTATTCCCAGTGAAATACATCGTTTTTTATACTTGTGCTATTTCTCTGCCCCTTTCACAAGAGAATCGGTGACCACATCTTGCTGATTTGTTCATATGAGAAGGAATACAACAAAAGGGCGATATACAAAGTGCTGAGGACAGACTCTCCTGAGCTGGAGTTTGATGCTTCAGGCAAGTATT
Organism: Allobates femoralis; assembly: GCA_033576535.1. Classification (NCBI taxonomy): domain Eukaryota; kingdom Metazoa; phylum Chordata; class Amphibia; order Anura; family Aromobatidae; genus Allobates; species Allobates femoralis. Next base: position 597,030,480 of record JARQOC010000002.1, read on the forward strand.
CACTAAGGCTGGTTTCACACTAAGATTTTTTGAAATCCGATGCTGTCTGATATAAATCGGACCGCATCGGATCCAAACTGATCCCTGCAATTGGATGCCGAATAGGCATCCGATTCCGACATTCTGCAGGATTAGTTTGCCGGCCCCTCCTGTCATCTGCTCCTCTCTGCCTCCTGTCACCTGTTCTCCCCTCTTCTCCCCTGTGTTCCCCCCCTCTTCTCCCCTGGTGATCCCCCTCTTCTCCCCTATGTTTCCCCCTCTTCTCCCCTGTGTTTCCCCTCCCTCTTCTCCCCTGGTGATCCCCCTCTTCTCCCCTGTGTGTCCCTCCTCTTCTCCCCTGGTGCTCCCCCTCTTCTCCCCTCTGTTTCCCATACAGCATGCTCAGTACACTAAAATCGGGTCCGAGGAGACATCAGATGTTTCCTCGGAACCTGCTCCATAGGGCCCCATGTTAATGGAATCGGATCGGATCGAATGTGCACTAATTGCCATCCGATCTGTCAGATCCGATTTCTATCCGGTTTTTGATTCGGATGCAAAAATCAGAGCAGTCTCCGATTTTTGCACCGGAATGAAATCGGACAAAATCGGATGGGACGCAATTCGGATGGCAATTAGTGCACATCCAAATAGGTCCCTATAGGAAGACATGGGGCCAAAATTGGATCCGATGCTGTCCGATTTCTATCGGACAGCGTCGGATTTGCAAAAATCGTAGTGTGAAACCAGTCTAAAATGGAGACATGACAGGTTCTCTTTAAGTATTTGAGTTTTTACTTCAGTATTTGGAAGCCATAACCAGGAGTATAATAGAAACGCGGGCTCCACTTCTGTATCTTTTATCCACTCTTGGTTTTAGCTTACCAATACTAATGTAAAATACTCTCCAAGCGCCTCACCATGAGTACTTAAATACTCACCAAGCCCATGACCTAAGGCAGCGAAATCAAGCAGTGAAGAGTATCGTACTCAGCCAACTATATTCCACCCTGCAGAAGACAAGGATAACAGTGCCCAAACCACATAAAACAAGACAAACCAGTGGTGAACGAGTCTGAGCCAAAAGCTTCAGTTTTGTCTGCAATACTTTGATTATTATTGTGTTAGACATTGTCTGAACTGCAGACGTGGCTTGAACGAAATCTTTTGCTCTCTGAAGCTTTAAAATCCCTCTTTTTTCATCTAAATCATACGGCTGACATTTTTGCATATAAATTTTGTTTTTCCGGTTCTTTATTTTTCTTGGCTAGGCCTGCTTAAATTTAACAAAATTTAACTATAGACATGAAAGAGAGTTGGACAGAGCCAGAGACTCGCGAGCCAGCGACAGAATTGCATGTTTTTCTTATTAATTCTCTCTTGGTACCTTTCCTCTTTCATTTTAAAACAATCTGTCTAAGGCTGCGTTCACACATTGCGTATTTTGCCGCGTTTTTTTACGCGCGCTTTTCAAAATACGCAGTGTGCCTTTTGTCTGCCTGCAAAGTGAATGGAAATTTACTTTGCAGTGCAGACATTGCGTAAAAATACGCAGTGCGTTTTCCGGGAGAAAACGCAGCTCCGTAAACAATTGATATGTCAATTGTTTACGCAGCTACTACTGCGTATTCTCCCAGAGGGGAGGAAGAAACCAGCTTCCTCCTCCCCTCTGTGACAGCTGTGACCGCCCCATTAGACTTCACAGTGTTAATAAACACTGCGAAATCTAAATTAAACAAAAGCAAGTGTGTGAAAAATAAAAAGAATTAATACATCACCTTCCGACGCCTTCTCCCGGTGTCTGGTGCCTTCTGCCGCTCTCCGGTGTCCGATTCTAAGTCAGATCTATTCTGACAAGACCTGTGGTGACGTCAGAGGGGGGGCGTTCCCGGGCACTCGTGGTCATGTGATATCACATGACCGCGAGCAGCCAATCAGCGATGGGACCGCCCCGGGAACGCCCCCCTCTGACATCACCACAGGTCCTGTGAGAAGACATCTCACTTAGAATCGGACACCGGAGAGCGGCAGAAGGCACCAGACACCGGGAGAAGGCGTCGGAGAGGTGAAGTATTGATTCTTTTTTATTTTTCACACACTTGCTTTTGTTTAATTTAGATTTCACAGTGTGTATTAACACTGTGAAGTCTAATGGGGCGGTCACACATGTCACAGAGGGGAGGAGGAAGCTGGATTCTTCCTCCCCTCTGTGACATCACTACGCTTTCTGGGGGAAAGAAAGCGCAGTGTGTGAAAGCCCCTGCGTAGTTTGCTGCGCTTTTTTGCGCGGCCGAAAAACGCGGCAAAAAGCGCGCGCAAAAATGCGCAGCAAAATACGCAAATGTGTGAACGTAGCCTAATTCACGCTGATTGCTGTTGGCAGATGTCACTAACAGATATTTAGTGCTTTTTTTATTCTTATTCTCAGTGTTAATGAAATGATTTGCTGCCCATGTTATGAATAGAATTTTACGTTTGAGATCATGTTTGGGCAACCTGTAGCATTAGGCATTAGATGCAGAACTACAGATACCAGCATGTTAATACTGTATTAGTTTTGAGTCACAATGGTTTTGCTGAGTTGTTCATATGCCGCAACCTCCAGCAGGAGTGCAGGGCCTGAGAAAGCGGAGGTTATTACTGTTACGATGCATCCAATGGCTCCGCAATCCACAGATTGGGAGGCAAATGGAATAGGGGATTTGGTGGTAGGGTAAGGGAACTAGGTGGAGCGCAGGGGCTGATTTCTTAGTCCAACTATGTGTAGTGGGTAAGCTTCCGGATCTGGTTACTCATTCAATTTGTTTCTGTCAGGCGCAGACACTCAGACCATATAGCATGGAGTAGTAACAGAGGTGATTGCAGTCCCATAAGAAACACAGACTCTCTATCTATGTTTCATGAACAATGATTAAACTTTTACTCCAATAAACTGCAGAGTTGACTGTGTACACTTCGTTAAGGGACCTTTCACATCAGCGGTTTTTGAATTTTGCGGCAGATCCGGCAGATTTACGGCATCTGCCGCTTAACGGCCGACATGCAGCAAGCCCCCATTCTTTCTCTGTGGGACTTGCGGCAAGTGCAGTTTTGCCATGATCCAGCAAATCCGGAACTTTACGGCAAGTCAAAAAAACGCGGTTAGCTGCAATGCCACAGCGCTCCGGGCTCTCCTTCAGGGACCACAGGGATAGAAGCTTTGTTTGTTCCCTTGGTCTCTGATGTAGCAGAACCAAGAGTGTTCAGCACAGACATGAGGGTCAAGGAAAAAGATAAAGATGGAATCCCTAAATGTATTTTTATTTTTTTTTCTTAATGAACTATTAAAAATTTGGCGTGAGCTTCGCCATATTTTTGTATGCCAGCCAGGTACAGCAGGCAGGTCCGGGTTGTCCCCAACCCCCAGCTGCCTAGTTGTACCCGGCTGGGAACTAAAAATATAGGGAAGCCCTTTTTTAATTATTAAATGAATTTCATGAAATAATAATAAAAAAAAAAAAAAACGACGTGGGGCTTCGCCCTATTTTGGTGTCCAGCCAGGTACAACTAGGCAGCTGGGGGCTGGAATCCGCAGCGCAGGGTGGCCCAAGCTTTCTGCACCCCCCCCGCTGTGAATTGCAGTCCGCAGCCACCCCAGAAAATGGCGCGTTCATAGAAGCGCCGTCTTTTGGTGCTGTACCCAACTCATCCAGGGCCCTGGTGCGGTGGCTCACTGGGTATTAATGGGGTTAGGGTCAGCTTTGTATTATCAGCTGGCCCTAAGCTCGAAATTCATGGGGTCACGTCAATATTAGACATGACCTCCATGAATTTCTAGTAACCCTATAGAAAAAAAACGCAACACAGAGAAAAAATATTTTTATTAGAAGTAAAACAGAACACAATTTCTTTATTAAAGAAAAGAACGCCACCCCCTCTGACATAGTCCAGGTTCGAGGTTCCACCCACGATGTCCAATCCGGATCCAATATCATCTGATTGGTTTGCTGGCCGGCAAACCGATCGGATGACCAATATCAGGTTCAAGGACCTGAATCAGCTGTCAGACCATCTGTGTTTAAATTTCCTTCGATGACACTGACCAGCTGATGTTGGTGCAGGCCATTTAAAGACAGCAGATCTGACAGCTGTTTAAATTTCCTGCATCGACACAGAATAGGTGATGTCGGCGCAGGAGATTTAAACAGCTGTCAGATCTGCTGTATTTAAATGGCCCGCGACGACATCAGCCGGTCAGTATCATCGAGGGAAATTTAAACAGCTGTCAGATCAGCTGTGTTTAAAGCTCCCACACCGATACCGCAAGGAGATGAGTGGCTGCTGCCGCCATGAGATGAGCGACGGGCGCCGCACATCTCCCGGCGGTGGCAGCCGCTCATCTCCCGGCAACGGGCTCCGCTCGTCTGGCAGTGTCGGCGTGGGCGATTTATGCACAGCTGATCTGACAGCTGTGTCTGCAGCAGCATGTGCTCACCACTCTCAACTGATAGAAAATCTCCAACTGTTGCTTAGTTTCTGTTGACCATATAAGGACATGGTAGTTTTGGAAAAAACCAGCAGAGGGCAGTGTGGGATTAGAAATGCTACAACTCTCAGAGCTAAGGTGTATGAGTTACAATACACAACATTATAGATATAGAACAATAAATCGCAGATCAGGGGACATTTTAGTTTCACTTACTACACTTACAGTATGATGCAGATGCAGTGTCTGTGTATATTATTTATTCAATTGTACGTAGTAGTGATGCATGCTCACTAATTTATGCAGAGGCATAAAATACATATCCCATGCACTACACTTTTCTTTAAAGGGAATCTGTGAGCAGGTTTTTGCTATCTCATTGACAGCAACATAATCTAGGCAAAGAAGCCTTGAATATATATAGGTATCACATAGATTATTGGCTGAAGTTAATCTGACACAATCAATGTATTTTCAGCAAAACAATAGAGCTGAGATAGCTGCCTTCCCACACCAGGCTCTCAATAGAGACTGTACATTGACTGTGAAGTGTCAAGCACAGTTGGGGCTAATGATACCTTAAAAAAGGGTAATAAAACCATTAGTTTAAGTAAACAATTACATAGAAGCCTGATAACAGAAGCACAGTTAACTCTTACAGCATGCTGTCCTCAGCTTACATAGCAAAAAGTTGCTGACTGATGCCTTTTCCAAACCTTATTGGGAATTTGTCCAGTTTTGGGCACAACATTTAAAACAACAACAACAAAAAAAAAACAACTGAGATGAGCGGCCAAAAATAGTGACTGGTCTGCAAACCTTGTCTCATTTGCACAAGGAGAAACTAGAAGTAATAGGATGAAAATGAATGAGAGGAGACACAGATTAGTTATTAGGAAAAACTTTTTGACAGAGAGAATGATCAACGAGAGGAACAGGCTGCCACGAGAGGTGGGGAGTTCCCCTTCAATGGAAATCTTCAGACAGAGGCTGGACAGACATCTGTCTGGGATGATTTAGTGAATTCTGTGTTGAGCAGGTGGTTGGACCAGATGACCCAGGAGGTCCCAACTCAACCATTCTATGATTCTATGAAACATTGGAGCCCATGGCCAACATATGCAGCTGTATGCCTAGACATTGGAGGTATTAACTGGGAAATCCTTCAGGAATATATCCTTTAGACCTGTAGAAGCGGGCAAACCGCGAAACAGGACCTGTCGTCTGTACCTTCATGCACCCCCTCCCCGCACCTCTTCAATAAAGAAAGCACCTACGAACACACGGTGAGTGCCGCCTATTTGTTTTCTATACTTGGACTGTAAATGCTTGACTGGCTGATGCAGGCGTAGCACCACCAGGTGGCTGGGGATAAGACAGCGGTCTGTCTTTATGGAGAAATAAGAAAGACCAATAGCCCTGAAGGTGCCCGGTGCCCCTACCTTTCTATACACGAATATATCCTTTACATTTAATGTTAATGTTATGTTTAATAAGCATTAACTCCAAAAAGCTTAGAAATGAGCCAAAGTTTAGGTGTAAAGACTTTTTTTTGCAGCGTTTTTTCACACATTGACTTCAATTTTCAAAACAGAGGTAAAAATGCATCAAAAACATGGCAAAAACACACATTTTTGACCCTGCATTTTCCTGGGAAAGAGATACAGAAATGATTTAGAAATTTCTGTTACCAAATACTTAAGGTGAGCACATACCCTAGAATTGAAAAGCCTCTATACTTTAGACGGGCGAGCGCTCTCACTACATTTCATCATTCTACAAATTACTACATTTTCATTAATGTATTATTTTATTTAATTATTGATATTCTATATTTTTGCCTCATTCTATCTACTGCAGACAGTATAGTCTAAAATCGCTGATATGGACACAAAGATAAAAAATCAATCCAAAATGTAATGAGCACATTAAGTATTCATAAAGATAGTGACCTGAACTGAACCTGCAGACCAGGCACTGAGAAGCAGCTTGGTTAATGGGCTTTTCCCATAGATGGTACAGTATGTCCATTACCTATATTAAGTAGATCTAATCAATGGGGGTCTGACTCCTGGGACTATGACCTGGGCTTAAAGGGAATCTGTTATCTTATTTAATCCCCCAAACTATTTCTATGTGTGTTATCAGAACACAATCCATCTCATTATTAATAAAAATCGCTATTTTCTTGCAAATGTATTTACCTTAGAATTGATATGCAAATGAATCTTGAAATGCTCTGAGCGGGACAGAGCACTTCACTGACTTGGCTCAGAGATCCATTCTCAGCCTTAGGCTGGAGCCACACTGTCATGCATCAAACACAGAGCATGTTTGATGCATGACAGTGATGCGAGTGTAGTGCATGTTTTGTGTCAAGTGTGGTGCGTGTGGGTGACTGTGCATGGCTGTATGCTTGTGAGTGTGCTGCGTGAGTGAGTGTCTGATGTGTGTCAGTGTGATGCTGTCCACGGTCCTGAAGTTTTATGGCTGGGATTTCTCAGCATGTAATCCCTCCGAACAAATGTCTGGCCCGTTGACAGCATTTACCGGCTTTTTTTTTTTTTTAATTGCTGGTTTCCCGGTACAGTAAGCAATCATCTTTCATCGCTGTGACAGTAGCAGTGAAAGATCATTCATAAAAACACAGCCGCTGTCCACATTTTGAAATTCCTGGGTTAACCTACATATTAACTCCATCTGCAGCCTCTGTGCGGCAAGTCAGCACAGAGGCTGCAGATGCGGCTAATCAGCCATCTTATACAGGGTTAACCCCATGTTTGTGTGGTGCCAGCTTGTGTACAGGTATGTCCACACTCTGTGGAGATATGCTGACATCACACACTTGGTTAGCAGGGGTTAATGCACTTTATTCTTAAAAGCCGGCAATTATCGCTAAACAGTAAATTACTGTAATTTCCGGGCAGCTCCTTCACTCAGGAGCTGTCCATGGTACAGTACGCTAAGAACGTGAAATGACAGCTGCTGTCCTTGGTTCAGAAAATTCACCGTGTTATTACAGTGCATAGCTGGTTAAAGCTGTGCGCTGGTCATGGTGCATCAGAACCATGCCCAGCGTACCGGAGTTTGAATGTACGCTGGGTATGGTGCTGATGTTACTACATCAGCACCATGACCAGCGCACAGCTTTAACCAGCTATGCACTGTAATAACACAGTGAATTTTCAGAACCAAGGACAGCGGCTGTCATTTTACGCTCATAGCATACAGTAGCGTAGACAGCTCCTGAGTGCAGGAGTCGCCCGGCAATTACAGTAATTTAATGTTTAGCAACAATTGCCGGCTTTTAAGAATAAAGTGCATTAACCCCTGCTGACCCAGTGTGTAATGTCAGCATGTGTCCATGGAGTGTGGCTGGAACCACACAAACATGGGGTTAACCCTGCATAAACCGGCTTATTAGCTGCATCTGCAGCCTCTGTGCTGACATGCTGCACAGAGGCTGCAGATGGAGTTAATATGCACATTAACTCTGGGAATTTCAAAATGTGGACAGCGGCTGTGTTTTTCTGAATTATCTTTCACCGCTGCTGTCAGATGCTGCTGAAAGATGATTGCTTACTGTACCGGGAAACTGGCAAATTCAAACTTCGCGGCTTTGACAGTCGTTGAGTTTCAAGCGATTTTTACAGCACACACGTGCGACTATTGCACAGCGTGCTGTATGGGTGCGAGATTTTCTCGCACCCATATAGTTACATTGGCCACTCACGCGTGGAAATCGTGTTCAATCGCAGCATGCTGCAATTGAACTCTCATTTCCCTCGCAATGCGAGAGTAATGCGATGAACTCACTGTAATGTGACCAGTATCATTTAATGATACTGGTCCGAGTGCAATGCGAGTCTCCCTTGCATTGTACTCACGCGGGGCACACGGACAGTGTGCCTTCAGCCTAACTCTTCCCTCCGCTATGTGACTGTTATTTAGTTAGCACTGCTGCAACATGTCAGTCACCTAATGAAGGGCAGAGTTAGGCTGTGTATACAGCTGGGGCCAAGGCAGTGGAAGTGCTCTGTTCTGCCCAGAGCACTTCCAGACTTTTCTAAAGTTGATATCTCTGCAACAGAGCCATGCTGTTTTGTTAAATGCGGTGACAGATTCCTTTTAAAGCATTGTAAAAGGAGTTAGGCCGGGTTCACACCACGGCACAATCTGATCCGGGAAAGTCCGGTGTAAACCGGACAGCCCCGGACTGGATTTTAGCCTTATAGTATCCTATGGGGCCGAATCGAGCCGGATGCACCATTTTTTTTGTCCGGGGGACAAAAGCTGATCCTCCCAGATGTTCCCGGATCCTCCTGGTCCGGTGCTATCCGGCGCCCCCTAACACGGAGGTCTATGGCGCCGAATCGAATCGGAGCGGCACCCGGACGCCGGGTGCTGAAGCTAAACTTCAGCACCACGGAGCTGTCCCCTGCTGACAGTTCAGGACCGTGGCTGGCGTGGCTGAATTATCAGCAGCTGCAACTGCAATTAGGCATCCGGCTGCACACCGGACCGGAGGGCATATTTGGCCCTCAGGTTCTGTGTCCAAATCCTGTCCGGGGCTGTCCGATTCACATCGGACAGCCCCGTATCGGATCTGGCCGTGGTGTGAAGCCGGCCTTACTTAACACGTTGCAATGTTGGCATAGATGTCTACTGCTGAAAGAGGTCAAATAAGATCGGAGGTGTAGTATTATATCATTATTGAATTGTCCGTCCATCTTTGCATTATGATTAAAGATATAGTGTGATAATTCAATAATTTGTTACCTCAAATAATCTTTCTAGTGATGCAACACAAAGAAGTACTGTAGATAATGTAAGCAGATCATACAGCTGCTGGTTGCATTCAGTCTGCTGGAATCCTTTGAGATCATTTTATTAAAGGGAAGAATTGTGACTTTGAGACGTCTGCTCAGCTAACTGTATAATTCGATTGGGATGGCTGAGTCAGCATTAGCACTGTTTTATAATTCACCTAAACCTGCACGTGAAGCTGTTTCCTCCAGACCTTGGTTTGGGTCTGAAAAAAAACATAGAAACATATCAATATGCTAAGAAACCAAGCTAAGAACAACAACTCCTTCAAAGGAAATCTGTCAGCAGGTTTTTGCTATGTAATCTGACATCTTGAAGAAGGGACTGAGACGCTAATTTATTTTATTTGTCACTTATTAGGCTGTGTGCTGATGTTACAATACAATTAGTGTTTTATCAGCAGGAGATTTTCACTGCCAGGACGACAAAACGCGTGAGACACGCGAGACCTGATCCAGCCCCCAGCACTATTAGCAGATTACAGTCTATATACAATGTGAACAGAGCGCTTCGGTGTGGTCAGATTAGATCTCTGAGCCCTTCTTCATGCTTCATCTAAAAATTCTGATTGTATCACAACTGTGGCACCCAGTAAAGTAAGCGATTCATCGTTGGAATCAGGGTCTCTTTTTCCTGCATTATGCTGCTCTCAGATGAGGGAGCAAAAACCTGGTGCCAAATTCCCTTTAACGTTATAAATATGTTACCTAATGTAAGCTTTATCACAATGAGAGTATTTACTTTATCCAGAACTATTTCCCTCATCAGTCCCCCATCTTGTCCTAACCCCCAGGATGTCAGCCTTTTCATGTTCTTTCATCTTCTCCAATGAAACTTCTGTAAAATGATGTATCATGTTGCTATAAGGGTTCATGTTAAAGACGAGAAGACTGAATGGGTTGAAGTATGATTACTATTTTACTTGTAATTTATTGGCAGATTAAAATAGTTCTGGGAAGTTTTATCTGCATGCAGCTGACAGGCTTGTAAGAAAATGCAGGGCATGACATTGTCTGGAGAAGTGCCAGCTAAGTCAGAATGGTTTATAGAAGGTATTTTTCTGACGTCTCAGTGTTTATACACCCGACTCTGAAACTATGCACAAATTATAAAGCCATTCAGATAAAAAATCTTGCCTTTAGTTTGTGCTCTTTTCCTTTGTTGCACTACATTTAATAATGTATTATACACTATGCTGGAGAATGGTAGTTCTTAAAGGTACTCTGTCAGGTTATTTTTAGGTTATGATACTAGTAGAACCCATAAATAGTCCCTGGGTAGACCTTTTAAATATGTAAAAATTATTACTGTAACTTCTGTAGTTTTCTTACTATAAACATCTTCACACCCTGCAGGCAGCTGCACTACTCTGGTCCATTACTTTCACTCCCGAGTAGTCCGCAGTATGTAAATGTTATTTAAATAACCACGCCTATCCGAGCTGTTATTCTGTCCCTCCCCTCTGTGCTCTGTGCTGAAGTCACTGATAATCTCAGGCTTCTGCAGGCTCCTACGGAGGGGGATCTGTTTACATGAACGTTGTTTTTCCTGCATACATGTAATGTGTTTATCTGCTGAGCAAATTAACAAATGTTCATATAAACACATAGAGATATCTCAGAGAGGCCACAGTATACATGCCTCAGCTACACAATGAAGATGTCAGCGGTGCAGCTGCTAAGTTCGCACACCTCCTCCCCCCTCCCTTTCTCCTGCACAGTGCATGGAGAGCCTCACAAACAACAGAACGCATAGCCCTCATGTGAGTGATTTCCATTGCTTTGGTTGTGAGGTTACAGAGGAGGGTAGTGCAGTGCAGTGATGTCACTTCATGGAATATTAATTGCTTGGGGAGTGTGCAACAGAGAATTAAGTAATCACTCACTTTGAATAAAAGATGGAATTAATCTCTATTTTGCAGTTTACATAGGATAGTAAAATAAATACATGAATAAAAAGCTTCAGCAGAGGAATTATAAAATGATATCAGTTACATATGTATTTTGGACCTGACAGATACCCTTTAAGTAATGTAGAGAAGATGTCATCACAATATTATTGTAGTTCATATAGGGGCCTTAATAGTGTCATTGAAAATCACTAAACTATTGGGCAAGAAAAATCTCAAAATGCAAAATGTTCACCAGCATATCAACCCCAACACATTACCTCCATATCCACAGATCCTTCTAAAACAACAGACTTTGTTCTTTCTTGGCTGATTCAGAACCCAGGCCCGGCGCCAGCACCCAGCATACCCGGGCAGATTCCAGGGCCCTGAAGAAGTGAGAGGGCCCACACGCTGTCTGTGAGGGAAGCAGTGAGGAGCCCTGATCACAGACAGCTTTCCTCTCTCCCTCTTTTCTCTTCTGCTCTACACTGGTCTAGGTGATCGGTACAAAGCAGGAGAAGAAGCTTTCCGGGAGCTACATGGAGGATGAAGGACCTTCCAGTTCCAGTCATGTGACTGATCAGGGCCCTTGAAGTTACTGCTGCTGCTCAAGTTCTGCAGCCTCCTGCAACTCCCAGTGGCTCCTCTCCTGCTCTGCACCGATGTGGTAATGTATAGATTGTATGTGTGTGTATATGTATCTGTATGTGCATGCACTGTTCATGTAGAAGTGCTGTGTGTATTTGTGTGTTTCTATGTGCATGCATTGTCCATGTAGCAGAGCTGTGTGTGTTTGTATGTGCATGTAGCAGAGCTATGTGTGTATCTGTGTATGTATGTGTAGTGTTAATGTAGAAGAGCTGTGTGTGTGTCTTTATGTGCTTGTAAGCAAAACTGTGTGTATCTGTATGTTCATGTATCAGAACTGTGTGTGTAGTGTGTATGTATTGGGCATGTTGCTGCGTGTATAGTGTGGATGTATTGAGCATGTAATAGCTGTGTGTGTAGTGTGAATGTATTAGCTGTGTGTGTGTCTGTATGTTCATATATTGGGCATATAGCAGAGCTGTGTGTGTGTATCTGTATGTTCACACAGCAGAGCTGTGTGTGTAGTGTGGATGTATTGGGCATGTAGCAGAGCTGTGTGTGTAGTGTGGATGTAGCAGAGCGGTGCGTGTCTGTATGTGCATGTATTGGGCATGCAGTAGAGCTGTGTGTGTGTAGTGTGCAAGTCACAGAACTGTGAGTCTGTTGTGCATGTGGCAGAGCTGCATGTGTCAAGTGTGCATGTAGCAGAGCTGTGTGTGTAGTTTGCAAGTCGCAGAGCTGTGTGTGAATGTAGGAAAGCCATCTAGGTCTAGCAGAACTGTGTGTGTCTAATATAGTTTGCAGAAAGACACTAACTATAGATTTATTGCCTCCGTATTCTACCCTAGTACATTAAAATTTGTGTTAATGACACCTCCCTTTTACACCCCCATTGAAGCTTTAAAGATGACCTGTCACCCACTGGTGCTATGCTAACTGAATGCAGCGTGTCTGCTGCATTCAGGGAAGGGGTCCCCCATGTCTCTAGCCCCCCTTGTAAGTTGTTAAAAAGTGTACAGATAACGAGTCCAGAGGGACTTACTCATTAATGAGTCATCGCTGTTGCTGGTGTCCTCCCTGCCTCCAGCCCTCTCTGCGCCACCTCCAGCTCTCTCTGGTTCAGCCTCCTGCATGTGTCATCGCTGCTGCTGGTGTAATCCCCGCCTCCAGCCCTCTCTGTGCGACCTTCAGCCCTCAGCGATGACACATACAGGAGACTGAAAAAGAGGGGGTTGGAAGTGGCACAGAGAGGGCTGGAGGCGGGGAAGACACCAGGGAGCAGTGAGGACTCATTACTGAGCAAGTCCCTCTGGATTCCTTATCTGTGCACTTTATAAAGTCTTTTTAACAGCTTACAGGGGGGCTAGAGACATGGGGGACCCCTTCCCTGAATGCAGCAGACACGCAGCATTCAGTGTGCTACATTCAGTTAGCATAGCACCAGGGTGGTGACAGGTTCTCTTTAATAGGAAGAAATGTTTTCATATTTACATCTGTCTAAACCTAGGGTGCGGCTTATGGTGCGGATGTGCAGCAGCGCAGACAGAGTGTTAAAGGGCCCCATGAAGACTCTTTTTCTCCCAGGGCCCACAAATATCTGGAGCCAGCCCTGGCAGAACCAGACTCCTTTCCTGCAATTAATCTGCTGATGCTTCCCAAAAACAGAGATGCCCATGTGCAGACTGCTACTTCAGGATTCTTGCTCCTCATCAGTGCAAGTTAGGGTAAGCTGGGCAAAATACTGTATCTGTAATAAAGATCTAAAGAGGTACAGTCTCTCAATGTGGAGGCAAAGAGCTGGTGTGGTGAGACATATAGGCCAGGCAGAGAAAAATGTGTGAAATCAGCTCTCCTCCAGGAATGAGTGGGCTGACTCTACTGCCAGCTATAGATAGCTAGGCTGTTAATCTTCCTATGGCACTGGGGTGTCTCTAAGAAGATAAGCAGTCCTTCCCTAGACATCCATGTAATTTCCCTCACCCACCTATATGGTACTATGCTTTGCACTGACAAGGGGCAAGAACCCCATATCAGCTGTCTGGAAACATGATCAATGTGTTCCCAAGTATAATTGGCCATGTTGTAAGGCTTGTGAAGTGGTATTGTTATTGTACCTATTGGGGGCTCCCCTTATGGTTTTATGCTTGACACAAAAACAATCCTATATCCGCTTCTTATCCATGCTGTGTGTGGGAAAAGGCTTGCTGAATGGATTGTTTAATGGCTAGGCCATCCATCCTCTCTGTTACAATCAGTGCATAGAGAAGGGGTCTGGCTTAACTGTTGAAAATAAAAGTCAGCAAGTCTCCTTCACAAACAATATAAGGGTCCTGTTACACTTGGCGACGGTCCAGTGCTCCTGACAATGTTACGACCTGGTAAGGATCGCTGGAACGTCGCTATGTGGTTGCTGGTGAGATGTCAAACAGTCAGATCTACTCAACGACGCAGCAAAGATACGGCAACCCATATAACAACCTCGAAATATGCGGACACCAGTGAACTCACTAGACCACAGATTACACTGAGCCCAAGGAACCAGCCAGACTAGGACATCCGATAAATTGCAAGGCTTTTTTTGAAGTTTAGACAGGAGAACCCACAAGGAAGGACACCTTGGGCCGAGACACCGAATTCCCTGGAGCGAGCACCAGCGAGCGAACCCCTTAATAGGGATTGACCGCCACAGCCACGGAGGATCAAGTGCATCAGCTCTAAGACCAGAGGGTCACACCCAAGAGGAACAGAGATCCGAGGGGAGAGGTCCAGGGATCTGGATAAGGAGAATCAGTGGAGGGACTGGGACAGCCAGAGGAATCCAGTGGGAGCACGGGACTGTGTCACAGGGTATTGGTCCAGGTGGTCCGGAAGGTACTGTCAGAGTCCATAGCTAGATGGTAGGTAGGCAGGACACCGGCACTAGGAGAAAACATTAGATATTAATATGGAGCAAGACAAGGCTAAACAAGCAGACGCTGAGCACGGCAACTTATGGTACCTTTACACGCCGCTACAGAAGGTTGGAAACAACCGGGTGTCGGAGACAAATGTATCTTGCACCGTCAAAACAACCCGAGGTAGCGGCGTGTAAACTCGGTTGTTGCCACCCGTCACTTTCGGCACCTGTTTCAGAGCAGTGCTCTAAAACAGGTTGGTTTCAACCCGATGGTAGCAGCGTCTAAATGAGGTACACGAAGGTTTTTTCGTCACCTAGTTAACTCACTGGGGCGTGACACAGCCTCCGGGAAACCGCCCCTCTTCAGCGATCATTGGTGGAAGCTCCTGCGTTACGATTGGTTGTCACTGCATAGGGCGGCATATTTAAGGAGCTGACCAGTCACACTACACAATTGCAATAGCATCATGTATTAGCCATCCTTCCTGCGCTGGCTGGCCAATCATGATGCTATTGCATTGTCCAATCATTGTACGAGCGTCTCGTAATCCACAACTCTGGCACGCCTATGTGTTGTCCCTGCTGCCCCAGGTCTTCCCATATTACCTTCTGTAGCGGCGTGTAAATGAGGGACGGTGCTCTACAGAAGGTAACCTGCGGCACCCGTCGGTGCATCCAGAGGTAGATTAAACCTTCTGTAGAGCACTTTGCGTGTAAAGGCGGTATAAGGTACCATTTGCAACCGTTGGAACGTGCTCGTGCACGTGAGACACCCGGTTGTTTCTAACCTTCTGTAGCGGCGTGTAAAGTTACCATATGAACTAATGCACAAAGTTGTCCAAGCACCTCCGAAAGGAATTGAGGGGCTTAAGTACACACAAACCTCTCAGCAATTGGCTGAATGGTGATTACTGGAAAAGGGTCTGCTGGCCCTTTAAATTATTTGACAGCAGTGTGCTTGTGCCCTGAGCGCACTCACCCCAACCAGGAAGTGAGGAGGCAGAGGAGACGAGTTGAGAAGGAGCCGCAGCCTAGAGGGACATCGCGGGATCGCGGACTAGGTAAGTAAGTGTGCAGGGCACAGGGGAATGTCTGCAGCCAGATGGGACCTGGTCTCCCTGTACCCTGGAGATGGGTCCCGGGTCGCTGCAGACACAACATGTCTGTTATGTTTATGGACCCATTGTTCGAAATGGATGATAATGATGGACAAATCGGATCACATTCACACGTGTCTCTGTTTTTATTTACGACCAATGTGTAGAACACATACAACAAACATGGACACCTACATGAGGCTGAGTACGGTATATTCTTGGCCTTGCAGCTAACTACATTTTGTTTCTGTGTAATGTCAGTGTGGCCCGCTGCTCTTCATCAGCCCAGTGTCTCAGCAGCATTTCTCGCACAAACATCTGAGTTATGCAGCCACATGCGTCCTTGTGGGCGCTATACTGGTCTCACCAGATTGTCTTCTTTCAGAATTGAGCCCGGCAGGGTTTTCACTATTATCTTTCCCCCAGAAATAAATCAGCTTGTAGCCTGAACCATCAGCAAGAATCAGAATTCTTACATGAATGATGTTACAAAAAGAGGACTTGCATTATTATACAATATAATAGTGGCCTGATGTTTCTTTACAGTGGATGACATTATTAAAAGTCCTGTGTATTACATTATGTCACACAGATGCCCATTGAGCTCCAAACTATGAGTCTCCATTGTGAGAACACTACTACTCCCAGCATGCCTTGACATCCTGAGACTATAATGGCACACTAGGGAATGTAGTTTTTTTTAACAATAAGAGAACTGTATGGTGTAGGGCCTTTCTTTTTTACAGTGAATAACTGGCATTCCCCCCTTGCCTTTATGTATCCTGTGACAGTGTGGAGCCTAAGTGCCTGATAGAAAAATAGTGTATTGGGTTAATGACTGAGATCCCAGGAGCTGGCAATCCATTGTCTGTAGTTCTGTGATTCTACCTTGGGAAATCAATAGAAATAAGAGCAGTTCGATTACTCTGATAAGTAGGCAGAACATCTGCTCTAACATGTACCAACATCTGTTACATCAATTACTAATGGACAATTAGTGTTTCTTTACACCATATTAATTATTAATTAGATCCATGAATGTCTTATATTATATATCACTATGCTTCATTTTGATGATCAGTTGAATTATTTTTGTGGTTAATAATATCAATGATAAACAGTTTTTGGTTTATGACATGTATGGAATTTATTCCAGGTTTAATGCTTTATTCATGTGAAGTACCGTACTTCATTCACGTAACATTAGTGCAATGATGACAGAATGAGCACCTTTGTAGGATGGACACAGTAAGCTATAGACAATGGAAGAGTTTAGGATGCATGCTCGCAAAATATGGTGATGATGGTAGTTATCTGTTTCTGGAGAGCAACTCTGTTAACTCTAATGTTCTGAGCTCTTAGATATGGTTCTTCCTTTGTGTTCTTAATTTATGGATTAATCTAAAATGGCCGATTATCTTGAAAATCATTCCCAGAAACACTTTTTTCCCAGTAATAGTATTCAGCACCATACTAGATAGTAGTCGTCTATTAAAGGCTATGTGTACAATGTATAACTGGTGCTTGAGAAGTGCAGTCAGCTGGTCTACACAGGATATGAAATGACCAATGATTGGCAATCATGTAGGGTGCGTTAGCACCAATTTGCGACGCTAAATGTCCACCAATTGACTACATGTTTGCCATCATTTAGACAGGCCGCTTACACCTCCCATGTCTGCAGAACTCGGGCTGTGGAGATGGTAAGCAATAGATCCGACTCAGACTCCTCAATTTCCCTGTCATGTCTGACTGTACAGGGACATGGTCTGATCATACCACATCTCCTGTGCTGAGATAATCTTATATCTGTGTTCCTGCTATGTACTGTGTAATGGATGTGTCAGACCATACAGGGACATGGTCTGATCATACGACATCTCCTGTGCTGAGATAATCTTATATATGTG
Organism: Allobates femoralis; assembly: GCA_033576535.1. Classification (NCBI taxonomy): domain Eukaryota; kingdom Metazoa; phylum Chordata; class Amphibia; order Anura; family Aromobatidae; genus Allobates; species Allobates femoralis. The sequence continues at coordinate 597,048,133 of JARQOC010000002.1, forward strand.
TCCCTGCTATGTACTGTGTAATGGATGTGTCTGACCATACAGGACATGGTCTGATCATACCACATCTCCTGTGGTGAGATAATCTTATATATGTGTCCACGCTGTGTACTGTGTAATGGATGTGTCTGATAAAACAAGGTCATGGTCTGATCATATCACATCTCCTGGGCCGGGAGGATGCAAAAGAGTATACATTACAGTAAGGGACAGAGTATACAGACTTTACAGCATGGGATCACAGATTATTCTTTCTGTGAGGTGAAACAATGATAAAAGTCAGGGAAATGTTGTACCTCACGAAGAATCATCTATGATCTCGTGCTGTAATGTCTGTATACTTTTTTGCATCCTCCTTGGCCCAGGAGATGTGATATGAATAAGACCATGTCCCTGTATGGTCTGACACATCCATTACACAGTACATAGCAGGGGCACATATATAAGAGTATCTCGGCACAGGAGATGTGGTATGATCAGGCCATGTCCCTGTACGGTCAGACACAACCATTACACAGTGCATAACAGGGACACATATAAAAGAACATCTCAGCACAGGAGATGTGGTATTGTCACACCATGTCCCTGTATTGTCAGACACATCCATTACACAATACATAGCAGGGACACATGTATAAGAATATCTCAGCAGAGGAGATATGGTACGATTAGACCATGTCCCTGTACAGTCAATGTTGATTGCTCTCCGTGTGAGAAACAAGATAAAAATAGTGTGGTTGTGATACCTTTTAATGGCTAACAAAATAAAATAAGTGATGTTATAAAGCGTCTCGAAAGGTCACCTTATAACATCACTTATTTTATTTTTGTTAGCCATTAAAAGGTATCACAAGGTGATTTTTATCTTGTTTCTCACACTGAGAGCAGTCAACATTTTCTCAACTGGCTAACACGGTACCAAAACTTTTCCTGTACAGTCAGACACATCCATTACACAGTACATAGCAGGGACACATATATAGTATTATCTCAGCACAGGAGATGTGGTATGATCAGACCATGTCCCTGTATGGCCAGACACAGCCATTAGGGTACCTTTACACGCCGCCACCATCGCGAGAAATATTAACGGCGATATGTCGCCCTGCGACAATCGCCGTCAAAATCTCTCCCAATTGTGGCGTGTAATTGGGGAATTTGGCACCGCGGTAGCGGCGTGTAAAGGTGCCCTTACACAGTACATAGCAGGGACACATATATAGTATTATCTCAGCACAGGAGATGTGGTATGATCAGACCATGTCCCTGTACAGTAACGAATGCAGAGCCCGCAGCACCCACGGAAAGGGAGGAAAGTTCAAACCTCCAGTGTGGTGCCCGTCCTATACCAGGGAGTCATCCTAGTAGACACATTTATAACATAGAAGGGGACAGCACCACATACCAGACGGGATTCTTTGTCAATTCTTTTATTCCAGCACCCCAGTGCAAGCGACGTTTCGGACTGTGTCCTTTATCAAGCAACAACATACACCAAAACCGTCTATTTTATATAGTGTAACACTCCTCCCCCTCATTAACTTCCACCAATCACATGAAGTACAAAACAATTATCATTTTACATTATCAAAGGTTAAAATCACCATGTCCATAACACTTTTATCCTTGTTACATACCGATGCCCACTGTATTTATGATCTATAAAGTGTCAGTCCAAGCAATGTCCACAACACAGCATCGCGTTCTTAGTTCCTGTATACACTTCCTTGTTCCGCCATCCACCAATCCGGGTTAGCGTCGGGTCTATTGCCACAGTGACTCTCTCGTGATGTAATCCTCATCATCACTCACTTCCTCATACAGCCAATCCGAGCCAGGTTGTATTGTGTAAGCGCCATGGCTCCCGTGCTGATTGGCCACAGTGTCGCACCCTACTGCGCATGCCCCGGCGTCTCCGTTCTCATTGTCCATCATGTGCCTTTATTTCCGGCTGTGCAGCCATTTACCCGTTCCTATCCTCCTTCCGTGCAACATCCTTGTTTCCCCCGGGAACATTAAATCGATCACATCAGTTCCCCTCGCTTTCTGCCACCATTATATATAATAGAGTGGTATTTATCATATCATTATATTATTTATTTTTCTTATTTATTTTTCTTTATTTTTCCAAATAGGAGAAATAAGGGCCAGAACCTTGTTCCACACTACTTTCCCCATATCCTTAAAGATTTTGCAGATGTCCAGGAAAACCAATGATTCTATATATATAGTGTATAGATAAAGTGCACAGTGCATAAAGGGAGGGGAATCGATCAATATTACCGTATATACTCGTGTATAAGCCGACCCGTGTATAAGCCGACCCCCCTACTTTTGCCCCCAAAACCTGGGAAAATCTATTGACTCGTGTATAAGCCGAGGGTGGACCCCAGCACAGGTATACAGGCCCCCCAGTGGTAGTATACAGCAGCCTCCCCAGTGGCATATACAGGCCCCAGTAGTATATACAGCAGCCCCAGTGGTATACAGCAGCCTTCCCAGTGGTATATGCAGACCCTACCAGTATATACAGCAGCCCCAGTGGTATACAGGCCCCAGCAGTATATACAGCAGCCCTAGGGGTGTACAGCAGCCTCCGGGGGCATACAGCAGCCCCAGCAGTACACAGCAGCCCCAGCGGTACACAGCCGCCCCCAGGGGTACACAGCAGCCCCCAGGGGTACACAGCAGCCCCCAGGGGTACACAGCCATCCCCAGGGGTATATAGCAGCCCCCAGGGGTACACAGCCATCCCCAGGGGTATATAGCCGCCCCCAGGGGTATATAGCCGCCCCCAGGGGTATATAGCAGCCCCCAGGGGTATATAGCAGCCCCCAGGGGTATATAGCCGCCCCCAGGGGTATATAGCCGCCCCCAGGGGTATATAGCCGTCCCCAGGGGTATATAGCCGTCCCCAGGGGTATATAGCCGTCCCCAGGGGTATATAGCCGCCCCCAGGGGTATATAGCAACCCCTAGGGGTACACAGCCGTCCCCAGGGGTATATAGCAGCCCCCAGGGGTATATAGCAGCCCCCAGGGGTACACAGCCGTCCCCAGGGGTATACAGCTGCCCCCAGGGGTACACAGCTGCCCCCAGGGGTATATAGCAGCCCCCAGGGGTACACAGCCATCCCCAGGGGTATATAGCCGCCCCAGGGGTATATAGCAGCCCCCAGGGGTACACAGCCGCCCCCAGGGGTATATAGCAGCCCCCAGGGGTATATAGCCGCCCCCAGGGGTATATAGCCGCCCCCAGGGGTATATAGCCGCCCCCAGGGGTATATAGCCGTCCCCAGGGGTATATAGCCGCCCCCAGGGGTATATAGCAACCCCAGGGGTACACAGCCGTCCCCAGGGGTATATAGCAGCCCCCAGGGGTATATAGCAGCCCCCAGGGGTACACAGCCGTCCCCAGGGGTATACAGCTGCCCCCAGGGGTACACAGCTGCCCCCAGGGGTATATAGCAGCCCCCAGGGGTACACAGCCGTCCCCAGGGGTATACAGCTGCCCCCAGGGGTACACAGCTGCCCCCAGGGGTGTACAGCTGCCCCCAGGGGTATACAGCTGCCCCCAGGGGTACACAGCTGCCCCCAGGGGTATATAGCAGCCCCCAGGGGTACACAGCCGCCCCCAGGGGTACACAGCCACCCCCAGGGGTACACAGCCGCCCCCAGGGGTATATAGCCGCCCCCAGGGGTACACTGCTGCCCCCAAATGCTGGCACTCGCCCCCCTGCTGCTTAACTTACCATCCGGTATTCTGATCAGCGCTGCTCCTCGTCATACCTGCGACGGCCGGGGATCCCGGAAGCCGCGAGGACGGGAGCAGCGCTGATCAGAATACCGGATGGTAAGATAAGCAGCGGGGGGGCCCTTACAGCAGCGGGGGGGCCCTTACAGCAGCGGGGGGGCCCTGACACAGAGGGGGGGGCGAGTGGCAGCGTTTGGGGGCCATATGCACTGCTTCCCCCTGCCGCTGATTGACAGGGGGATGCAGTGCATATTTAATGAGCGGCCCCACGTGACGGGGCCGCTCATACAGCAGCCTCCCCCCGCCTCCTGCAGCCTCCACAGCCCCCACCACATCACATACCGTATATGACCCGTGTATAAGCCGAGGGGTAGACTTTTCAGCCCAATTTTTGGGCTGAAAAACTCGGCTTATACACGAGTATATACGGTAATAGTGGAATACCAAACCCGAAACCGGGCATATTTCACAATATATACTGCAAATTATGATGGAAAAAAGTCCCTGTACTGTCAGACACATCCATTACACAGTACATAGCAGGGACACATACTGTATATAAGATTATCTCAGCACAGATGATGTGGTATGATCAGATCATGCGCCTGTATGGTCAGACACATCCATTACACAGTACATAGCAGGAGCACATCTATAAGATTATCTCAGCACAGGAGATGTGGTATGATCACACCATGCCCCTGTACAGTCAGACAAGACCATTACACAGATTATCACAACACAGGAACATTTTTTTTAAACATCCAATTAATGAACTTGTTATTAGTGCAAGACAAATTGATTAAAATGTACTTTGTTTGTGGTCGAACCCCTTTAATCATAACTACAATTCCCTAATAGGCCACCATAGTCCAAAAAAAAGCAAACATTCATTTTGAAACATATTTGACTCGTTTTTGGTAGATTTGTGAGACTAATAAACCCCAATATATTGTACTGGTACCAAATATGTTTCTGTATTATTGCTTTAAACTTGGTTTAGTTTCCAATATTCATTGCACCGATTCATACACGGACACCTGTGATCCCTTCATAGACTTATTTGTTATCTACTGGAAACCTACTTGAGTTTACATCAGGGCTGTGGAGTCGGTAAGCCAAACCATCGACTCCAACTCCGATTCCTGAATTTCTCTGGCTCCGACTCCAACTCTGACTCCTTCGACTCCGACTCCTTCATACATGGCTCATTTTTCAGTGATAAATTTATTGTAGGTCAGTGGTAACATCAGGCTTTAATCATTATAATGACACAATAATCAAGATATTTAGATAGAACATAATAATGATTCATAATAATCAGCACATTCTGCATTGAACTTACTGTACCCAATTTATTTATTATATATATTTTAGGAGTCGGAGTTGGACCATTTTCTACTAACACCGACTCCACCAAAATGGGCAACGACTCCACGACTCCAACTCCAACTCCACAGCCCTGGTTTACATAAACATCCATATAGATTTAACAATGCATAATTTTTTTTTAATAATATTTATTTTATTTGTATGCGCCAACATAGTTCTTAGCACCTAACAATTTAGAGGGGATATGTACAAACTCACAGACATTACAGAGTAACACATAATTCTGCAATATAACGAATAGAAGTGGGGACCCCGATCACAAGAGCTGACACCATGAACGGAAATAAGGGGACACAAAGAGGGTAAAAAGATTTAGGCTATTATAGCTAAAAATTGATGGACTGGAATTTTTAAAGTGCTTTTCTGGCAAGCAAATAAATGAATAAAGCAAAACTGGGGTCATTAATATGTCACGACGGCCTCCATGGAGTTGCTGCAAGCGATATTGTGGGTGGTATTACAAACAACCTCTGACTGTGTAGATAACAGGGAACAACAACTCTAAAATAAAAATATCAGTCATATTAATCTAGTATTTTCTTCAAAATATGGTAATAGTTTTTTTTTCTTAAAGAAAAGAGACATAATTTAAATGAATATATTTTCCCATTTTCAACAAGTCACCTGCCTGTGGTCATTACAAGCTACACAATGGTCCGTACTTTATATTAGGCCTCATTGAGACTTCAGTGTTTCACGTACATGTTCTGTCTGTAATTTCCATAAATACAAACTATACCCATAATAATCTATAGTGTTCACATGTGCTGGTTTTTTATGGACTTTGTGTCTGCCAGAAATTGGCAGACATGTTTGTCTTTTATTAGTCACTGATGAAACAAGACTAAGGCTGGTTTCACACTGCGTATTTTTTACTGTCCGTGGGATCCTACTTTTTGTAGGATCCCACATACAGGAATGAACACCACAGGGGGTGACCTATTTCTGTGTCCGGGTCCGTGATTATCATGAATCCGGACACAGAATGAGCTGTGCGGGGTAATTTCACTTCCGCAATGTTTATATACATTGCGGAAGTGACATTTAAGTGAAAGCAGGGGTTAAAAAAAAAAAAAAAAAAAAAAATCGATTCTCACCTGTCCTGCGATCCCCCGGTGTGCGGCATCTAGCTCCGGATGCTGAAAGGACCTGGCTGGGCGGGGCTACCCGCTCAGCGTCATCGGTCACATGAATGGTTACCGCGGTAACTGGTCATGTGATTGTGACGTCATGCCAGGTCCTGTACATCCGGAGATGCCGACGGCGGTGGATCACAGGACAGGTGAGAATTGATTATTTTTATTATTTCCTGTCTGGTTGTTGTTTGTAGCAGAATCTCAGGTGTAGCATTTTGGTGACCACTCCTCTCCTTTGTAAAGAGTCACATGTCTGGTCAGCTGACTCCAGTGATAGAATCTCTTTTTATGCTGACCACTGTGGAAGGAGCATCTCTGAAATCGTTACTATTGCTGCTCTGGGGTTTCACTCTACTTGCGGAGTTCTGGATGTTATCCTTTGTGTGTCTATTTTCCCCTGTCTGCCTTCCTTTCCCTTTGTTGTCTTATAGTACAGGTTAAACAAGCATATCCACTGGCCGGCACAGTACCCATGGTAAGTTTAGAGCGAGTGAGAGACTAGTCATGTGATGGCAATGGGGTGTGGGGGGGAGGACTGTTATAGGGATATATTAGGGAGCACAGGGTCCAGCCTCAGGTTAGTGGCAGGAGTGACCTCTCTCCTTTCTAACTATATCCAGGGCCTTCCTTCTGTACTATCCCCGTGTTCTTCCTTATGTTGCACTGTTCACTGGACATCTATACACAGCACTGTGACAAGCAAGTGCCCACAATCAGGAAATGCTGCGTTCTAGATGCGTCGTGTTCTCTCTTGCAGAGATGTGTGTGTTCTCTGTGGGAGAACGCTGCGTCCGTGCCTAGGATCCGGATCCTGGGTGCAGCGTATTTTAGCTGTATTCTCACGCTGAAAACACTCGCGTCCCCACAAGATAAGTGACATGCTTGGGAAGCCGTACCGCATGTCTGTTTACGGAGTATCTAGAAGAAGCATAGTGGGCAGAGAATCTATAAATCCCATCCACTGTGCCTGTACTGTACAGTGCAACGTTTTATATCCTGCATGCAAAACGCTGCTAATCCTGATTGAAGCGTCTCACCTCATACTACTACTACTACAATACTAGTTTATATGTACATATAAAAATCAGTGATGTCTGAATGAGGCCTTAGGGAACTGTTACACGTCACAACATTGCATGCAATTTCACTGGCAATTTGCTGGTTACAGTGAAATCATGGACACATTGTTCTATTTTGTTGCCGTACAAATGTAACAATGTGGCCATGATTTCATTGCATGCAATGTTGCGATGTGTAACGGTACCCTTAGGGTATTTTGTGCAGTATTTCCCGCAGCAAATGTCTTTTTTTTCCTAGTCTTTTTACGGCCTGTTTGTTCTCTTTCTGTGTCAAAATAACTAGCCTAAAAATCATTTGAGAAGCCATGTTGAAGATAAAATGATGATACAACTGAAAGACGGTAAATTTGTCAGTGTACCAATAAATCTTGTTTTTTCTTCCTAAAACAACATGGCTGGTGCCCTATCGGACTGAGGATCTCCATACTTTGCTCTCTTCTAGCAGGATGTTTTTGTTTGACTAGGGCTATTTTCCTGTAATATATTATGCATTGGTTTTCTTCCCAGTAGAAGACAGACCATGAAAACAAAGCCCAGACTACAGTATAAACTTTAATCATGTCATATCACACAGTTCATCCTATAAACCAATATTAGGCTAGGTAGACGCTGCCCAACTATGACCTCTTTAGCGTGGAAAAGGACAGAAGTGTAGTGCTACCATTTGGTAAAAGTCAATATGAACCCTTTAAAAGCATTGCCACATGACATAGGATCCTAAAAAGCCACATCAACATCTCATTTTGCAGGCACATGTTTCGGGATGTTTGCCCCTTATCAGGGCAAAGCAGAAGAGTTGAATTGGCTGAGTGAGAAGCTTCTGCCATGATGTCGAATGGGTAAAGATTCTCCTTGTGCAGGGTGCCTAAACAACATAGGGAGATTTACTGTATAAGCCATGTAATGCACCTTTAAATATGCAAATGGACATTTTAGAGAGGATTAGGTGGCAATAGAGTTCATATCCTTTTTACCAAGGATAATAATGCAGAGCCACCCAAAGACACGCACCTAGGGAATCCATTGAGCCACGCCCCTTTGGTAAAGTCCATAAAAATGAGCAGTATGCAAAAAGGCTCATATGTCTGGAACGTATGGCAATAAAAACAGCAACAAATCAATACTTGGGAGCTGCAGGAATAAAGCAAAGGCACTTTTGACTTGATGACAGGTCCTCTTTATACTTTTATTTGCAATTATTAACATTAACTTTGTATTAATATTAATTAATTAAATAACATTGAATGCACTTATGTTTTAACTGTCCTGAAACGCTCAGATGTTCTGCTTCCAGTATCGCACATCTCAGCTTTAGAAGTTAATGGTACAGTTATTTCCTCTCCATCCAGGACCATGCTGGTTAATGTAGCCGGAGTTGCAGCCGCTTAGAACAGCCAAGCTAAGAAAAGTTAAACACATTTGATTTGTTAATGTTTCTGGTAAAAAAAAAAAAAAAAATCCCAGAGTGCATGACTTAGCAATGGAAGAATGAGAGTTATATTCAGTGCACTGAGGTCATTGTTTTTCAGTATCTTCAGACGCAAATGGAAATTCAAGTATCCTGCTGAAGACGGGGGTTGACAAAACTGTCAGTTCCTCGAGACTTTGGACACAGTTTTTCCCTTTTAAAGTGAAGCATAAAGTGAAGTTCCAGTAACTCTTTTTTTCTAAATAAATATTATTCTAATACATTAGTAACAAGTGTGATTTACCTACAAACTTGTGAGAAACTCCATTAGAAGCTTTGCACAGCTAACAATGTGACAGTGGGCATTGTAGATGAGCTAATAGACCCTGAATGTTACTGTCATTATGTCATAGTTGGGCTTCTGAATGAATTCCAAAGTATGTTAGCAGGTAGCCCAAAAAATAGCCATTTGTTAAGCCTTGTAATAGACTGATAGACTGCACCAGTGGACAGTAGCCTAGGCATCGAGCAGCATATAGTAAAATTAAAAATCACTCTATTATTGAGAAAAGAGGGGAATATTTTTTTTAATTAATTTTCTTGAAAACTGTTGCACAAGAATTTTACATGTATTCCATAAGACTTCTTCAAAAGCAGGAAATAAAAGTGCAATATACATTGTTTTCAAAGAGTGCTCCTATACACGTACAGTTGGGAAAAAAAGTATTTGGTACACTTACAATTTTGCAATTTTCCCACTACTAACGAATTGAGAGGTCTGTAATTTTTTTGTAGGACAATTCAACTGGAGAGACAGAATCTCAAAAATAAATCCAGAAAATCACATTGTATTATTTTAAACATAATTAATTTGCTTTTTATTGCATTAAATAAATATTTGATACAATAGAAAAACTATTTAATATTTGGTACAGAAACCTTTGTTTACAATTACAGAGGTCAGACGTTTCCTATAGTTTTTGATCATATTTGCACACACTGCAGCAGGGATTTTAGCCCACTCCTCCATACAGATCTCTAGATCTTTCAGTTTTCAAAGCTCTTGCTGGGCAACATTGATTATAGCTGCCTCCAAAGATTTTCTATTGGGTTCAAGTCAGAAGACCGGCTAGTCCACTCCTGGACCTTGAAATGCTTCCTATGGTACCTTTACACGCCGCCACCGAAAGGTAGAAACCGCCAGGCATTGGACACAATTGTGCCTTTTGCCTTGAAAAGACCGCGAAGTGGCGGCGTGTAATTCAGGAAGTTCCTTCCTGTGTCTTTGGATACCTGTGTTTGAGCTGTGCTCAAAAACAAGCAGGCATAATCCCTATGCTGGCGGCGTGTAATCTGGGCAAAGGCAAGGTATTTGCGTGCCCTAGTGAATTCCCTGGGGCGTGCCACAGCGTCATGTATACCACGCCCCATCAGCTATCATTGGTCGGGGCTACTGTGTAACCATTGGCTATCCCTGCACAGGGCGCCATATTCAGCGAGCTGACCAGTCACACTCCACATTTGCAATGGCGTCATGTATTAGCCAGCCTTCCTGCGCTGGCTGGCCAATCATGAAGCTATTGCATTGTCCAATCACCGTACGAGCGTCGCGTAATACATAACTCTGGCACGCCTATGTACTTACGCCGCACAATATGTACGCCCATGTTCCCTTGTGGTGGCGGCGTGTAAATCAGAGAAGGTGCTCCACAGAAGGTAACCCGCGGCACCCGTCGGCACTTCCGGGGAACGAAAATACCTTCTGTGGAGCACCTTGTGGCGGCGTGTATATGCGGCATCAGGCACCGTTAGCAACCGTTGAAACCGCGCACGTGCGGTGTCTGCCTGTTGCTGCCCTCTGTGGCGGCATGTAAAGGTACCTTTACGGAGCCACTCCTTAGTTGCCCTGCCTGTGTGTTTCAGATTTGCTGAAAGACCCAGCCATGACCCATCTTCACCGCTCTTACTGAATGAAGTTGGTTGTTGGCCAAAATCTCATGATACATGACCCCATCCATCCTCCCTTCAATACCGTGCCCGCTTTGCAGAAAAGCACCCATAAAGTATGAGGTTTCCACCCCTATGCTTTGTGGTTTGGACATTGCTGTTGGGGTTGAACTCATCCTTCTTCTTCCTACAAACACGCCAAGTGGAGTTTTCAAAAAGTTGGACTCATCTGACCACCTGACCTTCCATGCTTCCTCTGGATCATCCAGATGATCTTTGGTGAATGTCAAACGGTTCTGGACATATGCTGGCGTGAGCATGGGAACCTTGCTTATCCTGCAGGATTTTAAAGGGATCCTGTCACCCCCAAAATACCTCAAAAGTTATTAAAAGCTGTCCCTAGAGCATAGTCACACTTACCCTACACTCCTTTTAGCTCCTAAATGCAGCAAGTGAAATTGAAGATAAATGTTATTACAGTACCTCATTAGTGATGATAATTAGTGACTATGGTATTCATAGTCACCCTGGCAGGCTCTCCCTCTTCATGATATCACGCCTCAATAGGCGTGATCTTCAAATCAGATTCAAATGCGCGCCTCCCCGCTCTGTCCTGTGTCGGCCAGCCTGTAGTGGGGCTGGGTGACGCGAATCGCTTCATTTTCGGCGCCGGGTGACGGTATGAACACTCGCGCCGCTCTGTTAGCTTCAAAACGCGCACTGCGAATGCGCATGCGCAGTGCGGGTCTTGAAGCTAACAGCGGCGCGGGTGTACATACGTCACCCGGCGCCGGAAATGACGCGATTCGCGTCATACAGCCGCACAATGCAGCGGTCCGGCTGCCATAGGAGAGAGGGGAGGCGCGCATTTTAATGTGATTTGAAGATCACGCCTATTGAGGCGTGATATCATGAAGAGGGACAGCCTGCCAGGGTGACTATGAATACCATAGTCACTTATTATCATCCCTAATGAGGTAGTGTAATAACATTTATCTTCATTTTCACTTGCTGCATTTAGGAGCTAAAAGGTTGTGTAGGGCAAGTGTTACTATGCTCTAGGGACAGCTTTTAATAGCTTAGGAGGTATTTTGGGGGTGACAGGATCCCTTTAATCCATGACGGCATAGTGTGTTACTAATAGTAATCTTTGAGACTGTGGACACAGCTCTCTTCAGGTCATTGACCAGGTTCTCCCATGTAGTTCTGGGCTGATTCCTGTCCTTTCTTAGAATCATCCTTAGCCCATGAGGCAAGATCCTGCTTGAAGCCCCAGACCGAGAAAGATTGACCAATAGAACGTTATGCAGCACCCTATCACTCGGACTAAAGCAGCGCACATCCCTACAACTGAGTCAACATGGAGTACGGTAATAGATTTCAATGTAAGATAGTGCTCCACACAACTGGTATGTTCCAAAAACCAAAAACGAAGTTCTTTATTCCACTATCTCACACTGCAACGTTTCGGTCCACTGTTTTGGACCTTTGGCAAGCTTGACAAAAGCCCAAAATGGTGGACCGAAGCGTTGCACTTTTAGATGGTGTCATAAAGAACTTCATTTTCGGAACATACTGGTTGTGTGGAGCGCTCTCATACATTGAAATCGAGGAAGATTGACTGTCCTCATGTGTTCCTTCCATTTTCTAATAATTGCGCCAACAGTTGTTACCTTTTCACCAACCTGCTTGCATGTTGTCCTGTAACCCATCCCAGCCTTATGCAGGTACAATGTTGTCCCTGGTGTCTTTTTTTTTTTTTTTGAAAAATCATTTTTATTCACCATTTGCAATATAACAGAAAGAAAAATAGCACACAATTGTATGCCAAGACATTGTACATAGTACTAGAACACTGACACTGACATCAATTAACATCATATCATTGGGTTGTAAATAAAAAAACACACACAGAAGCAAAACAAAAACAAAACATAATACAATAGTACCGTATGCCATATATAAAATTCCTCGCAGCTGCCGCACCTAACCTCTCCCACAGCATCCTGATCGTCCCTCTCAGTCCATCATATTCCTCTCTCTCCCCATCCCAAATGAAGCGGGAGTTCAATTATTTCACAGTAGAAACACTAAAAATACCTATGTAGTGTGATACAGTCCTTCCCCTAATATCCCCACTGTCGTCGGGCACGTCCCAGCAAGGGTCACAGTCAGCCCCAGGCGCCCTAGTGAGTGGCTCAAAGATTGTAGCAGGTACCAGGGAGTACCATGAAAAGGTGTCATTACATTGACAATGTCATCATCAGTCAATTGTAGCTCTATAAAACGTCTCCATTTTTTCATGAAAGAGACAATCAGAACATCCTTGTCCCTCAGAGCTCCGCGTCTGTCTAGATCCATTGCCAACCGTAACCCCGCTATGACGTCTGTTTCAGTGGGTAAGTCCGCTCGTAACCAAAATGTTAGGAGAAGACGTTTAGCCAGTAGTATAAGGACATGTAAGAAACGAGTGCTAGCAACCCCTCCCTTGGATAGATTCACATTCTGAAAAATCCAGACCCCCGGGTCTAGCTCAAACGTATGGTCACAAAATCTCCTCACCAGGTCAGATATCATACCCCAGAAGGATTGTACTCGTACAGCTCCATAATCCATGTACCATATCCGTTCTTTCAAGATTGCATTTCGGACAGTGTAACAATCTCTCGGGTTAGATGCCGATGGTGGTATATTGAAGCCATATACTGTGCCATGAATAACTCGAAAATGTGAGTCCCTCCATCTCTCATCCAAAATATAGCGCCTTATCTTACCCCAACCGTCTAATATACCATCGGGTACCGACTCTTTGTCTATATACGCACACCATTTCGAGAAAAGTTTCTGGGTGCCACCAGGAAGTAGGTATGTCCTGAGTTCCCCATATATGCTAGATATCCCTAATTGAGAAACGTCAAGGGCCACCAGTCTATCACACGCATTTGTAAGAGTTTCTTTTGATGCATCCAAGAGATTATCTATGACATGATGCTTCAGCTGCAAGTATTGGAGGCACTGGGTTTCCCCGAGACCATACTTGTTCATGATTTCCTGTCCCAACATCCAACGACGTTCAGACATCGCCATGAGGTCTCCCATGTTTTTAATACCCTTTCTGGCCCATTCTTTAAATAATATATTGGTTCGACCCATCGGAAACTCCGGGTATGCCCAGGGGTTCAGGTGTTTCGACACTTTCCAGGGGAGACTACATTTTTTCCTCACTGCTTTCCATGCCCCTATCGTATCTTTAAAGATTATAGACGATCGGACCTGCATCGGTAGCAACGCCCATCCCGTATGTAGGAGAGAGCAGCGATCCCAGGGCTCGCAGAACGCTGCCTCCAACACGCCATCAGAAAATTTATTGGTTCCCTTAACCCATTCTATCGCATGCCTCATCATACACGCCAAATTGTATCCTCTAATGTCGGGTAAGTTAACGCCCCCTTTGTCCTTCGGGAGCATCAGGGTCCCCAGCCTTAGCCTCGGTCTCCTGCCTCTCCATATAAAGTCCGCAAACGCCCTGTTTAATCTATTAATGTCAGTGTGTTTCAGGAGTAAGGGTAGCGTCTGTAGTGGATATAAAAGCCGTGCGAAGCTGACCATCTTGATAAGGTGGCAGCGGCCCAGTAGTGACAGAGGTAATCCCACCCAACGTTTTAGCTCTTTTTCTATTCTGTCAAAGAGGGGAGTATAGTTTAACGAGTATACTTGGTTCGATGTCCGTCCCAACAGCAGACCCAAATATTTAATATGGGTTGTTGCCCTCGGGATGCCCAACGTTAGCAGAGACTCTCCAGACGCGTTCCCTGGCTTAAGGTATAGGATCTCACATTTTTTCCGATTAAGCCGGAATCCCGCGAATTCTCCAAATCTCTCTATATCTCCCAGCAGAGGGGGTAAATCCCGCTCAGGGTCTCCCATAAACAACACAATGTCATCAGCAAACAATGCTGACTTTGTTTCCACTCGTCCAATGTTCACCCCCTCAAAGGAACTGTGCCTGTTAATATACCTGGCCAATGGTTCCAAGGCTAAATTAAATAATAGCGGGGACAAGGGACATCCTTGCCTAGTCCCTTTTGAAAGAGGGAACACCGGGGAGAGGAAACCGGGAGTATGTACCCTCGCTTTAGGAGTGGTATATAATGCCTGTAAATAATTTCTGAAACGGCCCTGAAGCCCTATCCTGTCCAGCACCTGACCCAGCCATGGCCACCTAACATTATCAAAGGCTTTTTCCGCGTCTAGGGTGACCATGGCTGGGTTTTTCCCCACAAGGAGCGACACATCCTTCACTGCGTCCAGGACCAGAAGGGCCTTGCGGACATTTGTGACCGCTGACCGGCCTTTAACGAAACCTGTCTGATGATTGTCTATGAGCGTCGGGAGAATCTCCGCCAACCTATCCGCCATAATTTTTGACAGAATTTTAAGATCCACATTAATAAGGGAGATCGGCCTATAATTTGTAGGATCCTCCCCTCCCGTGATTCCCTTGGGCAGCAGTTTAATATAGGCCATATCCATGGTTTCAGGTAGCTTCCGTTGAGATAAAATATTATTAAATAATCTCGTCAGTATTGGAGTCACCTCAGACCGGAGTATCTTATAGAACTCCCCTGTAAACCCATCCGGGCCCGGAGACTTCCCGTTCCCTAAATGCCTGATGACCGCGTCTACCTCCGTCTCAGAGATTGGAGCATTGAGGAGCTCTAAGTCAGCCTCTGAGATAGGAGTGAGAGGCACCTCATCCAACCATGTCATCCCTTCCTGGGACGGGACGTCGTTTGAATGGTATAACCGTCTATAAAAGTCCCCCAGTATATCATTAATAGCTTTGGGATCAGTGGTACGCACCCCCTCCCTTGTGGTAAGTGCCGTAAAGGTCGTGGGTTTTCGTCTGCCCCTAGCGAGATTAGCAAGTAGTCGCCCCGTCTTGTCACAGTGTCTGTGAAGGTCCACGTCTAGTTGTCCCCGGATCAGTTTTTCCCTCAGGTCAGCCCACGTGTCGAAATCCCTTTTCGCTGTAAGCCACTCTGTCTTGTCTTCCAGTGTCCGCGAGCTCTTAAACGCTTGGTAAGTCTCGGAAACAAGTGCGCTTGCCCTTGTATAATTCTCTTTGAGCTGTCTCGATTGCGTCCGAGTGTATGCTATCAAACGTCCTCTTATAACTGATTTCCCGGCTTCCCAGAACAGACAATGGTCACTTTTATGTACCTCGTTGTCGAGGGCATAGCCCTGCCACCACTCCTTCAGTTGGGTCTTAAACCCTCCCATAGATGACAGATGTGAGGGGAACCTCCATATTGTATCTGTGCCACGTGGGAAAGCGTCTAAGATATCCACACTAACAGGACTGTGATCAGAGATTACCAGATCACCAATTTCAGCCTCCTCAATCAGTCGCAGTAGGTCGCTGCTTACCAGGAACAAGTCAATCCGCGACCATGAGGAGTGAGGGTGTGAAAAATGGGTAAATTCAGTGTCCTGGGGATGTAAGATCCTCCACACATCTGCCATATGCGTAGTAGTTAGCATATCTGACAACGATCCCTGTCCCCGGTGCGTCAGCCCCTGTGTTTGTTCCCCAGCTGTCATCCGCTGTCTGTCAATGACATCTGAGACCACCTCGTTAAAGTCTCCCCCCACCATGACAAGCCGTTCCCTGTCCTGTAGGATGACGTCTCGCAAGCCATGAAAAAAGGCGGTACGAGTGGTGTTGGGAGCGTAGATGTTATATATACTGATCCGCCGATCCCCCAATTGGAGTACCACGTGCAATTGCCTTCCATCCTGATCCCTAGTTACAGACACCAAAGTATGTGCAAGGTGTTTGTTGAGGAGAATCATTACCCCTGCTTTCCCGGCTCGTGCACCTGAAGCCCAGGCCTCTCCCACCCACAGCTTCTGCATACATGTCACTTCATCATTCCTCAAATGCGTCTCCTGTAAGAGTGCAATATCGGTTTTCAGCCTCTTCAGGTGCCGAAGAACCATATATCTCTTATGCGGTGATCGTAAGCCCTTGGTATTCCATGTCACAATTCGTACCATTGTGTCTTAAATGTATGTGTAAAAGACGTGATGGGCATCTTCCTCCCCACAATTTTCCATTGAATCAATTCCTTATCAAAGGGGGTCACCATCCCTGTAGACAGCAGAGTTGGACTAGACAGACGCGGGCAGTTTAGGAAAGATATGGCAATGGCAAAAACATACAATACAACAGAAAACATCATAAACCCCAAAAACAACATCCCCCCCGGTCCCTCTCTTGAGGGTGAATGTCTTATCTTCTTCCACCTCCATCTATCCCAGCCAGGTATAGACTTCCTTTTTTCTTCTCCCAAATCTAAATCTCCCTACCCAGGCCTATGTGATGTGTAGAAGTGTAGCAACTTAGACCCCGAGCCGGGCCATGGTGTCCCCCGCACAGTTATGAGCCACTAACTAAAGTCTGTAACCCATCCCTCATCTCCCATGCCATCACAGCTGATACATTTGAGACATCTCATGTGAGTGGCGATCTATCAGCCAGAATCGCAAGGCCTCTCCCCCGCCCCCCCCCCCCCCTACCCAAGTGCTGCGTAGACTGCAGCCTCAATCAAACATGTCACCTTTTAGCCCTTCAGGTGAAGTTCGGCAAGCAGCAACATCCACAAGCCTCCTATGCCACATTCCGCCTCCCGGTCCACCTAAAGCGGTCAAAAAGGAGGGAGAGCGAACAGAAGTAAAAGAGGGGGGGGGGAAGGGGGAGAGAGAAGAAAGAGCAAAAGAAGAGGAGGAGAGTACGAGAAAAAGACAAAGACAAGGTATCATCTATCATCAAGCTTAAAGGTAGAGTTCAGACTTTAGATTCCCGTCACCCTCTCGTGATCCACTAGAATAAGGAGTCCAAAAATAAAAAGCAAGGAGCGGTCTAGTCTAGTCTCTCAGCGTCTCTTCCCCCTGGTAGCAGTATGAGACGAGTTATGCCGTCCAGACGCACCATATTTGTCCGTTCGGTTCCGCCTGTTACGTTGGGAAAGCGACCAGTTGGAGCCAGAACCAGCTCCACTCGATTCTTCCTCCTCCTCCCCCTTGACCATCCATCAGGATCGCCACTTTATCGGCATATGTCGGCCGTTTCGCAGCAGGTTGTGGAAGGGACGGGGATGGGGAACCCCTATTCGGCGGTGTCTCTCGTGTATGATCCGAAGAGTTAGAGCCCTGTTGCAGGAACCTAAGCGCCTCCTTGCTATTGATAAAGGATTGCATATTGCCTTTAGAGTCCCGGAACCGCAAGGTAGCAGGGAAAGCCAGTTGAAATCTTATGTTCTGCTTAAACAACAAGGAGCACACCGGGCTAAACAGTTTACGCTTTCGCGCCACTGCAGCAGAATAGTCCTCATAAATGCGCACCTTATGGCCCTGTATGGTGAGCGGTTGGCGGCTCATCTTATACTCTCGTAGCAGCATCACCTTATCTTTATAGTCAAGAAAGCGTGCAATGACCTGCCGAGGACTGGCTGACGCCTCCCTGGGGGGGCCTACTCTGTGTGCCCGTTCCACTCTGCAGGGGTTACGGAATCCCAATGCCTTAGGAAGCGTCTCTTCCCACACAGTATCTAGTTGTCCCCCTGTGAAAGTTTCAGGGAGACCGACCATACGTAGATTATTGCGTCTTGAACGATTTTCAAGATCATCAACCTTCTCGTCGTTGTAGGCAGTGTGTTTCTGTAGGGTGGCCACATGTCTCTCTAGCACCAAAATCCTGTCCTCCGCTTCCATCAGCCTCTTTTCTGTCTCCAGCAGCCTCTCACCCTGCTGAGATGTTACATGTTGCAGGCCCAGGATCGCCTCCCCAATAGCCTCTTTTATGATACTCTTCAGGTCTGCAGTAATATATGGGGCAACCTCTCTGGCCAGAGCTCTCACATCTATGGAGGTCTGTATAGGTGGGTTTCCCGCCACATGGGGTCTCTTCTTCCCTTCTGCATCTCCTTCCATAGTTATATCGCGGCTGTCACATACCTCCATTATAACAGGATCGCTCCCCGCCTGTATGCTCTGGGGCATCTGTTTGTCTGCCTCGCGATTCGCCCCCTCCAGAGCTTGGCTCCGATGCCGGGAGCTGCTTCTGCTACGGGTCTGTCTGTCTCCACCAAGATGCGAGTCCTCCGCCTCAGAGCCTCCTCTGTGGGTCCCGCCAGTCTCCGCCATCTTACTGGCGCCTGCCGCCTGTCCGGCCCGTTCTATCCCGGAGTTCTCCTGCCCGGAGCTCCGGAGTAGATAGCGGTCCAGGGTCCTGGTGCCTCGGGGGGTCGCCGCCAGTGTGTCCGGGGGGCAGATGGCCCGGCTGTCGGGTGGATTGAAGCGGATAGTCGGCCGGGTCTTGGGAGCGGCCTCAACACGCGGCCATCGGGATCAGCGCAGGAACCGGAAGTGTCCCTGGTGTCTTTAGAGTGCTCCTTGGTCTTGGCCATGGTGGAGAGGTTGGAGTGTGATTGAGTGTGTAGACAGGTGTCTTTTATACAGGCAACGAGTCCAAACTGGTGCAATTAATACAGGTAATGAGTGCAGAGTAGGAGGGAGAAAAACTAATAGGCCTATGAGAGCCAGAATTCTTCCTGGTTGTTAGGTGATCAAAACTTTTTTTCATGCAATAAAATGCAATTAAATTATTTATAAATCATACAAGGTGATTTTTCTGTATTTTTTTTAGATTTCTATTGAAGTTGAATTCTATATCTGCAATAAAAATTATAGTAGACCTTTCAACTTTTTGTAGATGGAAAACGTGCAAAATCGTCAGTGTATCGTATATGTCTTGTTGCGGAAAGTGCGGTTTTGACGGATCCGGCACTTGCGGCACCGCAAAAAAACAGGTGCTAGCAGCGGGTATTTTTTGCAGCTGCAAGTGCCGGATCTGCCGGATGCTGCAAAACCGCACTTGCCGCAACTAACCGCAAACCCCACAGAGAAGATTGGGGCTTGCCAGATCGATGCTCGCAGCACGTCTGCTGATCTACCGCAAGTTACATTTACCTGATGGAAACACCTTGTGCAATATACAACGTTTATAAGCATGATTAGTGATAAAGCATGCCACTTAGTTGATCCAATTAATACAAGGAATCTCTATAACATGCTGTAGTAGGTGTAAAGCCTGCAGACAGGTTCCCTGTAAGGTTCTCCACAGCTGTAAAATAACATCTAGTGTAAAGAAATTGTCTTTTTTTTTCTGATGTTGTATTTGTATTGTTTTTTTTTTTTAACAATAAAATTTTCATTAAGTTTTTGAACAGTTACAAAAAGAAGGAATGTATCCACAGGTTCATTATGATTCACAACATGAAAAATCAATTCTAACAATAGTACTTATGGAGTATCACACTTGAATCTGGGGAAGAAGAGAGGAAAAACAGGGAGAATATGAAACAATCCTCTCAATTGGGATAACGTCAAAGTTGGGGATGAGAAGCAAAAAACAAGGGGAGAAAAAACAGGGTAGGGTATACTCAGGGCGTAACTACAATAGGTGCAGGGGTTGCGATCGCACCCAGGCCCTGTAGCCTAGGGAGGCCCCGAAAGTCCCTCTGGCCTATAGAAAAAGACTAATACTATTAAAGATTTGCGATAATTGGGGGCCCCGTCGGTGCTTTTGCATCGGGGCCCCTGGGCCTGAAGTTACGCCACTGGGTATACTCTCCAAGTTAAGACTCTCAAAGAATCAACCAAGTGACCTGGGTGGTCTGAATCTTTACATGTAATAAACATAACAATCTTTTATATCTATAAGTACAAGTGTACTTTTCATGCATGAATTACAAAGTAATAGTTTTCTAATATCTGGCCACGCGCTCCATCTCTGTTGAATTTTGTCCCTTTTGGAAGCGTCCCATACAAGAATCAGTTCATACGAGAAAAATGAGTCCATTCTTTGCCAGATGTCCTCTAATGTTGGGACCGTGTGTGACTTCCATATGGAAGCGAGAGCTTGTCTTGCAGCAATTAGTATATAAGAACATAGCCATCTATTAGCATAAGGGAGGTCAGTAATATTTGTATTATTTTTGACAAATAGGTGTTCAGCATTTATGTCAATAAAGATCAGACTAAGAGGCTCTATTTTTCAGACTCATGATTGCAAATGATGGTAGCAATAAGGACAATAATGTAAAATGCACAATATTTGAAAAGCAGGCAAGCCAAACAGTCATGTGAAAATATCAATGTTAGTTCCATGTTATAGCAGAAAGCTGAACATGTACCTGTCTTAGAAAAATACTATTAACCTGCAGATAAAGGTTTAATCTGAAAATTAAAGCATTCTGAACCTGCCTGGCGCCTGCACATTACACCCCACTGCTGTCAGGAGGAAATTAACTTTAATCTTCCCGGCAGCATTCCGGTGTCAGTCAAGGGGGCGGTGTCGACACGGATTCAGTCTCCGCTATAGGTATAGAGAATGGCAGCTGTAACCGCGCCCTGCACTGACTGACAGTTTCCTCTAATGCAGAGTGAGCTGTCAGTCAGTGCGGGGTGACATATGGATTTCAGCACTGGAGCACTTGTTTTTAAACACATCCAGTTGCAGAAATGATTCTTATTCCAAGATCTATTGAATATATAGTGATTGCTTATGTGCTGATGTGACTGAGGATTTTGAACTCACAGTTATTGTCATTGTGGATGTCCCAGGAGTGAGACCCTCACTGATTGCATGCTTATCACCTCTTCTGTGGCTATTATACATTTATTTAGTAGAATATGTCTTTAAGAGAATGAATTGAATTTTGGAGACTCACTATGCTGCCTACATAGATTTCTGCAGGTAGTAATCCAGAGAATTTAAACAGCATGTTATATATAGAAACACTTTCTTCTTTAAATGCAATCATTTGACGTACAACAATTGGCTCCTTGGAACGTGTGTAATGTTAGAAACACAGATTTGCATTGTAATTATGCATTCTGGATCCAGAACATTCCCGTCTTAACCCTAAATACTGGTTTGTAGCAGTCCGCCTGCTGTGGGATGATGTCACAATCACAAATCTTACACTGATCCTGTGCCACTGGCTCTACGGGATACCAGTGGTCTAATCAGATCTAAGCTGGGAAAGGGCTGGATAATTTGTCTTGCCGTTTGGAGCATTGGGTTTGCTGCACTGATTAGGGGATACTTTCATAAAGTGCTTACAAAGAAAACAATTTGTAAATGTTTGACATACAGTCATTTTAGAAAGAAATAGAAGGAATTTATCATCCTCTACACAAATCTCCCGGCATTGAGAAGGTGCAGAATTTGGCGAAAAGTATTATTTGCCCAAAATTTTGCAACTTTTTTGCTCAGGCACAAGAAGTTTTCATGAACGATTTAGCACTTAAAGCATGTATACTTCTATATTCTAAGTCAGGGGTCCCCAACCTGTGGTTCACTACTGTTTGCCATCTTGGCGCATTACTTTCAGGTTTATTAAACCAGGTATAAATAGAAGGTCTTCCGGTTTTGGTAGATAGACAGAGCTGCACACAGAAATCCTTAGAATGTCTTCTTTATTAGTGCACAGGGGCTTACATGGTGGGGGTATCGGGTGAGAGGACGGGGGATTCGGATACGACGGCCGTTTCACGCTGTGAGTGGCGCTTCCATGGGTACACAATCCAACTTGAACTTGAAACCGTGAGTGTGATAGAGAAGGTCTCCTGATGGTGACTTTTATGAGTAACCCTTCACAGAAAAGCAGATCTATGTGCATATATTGCAGGCGGAGAGAAATAAATATTGTAAACTGAAGAGAGAATGAAGCTGGATGCAAAAATGTGAGTATGCATGATTACCGAATGAAGGTCAAATGGGAAATCTTGGATAAAATTATATAGTTTACATGGGAAGGGAGCACAAGGTTTCAGTGTGCTGTCCAAGGAGAAGCTTCGGCTGACATCATACTAGTGATGGTGGGCTGTGATTGCCTCCACTGTGGAGGGTAGTGCTGGATATAGCTCCAAACCATCTCTGAGTTAAATGTGCTTCTCAAGGTTAAAAAGGTTGGTGACCATTGCTCAAAAGCATCAGTGAGAATTGTTGGGATGACCTTGTATGCATCCTATAGACTGTGAGCGCTCGTTGACAGGATCCTCTGCCCTACTGTACCTGTATGATTTAATTGTCGTCATTTTACGTTCTTGTCCTCGTCTGCCCTTACACATGTAAAGCGCCATGGAACCTAATGGCGCTAAATAAATATATAATAATAATAAATAATAATCCTAATCCCAAATACCCCCCAATATCCCCAATAAACACACATAATCCACTCTATTCAAGACAGGTAGGAACTGCTGTAGCCAGGGACATGATTTCATTATAATATCTCTTCAGTCTTTGAGCTGGGAATTTGTAGTGATTTTGTCATTACATCACCACCTTCTTTTCAGATATCTGGCAGTAAGACAACTGGCTGCAGCATAACCTCCCCCTGCTTCCTAGGTGACCAAGAAGCCCATACTTCACCCCTTAGATAAGTCACACCTATTCTGTTGTTTGCTTTACTGCTGTGATTTGGTGATCACTAAAGAAAGTGAACAGTGATAAGGTGTTTCATATCATAGACTCTCCGTTCCCTTTCAGTTAGTGAAAAGAACAGTGTTTTTGTATAATATATGGAAATGCTAATAATATATTTTACAAGAAGTCTCTTATGGCAAAGAAGGGGCTCTGTCTAAAATCTATGATTTCTTAAACTCCTATGGTTCATCACCGTATGTGCATTCTTATTGGGCCTGACAATAGGTCCCTGGCTACATGTTTTCTTTAAAACAATAATAAAACCATTATCCATAGAGCATTTTCCTTTAAAGGGAACCTATCATCTGGATCTACTCCTGTAACCTATCTCTACCTGTCCCTGCACCTTCCTATCTAATCCCTAACCATCCCTAGCTGAGCTAAAGGGGACCTATAATGAGGGAGAAAAATAGCTTTTATGCTTACAAACTGTCTCCAGTTGGAGACTGGAAAGGCAGGCTCCAGGCTCCATTCCTCCTTCTCGCGCTGTATCCACACGCCCCGCTGGGCGTCCTCGCTTCCCCTTTGGCTGTGTGACGCCTTCTTTGAAGTTCCGCCTCTTGTGATCATTTGATGCCCAGCCCGGAACATCATATCCGGCCCTGTGCATTGTGGGGCCGATCATGTGGTATTGACCGGTTTCAACATGCGCACTGCGCATGCGCTAGATCCACGTGATCATCCCCACAATGCACCGGGCCAGATATGACATGATCACAAGAGGTGGGAACTTCAAAGAAGACGTCACACAGCCGAAGGGGCGAGCGAGGACGCCCAGCGGGGCATGTGGAGACAGCGCAAGAAGAAGGAATGGTGCCCGGAACATACCTTAACTGAAGACAGTTTGTAAGTATAAAAGCTATTTTTCTCCCTCATTATAGGTCCCCTTTAGCTCAGCTAGGGATGATTAGGGATTAGATAGGAAGGTGCAGTGACAGGTAGAGATAGTTAGAGAGAGGGCTACAATGACCTGACAGGTTCCCTTTAAGGAAAATTTGACTCCTTCGGGTTTCCCAAATGTCCAATTAAGTACAGTGTTTACTCTTGAGCTAAGTACATAGTGGGAATGTGTCACTACCCACACTTATTTCTTATTAATAATACTACGAAACCATTTCAGAATCCGAGTGGCACATCCCACGTCCTCTCCGGACTCTTGTGTTACTTCTTGTTTCAAAACAAGTTGAGTTCTGTTTATTTGACAGTAAAATCCTGTAAACAAGAAACTATGTTCTGTGCAAAGAATCCTTCTCTGCGGCTGTGTTTCAGAGGTCAATGCAAATGAAGTTTGTGGTTTCTAAAACCAAGAATTAGTCAGTGGTTTCAGCTGAAGTTGAGTGAGTAGAGAAATATAATTGCCTACAATCTGTCTCCTGCATTCTCAAAGTTCTGTTCTTGGAAACCCTTAGAATTGATCTTTAATAGCCTTAAAGTGGCTGTCACCCTTTTTACATTTGGTAATTATACTGTATGGGCAAGGTAATGTATATGTCACCTTTTTTTCTAGCAAAAGTAAAGAGGGGAGCGCACATAGGCCTTTATCTGCGTTTGAGTACAACCTAATTTAAGGTTCATCTCGCCTCCTTTGGTTGTGCGAGTCACAACCGACTATGAAGGCACATGCGGCTGCTGCAGACCCCATGTGATAATACCAGCGTTTCGTAGTATAGAAGACTACGAGTTATTGAGTATAAAGAAAACTCTCCGGATCATCCTTTGTTTTGGCGGCGTGGCGTGGCGGCGTAAGTCTTCTATCCTACGAAACCTTTTTTTCGAGAGCCCTCCCAACAGTGCACCACTAGTTTGGATTCAAGCTCTCGTAAGGAACTTTCAGGATGAACATACTAATTCTTCGTCTCAGCTGCAAATCAAACGAATCGACCGTATACATTTGGGATCAAGGGGAGTTGACATTATGACTCGCCTTGTACAGAAAGATTGCAGGTGGATTACAGTTCTCAGAACCATGATGCCCTGTGGGGTAAATGAATAGTGAGGTTTCAATAGTTTTCGATAATTGCTCTCTGTTGTAGAGCGTTCCTTTTCAATGTTTTGCTATTTCCTCTTGGGATTTCAGGATTTTAATCTTATGGTCAATTTGGGCATTGCCTCAATTATCATCTATTTGATGGTTTAGCAGCAATAATTTCTTTTTATTATTATGATTATTATTATTATTATACTTTTTCTCATACAATCCTGCTTTCACACATATAAATGTATGGTTGTTGGGGTCTGTTCCCCTTTCTTTGCGGGGTGAAGGTGGAAGGGGCAGTAGATGGCATCTTTATAGTTTTTTGGTAGGTGGCATCAGTTTATTCTGCCTGCAGGCTTCAGACCTGGTACGTGTCAGATTGAATGCAGTTTTCATGCAAATTCTAAAAGATTTTATTTTATAAGAACAAAGTCACCTATATAACTGTTTGAATGAAACATGTCATGTCCTTTTTAGTTATTAAACCACCCTTAATGTTATTTGGATCATGTAGTGTTCATTGGCGACCTCTTTTTTTTTAATCATTGTATCTATCCCAAAATTTGCATTTGTTTTTTAGATTCTTACATGTTTTCATTAGCTAGCTGCCCAACCAATCATATTGTCATCCGGGTGTTTAACAATTAAAGGGAATCTGTCAAGTCAAAAATCCATATTTAACTGATATCACGTTCTAATTCCTCTGGGGAAGCTCTTTCTATTCATGTATTTCTTTTATTTATGCTCACCCCCTATCCTGTGTAAACTGTAAAAAAGACATTCATTGCATCTGTCTATCATAGTGAGTGATCACTTTCTTAATGAATATTCATGTAGTGAAATCACTGCCTGCTCTGATCTGCAAGTACAAACCAAAGGCCTCTGCATCCTGCTGTCTGCTCTCTTTGTATGCAAAATGAAACTGAAACCAGTAGAAATTCACAGAACACAGGGGGAAGGGAGGGGAGAGCTACTTTAGAAGGATTGAATAATACATGAACATTTACATCTGGACTATTCACTAGTCCGGTCAATTACTTTTACTGCAGAAGCTAGCTGCCAGCAGGGTGTAAACCTGCTTATAGCAAGAAAACTACAAAGGGTAGAGTAATGATTTTTACATATTCTGAAAGGTCTGCCCAGGCACTCTTCAAGGGTACTATTGGTATCATACTGAAAAATGACCTGACAGAGTCCTTCAACAGACATGTCAGTCAACTGCAGTGATGCTGAAATTAATCTAATTCTCTGCTATAAAGGCCCTGTGGTGATGTCACGACCATGTGATGGTAATGGGTGGAGCTATGCAAACTGGGGTGTGGAGGACAATGTAGACTTAGATCCGCCTATTATAGTCACATGGTCATGACATCACACAGGTCCCAAAGCATCCTATGAATTTCAGCATTGCAACAGTTGAGTGACATTTCACCCTGATGATTTCTTGGGCAGCTAGCTAATGAAAACATGTAAGTATCTAAAATGCTTTTTTGGGATGCATACAACAATTAAAAAAAAGACTGATGAACACTACAGGATCTAAATAACATTGGAGGCGGTTTAATAGCAAAAAAAAGACATGGCAGTTTCCCTTTAAGTAGTTTGCTTTGGATCTGGGGATGACAGATTCCCTTTCAAGACAATGTGCAGCACTGTGTTATGCATAATGTTGAGATTTTATGTTTAGAAATGTTGGTGTTTGTGATGAAATGGACTCCTTTAATATATAACATATGATGATTTCTTATATATCCAGACCATATTGTATTTTGTTTGCAAACTTGTAATATGCCACTCATGGGTTACACAAGATTTCTAGGAGACTGATAGTATTTAAAGTGGGTAAAGTAATTATCTACCATGTGATGGCTCACTCATTGTAAATACAAGTCTTGTAGATAACTGGCAGTGTTTAAAGTGGGTAATGAAATTATCTACCGTGTGATAAGCAACTCGTTGTTCCTAGAGTCTTGTAGATGCTTGGAGATGTTGACCGTGTGTAATATAATTATGTCATTTCTTTCGCATAGAGGGACAGGGGCTCAGAAAACCTAATTATGCTAACCACCCTTTGAATTACTAGGTATCTAGATGATTCTATGTACCGTATATACTCGTGTATAAGCCAAGTTTTTCAGCCCAAAATTTGGGCTGAAAAGTCTCCCCCTCGGCTTATACACGAGTCACTACGGTACCTCTGGGCTGTGGAGGCTGGAGGAGGCGGGGGGAGGCTGCTGTATGAGCGGCCCCGTCACGTGGGGCCGCTCATTATATATGCACTGCTTCCCCCTGTCAATCAGCGGCAGGGGGAAACAGTGCACATATGCCCCCCAAAAGCTGGCACTGCCCCCCCTTGTAAGGGCCCCCCCCCCGCTGCTTATATATTACCATCCCGGTCTTCTGATCAGCGCCGCTCCTCGGTGCTCCTTCATCCTCCCGTCCTCGCTGCATCCGGGATCTCCGGCCGTCGCAGGCATATGACGTCATCGCGCAACGGCCGGAGATCCCGGATTCAGCGAGGACGGGAGGATGAAGAAGAAGCACCGAGGAGCGGCGCTGATCAGAACACCGGGATGGTAAGAGAAGCAGCGGGGGGGGGGGGGGGGCCTTACAAGGGGGGCGAGAGCCAGCATTTGGGGGCTGCTGGGTGCCCCAGGGGGCTGTTGGTACCCCCAGGGGGCTGCTGGGTACCCCCAGGGGCTGCTGGGTACCCCCTGAGGGCTGCTGGGTACCCCCTGGGGGCCACTGTATAACCCCTGGGGGGTGCTGTATAACCCCTGGGGGGTGCTGTATAACCCCTGGGGGCTGCTGTATATACTGCTGAGGCCTGTATACCACTGGGGCTGCTGTATATACTGGTGGGGTCTGTATATACCACTGGGGAGGCTGCTGTATACCACTGGGGTTGCTGTATATACTACTGGGGCCTGTATATGCCACTGGGGAGGCTGCTGTATACTACCATTGGGGGCCTGTATACCACACTGCTGGGGGCTGTACACCTGTGCTGGGGTCCACCCTCGGCTTATACACGAGTCAATAGGTTTTCCCAGATTTTGGGGGCAAAAGTAGGGGGGTCGGCTTATACACGGGTCGGCTTATACACGAGTATATACGGTAAATTACCTCAGCCCCCATTGTTTGTGGTCAGGATGTTACACTAAATGTCTACACTAAACCCTCCTTGACCCCTCTTTGTCAATCATCATTTAAATGAACATTATCCAGGCAGCTTGAAAGCGAGCCAATGAGAGAACAGTCTTATTCCACCAATCATGAAGTCCCCAATATCCTGCACGAAGACTGAAGATTAACCAGTGTGAGTTTTATTCTGTCTAGTGACCTCAGTCTAGGGATTTTGGTCCCGGCTAGAGGTGCACTGGGCTTGATACAGGCAGCTAATCTAGGATCTACGGACCTGATTAGCCGGCCATAACCCCAGGCCTAGGCATTATGGTGCCGACCAAGGGGATCAGAACCTGGATTATAATTCTACAAGGACTTCAGCGTCGAATGTTTGGATTTGGCTGGGATGACAAAGACTGCATAAGGGCGCAACCCAGGTTGGGACAATCCTGTCACCTGGCTACAGACTTTGCTGTGCTATATTCTAATCCCTGGTGAGCCAGTGGAAGGGTGCAACTCTGTTGCCTGTTACAGTTTGTGTTTTGCTGGTTATGTGTTATAAGCTGTTAACTGTTTGGGGATCCAGTAAAGCCTTAATATTGTGATTCCCTCACCCTGTGTTGTCTGAGTAGTGTTCCGCCCACGGTTAATGAGCTTGGGCGCTCAGTTTGGGGATGAGCCCTAGTCTAGGCTGTCCTGCTAAAGGCGGCTGGGCCAGCGGACGAGAGCACTCACTGACCCCCGTGTCTCCACAGTGTTATCGTGGTCAGTTTGGCATTGGGAGGGTAACACTTTATTAACTGTTCTTAAATGCACTCATTTATACATACAGGGAGTATGTAGTTTCCTTGTTTTCATGTTTCCACAACCATTTAAATTAAAATCTATGGGCACATTCGACACAGGAAAACATAATTTAAAATATGTTAGTGATTTACAACAAAAAAAGAAAATTCAGAAATAAATAATATGGTTAAAATCGATTGGTAAATATAGAAAATAATTACATGTATGGTAGAGACTGCAAAAAATATACGTACATAGTCTGTATAGATGTAAATATGATTATATTTGGGTGAGGAAACTAGGCATGAGAGTATGGGAGTGCTGGGGGTCCAACTTGTATAAGTAAGATAAATATACATAAGGGTAAAATTTAGCAAGTGATTAACGAAATAGAACAATGAGGGCACAATGGTCAGAAGATGGTAGATAATAACCAATAGGTTATAAAAAATATAAATCCTACCAAGTGTTACAATGGATCAAATACTGCAAATAAGAGCTCCCTGTCTAGAAC
Source organism: Allobates femoralis (assembly GCA_033576535.1). Classification (NCBI taxonomy): domain Eukaryota; kingdom Metazoa; phylum Chordata; class Amphibia; order Anura; family Aromobatidae; genus Allobates; species Allobates femoralis. The sequence continues at coordinate 597,077,804 of JARQOC010000002.1, forward strand.
CACTGGCCTCTGACATACATTTCGCCGGTGGCTTTATGAAGGAGTGAGAGTAATGGGAAAATTAGCTGCCTTATAAAGGGGAATAGCCAATCACAGTGTACAATACTAACTGAAGAGTGACATTTTGAGGAACCAAACAACCCTAATGGGAAGTGGAATATATTTATATAAAATATATATAATATAATAACTATAATGCTGTCCAAATATAAGTCCAGATACGGGCGTAACTACAATCGGTGCAGGGGTTGCAATTACATCTGGGCCCTGGAGCCTAGGGGGCCCCAAAAGTCCATTCGGCCCATAGAAAAAGATGAATCCTATTAAATATTTGCAATAATGGGGGACCCCATTGAAGCTGTCACATCAGGGCCCATGTGCTTCAAGTAATGCCACTGTCCAGAGGCTATATATACACAGTGGCCATATATGGTGTTAAAAAACTCCATTACCAGTGAGGGAGAAGTGAAATCCATCAGCATGTGCTCCACAGTGAGACACCAGGCAGAAAGAGCGATGTTATTGATTACCTTTAGTTAAACAAATTACACTGACTTTTAAACTACAATCTTCATTCTTTCATTCATTTCAGATCCCCTGATACTCCGTTTGCAGCCTGGTCCACGTTTAAAATATTTCATTTGTGTGAATGTACCTTCTAGTAATACATGGTGGTTGTGAGGTCTATGTGTCTCTGCCAGTTATACATGCTGGTTGTGAGGTCTATGTGTCTCTGCCAATTATGCATGCTGGATGTGAGGTCTGTGTGTCTCTGCCAGTAGTACATGCTGGTTGTGAGGTCTATGTGTCTCTGCCAATTATATCATGCTGGTTTGTGAGGTTTGTGTTTATTCAGGATTTTGTGGTCCTTAAATTATTTTCTATTATTGTGCTTCCTAACTGTAGCCTCTTCCCTCCCTGAGTCAGTTGATTCTTTTTCCCTGTCGACAGTGGAGATCTGTGTACATCATTAGACAGCACTGTATTATAAACAAACATATTTAGTTGGACAAATTACTGTACAGGCTCAGGAATGCTTCCTGAAAGTATTGTCTGTGAACATAGTTTGCTGTGTAATCCACAAGTCCAAGTTAAAGCTCTTAAAAATAAGACATATCAACACCATTCAGAAATTCTGCTGTCACTGTGGTCTCTCGTGCCTAAGAGTCTTGTCACAAGTTTCAGACCTCAGCCCTCTGAGGATGCTTGTTCAGGTGAAACATATTGGGGAGGCTTATTTGATCTTATCTTGCTGACTCTATAGACACACATTATTTAGAGCACTCTTAAGGTACCGTTACACGATAAGATATTGTGAACGATATCGCTCAAATGGCACAGGTTTGGAGGCGTTGAAACGACATAGTTAGGATGTCGCTGCGTGTTACACCGAGATAAGACTATGATAAATCGTTGGATCGGTGATCGCAGATTTGAGAACATGTTCTCAAACCAGACGATCCACGATCAGTCAACCTTCTGCATTGGTCAGTGTTACACCGCGATAACGATGTCGTTAACGACTTCCCCTATTGACATCAGTGAACAAGTATCGTTCGCTGGGTTGTGTGAACGATAGCTGCTCGCTGAATCATTGGTGCGTCGTCCACGATATCTATGCGTGTGACATCTCCTCAATGATGTCAAAACGATGTCCAAATGACCGCGCCCCCCGAGATCGTTACTAAGATCGTTTCAATATTGAGACATGTAATGGTAACGGTACCTTTACTCTAATCTCTCTAAATTGGCTGGAAAGATAGAATATAAATAGAGTTATAAGGCTACTCTAATCTAATTAATACTGAAAATGAGTTCTAAGGCTGGCTTCACACTGCAGTTTTTTCCTGATTAGGTTCGATCAGGTTTGTGTGCTAAAACCAGGAGAGGAACTTGCAGAGAAAAACTATAATTGTATGTATTGTAATGCTCCTGATTTTTTTGGTTATGTACTTCCAAAAATTTCAATAAACTTCATGTTTAAAAAAAAAAAAAAGAAAAACTATAATTGAAAATTGACACTGTTCTGAGTTTTGGAGACACTCCTGGTTTTGGCACCCAAACACTGATGGACACTGATCAGTGAAAAACTGCAGTGTGAAGCCAGCCTAAGTAGTATATAGTGCTGTCTGTGTGCTTCAGTGTTTGTTAATCACTGTTCATTGTGCATTAATTTGATGCTTTGTGTTATTATTAAAACTTAATTTTTAGTTTTTAGGTTGGAGGTTTCTGTTGCCTTAGGCAAATTTAATTTATTTAGGTTTTGGGTCTGAGTCTTGTTTCTTTGGTGAGCCTCTTTATATTAAACATGATTTCTTTCTTTTGGTACACTAAGGGTTAATGTCAGTTTTGCTGCCAGTAGCTCCTTGGTGATCTGTTCAGGTGCAGCTACTCTGTGACCACTCCTGTCTCCTTCAAATAGTCACATCATCCACCAGCTATTGCTGGTAATAGAATCTTTTTAAGAATTAGGTTTGAAAGTAAACGATTTCCAGACACTGCAGCAGCAAAATGGTACAAGATTTTTAGCGAAGACTATTCAGAAAGTTGCTTTATTTTGCATTTAGGAAGTAAATGAACAATAAAGTTTAAAAAATTAAGCAGTTTTATCTGGATAAACGTGTATAGTAAGGTAGTGTTTGTTTTGATCATTTTGTGCTGTTTTTTTTCTGGTAAGCTATTGCAATTTACAAGGGATTTCAGGGAAATCCGCAGTTTAGTAATTATTGGGGAAACCCAACCTTAAACTGGTTCAATTGAAACCTACCGTTTATCTAATTGTTATAACTAAAATAGAAAGTAGCAGACAATAGTTCATGTATATGTGAAATACTTCTAGATCTGTCTACATCATTAAATTATCGGGGATTAAAACGTCTCGATTTTACAAGATAGAACTAAAGTTTCATTCAATAAGAGAATTTATGATAGATTATTTTCTTGTATCAACATTTTTTTTTTTAACCAATATTGTGTGTACGCTAGTAAAGCTCCTGATGTAAAAGTGAAACATGTACATAGACCAATAATGCTTAACCCTCTTCTGGCTGTTGAATGATCGTATATCACAAAAAAGAGACATGTTAGAATAGTAGATGTAGCTTCTCAATACAAGTAAAACAAGTATACATTACATAATAATAACAATCTTTATATAGTGCCAACATATTCCATAGCGCTTTTCAATTCAGAGGTTCATATACAAACAGTTATAAGGAACAGTTATGAAAAATACAATAATTAAACACAAAATAATGACGACCCTGCTCGTAAGACTTTACAATGTACAATGAGGTGCGGGTGACCCAAAGTACAGGTGCTTATTACAATGATGGTCCAGCCAACTTGAGGAAATGGGGAATAGATAAGAGCGGAGTAAGTGGTCACCAGTCAATCATTGTAATGCTTTTGGGTCTGGTGGAGTTTGACAGAGTTATGTTCAGAGAAATAGTGAATACCCTATGTCTAAATGACTTTGATTATTATTACATGTAAACATCTTTTGTTGGGGAATTCTGGGTGATGACTGCCACTATGTGCCATCCATCAGAGGCCGCCATTTAACATATATGTATCAGCGTATACCTTTAAAAAAAAACACACAAAAATATTTCCTCTCACTCTATTTATAAATTTCGAATCGGTCGCTCTGTTTGTGCCCCATCCCCCTACTGTCAGAGGTTGTATTGCTGGATCACTACTCACAGTAGTATTATCCAGTTATTTATTTCTGCCCAAAATTTTCTTTAACCTCTTAACGATTTATGATGACTGACAGCCTTGTAGATAGGAGTGATCTGCGTCACACTATGAGGGGCAGCCTTGTAGACAGGAGTGAACTGCGGCACACTATGACTGCCAGCTTTGTAGACAGCGGCAGTACCCTGTGCGGGATTCAAATCCCCCGCCAAGACGTGCTACTTCTCTGACTGGTCGCCGCTGCCAGCGGCGACCAATCAGCAGAGCGGCGCGGCTTGGTGGGAAATATGAATCCCACGCCGCTGATTGGTTGCCGCTCTCAGCCTCTATACGGCAGTACATGAGCCGCAGCACGAATTTTGAATTTGTGCGGCTCTTTTTCATACACTGCCGGTCATTGGTCGCCGCAGCTGCCGGCGACCAATGAGTGCTGGCGAGCTGACGCGCGATTTCCGTGACAGACACGATTAGGCAATTATATAGTAGACTAGATGGCGGCCCGATTCTAAAGAATCGGGTAGTCTAGAATCCATATATAGTTTATTTACTAATAGTTACGGGAGTGCGGTGAAATGAATTGTGTGTATACAGGCGGCTCAGTGGGTAGCAGAGTATACGGTGGCTCAGTGGTTAGCAGTGAGTGCGGTGGCTGAGTGGTTAGCAGTGAGTGCGGTGGCTGAGTGGTTAGCAGTGAGTGCGGTGGCTCAGTGGTTAGCAGTGAGTGCGGTGGCTCAGTGGTTAGCAGTGAGTGCGGTGGCTCAGTGGTTAGCAGTGAGTGCGGTGGCTCAGTGGTTAGCAGTGAGTGCGGTGAGATTGGTCAGCGCAGCGACGTGGGCAGAGTGGTCAGTGCAGAGGACAGGGGGCAGAGGCGGCTGGGCAGAGGACAGGGGCAGAGGACGCAGAGGACAGGGGGCAGAGGACGCAGAGGACAGGGGGCAGAGGACAGGGGGCAGAGGACGCAGAGGACACAGAGGGGGCAGAGGACACAGAGGGGGCAGAGGACACACAGGGGGCAGAGGACACAGAGGGGGCAGAGGACGCAGAGGACAGGGGGCAGAGGACGCAGAGGACAGGGGGCAGAGGACGCAGAGGACAGGGGGCAGAGGACGCAGAGGACAGGGGGCAGAGGACAGGGGGAAGAGGACACAGAGGGGCAGAGGACGCAGAGGACAGGGGGCAGAGGACAGGGGGCAGAGGACACAGAGGGGGCAGAGGACAGGGGGCAGAGGACAGGGGGCAGAGGACAGGGGGCAGAGGACAGGGGGCAGAGGACAGGGGGCAGAGGACACAGAGGGGGCAGAGGACGCAGAGGACAGGGGGCAGAGGACACAGAGGGGGCAGAGGACGCAGAGGACAGGGGGCAGAGGACACAGAGGGGGCAGAGGACGCAGAGGACAGGGGGCAGAGGACACAGAGGGGGCAGAGGACGCAGAGGACAGGGGGCAGAGAGGGGGCAGAGGACGCAGAGGACAGGGGGCAGAGGACACAGAGGGGGCAGAGGACGCAGAGGACAGGGGGCAGAGGACGCAGAGGACAGGGGGCAGAGGACGCAGAGGACAGGGGGCAGAGGACGCAGAGGACAGGGGGCAGAGGACGCAGAGGACAGGGGGCAGAGGACGCAGAGGACAGGGGGCAGAGGACGCAGAGGACAGGGGGAAGAGGACGCAGAGGATAGGGGGAGAGGACGCAGAGGACAGGGGGAAGAGGACGCAGAGGACAGGGGGAAGAGGACACAGAGGGGGCAGAGGACGCAGAGGACAGGGGGCAGAGGACAGGGGGCAGAGGACACAGAGGGGGCAGAGGACGCAGAGGACAGGGGGCAGAGGACAGGGGGCAGAGGACAGAGGGGGCAGAGGACAGGGGGCAGAGGACAGGGGGCAGAGGACGCAGAGGACAGGGGGCAGAGGACAGGGGGCAGAGGACGCAGAGGACAAGGGGGCAGAGGACGCAGAGGACAGGGGGCAGAGGACGCAGAGGACAGGGGGCAGAGGACGCAGAGGACAGGGGGCAGAGGACGCGGGCAGAGGACGCGAGAGGCCCAAGGGGGAAGAGGACACAGAGGACGCAGAGGACAGGGGGCAGAGAACAGGTGGCAGAGGACACAGAGGGGGCAGAGGACGCAGATGACAGGGGGCAGAGGACGCAGAGGACAGGGGGCAGAGGACAGGGGGCAGAGGACAGGGGGCAGAGGACACAGAGGGGGCAGAGGACGCAGAGGACAGGGGGCAGAGGACAGGGGGCAGAGGACACAGAGGGGGCAGAGGACGCAGAGGACAGGGGGCAGAGGACAGGGGGCAGAGGACACAGAGGGGGCAGAGGACGCAGAGGACAGGGGGCAGAGGACAGGGGGCAGAGGACGCAGAGGACAGGGGGCAGAGGACGCAGAGGACAGGGAGCAGAGGACACAGAGGGGGCAGAGGACGCAGAGGACAGGGGGCAGAGGACACAGAGGGGGCAGAGGACGCAGAGGACAGGGGGCAGAGGACGCAGAGGACAGGGGGCAGAGGACAGGGGGCAGAGGACACAGAGGGGGCAGAGGACGCAGAGGACAGGGGGCAGAGGAAGCAGAGGACAGGGGGCAGAGGACGCAGAGGACAGGGGGCAGAGGAGGCAGAGGACAGGGGCAGAGGAGACAGAGGACAGGGGACAGAGGACACAGAGGACAGGGGGCAGAGGACACAGAGGACAGGGGGCAGAGGACACAGAGGACAGGGGGCAGAGGACACAGAGGACAGGGGGCAGAGGACAGGGGGCAGAGGACACAGAGGGGGCAGAGGACACAGAGGGGGCAGAGGACGCAGAGGACAGAGGGCAGTGTGGGCACACAGGCTGGAGGGCAGAGCAGCGTGTATGGCTGCAGACTTACCGGTGGCCGGGTGTCGGGTGTAGGAGGAGAGGAGGGGCGGGCAGAGCTGCAGGAGAGGAAGTCCCGCCCTCCCTCCTCTCCAGGCACACGGCAGGGAGCACGGGTACCCCCAGGGTGTGTGTGGCCCTCCGAGGTGGCGGGCAATGGGCCCCCCTGCCCCCCTCGGTATGTAGGTACTGGCTGGAGGGCAGAGGGTGGAGGGGAGTGGCAGGAGGGCACACGGAACTTCCGAGATCGGAACGTTCCGTGTGTCGGTGACTGTAGCCGGGGGGCAGCCTGGCTACAGTGCACTGGATGAGCCTGGGCGACGACCATCACGGAAGTGGGCGTGGCCTCCTCCGGAAGTGGCCTTCGGGTTTTATATAATAGATGAACGCTGTGAATAAGAAAAAAAATACATCTCAGAGTAGCACTTTTTTCCCATTTCTTTACACTTGGAATATTTTTCCTGGTTTCCATTATTTTATATATTATAATGGAGTCATTCAGAAGTACATCATGTCCCGCAAAAAGCAAGCCCTTACACGGCTATACCGACGGATAAATAAGAAAGGTATGGCTCTTTGAATGCACAAAAGAGCAAAAACGAAAAATCGCCTGTACCTTAAATGGAATCTGTTGGGTCAAAAATTCATATGTAACTGATATCATTTTCCAATTCCTCTGGTGAAGCTCTTTCTATTTATATATTTCTTTTATTTATATCCCTACCGTCTTTTGTAAACTGCAAATAAATAGATTCCTTCCATCTGTCAATCACAGTGAGTGATCACTTAATTCTCTGCTGCACACTCCCCAGGAAATTAATATTCATATAGTGACATCACTGATCTCCTCTGTCAGCTCACAATCAAGGCAGTGGAAATCACTCACATGGGGGGCTATGCATCCTGTTGTGTGTGCAGCTCTTCAGGCCCCCCACAGAAGGAGAAAGGAGGGGGGGGAAAGAGGTGTGTTTTCTTAGCAGCTGCACCTCTGACATCTTCACTGTGTGTGTCTGAGGCATGTGTATTGTGTGCTCTCTGAGATATTTCTTTGTATTTAGATGAACATTTGTTCATTTGCTTAGCAGATACAGACATTACACGTATGCAGGAAAACCAAATCTCTTAAAGACAAGCACACAGTGTAGCACAAAACAGCTCCCTCCTCCCCCTACGAAGAGGGAGGGACAGAATAACAACTTGGATGGGTGTGATTATTTAAATAACATTTACATACTGTGGACTACTCAGAATAGTGGACCAGACTAGTGCAGCTGCCTGCTGACTGTGAAAATGCTTATAGCAGGAGAACTACAGTGAGTACAAAAATGATTTTTACATGTTTTAAAAGGTCTGTCCAGGCATTATTCAAGGGTATTATTAGTATCATACTGAAAAATGACCTGATAGAGCCCCTTTAAGCGGTTAAATAGGATGTTGTCTAAAATGTTCCCTTTACGAGATCCAGCCATTCCCGTCTCAGCCTCGGACACACTTCTACGTTTGGTTTTGTTATTGTTTCCCGAATATGGATTTATATCTGCTTCTGTTGCTTATAAAAGGGAAGGTCAGACTTAACTGTTCACATAAAATGAATGGTTGAGCTTATAGTTATTTTGAACAATGTATTGTAGCTTTATTACTATAGGAAGTTTTGAGTTTGTAGCTTGTTTGCAAACTAATAAAAACAAGGAAAATAGGAACATTGTTAAGGAGGAAGTATTGTGTGAATCATCAAATCCTGCCGCACATGGAAGCCACATAATGCAGCATATGAAAGGTAACCTCTATGTACAGTAGGTTTTATGGGTTCTGATCACACAGGGAATAAAAGAATAATTCAAGGTTTTACTTTGTACATTGTACCTGCTGCTTTCCTGAGTTTTATCTATTATTAGTTTGTAAGTGGAATTGAAGTAGGATGAATGCAGAAAGCATTTCCCACTAAAATCACAGTCAGCAGTATATATAAGTACTTTAACTGTGGTCAATTTGGTGAATACTCAGGAGCCAGAAGTATTCGGGGTCAAGCTAACACATTGCAAAATAATGCATACTTAAAGCAGACATTGAATCATTAAAGGGATCCTGTCACCTCCAAAACGCCTCCTAAGCTAGCAAAACATGTCCCTGCAGCGTCCATTCACTAAACTCACACTCCTTTTGTCTCCTAAAAGCATCCTGTGAAAGTGCCTAAAAACGTTTTAATACTTACTCATTAGTGATTATAATTAGCAGGGGCTATATTCTTTAGTCACCAGGGCGGGCTGTTTTGCCTCGAGGATCCACCCTCTCTCTGTCTGTGCTGCTGTGATGTGGAGCTGAAGGCAGGACTAATGATTTGCATTCTGTGAGTGATAGAGAGGAGGAGGGTAAAGCCTGCACAAGCAGAGCAACACAGACGGAGAGAGGGGGATCCTGGGCCTGCAAAACAGCCCGCCCTGATGAATAACCGAATATAGCCCTCAATTATAATCCTAAAAGAGTAGTATTTAATGTTTTAGGAGCACTTTCACAGGATGTTTTGAGGGAGAAAAGGAGTGTGAGATTAGTGATAGGATGCTGCAGGACATGTTTTGCTAGCTTAGGAGGCGTTCTGGAGGTGACAGGATCCCTTTAAAATGTAAATATATATTATAACCACAATACATGGAAGTTTTTGTAGAATAAAAATAAAATAAAAATTAAAAATATGTTGGTATTAATGGCTAATTATGTATGGGGTGTGCAATGAAAAATTTATGTTAATTTAAAAGCTTGGAGAGAAAACAATGTAAGTCATTGTGCAGGCCCAAGTAGACGGCATGAGCCATTTAACATTGCGCAGAGATTGTCTGATATTGACAGATAATTGTGTGTAAGACACAGCAAAATATGGGATCCAAAGGCTACCAAATCAGGTAGCAAGGTGAGGCCACAAAGACGATTTAGCATCATTTTGGAGAGTGTGATTTTGCTTGTGTCCAAAATGCTGTGCACAGTAATGTACAAGGACATAACTGAAATTATTTTAATATATAATATATTTATTAATTATATAGCGCCATTAATTCCATAGCACTTACAACGTATATACCGGTATAAGCGAGTTTTTCAGCAAGAATTGGCTAAAAGTAGCAACTCTCGGCTTATACGGGTTTTGGTGTCATGCTGTATACGTATATACATATGATAATTTACAGTGATATAATCGATAATAAGCAGCCTATCAATGCCCCCCAGCTCTCTTCATCATATCTGCTAAATGGAACTAACTTATCATGTCCCGTGTTCTTCTACGCCTTGCGCATCTCCACATCGCTAGCTCAATACATATTTCATACTCGGATTCCTATTTCTGTGCACGTCTAAAAGCAAATGTCATTCATTGATGCACACTAAATAAGAAACGCACCATAAAGATGGAGGATCTGCGAGATTCGCCAGAGCTCGTAAAGCTAGCGCGGCAGGCGGACATGATAGCATAGATTTCCTTATCTCTAGTATACGCTAAGGTAGGGGGGGCCCTGGATTACGGGTGCTTAATATACCGGGGGTGCAATTTACTACCATGTGCATGTAATACACTCTGGGACCTGTATTTAAAACTGCTGGGGCTCGGTATATCTGCTGGGGCTGCTTATATCTGCAGGGCTTCCTGTATATAGTCTGCTGAATTCCTTAACTTTGGCTTAATACCTGTTTTGGGTGCTCTGTTTACTGTTGAGGCTAGCTGTAGACTGGGCTTGGCTTCCTAGTTTACTGTGGGCTGCCTTATACGCATGCTAGCGCTCGTATACCGGAGCTTCTGTCATGGCTTTGGCTGCCTGTAACTGGGGGCTGCTGTAACTGTGGGCATGCCTGATATACTCGTAGCTGATGTATGCATGTGGCTGCCTGTATCTGCTGGGGCTTCCTGTACTACTGCATAGGACTCCTGTTTGAACTGCTGGGCATTCCCTGTAATAACTGTGTTCCTATATACGCGGTTGGGCGTGTTTAATGCTGGGGCCTGCCGTATACTGTGGGTCTGTATATCTGCTGGGCTCCTATATATACCACTGGGGCTGCTGGGGCTCCTATATACTACCACTGGGGCTGCTGGGGCTCCTATATACTACCACTGGGGCTGCTGGGGCTCCTATGTACTACCACTGGGGGGGCCTGTATACCACACTGCTGGGGGCTATATACCTGTGCTGAGGTCCACCACTCGGCTTATACACGAGTCAATAGGTTTTTCCAGATTTTTGGGGCAAAAGTAGGGGGGTCGGCTTATACACGGGTCGGCTTATACACGAGTATATACGGTACATCAGTAATGCTGTCTCTCTTGGAGCTCACAATCTAAACATCCTATCAGTATGTCTTTACAATACTTTTATGCGCCATAATTAACTGAGCATAGCTCAAAATACGATAGTTTACATAACTACCAGGATATAAATAAATTATGCAAACAGAATATCTTAAAACCCCAAATGTTATCATACAATTAATTAAATTAGATTAATAGAATACAATACAAAACAAGTGCTGCTAGAAATACCTGGACAGAATATACCCAGCTCTAATGTTAACGAAACGTGCATTGGGGCGGCAGGGACCTGGCGATACCATCAGCTCAATGTAAGTCTTCATATGTATACGCTACTTAATTATATCATGACTACCGGTATATGTCTTAATGAATAGGAGTACATTTACCTAGACCTGAACTTTGTCCAAATAGTAATTTCTATTGCTATAACCATGTATATTATATATACATTATAACTGGGTATATTCTGTCCAGGTACCTGTAATTTCTAGCAGAGCTTGTTTTGTGTTATATTTTATTTATGGTTACTTTTAATTAATTACATAATAAAATTTGGACTTTAAGATACTTTTTTGTAGGATGTATTTCTATTGTTGTACAGTACAAGCAGTGGATGAGATTTATAGAAATCCTATGTTTACTGTGCTTCTTTTTTACGCAGCATAAACTGACAGTGCGGCTTCCCAAGCTACTGCATGGCAATTTATTCTTGTGGAAACGGTAGTGTTCTCAGCGGGAGAACACAGCGAAAAATCCTCAGCATCAGTAATGCTGATCGTTGGCATGTACGATGCGTTCTCCTGCAGTGAACACTGGCGTCTCTGCAAAAGAAACACACTGTGTTGAGAACGCAGCACCCACTAATAAAGCACAAATTGATTTGTTTATACAACCATGCGCTTATGGTAGGGGGTTTTCTGAATGCGGAAACCCTCTTAACTATTTTGTATGCTATGATTTCTGGTTAGAGGTTATAAACATACGGAGTTTAAAAATTGCTTCATTTTTGCAACATTCTATGACTAAGGGCGGTTGTACGCCAGAAACGCATCAGAAGAAGTGTTTAATTGTTTTAACTTGTTTTTAATGACGTTCTAATAAAGATGCTTTTTTCATTATTACCCGGATCGAGGCGCCTTGTGATTTCTTCACTTCTTAGTTTAATAATTTCTAATTTGAATATTTTTAGCAAATTTGTAATATTTTCTTAAGTAAATGCAAAACATATCAATCTAAATGAACCACTAACATAAAGTATAATGTGTCACTGAAAAAAGCCATCTCAGAATCACTGAGATATGTAGCAGCTTTCCATAGTTGGAACCACATATAATGACACATGTCAGATCTGAAGTAATTAGTGACACAGCCAGGTTTTATGTTTTGTAACCAAGGGGTAGAAACACATTCAGTATATACTATGCAGTACCCCATGCTCTGTTTTATTTCAACTTTGGATTTATGTTTCTGGCAAATTTTGGTGATAGGCAGTGTAGTCACTACGGAGTTCCTGGATGGGAGAGGAGAATGGTTTACTCAGGGCTGTGGAGTCGACATCATGGAGTCGGATTAAGGGAAATTGAGGAGTTTGATGTTTGCTTACTGACTTCACAGCCATGGTTGTGGAGTCAGAATCATGGAGTCGGATTCAGTGAAATTGAGGAGTTGGAGTCAAATGTTTAGCTTACTGTCTTCAGCCATTGGTTGTGGAGTCGGAGTCAGTTGGTGTTCATTTTTGTGGAGTTGGAGTTAGAGTCAGAGTCAGAATCTAGGAAATTGAGGAGTTGGAGTCGAATGTTTAGCTTACTGTCTTCACAGCCTTGGTTGTGGAGTCGGAGTCAGTTGGTGTTCATTTTTGTGGAGTTGGAGTTAGAGTCAGAGTCAGAATCTAGGAAATTGAGGAGTTGGAGTCGGATGTTTGGCTTACCAACTCCACAGCCCTGGTTTTACTGTGCTCATAGGTAGACTTGCTTGTCCCATAGTTTCCCCGCATATAATTACATAAAAATTGAGAACAATTCAGGTAAGTATGTTCCTCCACCAAATCTATAAAATACAATATTTACACACCTCAGGCCCCTTTCACATCGGCGTTTTTGAAAAAATGCGACAGAAGCGGCAGATTTACCGCATTTGCCACCTAATGGCCTCACTAGCGGCAGGCCCCATGCAATGTCTATGGGGCTTGCGGTCAGGTGCGGTTTTGCCGGTTGCGGCAGATGCAGCACTTGCGGCTGCGAAAGAAAACGCGGTCAGCAGTGGTTTTTTTTCCGTCCGCAACTGCCACATCTGTTGCAACCGCAAAACGCATTTGCCGCACCCGACCGCAAGCCCCATATACAATGCACGGAGCCTGCCGCAAGTGTGCCACAAGTGCGGCCGTCAGGCGGTAGATGCGGTAAATCTGCTGCATTTTTTCAAAAACGCCTATGTGAAAGGGGCCTCACTCTGATATATTTTTACAGGGAACCTTGTGAAAAGCATGTTTGTGTACCGGTATTAGTCACAGAAAAAGCCATGCATGTTTTTAAATACTTGTTTGTCACCAACTTGCGTGAGAGTATTATTGAGAGTAAGCTGCCAACTTGAAAGTTTGAGTTCTTTTGGTTTACAATCCTCAGGAAGTAAATACAGTTTGGGACAAAACTCATTACTTCGATTTTGTTTTTACATGTTTTTAACTTATTGCTTAAAGTGGTTTTACAGTTTCTGGAAAAAAAAAAGAAATCAGCTATAAAACAACAAATAAGCTCCACTCATCTATGGTGAGCATTGAGAACAGACCCTTTGGTGGTTCCCTTGGTCTTTGTTTAGAAACAGCCAGCTCTATACTTATATGGTGGGGTTACACGTCCCGATATCGCGCATATCGGAGGAACGGCGCTGGGAGCGCGCATTTTTTCAGTCCTTTTCCACGATATCGCATCGGCGGTTTACACGCTGCGATATCGGAAAACAACGTCCCTCGATGTGTACCCCACCAACCCAGTAACGACCATTTAAACATGGGAGTTAATGGGTAGCGTCGGCGTACAGTCGGAGTTGGGCTGTCACACGCTGCGATGCTGCTACGAACGGCCATGCGATATCGGGAGTTGAATAGCTCGGCTATTCAACCCCGATATCGTTTTGGCATCGTTCCAAGCATCGCGTTGTACGCTCAAACGTACAACGCGAGCAAACGAAGATTCGGGTCCAACTCGCGACCCACGTGACTTTTTGTCGGAGTTGGGTCGGAGTTGGACGCCGATATCGCGGCGTGTAAACCCGCCATCATAGTGCTAAACTCCTAAAAGCCGACTTTTGGTCCCTTAGTTTTAATGTTTTGCTATATTACCACATGTCAAACATTTTACTATTGCAGAAGATTCTGATCTGCATTCATGATCTGCATGTGTATTTAAATAATAAATTGAAAGGGGTGTGTTCAAAATAATAGCAGTGTGGAGTTCAATTAGTGAGGTCAATCATTCGGTGAATCAGGTGACCCTTATTTAGGAGTAAAGCCAGCACATGTAGTACATGCATGTCTGCTTGAAAGCCTGAGAACTATGGGTTGTTTGAGACATTGTATAGAAGAATAGCGTAATGTGATTAAAAAGTTGATTGGAGAGGGTGATACTTATAAAGAAGTGCAGACAATGATAGGCTGTTCAGCTGCAATGATCTCCAATGCTTTAAAATGGAAAGCAAAACCAGAGAGATGTAGAAGACTACCATTTGAATTGCCAATAGAAGAAGCCACGGCTGCTCTCCAAGTATCATGACCAGGTGACTGGAGCTTTATTGAACCAAGTTACAAACATACATGAGCCACATGGCCTTACATAGATCTTAGAGAGATAACAGCGCTCTTTGGGCCCACTGACAAGCAGTTGAAGTGATGAATTAGTTCTACTTGTATCATTGCGGTCAGTGCCCTGGCATTCAAACACTTTCTGTTCTACTGTTTGTCTACTATTCGAATGGATCGAAGAATAGCCAGAATGGCTCAGCCAATGATCAGATCTAGGATAATCAAAGACAGTCTCAAGTTACCTATGAGTACTGTAACAGTTAGAGCACACCTGTGTGAAGCTAGTCTATTCGCAAGACGTCCCTGCAAAGTCTCACTTAAAAAAAAGACATGTACTGAAGCGGATACAATTTGCCAAAGAACACATCAACTGGCCTAAAGAGAAATGCAGAAACATTGTGTGGACTGATGAAAGCAAAATCATGTCATGGTTGCCTTACACTGAAGAACAAACGCCCATGAAATGTGTGTTTCAACAAGACACGACCCTGAACACACCAGTGAATGAGCAAAATCTTGGTTCCAGTTCAACAAAATTAAGGTTATGGAGTGGCCAGCCCAATCCCTGGACCTTAATCTGATAGAACACTTCTGGGGTGACATAAAAAAATGCTGTTCCTGAGGCAAAGTCAACAAATGCATATAAATTGTGGGATGTAGTGAAAGCATCCTGGGCTGGAATAACAGTTGTCAGGTGTCAGAGGTTGGTTGACTCTATGCAACATAGATGTGAAGCAGTTCTAAAAAACTGTGGTTATACAACTAAATATTAGGTTAGTGATTCACAGGAATTGCTAAATCCTAAAAAACAAAAGAGTACATATTTTGTGTTTGTAAAGACAAATATAGAAACTGCTATATTTTTGAACAGCCCAATTTTCATTTTTTGTTATTTTCTGTAAAGTAGTTAGTGTTTTGATTTAGAGAACAGGGTGCAATGTTCCCAGTGCCTGGAAATAAAAACTATTATAAAGATGTGGAGCTTAACTCATGTTTTTGAACACACTGCTATTATTTTGAACACAACTGTACATGCACATTGATGTGAGTGGCAGATCATGATTGTTCCTTTATATGAGATGTGATGTTTCCAAGTTTCTACTTGGGTCAGACTTTCAGTCACAAATAGGATTTTAATACATTTCTTGTGAAACTTTACCCCTTCATACTAAATAATGGCCAGAAATGGACTCCTAGGGCACATTTTAAATTAGTACCATATCACTTTATGTAATAATAAATCTCTGGCAAAACTTGTGACAACATCCAAATTGTAACTGGAGTATGGAAAGTTCCTGTTAATAAGAGAGTTTGCTTATTAATAATACAAGTGCCCAAACATTAGAAACGTCTTACTATATATACGGTAGATAAAAGACCATTGTGGAGCCACTATAAATAAAAATCACTTGGAAGCCTATCTCCATGAACTCACTGCTTATACAATGACATAATTAACCCCTTCACCACCCGGCAATTTTTCGTTTTTGTTTTTTGCTCCCCTGCTTCCAAGAGCCATAATTTTTTCAGTTTTCTGTCAATATAGACATATGAAGGCTTGTACTTTCAGATGCATTCATTTATTTTACCATATAGTGTACAGGAAATTGGGAAAAACATTTCAAGTGCAGTGAAATTGCAAAAAAAGTGCAATTACACGTTTGTTATTTGTTTTTTTTTTATTCCCCATGATCAATATATGGTAAATCTGACGTGACGGTGTGATGCTTCAGATCGGTACGAGTTTGTAGATACCAAACGTATATCTTTACTGGTATCTAAGTGGTGAAAAAGAAATTCAGAAGTTTGTAAAAAAAAAAAAAAAAAAAGGCACTTTTTGCGCCATGTTCTGTGCCCCGTTGCGTCCTCATTTTTCAGGATCTGGGGCCGTGTGATGGCTTATTTTTTGCGTCTTGAGCTGACGTTTCTAATGATACTATTTTTAGGTGGATGCACTGTTTTGATTGCCTGTTATGGCATTTTATAGCAATGTTACAGTGACCAAAAAAACTGTAATTTTGGCGTTTGGACCTTTTTTCCCATTACGCAGTTACGGCTTTCAGTAATTGAGTTTATATCTTGATAGATCGGGCGTTTCTGAACGTGGTGATACCAAATCTGTGTATTTTTTTTTAATACTTTTATTTTGAATAGGTGAAAAAGGGGTGATTTGAACTGTTGTGTTTTTGTTTTTTCTTCATATTTGTATAAACTTTATTTTGCAATTCATTCTTGTTTTTACACTGGCCCATAGGGCGCCACAGTGCTGCAGCATCCGATCGCTTGTGACAGGTCCCGATGAGCTGCAGCACATCGGGACCTGTCACAAATGAACACTGTGATTGTTTGGCAGTGCTCTCCAAGCTCTCACAGGAAGTGATCAGTGATGCTCCCGGGGTCTCGGCAGGACCCCGGGTTATCACGTGACGGCCGGAGATCTCGCGATATTATCGCAGGATCTCTGGTGCAGGCGGGAAACAGCGTTACCTGCCACAGTGCCTTTAGATCGCGCTGTCACTGAATGACAGCGCGATCTAAGAGGTTAACAGCACCGATCGGATCCTGGATCCGATCGTTGCTGTAAGCCCGACACCTCAGCTGATGAGATCAGCTGAGATGTCAGGTGTTTGATGTGAGCGCTGCACCAGAACTCGCATCAAACACCGGGACCCCACCCTTGACGTTGTATTACGTCAAGGGCCGGGAAGGGAGTAATATAGTAATATGTCTACACCATCTCACCGTGTTCACTTATCAAAGTTGAGGTATGTTCACATGTCGCGTTTTTGCCACTTTTTTTTCTTCAAAACACAGCATTTTACAGTCCCAGCAAAGTAAATAAGATTATTGAAGTCATTTATATTCCAAATCAAGTCAATTCTTTCAGCATTTTTCAGCCTTCCAATGAATTGGAAAAAACATATAAAAAAAAAACATGTTTTTTATTTAGAGTTATTCCTGCAAAGAGAGACTTTTTTGGTGTGCACATAACCCTAGACCAGGGATCTCAGACTCCAGTCCTCGAGGGCCATCATCAGTTCATCTTTTCAGGATTTCCTTAGCATTGAACAGGTTATAATATAATCATCTGCAATGGTGATAATTCCAACCCCTGTGAAATGCTAAAGAAATCCTGAACACATGACCTGTTGGCGGCCCTTGAGACCTGGAGGTTGAGATCCCTGCCCTAGACTATAGAGTATTCATACCACATTCATGATCTGTGCTTGAAAGATTATAGAAAAGTAACATTTAATTAAGAAAAAAATAATTTTAATTTACAGAGCTTTTATGACCTAACAATATGCTAAGAGTGAACCTTTGGAATACCCTGTACCTACAGCTGTTTAATATCTGGAGGCTGCATGCCAGTATTACTGAAAAGCATGAACAAATTGCCAATAAAGTTGTCAGTGGCAGACACAGGCGGGTGCATTGTATGAATTAGCATTTTTTCGCGTAGAATTCAGCCTGTGTACTGTGAATTTGTGAAACTTTGAAGTTTGAGGATTTCTTTCTTTCTTTCTTTTTTTGTTGTTTTTAGAACAGTTTGGCTTTAGTCCATAAATGTTATTAAAGAGCTATGAAGATTTCATTTGTCTTTATTCATAATGCTACCAAGAACATAGGATAGCGGCTTCCGAACAGTTGTATGGAATTACCAATAATCAGTGGGGGGGATATTTTCCGCTATGATTTTGGACTGTGTTTTTAAGCCATTTTCAACTGAACAGCTCTGTAAAAAATCCTGTTGGCAATAGATTTCTTTGCAGCCTTTTACTGATTTAAAAGGAAAGATATCATGCTGGCCTGGAGCTAATGTTACCCATTGGTGACTTTCACATAGTCATTATAGTCACATACGGTAGATGTCAAATGCACTACAGTATAAAAATAACTCTGAGCCCTTTGTGGATAGAAGTGTTTACATGTGTTTACAGTCTGGTTACCACTGAGAACAGAGTCCAAAAGATATTCCTTCCATTGATTCTTTTTATTTAAATGGGGTTTTCTAGATATGCCGAGATCATAATTTCTAGGACTATTTGTTCTTCTTTGTGTTTAAGATAGTTTTTAATTATATTGGCTGTGTGCTTGGGGTCATTGTCCTGCTGCAAAATGAATTTGGACCCTGTCAGATGCTTCCGTTATGGTATTAGATGATGGGTAAGTATCTGTCTACATTTCTCAGCATTGAGGACACCATTCATCATGATCAAATCCCCAACTTCTTTGTTGAAATGCACTCCCAAGTTTGCAAAGACCCCCCTCACCCTGCTTCACTGTTGCCTGCTGACACTCAACTCATTATTGTACTGTTCTCCAGGCCTTCAGCAAACATCTGGCCAGATTTCTCAATATTAAGATCCTGTCACACATAATGAGATCGTTATCGAGATCGTTGTGACGTAACAACGATCCCGCTAACGATGTTATGTGTGACACGCACCAACGATCTGGCCTCTGCTGTGAGATCGTTGATCGTTGCACACTGCTCTGGATCATTTCTACGTTGTTGGTCTCCCGCTGGGAACGCTACATCATTGTTTTTGACAGGGACAATGACCAACGATTTCAATGCTACGCTATGGAGTGACAATTCCCAAGAACCTCTATATAATTCTAGATCGTTGCTGAAGTTGTTGGTGACATCGCTGGTGAGATACCTGTTTGACATCTTACCAGCGATGTGAAAAAAGATGCACCAGTGATCCCGGCCAGGTCGTATCGTTATCGATATCGCTGGTGCGTCGTTATGTGCGACTGGGGCTTTAGATGGGTGTAGATGCCTGTGGAATCAGTAAGGCCCCTTTCACTTCACAATTTTTTCCTGTCCGTGGGGATCCTGTTTTTTGCAGGACCCCACTGACAGGAACAGACAGGCCCGGATGTGTACCTCCGGATGCCATTTCTGTGTCCGGATCCGTGATTTTGACGGATCCGGACACAGAAAAAGCTGGGAGGTTCCCAGTGGTGTTGGGGCTGTGATGTCACATGGGGGGAGGAAGAAACCTTTGTTCCTTCCCCCATGACCATGAGACATGTTGGGGCTGAAGTTTTGCTGCAAAATAAAAGAGAAAACGTATTAAAAATAAAAAAAATAAATACCTCTCTGCCGGCTGTCCGGGAACCGAGAAGACATCCGGATGCTGCCAGGACCTTAAAGATCTGTGATTGGCCGGTAGCAATCATGTGATATGTGATATGTGATGTGACATACCACCTGATCGCTACCGGCCAATCGCATTTTAGGTCAAGGTCCTGGAAGCATTTGGACGTCTTCTCGGGTCCCGGACAGCCGGTATTTATTTTTTTTATTTTTAATACATGGCTTTATTTAATTTCACTTTAGCAGTGTATGTAGATACAACTGCTAAAGTGAAATTACACTGAGCAGAGCAGTTTTAGTGTGCTGAGCATGCTCAGTACACTATCATCAGATCTGAGAAACGATTCTGTAATTTCCTGGATCTGAGCTCCATAGATCCCCATGATATTTGAATCGGACAGCATCGGATCCGATGCTGTCCGATTCTATCCGCTGTACCCAAAATCAGAGCAGTCTCCGATTTTGGGGACGTGAAAACAGCGGACACAATTGTATACCTGCACACATGGATAGCACCAATCCTTGCCCATCCATGCCCATAGGGATACATGAGGGCCAAATCGGATCTGTGGCTATCCGTTTTACAATGGATAGCTACGGATGCACAAAAATCGTGATGTGAAAGGGGCCTAAGCCAAACCTTTAACTTCAAAGATAAACTAAAAAAAGTAAAGAAAGTGCAATTGGGTCTTATCTTTCGACACTTTTGTGTAGCAGACAGATGTAACTGCTCACCTGAAACGGTTGTGTGACGTACGACCAGTGTAAGCATATGTATGGCTGTTGCAGGATCCACACTTCCACGTGCACTAAGTGGTGATAAATGACGAATCCAAAGGGGGACAGTGTTTATCTGATCTGCGCTGCTCATATGATGAAAGGATCCCAAATGTCAGGTAATGATGTCTTCATTCCGACGCTCTGAAATGCGTGGTAGTAAATCAGTCATTACCTGACAGTTGTGGTGCTTTCATCGTATGAGCAGCGCGGATCAGATAAACACTGTCCCCCTTTGGATTAACCTTCCAACACCGACTTCTACATTTCCCTGACTCCAACTCCACGAGTACGGACTCCCTCATACATGGCTCATGTTTGAGTGATACATTTATTGTAGTACAATGTGAACATCAGTTTTTAATCATTATTATAATACAATAAGCAAGCTATTTCGATAGAACATAAGAACAATTCATAGTAATAATAATCAGCACATACCGAATTGAACTACTGTACCCAATTTATTATACATTTTAAAAGTTGGAGTCGGACTATTTTGCACCGAACTCCATCAAAAGGGGACAGCGACTTGCCAGATCTAAGGTGATGGCATTTCTGGACATCTTCAGTTTTTGAAGAGAAATACACATGATGTCTTTCATTTTTTGCATTAAATTTCTTTGATCAACCACAGCATCTACAGGCCTCAATGTCGCCACTTCTTGGTATCCTCATTGCTAAGAAATACATGCAGATATTTATCCATTAATTTCCACGGAACTCTACGTTCCGGCAGGGAACAGTACTGTTAGACTGTCTAGGGATGAGCAGGGTCAGACACAGCTAAATGTCTTCTATGTGATCGCTGACTAATCTGCTCTATCTTTCATTATTCTGTCCTATTTTTTTCTACTTGAACTAATATTGGTTGGGGTCAATTTATGATACTTGTTTTTTTTTTCAGCTCACATTTTGAGCATATCTTTAATGTACACCACCAATTGAATACTTCCTTTATCGATTTTTAAGCTAGCAAAGAGTTAATATCGTAATATTTCCTTCTTTTCTAAGCTATATGGCCTTATTTAAGCTATCAAAGAGTAATATTGTAATATTTCCTTCTTTTCTAAGCCATATGGCCTTATTTAATACTATTATACGGTGGCTCTGATGGCTTTTCTGTGAACAGGAGACATATTGGTAATATAACCGAAGCCCGAAGCTGGCCATACAATGAAAAGGACAACTTACACACCGGCCCGCCGATATGATCGACACTGACAGATACAGTTTGTGTTTATTTCAGAAAACAAACAAAAGTAACACCATTGTACCTGATGTAATCTAAATGTGTATATAGAAAATGTCCACACATCCCAGATACTACACTCACTTTAAATCGCCCATGATCGGCCGGCACAGCCTCTGCTGCATCCAGAATAACAGTACATTAATCACAAGACTGAAGCTACAAGGTGCATGAGGATGAGGCTGGCGAATATGTGCCAGACTATTTGCTGAGAAATACTGCAGAAGAGGATAAGCAAGGTTATAGACCAGACAGCGGTGGCACTGTGTGATTGAAGGAACTCTTGTGAGGTGCGGGCAGATGAAGAACCCTGTCTATAAAATGTACAGACACACACGCTGGTATCTGTGCGGCTGCTTATCAGTTACCAAAGTAAAATTAATGAGTGGTATGTACCATATTGACAGGGTAACAGTCTCATATATGCCATCATTATAGGAGACAAGCCCTTCTCATGATGTCAGTCCTGCTCAAATAGGTAACAAGGTATCTTGGGCTTTCATACTTGTGTAAAAATCGGACCGATGGCATCCAATTTGAAGCGTTTTTTCATCGGATCCGTGTTAAATGTCCAACTGTGGGAGGTGTTTGGAAGGTCTGTGGAAGGTCTCAGTTGGAATCGCGCATGCCCACTAACCAAAATCGGATCCGATAACCGATCCGATTTTTCCACAGTCCGATTTACATAGGATCCCATGTTATTTGCCACGGATCACATCGAATCCGATCCTGTCTGATTCTGTCCGATGCACCCAAAATCGCAGCAGTCTGCGATTCTGGGCGCCAGAAAAAATCAGATCTGACAAAAAATCAGATGTCATTAAGGGCAAATCCGATCCGTGCCCATAGGATAACATGGGGGCCAAATTGGATCTGTGGCTGTCCATTCTACAACGTACAGCCACGGATCCAAGAAAATCGCTGTGTGAAAGCAGCCAAGTGTCTTTATCCTTGCCACCCAATCCACTTGGCCAGACACTTGCCAGAAATCTCTGCTGCTAATTTAATGTGGCCTCGCACGCTTCTTATCTTTTAATCTTTTCATCAATTTTTTTGCACCAAATTCAAGCCATTTATCATGAGAAAAACCTACCGTAGCATTTTATCAGAGGTAATTAACCTTTTCATATCCATTGTACACATTATATTTGGATACGCCTCTTAAATCTAAAGATCTCACAGAACTTGGACATGGTACAATATTAGGATGAGGGTGCAATATTCTGGGGGCCCATATGCCCTCTGTGACACGTATGCGTTACAGTAAATAGAACCAGTTAAACGACAATCACAGGTTCAAGTCTTCAAAAAAAGGTCAAACTAAATATGTTTTAAAAATATCCAAAAATTAAAAAAAAAAAACACAATTGCTGGAGACCGACCAGAGCGATGCTGGAAACGGAGGAAGATAAGTATAAGACGGAGTCAGGGCGCTTATATTTAAAGCACCACTACAGCGGGGCAATAATAAACAAACACTGGAGTGGTGCATTAAAGAACATATCGGTATGACATATCACCATATACAAAATAACCATAGCAATGTCTGCAGTGGGTCAGCCATCTCACTCATTTACAAGGTGACAGTGGCTTTCACGTCCTTCTACAGCATCTGATTTACACTATGGAGGCCATATACAACACATAAAGCTATTACTTTTGTAGAAAAGATACAGACATGGAGACAAGGCTGTTTGTCTTGAGAAAATATCTTTATATGAAAAAGAACATTTCCTGCTAAGTGTTTTTTCTCCTCTAAGGTTATCTTTTATTTTTGCTTTCATTCAGCAACACTGTCGAATTCACAATATCCGAGCAATTTGTTCAGGTTTCAAAAACAGAGATCAGAGATATATGTGCTGAAAAATAAAAAAATAACCATTGAATACACTCACTTTACCAGTATAGTTCTCTTCCTGTATTACTAATATCTGTCAAGTCACAAATCAAGTAGAAATTTACTTAAAGGGATCCTGTCACCCCCAAATCGCCTCCTAAGCTAGCAAAACATGTCCCTGCAGCATATTATCACTAATCTCACACTCCTTTTGTCTCCTAAAAGCATTCTGTGAAAGTGCATAAAAACGTTTTAATACTCACTCATTAGTGATTATAATTAGCAGGGG
The DNA here is from genome assembly GCA_033576535.1 of Allobates femoralis. Taxonomy (NCBI): domain Eukaryota; kingdom Metazoa; phylum Chordata; class Amphibia; order Anura; family Aromobatidae; genus Allobates; species Allobates femoralis. The sequence continues at coordinate 597,101,714 of JARQOC010000002.1, forward strand.
CTATATTCTTTAGTCACCACGGCATGTTGTTTTGCAGCCTCGAGGATCCACCCTCTCTCTGTCTGTGCTGCTGTGATGTGCAGCTGAAGGCAAGACTAATGATTTGCATTCTGAGTGATAGAGAGGGGGGAGGGTAAAGCCTGCACGAGCAGAGCAAACAGACAGAGAGGGTGGATCCTCGAGGCTGCAAAACAACCCGCCCTGGCGACTAAAGAATATAGCCCCTGCTAATGATAATCACTAATGAGTAAGTATTAAAACGTTTTTCTCCACTTTCACAGGATGCTTTTAGGAGACAAAAGAAGTGTGAGATTAGTGATAGAATGGTGCAGGGACATGTTTTGCTAGCTTAGAAGGCGTTCTGGAGGTGACAGGATCCCTTTAAAGAGAACCTGTCAGCAGCATTTGACTAAATAAAGTACAGTCAGAGCCATATTGGCGCTGTCCTACTGATTAAAATGCTACCTGAGGGGAAGAAATCCGTTTTGTATGCTTGTACGGCGGGGCTGTTGGAAGGGTCTTCAGCCCTGTTCCTTCATCTCTGCTGCCTCTGGGTGTTTCTAGAAAAGTGTGCGGCGGCTGTGCATGCTCTGATTGCTCATTGTCACTGGCTTCATTTTACTGAAGCCCACCATGTGATCAATTTGCACAAGAGCCGCCTGCGGCTTGGATGGAGCCAGCATGAGGTTTAATTAAGAACAAAAGAAAGACACTCAGGGGCAGCAAAGTGACCATAACAGAGCAAAAGACCCTTCCAGCAGTCCTACCCCACAGGCCCGCCTCGGTGGATGAAGATATGAATAGTAAAAAACCCAAAAACACAGATTACAAAAAATACATAAAACTTATTTCTTTTACTCAGGTATCATTCTAATCAGTATGATGGCACCGATATTGTCCTATCTGTGCTTTACCAAGAACAATTCTGCTGACAGGTTCTCTGAAAAGGATATATACCAACATTAGAGGTTGCTCCATATCCATAGGATAGAAGATAACTTCCTGATTACAGAACGTCCTGACTCCACCAACCCCAAGAATAGGAGCCCTTTCTGAATGTAGCAGAGGTTGAACATGCGTACCTTCATTTCATTCATTCTTAATAGAAGCCTTGGAGATAGTGCAGATGGAGATTGATCAAAGAGGAGATACTCATTCTTGGCTTCAGCTCCATACCATACATCATGGGGATCGGTCAGACTCCCAGCAATCAAGAAGACATCCCATATCCTGTGAATAGAGATGAAATACTTACCAATATTAGAGGTTAATGTATAGAAAGCCATAATTCAGTGAGTGGGGCACCTTGACATCCGACTTTGGAAGTTGTTCAGTACTAAAGGGCATAACATTAAGATTCTTTACATGTTTTCTTATAGGCTAGGAACCTGTTTTCTTCTATTTTATCCTGCTGTGTCTACATAAATCACTCGGCAGCAGATCTATTTCACGGTTTCAGCAATAAGTAAATTTGCTTTGTTTGAATATTATTTCTTACCCAACATAAATCTTTTCATCACCTAAGTTGTTAAGTGTCTGGATACACAGAGCTACTGCTTATCTTCTGACCACTTTTCATTTTACTTTTTTCACCCTGTAAATTTAGAATCCGCCTTAGTGGACATTATATTCAATATTAAAGGTAGGAAATTACAGAACTTGTCGTCAGGCCAAAAGTGTCCAATCTTTGCCCTTATTTTATTCTTTCTGCTTTTCTTAATGTTCCATTCTTTTTATGGTTCTAGAGTTATGAACCTTTTTATACAGTGTTATTTATTTTATGGTCTTGATCAAGGAGGCGTGGCTCACATGATTACCTGGGGGTGTGTCTTTAGGCTGCTTTGCATACTTACCATGTGAAGCATGCCCCTTTGTACTGACTATAAAAATGATCATATTAAGTGTGCAAAATAGAAAGCTGAGACCACCGCTCTGCTCTTTGCAATCAGCGTAGGAGCTGTGTGGAGGCCATCAGCTGACAACATGGAGCAGAGCCAATGTGAATGGAGAGGAGTCAGGTAAGATCACAGGAGCTATGTGCTGACCTCCTGAAGAGACAAACTGCAGATACACTGATCAGCTCTAGCCTCACACACTGTGTAGCCCCCCCCACCCCCTTATATGGGTGTATCCAGTGTGTGGCCCTGAAGACTGATTTCCCTGACAACCAGCATAGTAATAATAATTTTATTTATATAGCGCCAACATATTACATAGCACTTTACAATTCAGAGTGGATATATACCAACAATATGAGCCCCATGAGGAGTGAGGTCCCTGCTCACAGGCTTACAATCTATGAGGAAATAGGGGAGGCACAAAAGGTAAATGGTAAAAAGTGCCATCAAATATGGTCCCGCCATCAATATAATAAATAGGGAGATTCACGTAACGCTGCATGAACCACTCACCGGTCACGATCTGTACAAGAACAGATAAAGTTCTATATTATGCATGGGAGACAGACAGTCTGCATGTGCAGACAGATGACACAAGGTGCCAGATTTGGAAAAAAAAAAGATAGTTAGACAAGTGAGGTGAGGTGATAGGCCAGTCTAAAGAGATGCATTTTTAAGACTCGCTTAAATCTATTGGTATTGGGAATTCATTGAATTGCTTTTGGTAACCCGTTCCAGAGAATTGGTGCAGCTTGTGAGAAGTCTTGGAGACGGGAGTGGGAGGTTCAGATTGTAGCTGATGTCAGTCTTAGGTCACTTGAGGAACGGAGGGCACGTGTAGGGCGGTATACAGAGAAGAGGGAGGAGATAGATATAGGGCGGTACAGAAGTGTGGAGGGCTTTGTGGATGAGAGTGATAATTTTATATTGTACTCTATAGCGGATTGGCAAACAGTGCAATGACTGGCACAGGATAGAGGCTTCTGTGAAGTGCTTGGAGAGGAATATGATCCTGGCAGCTGCATTGAGGATGGTTTGGAGAGGAGAGAGTTTACTAAAAGGAAGACTGATTAATAGAGAATTTCTGTAATCCAGGTGAGAATGAATAAGGGCAACAGTTAAGGTACATTTACACGCGGCAACTTTTCTAGGAATTTCACTGGCAACTTACTGGTTGCAGTGAAATCATGGAGACATTGTTCCATTTGTACACAGCAACAAGATAGAACAATGTCTCCATGATTTCACTGCAACCAGTAAGTTGCCAGTGAAATTCTTAGAAAAGTTGCCGCGTGTAAAGGTACCCTTAGAGGTTTTGCAGAATCAACGGTAAGACACGGTCGAATTCTAGAGATGTTTTTGAGGTGTCGGTGACATGAGCGAATTATAGACCGGATGTTGGGAGAGAAGGAGAGATCCGTGTCAAATATAACCCTAAGACAGCGGGCATGCTGCTGAGGAGTAATTGTAGAACCACATACAGAAATGGCAATATTAGGTTTCGGAAGATTAGGAGAGGGAGGAAACACGAGAAGTTCAGTTTTTGACAGATTCAATTTAAGGTAGAGAGAAGACATGATGTTAGAGACAGCAGCAATCACTGGTATTTTGTAGTAATGTGGAGGTGATGTCAGGAGAAGATGTATATAATTGGGTGTTGTCAGCATAGAGATGGTACTGAAAACCAAATCTACTGATGGTTTGTCCAATGGAGGCAGTGTATAGAGAGAAGAGAAGGGGACCTAGGACTGAACCCTGAGGAACCCCAACTTTGAGGGGAAGAGGAACCGGCGAAAGATACAGTGAAGGAGCGGTCAGAGCGGTAGGAGGAGAACCAGGAGAGAGCGGTGTCCTTAACCCCAATAGAGCAGAGCATAGAGAGAAGGAGCTGGTGATCCACAGTAGCGAATGCAGCGGAGAGATCCAGGAGGAGTAGTAGGGAGTAGTGACCATTAGATTTAGCTGTTAGATTATTAGAGACTTTAATGAGAGCAGGTTAGTAGAATGTAAGAGAATTGTCAGAGATAGCGAATCAGACAGGAGTGGACCAAGCGTTCCAGGAGTTTAGAGATGAAGGGGAGATTAGAGACAGGTCTGTAGTTAGCAGCAGACTTCTGGTCGAGGGATGTTTTCTTTAATAATGGATGTATGCTGGCATGTTTGAAGGTGGAAGGGAAAACAAGAGATAAGAGGGAAAGATTAAATATTTTAAATGGGGAGATGTGACAGCTGGAGAAAAGAGTTGAAGGAAATATGAGGGAATAGAGTCGCTGGTGCAGGTAGTAGGGTGAGAAGATGCAAGAAGCCGGGTGACTTCTTCCTCTGTGAGCAGATCAAAGACCGAAAGTGAGTTGGATGAAGAGCAGGAGGGAGGAGAATGCATGATGTTCTGAGGCTGTAAGGAAATTTCCTGTCGTATGTTGTCAATTTTGTCCTTACAATATTTGGCCAGATCGTTAGCGCTGAGGCTGGTGGTTGGGGCCTGTACTCCTGGACTGAGGAGGGAATGGAAAGTGTCAAAGAGTTGTAGGATTGTTGGCTAGTGAAGTGATAAGGGTGTTGCAGTAAGCTTGTTTGGAGAGGTGAAGGGCAGTGTTGTATGTTTTCAGCATTAACTTATAATGGATAAGCATATGTCAGGTTTAGAAACAGCCTAGTCTAAATTCCCTATCAGTATGTATTTGTGGGAGGAACCAGAGACCCCGGAGGAAACCAACAAACATGAGGAGAACATACAGACTCCTTGTAGATGTTGTCCTTGGTTTGATTTGAACCCATGACCCCAGTGCTGCAAGCCTGCAGTGCTAACTACTGAGCCAGCGTGGTACTGTAGAGAAAATGCTCCTCAGAAATAGTTTGGGAAACCTTTAGTGGGAAATGAAATATTTTTTTATGTCAATAAGAAACCACAGTTTCCAAGTATCAAAATAAGTTGGTTGATTTATAGAGACACATGACTGTGGGTGACAATTCCTGGTATACCTCTTTGGTCTGGTTCTGATGCACCTTAGTTGAGAAATACTTTCTTTTTTTATTTTTATTTTTTTTATAAAAGTTAGATTTAAAGTGCATTGCGGAGGTAGCGGGTGTGGCATATCGGTGTGCCTAGTACACCATGACTCCTCTTCTGTTTTCCTGCTTGCTGCTGCCCTCCAGTGCTTTATTGACCATTGAAACAGGGGCTCTGGTGTGTATTGCTGCTCCTTTCTGAAATCTTTGCCATGCGCCACATCAGTCAAAGGCAGAGCGGCACAAGCATCAAATGAGGCAAAGGTAAGATGACGTAGAGGTGACCTGAAAAAATATATAAATGCAAATCAGCACCTACAGGAGAATCTTACTAGCTATTTATTTTCCTTAGTGCTTTTTAGTTCATTTCCATTAGTATTAGGCTGTGATTAGCATTTACATTTCCTACAAGGAGTCATGGAGTCTGAGACACAACTCCTGTCTCATCATTGGTTGAACGGATACAGAAACTATCATAACACATAGGTGACCCATGAGTTAAATGGACGCCTAACAGTGGGCTTCATCCTCCACAGACCCTACACTATACATGTAGATATTAGAGATTAGTGGATAAAAGTATGAACAAAGCCGATCACAGAACATCATCATTTGATCAAGTGTTCTTTGATTTTTTTGCCCGTTTATCGATTGAGAGATTTTCTATAAAATCAATGAAGCATCAAACACAAAAGATCTTGCTTTGAAAGTATGTACTCATGAAGATCATTAGTTTGTTGCCCTGAAATGGCCATCCTATGTTCAATTACCCAATGTATATGGCCACCTTAAGAAGATTATTAACTGCTTGGTCAACTCCTACTTAAATTCTGTAGTTTTCCATTTAGATTTAAATAAATAAGTATTCTATTGATCTTTCACACCGGTGACATTCCACCAATGTCAATGCCAGGTCTCCCAGCACTTGTATAACATTGCTATGGTCACTTGAACTTTGCAACCTATCAGCAACCGCTAATGAACTGCGTTCTTCACAATTCTGTTGGATGAAGCTGGGATGTCTGATGAATATGTGAGTGAGGCAGCGCATCACTGGCCACTGACAGGCCGCAGCGCTCACATGGCATAACATTGTCATACAAGTGCTGGGATTGTTGGAACACTGCTGGTGGGTCAGATAAGCATATAGTTTTTTTGTTTTGTTTTTTAAATTTTACATGGAATACACATTATACTATACAATATGTATAATATACTATACTATACAATCAGGGGTGTAACTACAACAGGTGCAGGGGTTGCAATCGCACCAGGATCCTGGCGTCTAAGGGGCCCCAAAGGTCCCTTTGGCCTATAGAAAAAGACTAATGCTATTAAAGATTTGCAATAATTGGGGGCCCCGTTGGGGCTTTTGCATCACCCATGAGCTTGCAAGTGACGCCACTGTATACAATATACTACAGCATTTATGTAGGTGTTATCTTCGTAGTGGACAACCCCTTTAAATCTTCAGTTAGGAGAGGAACTCCTACAAATATAATTACAAAAATGAGCTTTAGGCTACTCTCACATAACGATTTTTGTAAAATCCGATGCTGTCCGATATAAATCGGACAGCATCGGATTCTTCTGATGCCTGGAATCGGATGCCAAATAGGCATCCGATTCCGACATTTTATCTGATGCCCGCCCTCCTGTCACCTCGCTCCCTGAGCTGTCACTGTCTCTCCCCGGTCCTCTCCTCTTATCCCCTGTGTCTCCTCTCTGCACCCCCGGTCCTCCACTCTTGTCCCCTGTGTCTCCTCTCTGCACCCCCGGTCCTCCCCTCTTGGCCCCTGGTCCTCTCCGCACCCCCGGTCCTCCCCTCTTGGCCCCCGGTCCTCCCCTCTTGGCCCCCGGTCCTCCTGCACCCCCGATCCTCCCCTCTTGGCCCCTGGTCCTCCTATGTGTCCTCCCCCGGGCCTTCAATGTGGTGTCCCCATGTGTCCTCCGGTCCCCCCATGTGTCCTCCACTCTCCTCCAATCTTTTCTCACCTGTCCATGACTCCTGCACGGTCCCGCGCGTCTCCGGTGTCTTGCTGTTCTGTGCTGCCAGGACCTCTCGTGACGTCACAATCACATGACTGCTGGTTATTGGTTACTGGCAGTCATGTGATTGTGACATCACGGCAGGTCCTGTCAGCACAGACAGCAAGACACCGGAAGACACCGGAGACGCACGGGAGACGCTGGGGGCCTCGTGGACAGGTCAGTATAGAATTTTTCAATTTTTTTAACCCTTTACTTCACCTTTTAGGAGCTATTTTAGTGTACTGAGGATACTCAGTACACTAAAATCGGGTCCGAGGAGACATCAGATGTTTCCTCGGACCCTCCTCCATAGGGCCCCATGTTAAATTGATTGGGTCGGATCGGATGTGCACTAAATGCCATCCGATTCGGTCCGATCCGATTCTGTCAGATTTTATTTTAGGTGCAAAAATCGGAGCATGCTCGATTTTGCACCGATAAAAAAAATCGACAGAATCGATTGGACCAAATCGGATGGCATTTAATGCACATCAGATTCGGTCCAATGCCTATAGGGCTGTATGGGGGCCAAAATCGGTCCGATGCTGTCCGATTTTTATTGGACAGCATCGGAACTTAAAAATCCGCAATGTGAAAGCAGCCTAATGGTACCTTTACACGCCGCTACTGGATGGTGGCAACAACCGGCTACTTCACGTGCACGAGCACGCACAAACGGTTGCAAACGGTAATCGCACCACCTTTACACGCCGCAACAAGGTGCGCTACAGTAGGTTACATCTATCTCTGGATACACCGCCGGGTGTCTCAAGTTACCTTCTGCAGAGCACCTTACCTCATTTACACACAAGCTAATATGGGCGGACCTGGTGCAGCAGGGACAACACATATGCGTGCCACAATTGTGGATTACGAGACGTCCGTACGCTGATAGGACAAAGCAATAACATCATGATTGGCCAGGCAGCGCAGGAGGCTGATTAATACATGACGCTCGAGCTCGGTGTGTGACTGGTCAGCTCCTTAAATATGCCGCCCTATGCAGCAACAACCAATCGTAACGCAGTAGCTTCCTCCAATGATCGCTGAAGGGGGGTGGTTTCCCGGAGGCTGTGTCACGCCCCAGGTACATACCAGGTACATAGCATGGTGTAGAAACAACCCTTCTGTTCTTCTTTACACGCCGATACAGGTCGCTACCATCGGCTGGGTAACCACCTGTTTTAGGGCAGTGCTCTGAAACAGGTGCCGCCACTGGCGGGTGGCTACAGCCGTCTTCACACGCCGCTACCTTGGGTTGCAAGATACATTTCTCTCATGTACCCGGTTGTTGCCACCATCCAGTAGCGGCGTGTAGAGGTACCATTAGTAAGGAATAACCCGAAGGTTCTTTTTTAGTAGCTCTTAGCCATACAGTAACCTCTAACACTTCCAACTGCAGACATGTTACAGCTGTGAACCATACACTCACTTTATTTATATAAAACATCTGCTGTGCACAGTTTTTACTGTAACCATCTAACAGAACGACTCAGTTAATATTGGTTTTGAAGAATTCTTAATTGTAGAGTTTTGTGTTTGGTTTGTGATATGTAACTATGGTTAAGGGCGTCTGTTATAGCAGTGTGGGAATATGTTGGTAGATACAGTTATGTATAAACCTATCATTTGTATTACTTAAGGAATATCCGACATGAAATTTTATAACACCAACTGCATACATTATTGCACAGATTTCTTATGGTGTACAGAATTAAAATCTATCTGAGAATGGGTGTATAATGCCATATGAAAGTTTAAACTAAATGTCTGCCAACCTAGTCTGATTGACAGCTCCTCAGTGTTCCTCCTCCCTGCTGCTGCGTAAATCTCCCACTGGTCAGTATAAGTTGCAGGTGCCAGTCATGCTGGGTGGATGGAGACTGAATACACTTGGACTCATGAACTGCCTCATTTTGTATTTGCATTGTTCACCCGTCCTTCCCCCTCCTGTATCTGTACGACTTGATTGTCCATATATATGTATTTGTCCTCGTCTGCCCTCTCCATATCTATAGCGCCATGGAATCTAATGGCGCTATATAAATAAATAATAATAGTTCAGACTACATTTTTAAAGTACCGTAAGTACACCAGCTTCATCAGGTCTAACAGATCTTTTTAATGCTTTATGAAGTTTGTTGTGTAATATTTTTTGATAGTTTACTTTAAGAATCAAAACTGATACATGTAATAGAAAGGTGCAAATAAATATAGGTAAAGGATAAATTGTCACATATATCAATGTGTGGCTCACAATATGGTGTTTTGTATTAGTATAGCTGGGACAAGTGGTGTGCGCTAGACAAAGAGTCATGTTTAACTACATATTACTGACTATCTGTTGTAATCGGGTCAATGCAAGTGATCCTTGGCTGAAGCCACTCCATATTTAAACGCCCAGCATCAGGGGCGTAACTACAGTAGGTGCAGGGGCTGCAATTGCACCAGGGCCATGGAGCCTAGGGTGCCCCAAAAGTCCCTTTGGCCCAAATAAAGAGTCTGTTATTAAAGATTTGCAATAATTGGGGGCGCCGTTGAAACTTTTGCATCAGGGCCTATGAGCTTCAAGATACGCCACTGCCCAGCAGTCAGTCTTTATCTGCCAGTTGTAGTTTGTTGCATCTAATGCTTTGTGTGTTCCTTATGTCTTGTATCTCCTAGTGTTTAGTTTCTGACTTTGGGTCATTTTTTTTTTTGTTTAACTGACTGCCTCAAGATTCTGTCCTTGTCATTTTATCCCCCTGGTATTGACCCGGCTTGATGATCCTCATCTCTGTCAGCTCACTTCACCAGCCAGCAGCCACTCTCTGGATGTAGGCTATGGGGCCAGGTATGTCTAGATCCCTGTTAAAGGTCAACCGTCTGCAGGTTTTTGTTATGTAATTTGATAGCAGTGTGATGTAGGAGCTAAGAGCCTCATTCCAGTGATGTGTCACTTACTAGGCTGTGTGTTGCTGTTCCAATAAAATCGTTTTATCAGCAGGAGATTATCACTACAGGAGTAGGTGTCTTGTGCCTCCACGTAATCTGCTGTTTAAACCCTGCCCCCATCATTGATTAGCAGTATTCTGTCTATGTAGAGTATACATAGAAAGCTGCCAATCAGTAATGTGGGCAGGGTTAAATAGGGCTCTGCCTGTATATCACGCTTTTAGTGCTTCTAGGCTACAACAAACAGAGCTACATTGTAGGCTACTACTGGGATTCATGTATGAAGTAAACACAATTCATTTAGGTATTCACAAAGCAAACTTCTTTCTATATGTTTCATTGGAACATATACATTGCCTTGGTGACCATCTCTAATGGGTCAGCCACTATAGCATATCCCCTGCTTTTGAGAAGTTCTTAGTTATTAACAGGCAATCATTTTCAGTCTCGCCGGTCGCCAGAATGTGCCACTAATAACCCAGCTAGAATCAAGTGGCAGTGTGTATGGATGCCCACCACGCCAGCCTTTCTCTATGAGATTACCAGAGTGCTGTATTCATTTTTCTTTAGCAGTTTCATAGGAAATAAATGAAATGGAGGAATAAAAGTCCCTTGTTCTGGTGAATGGTGGCGGTCCGGGGGTCAGGTCTCCAAAGATATAATAGTTATCACGTCTTTCTTTTAGAATACTTTAAAGATCCCACATTTTGCAAAACTGTGTCTGTATCTAGTGAGTGCAAAAAAACAGTTTAAAAAGAAACACATAAAAGAATACCTTTTCAATGTCCTTATATCTCGGTGAAATGAGGCATAGGGTTTTCATAGATATAGTAGTTTTTTTTTTCACCTGTTGAATATTGGTAGTTAGCAGGCCTTCTAAGTGTAATCGTATCACTCCCATGTGACACATACAAGAGGTAAGTACAGGGGATTCATTTTCCGTGGATATTACATAGTGAGTTCCCAGCAGTAATCTGCTGTTTTTACGCTCTGTGTTGTTTTCTCTCTGAAATGAGCCATCTCTTCTGCGTCAGATGAGGACTTTTTCCCATTCCCTTCTTGTACTTGTAACTTGGCCATACATGGTAAACTTACTGTTACAGAACCTGCTGTTTCAGCTCAGACCTTGTGACTTGCGCTCTATAGATGGACCTTCCGTAATAAATGTACCAATCAGAAAGATTTCAACTAGAAATAGAAAGTCAGGTCTAGTGGGCAGATTCACTTAAGAGGAACATAAATATGACAAATGTAATACTGGAAATAGTATAATCGATGGAATTAAAGGGGAGCTGTCATGTCTCCAAATACTGTTAAAGGGATTTTCCCACGAGCAAAGGTCATTTTAAAATGAATTTTAATCAATAGATCTTGGAATAATAGTTTCCACAATTGGATGTGATTTAAAAATTGTGTCTTACCATACAGGGAGATGGTCTAATCATACCATATCTCCTGTGCTGAGATAATCTTACATATGTGTCCTTGCTATGTACTGGATGTGTCGGACCATACAGGGACATGGTCTGATCATACTACATCTCCTGTGCTGAGATAATCTTACATATGTGTCCCTGCTATGTACTGTGTAATAGATGTGTCTAACCATACAGGGACATGGTCTGATCATACTACATCTCCTGGGCTGAGATAATCTTATATATGTGTCCCTGCTATGTACTGTGTAATGGATGTATCTAACCATACAGGGACATGGTCTAATCATACCACATCTACTGTGCTGAGATAATCTTACATATGTGTCCTTGCTATGTACTGGATGTGTCGACCATACAGGGTCATGGTCTGATCATACTACATCTCCTGTGCTGAGATAATCTTATATATGTGTCCCTGCTATGTACTGTGTAATGGATGTGTCTAACCATACAGGGACATGGTCTAATCATACCACATCTACTGTGCTGAGATAATCTTATATATGTGTCCCTGCTGTGTACTGTGTAATGGCGGTCTCTGACTGTACAGGGACATTGTGTGATCATACCACATCTACTGTGCTAAGATAATCTTGTATACATATATCCCTGTTATGTACTGTGTAATGGATGTGTCTGACCATACAGGGACATGGTCTGATCATACCACATCTCCTGTGCTGAGATAATCTTGTATACATATATCCCTGTTATGTACTGTGTAATGGATGTGTCTGACCATACAGGGACATGGTCTGATCATACCACATCTCTTGGGCTGAGATAATCTTATATATGTGTCCTTACTTTGTACTATGTAATGGATGTGTCTGATCATGCCACATCTCCAGGCTGGGGATGATGCAAAAGAGAGAATATAGACAGGACAGCAGGGTATCACAGCTGATTATTTCTGTGAGGTAATACATTTCCCTGCCCCTTTTTAAAGCAATGTTATATCTGAAAGAAATAATTATTTGCGATCCTGTGCTGTAATGTCTTTATACCTCTTTTCCTTCCTCCCCAGCCCAGGAGATGTGATATGATCAGACCATGTCCCTGTATGGTCAGACACATCCATTACACAGTACATAGCAGGGACACATATATAAGATTATCTCAGCACAGGAGATGTGGTATGATCACACCATGTCCCTGTACGGTCAGACACAGCCATTACACAATACATAGCAGGGACACATATATAAAATTCAGTTCATTTGAAGAAAAGAAGCAGGCGGCACTCGCCATTTGCAGTTGCAGCAAGATCTCCTTTATTAGAGATCAGTCAAAGGCGGCCGTCACACGTATCTATATCGTGAGCGATATTGTAAGTGATCACGTGCACGCGCGATCGCTAACAATATCGCTCACATCGCTGGTGAGCTGTCACACAGACAGACTCACCAGCGATGTGGACCAGCAAGATCGCTGGTAACTATGGTACACATCGGGTTACTAGGCGCCGCGCGGCGCTTAGTAACCCGACGTTTACCATAGATACCATCTCCCAGCATAGGCTCTGCAGCTGGGAGATCGTTCATCGTGGTGTCACACACCACGATGAAGCAGATTATTCAAGCGTTTATCGCTTGATATGGGCTCCAGCTCACCAATCTGCGATCTAGCGATCAATCGATTTTACATTGTAAAATCGCTTGATTGCATGCAGCGATTCACAAACGATATCGCTTAAGCGATCAAAAAGCAGATCGTCTAAACGATATCGTTCGCAATATTGAACCGTGTGACGGCCGCCAAACAGACATCTTTAATCCATGACAAGGTGCGGGGAGAGGGAATGTAGGGTCGGCAGACGACGGCAAGCTGTTTCACTGTTACTACAGCTTCAACGGGTCCATTGGCGTCTGACGTCATTTCCCTCTTACATAGCGGAATGTCTCATGTTGCCGATTCCAGTAATGATGGATTTACAGTGTTCTTTAAAGCGGGTTATTAGAGGTCTTATGGCCGCTTTACACGTCCCGATATCATCCCGATATTGTATACAACGGCACGGGAGCGCGCACATTTTTGGCAGTAAACCAAGATCGCATAGGAGATGTTACACAGGGAGATATCGGCAGGCAACACAACTGCGATGTATACGCCCCTTTGTACAAGCGAGCCAGGGAACGACCATTTAACATGGGAGTGAATAGGGGAAGTTGTGCTCCAAGTCGTTGTTGGGCTGTCACACAGCACGATCCTGCCACATCGTCCATCCAATATCGGGCAGTTGGAGAGCCTGCTCATTTCTTCCCCGATATCGATTTGGCATCGTTCTTGCATCGAATTGGTCATTTACACCATACAACGCACGAATGATATCGGGGCCAATGCACCAACCACATGACTTTTTATCGGAGTTGGACAACGATATCGGGACGTGTAAAGCGGCCATTATAGTTTTGCCTATGTAAAATCTGCCGCATGGGCAAAAGATCACAGACAATCCAGAACGTTTTACATGAGATGTAGGATTTAACTTTATGCCTTAACCCTCTAAATTCAATAGGATTTTTTGTTTTGTGCTGTTTACAAAAGTTACAGTTTTTACATTGAAAGTTGCCCACTGGACGTTTTAAGTCTAACCAAGTTTTAGGTTTATGGTCGGATTTTATTCTATTTGACACTAGGATCTCTCTCAAGTTTTTACATCTTTTATATGTCACCATTGGAGTACCTACTCCTATCATGTTAAGTTCTCTATGTGATTCGACAATGTGCCAATGCTTCCACATGCTCTTTCTGATTTTTTTCAAACATCAGTCCAAACTTAAATGCAAAAGTGAACCGCTTGGTTTGGCTTCTTTTCCCGTATTCAACCTACTCTCACTCCTTTTATCGCGTGACTTGTTTTGTCCCTTCAATGCTTTTTCTTTCGCTTCTCCTATCAGGGTGGCGGGATATCCTCTATTGAGGAAGGCTTTTTCTAATTTCTCCGTTTGTTCCTTTAGGGACCCTTCATTGTTTATCCTTTTTAGTCTTAGGAACTGACTATAAGGTAATGATTTTTTTTATATGAAAGGGATGAGCGTTTTTGTAGTGGAGTAGGGTATTAGTTGCAGTTGGTTTAGTAAAAACTGATCTTTTGATTTTATCATTCTGAATTTGAATTTTTACATCCAAAAACGCCAATTCATCACCCCCAAAAACAGATGTAAATTTCATGTTGTACTGATTTCCATCATTGAGGAAATCAACAAATGAGTTAAATGAATTTTCTGAACCTTCCCACACGATGAAAATATCGTCCACGAAGCGTAAATACCTATTGATGTTTCTTAGGAAAGGATTAGAAGTGGAATAGATAGTATAATCCTCAAAATGGCCAAGGAAAAGATTTGCAAGTGTACACACAACCGGAGTGCCCATCGCAACTCCTACTTTCTGTACATACCAGCTATCCATGAAGAAAGTGCCTGGTCTTCTCTTACATATTACATATATAAGATTATCTCAACAACAGAGAATTGGTATGATACCAACCATGTCCTGCAGGGTTCAACACATCCATTACACAGTACACAGCAGGACACATATTAAGATTATCTCAGCACAGGAGATAGGTATGATCAAACCAATGTCCCTGCACAGTCAGACACATCCATTACACAGTACATAGCAGGACACATCATAATAAGATTATCTGTGCACAGAGATGTCGTATGATCAACCATGTCCCTGTACGGAGTACATCTATTACACAATACATAGAAGGGACACATTTAATAAGATTATCTCAGCACAGAAGAATAGGTATATCAACCATGTCCCTGTACGTCAGAGACATCCATTGCACAGTACATAGCAGGGACACATATATAGATTATCTCAAGCACAAGAGATATGTATGATCAGACAATGTCCTGTACAGTCAGACACATCCATTACACAGTACAAGCAGGACACATATATAAGATTATTTTAGCACAGTAGATGTTGTATGATCAGACCATGTCCCTGCACAGTCAGACACGTCCATTACACAGTACATAGCAGGGACACATATATAAGATTATTCAGCACAGGAACATTTTTTTAAACACATCAAATTGAGGAAATTATTATTCCAATTGATTAAAATTAACTTAAAATTAACTTTGTTCGTGGGAAAACCCCTTTAACCTACATATATTGGGATAATCTGCAGACTAATAGGGTTCCAATGTATTCCGGCTACATTCTCTGCTCATAGTGTTAGCACACCCCAGCACTTGATTGATGGCCAGCTGTGCAGTGCGAGTTGTCAATCAAAGTCCTGAGTCAGGCTTACAGGCTGCTGCAGAGTATAGTGAGCAATGACTGTAGCTGCTCTATACTCACCCATATGACTGAAAGCTGGCTGTTCCCGGGAGGAATAAAGGTACGTCATTTCTTCCCAGAAGCTGCATTTTCAGGAAACAGGACAACATTGGAATACAACTAGCAGGTTAATCGTGTTTGGGATATGACAAGTACTCTTTAAAGACATGACCCAAACACAATACAGACGATTTTACTTTTTCATTATGCGATTTCTGACATATTTGTGCTGTATTATATCTATATTATTTGCTTGTATTGTGATAGAATACTAATAATAGTGTGTTTTATTTTATAGATTTTTCCAAGAATCGGCTGACAGAGGTTCCAGTAGAAGTTTGTCATTTTGTGTCACTTGAAGCCCTCAACTTATATCAAAATTGTATCAAAGTTATTCCAGACACATTAGTCAATTTGCAAATGCTGACCTATTTGAATATAAGGCAAGTATGGCTATCGTTACACTGTGGTAGCATTTCTTGTAATTTTGCTTATAATAAAGGAGTTGTCTGAGATTCGCATTGTCATCATTATGGTGAGGGCACAGCCAGCACCCCTCAGTTTAGCTGCTGCACCAAAGTTCTGTACTTTATTTCCTTTTCAAGTGAATGGAGATAAAGTTCAGTCACTAATCAGTGTGTAATGCTGCAGCGTTCAGCTCCTTGCTGGATACTGGGTTCTGCTGGAACAGATTTTAGTGGGACTGCTGAGTATATAGTTGAAACCAAAAGTTTACATACACTATATAAAAGACAACATGCATGTTTTTCTCACTATCTGACATGAAATCACAATTAACTTTCTTGTTTTAGTGTCAGTTGGGATCACCATAATATAACGTATTTTTCAGATTATAAGATGCAGTTTTGTTCCCCCAAATTTGGGGCAAAGTAAGGGTGTATGTTTTATAATCCGAATCTACTCTAGTGTTGTGCTGTAAGGGAGGTGGCTCTGGAGTTGTGTCCAGGGCTGGAGGAGGCTGGGTCAGGCTGCGGCCCATGGTTACATGGCCCCACTCATTAGGTGGGGCAGCAGCGCATATGACAGTAGCCTAATGACCGGGTCCACAACTCAGCGGCTGCAATCCTGTGTGGATAGTCACTGCCTCCCATGCTTCCATTGCACGGAAAGCAGTGAATATCCCGTCGATATGATATTCAACTCTCTCCATCGCTCACGCAGCCGGTACCATCTCCGCTGTCTGTGCCGGCATCCGATCATGAGAGCGGCACAGCACAGTGACATCATCACTACGCTTGCTGCTCACATGACTGGATGCTGGCACAAGCAGATGGACAGATGGCTGCAGCTCAGGGAGCGATGAGAGAGGTGACTATGATTATTATTTTTTAAGTGTGTGCCAGCATGCGCTAGTATACCAGCACGGGCTATGTGTGCCAGCACTGGGGCTATGTGTGCCAGCACGGGGGCTATGTGTGCCAGCACGGGGGCTATGTGTGCCAGCAGGGGGCTATGTTCCAGCAGGGGGCTATGTGTGCCAGCACGGGGCTATGCGTGCCAGCACGAGGGCTATGTATGCCAGCATGGGGCTATGTATACCAGCATGGGTGCAATGCGTGCCAGCATGGGGGCTATGTGTACACTGGCATTATAAGATAAAGGACCCCATTTAACATTAAAAATGTTTTTTCTCTTTCCCTTCACCAAATTTGGGGTGTATCTGATAATCCAATGCGTCTTATGAAGCGAAAAATACTGTAATTGCCTTGAGGCGTCTGTCATCACTCTGTGTGTCTGGTTGTCCTGTATCGCCCGTATATGGTACGACCGAAAACAGGAAAGGTTATTCTGATTTCATGTCAGATAGTGAGAAAAACATGTATACATTTGAAACCAGAAGTTTACATACACTATTAAAAAGACATATATTCATGTTTTTCTCACTATATGACTTGAAATCAGAATAAACCTTTCCCGTTTTAGGTTAATTAGGTTGCCATAAATGTTAATATTTTGCCAAATGCCAGAACAATGACAGAGATGTAATGCTTTAAAGCATTTTTATTACTTTCTGCAAAGTCAAAAGTTTACATGCATTTCATTAGTATGTGGTACCATTGCCCTTTAAAAAGTATGACTTGGATCAAACATTTTGGGTATCCTTCCACAAGATTCTCACAACCGTTTTAACTCACCCTCCGACGATTCTCTGCAGGCTCCGTGCATCCTCCCTCCAGTCTTCCTGCTTCTAATCATGTGACTGGCGCAGTAGCGATGATGTCACTGCGGTGCTGGTCACATGATTAGAAGCAGGAAAATCGGAGTGAGGATGTACGGAGCCTGCAGAGAATCGTCGGAGGGTGAGTTAAAACGGTTGTTTTGTGACCGCCAGCATGGTGGCCATATACCAGTGAGGGGGTTGAGTATGCATAGTGTAATGCAATATGCGCTGCTCCCCCCGCCGGTGTTGGACAGGGGATGCAGTGCATATTCTATTACACTAATGAGAGGTACCACGTGACCTACCGCTCACTCTGCAGCCTCCTTCTGCCTCCTCCAGCCCCAAGACGCCTTTTCCCCCCCGCTGACACTAAACACTGTCTTGAGTATAAGCGGTGCACTTTTCAGCACAAAAATTGTGCTAAAAAACCCGGTTTATACTCGTGTATATACGGTATATAATAACATACATTAAATTTCAGCTTTTTTACATTTTAAATATATGCATTTTATTGCATCTTCACTACAGTAGGGAATTATGAGCTTTCCATTTTCTCTGTTTTCAGTATGGAGGAATGATGTATATTGTCAAAAAAATGCAAAACTAGACACATTTATTTTCTTCTTCCCCTGTTTTTTTACACTGAATCCTAGTTATTATTTGTAACCTTTTTGAACTACGGTATATCTTTTACCTTTTTATTGTATGCATTTTGTAAGCTCTGCTTTTACTGGGCTGTTGACAGGATAATTGAGAAGCCGCTAACACATACATAAGAAAAATTGATGCGGCTGCTGGAAAGGCGAGATTTGATGTAAGCATGTCACCAGTATAGCCGAAAATGTCAGACAATCATCGCTAAATGCTAATTCTGCTAGATTGTCAACAATAACTTGTTAGTTCTTGCTGGCAAATCTATAGTTAGTGGATACCAAGGGATTCCTGCTTGAGAGCCTCCTGCCTCACTGCACTTCGGTCCCTCAAGCCATACAGGTTCCTATTACCTGAGTCCTGTTACTAATGCCATTTGGGCGTTACATAAGAGAACTCTTCACGATCAAGTTAGCATCAATATTGTCCGTTCATTAAATGTCCCAGTGTGAACTCCTATTTTCAATTGGAACTTGGGACTAATAGACCCCCATTTATGGGGACCACTAGCCGGGTCTTATAGTGGAATTCCTAGTGTCCTCTTTGATCTCTATTTGTGTTTATTCCACAGAAGGCCATGGCTCTTATGAGCTTTTGCTTTTCTTTTTTTTTTGATCCTGACATTCAATCATTCGCATATTGTCTATGTTTAGACGCAGAGATTCTTTCGCAATTGTCACCATTTTCCTTGTCGGTCGTTGACCAACTTTTTGCCTTGTGACTACTCATCTTAGATCTTTCCCTGGGTTGAAACGTTGGGCTGCTCATTAACATTGTGTTGAGCATTAAATAAAAGGATCAATTGTTAAGTGCAACCTTGTATTCCTCTGTGAGTTTACTCTTCATTACTAAATCATAGCCAGGTTGAACCATTGCAGTCAGGTATGTTGTCTATTCTAGCACCGCACCGCTTGAGATAATTGACAGGTCTCTCCTGGTATAGACACAGTCGATAGACATGTCAGTCACCTACAGTTGTACTGTGATAAGCCTGTTGGACTAGTCTCATTTATGCCTCATTCAAGCTATATTTCCTGTGAAATAGCTTAGATTTTCAGAAAAATAAATACCTGGTTGCAATCGTCTAGCCAGTATCTGATTCATGCTGACTACAAATTAGCAGCATGAATTGACTGACTTGATCCCTTTAAGGATCTTTACTTCCTTCACATGCAGTTGCAGCAGTGATACCACTAAGTGGATGTGTGAGTGGCTGGAGATCTGTGCTACACCTGTGAGCTAGGAAAACAGTCTGCTAGGAAAACAGCTAGGAAAACACCTGTGAGCTAGGAAAACAGTCTGCTGGGAAAACACCTGTGAGCTAGGAAAAGTCCGGTTCATACATTGCACAATAGTAGGAACTGCGATTTTATGGTTACTCTCTTTTTATTGATTTTGTAAACGCATTACAGGTTATATGAATAGTTATATGCCAAGAAAAATACAGGTAGGGGTAACACAAAAAGAATATCGACTAAAGGAGAATATTACAATAGTCAACTACAAATAATTACATTCTCTTCAAATAAAGGATTACCCAATCCCTTGTTTATGGATCAGGACCTAAAAGTAAACAAATCCTGCTCTTATCATAGGGTTGCACCAGTGGTAAGGGAGATAAGTACTTTGTCAAGCTTATTATGACATCCAGCTACCCTTTAAGAGTGTAGCCAGGGGTCAGGAGTATTTGTTAGGCTATCACGTAATATCCCATCACTGTTTTTGGTGTAACTAGTGAGGTCTAAGCCTCTAAGGACTTGCTAAAAGTCCAAATCACCAGACATAAGCCCATCTTCATTAGGGTCTCTCAAGGCATTATGTATAATACTCCTTTCCCACCATATTCAGGTCTCGAAAGAGTGTGGGTTAAGGAGTGATTCCCAAAGATATTAAATATTATAGAGTGGGAGAGAAGAAAGAAAAGAAAGTAAAGGAAAAAGATAGATACTGTATAAACAATAGAAAAGTAAGTAGGACTGTTCTTTAGGGTAATTGGGGGCCGGTTGAGAAGGGAATAGAGCTAAAGAGGAATAGGAAAAAAGGTTCCCTTCGACCCCACGTCAGCCAAAGGTCATATTTCTGTGTTAGCCTCGGAGAAGGTTCTCCTGAATTCAGCTGAATCCTGGAAGAGAATCCATTCAGTCCAGACCACTGAAAATTTATCCCGAGAACCTGAAGCGTCGGCCGCTAGCTCTTCCATTCGAAATATATCCAGCATTTCCTTGAACCAATCAAGCAGGTACGGAACTTGAGAAGTTTTCCAGAATCTCGGAATTAGAGAGCAAGCGGCCGAAACACAGAAACGGAGTATATCTCTTATTAAGCCCAATAGGCCCTGGACAGATGGATAAGAGAGCAATTTCAGGACAGCACTCCACCTGTTTACCTGTTATCTGTGTGTAGGTACTGAACACCTTAGACCAGAACTGCTGGATTTCCCTGCAACTCCACCAAATGTGGAGCATCGTCCCTGGTGCTTCCCCACAGCACCAACAACTATCTGTGATTTCAGGGAACATACGGTGTAGGGTAGTCGGACATAGGTACCATCTAGTAAGCAGCTTGTAACTCCTTTCTTGTGCAACACACGCATTGGCCAATTTATGGGTAAATATAAGGAACTGCGATTTTAACCTTCCATTGAACCATTGACCATGTCCTTTTTAGTGACTTAATATATGTTTCAAAGATGACATAAAAGGTAATGTTTGTAAACCCTGAATGCTTGTGGTTTCTTCTTCTTTATTACATATTCTGATTGAACCCAAAATAGGTAGTAGTATTATGCGTGGAATGTATATGTT
This sequence comes from Allobates femoralis, assembly GCA_033576535.1. Taxonomy (NCBI): domain Eukaryota; kingdom Metazoa; phylum Chordata; class Amphibia; order Anura; family Aromobatidae; genus Allobates; species Allobates femoralis. The sequence goes on from JARQOC010000002.1 coordinate 597,122,970, forward strand.
TTGATCTACAATTTGTTACAGGGCTTCTACATTTCTACAAATAACTATAATGTATAAATGTTTGTTCAGGTATGAAAACACTGTGTTTAACCAAACTGTATATATAAAATTTGTGTAGATTGTGTACATTCTTTCACAGGTATTTTATTACTTCAGCCTTTCTCCTAGAAAAAAACAACACATTTTTGAGATGCCTCCACTGTGTGTGTATATACAAGGGTGTAAATATATATAAATGTGTGTGTACGTCTATACATATATATGTCTGTAAATATCTATATACATATATATATACACACACCATGCACATATATATGTATATATGGTACGTACACACACACATACAATATACAGTGGGTATGGAAAGTATTCAGACCCCTTTACATTTTTCTATCTTTTTTTCATTGCAGCTATTTGGTAAATTAAAAAAAGTTCATTTTTTTCTCATTAATGTACACTCTGCACCCCATATTGACTGAAAAAAACAGAAATGTAGATATTTATGCAAATTTATTAAAAAAGAAAATCTGAAATATCACATGGCCATAAGTATTCAGACCCTTTGCTCAGTATTGAGTAGAAGCACCTTTTGAGCTAGTACAACCATGAGTCTTCTTGGGAATGATGCTACAAGTTTTTCACACTTGTATTTGGGGATCCTCTGACATTCTTCCTTGCAGATCCTCTCCATTTCCATCAGGTTGAATGGTGAAAGTTGGTGGACAGCCATTTACAGGTCTCAACAGAGATGCTCAATTGGGTTTAAGTCAGGGGTCTGGCTGGGCCAGTCAAGAATGCTTACAGAGGTTTACTGAATCCACTCCTTTGTTATTTTAGCTATGTGCTTAGTGTCATTGTCTTGTTGGAAGGTGAACCTTCAGCCAAGTCTGAGGTCCAGAGCACTCTAGAAGAGGTTTAAATCCAGAATATCTCTGTACTTGGCCGCATTCATGTTTCCTTCAATTGCAACCAGTCGTCCTGTCCCTGCAGCTGAAAAACACCCCCATAGCATGATGCTGCCTCTACCATGTTTCACTGTTGGGACTGTATTGGGCTGGTGATGAGCAGTGCCTGGATTTCTCCATACATACCGCTTAGAATTATCACCAAAAAGTTCTATCTTCATCTCATCAGCCCAGAGAATCTTATTTCTCATAGTCTGGGGGTACTCCATGTGTTCTTTAGCAAACTCTATGCGGGCTTTCATATGTCTTGCACTGTGGAGTGGCCGTCTCTCGGGCCAGTCTGCCATAAAGGCCTGACCGGTCGAGGGCTGCAGCGATAGTTGACTTTGTGGAACTTTCTCCCATCTCCCTACTGCATCTCTGGAGCTCAGCCACAGTGATCTTGGGGTTCTTCTTTAAGGCTCTTTTCCCATGATTGCTCAGTTTGGCTGGATGGCCAGGTATAGGAAGACATCTGGTGGTCCCAAATGTCTTCCATTTAAGGATTATGGAGGCCACTGTACTATTACGAACCTTGAGTACTGCAGAAATTCTTTTGTAATCTTGGCCAGATCTGTACTTTGCAACAATTCTGTCTCTGAGCTCCTTGGAGAGTTCCTTTGACCTCATGATTTTTATTTAGTCTGACATGCACTGTGAGCTGTGAGGTCTTATATAGACAGGGGTGTGCCTTTCCAAATCAAGTCCTAGCAGTTTAATTAAACACAGCTGGACTACAATGAAGAAGTAAAACCATCCCAAGGAGGATCACAAGGAAATGGACAGCATGTGACTTAAATATAAGTGTCTTAGCAAAGGGTCTGAATATTTATGACCATGTGATATTTTTCTTTTTTAATACATTTGCAGACATTTCTACATTTCAGTTTTTTTCCAGTCAAGATGGGGTGCAGAGTGTACATTAGTGGGAAAAAATTTACTTTTTTGAATTTACCAAATGGCTGCAATGCAACAAAGAGTGAAATATTTAAAGGAGTCTGAATACTTTCAGTAGCAACTGTATATACTGAATAGTATATGTACTGAATCTATACAAAACAGAATTCATCATCTTTCCCCCATTTCACTCTACCACTCCACCGGACCTATCCATCAAATTACATGGCTTCTCCAGTCCTGCTTGCTTTGTGCCTCGGGGTAATCCTCGACTCTGCCCTCTCTTTCTAGCCACATATCCAAGCCATTGACACCTCTTGCCAACTTCAACTCAAAAATATTTCCCGGATCTGTACATTTTTTGACCAAGATAACTGCATGCCCTCTTCTTCTCCCTCCTTGACTACTGCAACCTCCTATTCTCTGACCTCCCCTGTAGCACTCTCGCCCCCCTCTAATCTACCCTAAACTCTGCCGCCCGACTAAACTACCTGCCTCGCCGCTTTTTCCCAGCCTTTCCTCTTTGCCATGCCCTTTACTGGATTCCCATTGTGCAGAGACTCCAGTTCAAAACCGTAACCACAACTTACAAAGCCATCCACAACCTGTCCCGTCTATACATCTTTGACATGTCTCCCAGTACTCACCTACACGCAACCTGCGATCCTCTCTTCTTTCCACAATCGCACACAAGATTCCTCCCGTGTTTCCCCCATATGCTGGAACCCTCTGCGTCAACATATCAGACTCTTGCCAACTGTGGAAACCTTCAAAAGGAACCTGAAGACTCACTTCTTAAGGCAGATGGTTTTATAGCAGCACTCCAGCCTTTATTTTTTCATACCTTTTGTTAGGGATCACTTACCGTATTTTTCCTTTTATAAGACGCACTTTTTTTTCCTCCAAATTTTGGAGGAAAGTGGGGGTGCGTCTTATAATCGGAATATAACATTCTGGCATCCTGGGTTACTTGGGGGGGGGGGGGGGGGCAGCGGTGAAGTGGGGTCAGAAGTGGCGAGGGAATGGTTCCTGCTGAAGAATCAAGTGGCAGGAGAACCACGTGTCCCCGCTCATTACCGGCATGAATATTCACTTCACTTGTTCATGCGCACTGAAGACAGCGCACAGAGCTGGGCATGGGAGCAGGGAGCGCTCCTTTACTCTAATAGCCGGCACATTTGGCTGCTCCCCAGCTTCCTTCAGCTGCTGGGAAGATCGTGCCCGTCCTATTACAGTAATGGAGGAGCGGGATGTAGCAGCAGAGGCAAGTGAATCAGCACTGAGCTTGTGCTGAATCTCTGCCATGATGACAGGGGCAGAGCAGGGCAGATCCGTACCTTGTGTCAGCTTTCCAAGGTCCCTCTGCTCTGTTTGCTAAGCCCCTGTGTCACAGAGCTGAGAACCAGGAAGTGGCCGATCTTCATTCACACTGCACTAGATCTGAAGGTGGCAGGGCTGGAGGCCGAGCATCATCACTACAGCACAGCTCCTCCGGTCCAGCTCTGCCTCTGTATTACTCGACATCACAGTGCAGAGTGCACAGCTCCCCCAGCTCTGCCTCTATATTACAGGACATTGCACTACAGCACAGTGCAAAGTGCACTGCTCCCCCAGCTCTGCCTCTATATTACAAGACATCACACTACAGCACAGTGCAAAGTACACTGCTCCCCCAGCTCTGCCTCTATATTACAGGGCATCACACTACAGCACAGTGCAGAGTGCACTGCTCTCCCAGCTCTGCCTATTCACTAGTCAGTGTGAAATACGACCAAGTTGGACGTGTCATAGATGATTAAACTGGAATGGCCTCCCCCTCTCTGGACGTCTGGATGCGAGCGTCAGCTGCTTGTGTTTTTAAGTAGCTCCACACTCCTGTCCTGACAGGGGGGGAGGCCATTCAAAGTTAATCATGTGTGACACGTCCAACCTAGTTGTATATCACACGGACAGTGTGATACCAGCCTTAGACGGACACTGGCATTATAAGACGGACCCCATTTAACATTAAAAAATATTTTTTTTCTCTTTTCCTTCACCAAACTTGGGGGTGCGTCTTATAATCAGGTGCGTCTTATAAAGCGAAAAATACGGTATGTAAGTGTAATCCGTGTATATTGCTTTGAAAAAAATATCTATGCCCCTTGAACCTTTCCACATTTTTTCACGTTATACCCACAAACTTAAATATATTTTATTGCTATTTTATGTGATATACGAACACAAAGTAGTAAGTATTTGTGAAGTGTAAAGGAAGTTATACATCTTTTTTTTACTATTTTAAAAATATAAATGTAAAAATTGTGACATGCACATGTATTCAGCCCCTCTAAGCAAGTACACTCTATGTCCACTTTTTTTTTTGCATTTACTGCTACAAGCCTTTTGGGGGTATGCCCCTATCAGTTTTGTCTAACTGTTGACTGAAATCTTTGCTTCTTCTCTGCAAACTAGCTCTAGCTCAGTGAAATTGGATGGAGGTGTCGGTGAACAGCAATTTTCAAGTCTTGTCACAGATTCCCAATGGGATTTAGGTCTGGACTGTGACTGGGCCATTCACACACATGGGAATGCTTTGATCTAAACCAGTGTTTCTCAACTCCAGTCCTCAGGACCCACCAACAGTTCTTGTTTTCAGGATTTCCTTAGTATTGCACAGATGACAGCTTAATCACCTGCACTGCGGATAATTCAAACCCCTGTGCAATACTAAGGAAATACTGAAAACATGACATGTTGGTGGGTCTTGAGGACTGAAGTTGAGAAACACTGATCTAAACCATCTGCTGGAAGGTGAACCTATGCCCCAGTCTCAAGTCATTTTCATCCTCTTGATTTTTCTCAAGGTTGCCCTGTATTTAGCTCCATCCATCTTCCTCAGAAGATCTGAAGCTGATGAGGCTTTTGTTCTTGATTCCCTCTTTGCTAAATCAGACAGAGGCTCAAAAGAAGCTTCTGTTATATTAAGAAGGATGAGAAATCCCATCTGAGCGCCCAGATTTCCAGCCCGATATTACTCTGCTGTGTCACAGGAATTCTTTGTGGTTACATTGGAGGGATTTCGGACAAGTGTGGCCATGACACATAATATTCAGGGACCACTAGTAACTATCCAATTATGTATTTATTTTTCTTCTTTTCAACATATTTGTGCAGAATTTTCTTACATTAATTTTGTTATCACATTAAATTTTCCCAGATAAATCTAGTGTGCCACATACTGTAGATATGTTTGGAGACAATCGTGTTTTGCTTGACCGATCACTTAATTGCTAGTCACAGGGCAAGGATCCACACAGATTGTCATATTAGTCACACTGACATTCTTAAAGGGGTTGTCCACCTTTTAGAATTTATAGAGGACCTTTCATCAAATCTTTCATGAACTGGCAACATAATACCATAGTAGTTGCAGAGTGGTATAAACTATGTTGCTTGATTTATTTATTTATTTTATTTTAATTTTACCTTTTTATTTGGGTGATATTAGCAATCAAACTATTTCAAACATAATGATTTCAGTTTAATGGCCTATCAGGCATTTTTCACAGAGAATTTGTACTTCTCCCAGGATGAGTTTTCCCTTTTGTTAACAAGCAGCCACATAGACAGGAAGGACCATACTCACATAATAGCTTAGGTTATTGAATTTGTTAGATGTAATGATCTCTAATCATCTGGTCTAACTGCCTGAATGATTAGAAAGTGTAGCTGAGTTTAGCTGTGTCACATTACAAACAGCTTACCTCCCTCCTCTTAGGGTGCATTCACACGATCCGTGCTTGCAGCAATCTGGACACAGCGTCTTGCCGTTGCATCCAAAACACTGCGTGGTACAGTGCAAGCACAGTGGATGGGATTTGTAGAAATCACATCCTCACTTTGTCTCACCCGACCGCATCGTGTTGTCAACTGCGGTGTGGATTTCTGGACTTCCGCATCTCCGCAGCATGTTCATTTCATGCTGTGGAATCAGCCGCCCTGCACCCACCGTAGATGGTGAGTATGGGCGACTGCGGTCTCCCTGCGAGCTCATGCAGGTTCCCTCAGGTCTGGAGGTGCTCCGGATAGTGAGTACATACCCTTATTGCACGGTCAGCTCTCCTATCTTTCCACTCACCAACACTGCCTGTCCTCAGATGAGTTTCACTTAAAAGGTTGGTCCGACACCAGAACTCTTTATTACCTTATATGTGCTGTACTGTAATGTTAAACACCCCTATATGTTTATTGGTTTTTTTCTTACCTTTCATGCCTTTGTAATTTCACATCATTGTCCATCTTCAGTGTGTTTACATACGCTGCTCTTGCCTTGTCCCCTTCCTGTGATTCTTTTCAAACCATACCCATGATGCATTTCAGTGCCCTCAGAGTTAGAGCTAGATCCACCCAGCCAGTGTTTCCAGCAATCCTTCTTCCGCCCACTCCATCCTCATTAGCTGTGTACCACAGTCTGCATTTCATATTATGACATTCCGTGTGAGGCTGGCAAAGGAAGTAAGGGGGCGTGCAATAATAGCTATGCCCCTATGATACTCTGTGTATGGCTGGCAAAGAAAGCATGGGGGCGGGCCATAATAGCCACCCCCTATGATACTCTGTGTGTGGCTGGCAAAAGAAGCAAGGGGCATACCATAATAGTCACAACCCCCATGACATCCGTAAGGGACTGGCAAAGGAAGCAAGGGGGTGTGCCATAATAGCCAGGCCCCCTATGACACTCCATGTGAGGACGGCAGGGGATGTAACAGCAGCAGCAGATGATCCGTGTGAACATCCCATCATGCACTGAGGGTTTTCACACGGATGGTCACAGGAAGTGGGTAATAAGAACAGAATCCTAAATTAAAAAAGTTATTTGTTTTGAAAGTTTTATTAATAATAATTTACTTTTGTGCATCTTACTAACCCTTTAATGTCTTTTGTGCTCACAGAACCTTGTAACCCCTCTGCAATGAGAGAATTTCTGGGTGTCATTACGTCTCACTGAGAAATAGCCTGTTGTCCTCACTGCAGAGCCATTACAAGCACAACATACATAAGTGTCACTCATCTGAGAAAAGTGTGAGGCAATACTGCAGAGCTGTTAGTGCCAGATGTCATGAGGGTCTTATGTCTTTAAGAGACTTGTGACAGTTTTGGGATCCGAGTCTCACATTGTATTGTGAGACACTGAGTTTTAAATGTAGTTGCTCTCTTTTGATGCAGCAAGGGTTAAGAAATCTTTCCTTGCTAGTTCCTTGCTACTCTATTTCAGTTGCTACGAGCTTCTAACCACTCTCCTCCACCTTAAATTGTCACATATTCTATAATCAGACTATGTGATGGAAGATCATCATTCTGAAAGACCACATGGAGAGAGGATGTCTGATGTAGTTGCTGGTGTCCTATTGCTTGCGGCCTTGGTGTCTGGCTGGAGTTTGAAAGTCGGTGTATATATTTTCTGTCTATATTCCCCTGTCTGTCTTCCTTGTCCTGTATCTTTTTACAGTAGATTTGACATCTAGTCCATCATCAGCCTTTGCACTAGCCAGGGTGAGTGGAGGGACAGTACAGGGGCTAGGCAAGTGACAGTGACGGAGGAAGGACTCGCTTAGGGACGTTAGGTAGTGCAGGGTGCACACACAGGTTAGTTTCAGGTGTTGACCCGCTCCCCTCTCCAGTGTTAGGGCCTTCCTACCCTTTTCCATGCCCGGTTGTAACTACCTATTGCACCACACACAGTATGTCCCCTTATGTATGCATGACACTATAAGAGGAGGAAACCTGGGTTGTATCATTACATTTCATACACTGAGAAACCTAAGCTATTTTGGGAGCTTGTTCTTTTTCTGCTGTGTTGCTGCCTGCTTATAATTGGGTAAGTCATACAGGGAGAAGAAGTACACGCCCCCAGTGAAAACTATCTAATAACACCCACTTGGATTTAAAAATAAGTTCACTCATTAGGTGCAATATAATTTGACTGCTAATATTTCTGCAATGGACAGTCAAAATTAAGAAACAAAAAAGTCGTATTTTGCTCTGTGTGTCCAGTTAAACATTGAAAAATTGTGAAAGGTCCTCTTTAAAGATAACCTGTCATCAGGATTTAACCTACTGAAGTATATCATGGCCATAATGGCTGTTATAGTGGTTTAATGAATACGTGTAGTGTAAAAATCCATAGCCTCATTCTTGTTTAACTTACCTTAGAAGTCTTAAGGCCCCTTCACACCTGGCGACGGGGCTGGAGATATCGGCGGCGACTGGAGGGTGCGCGCACGTTTTTGGCGCCCCGCCAGCGTCGCCGTCCCCCATTTACACGGGGCGACATCTCCAGCGCCGCGCCCGCAAGCTGTCATGCGGCATCGCCGCCGGGTTGTCTGAACACCCCAGCGGCGATGCAGGACAATGGGAGCCTATGGCTCCCAATCTGACAAGTCGCCGGCAGACGGTTACATGGGGCGATGTGTGCACATTGCCCCAGATCGGCCGCCTGGTGTCAGAGCACTGCTGTGAAACCAGGCGACTACCCAGCGGTGCCGACATCGCCCCTTTACGTGAGGCGACGTAGGGGCGATCTCGCCGCCGATAGGCCACGCCCCTACGTAATTGGCGGCGATGTCGCCCCGTGTGACGGGGCCTTTAGTGCAATCGTCTCTGTGAATTGGAGCGGGACTCTAGGTAGGTTTTTTGGCTCTATTGTGGCCTCTCTGTATTTGTATCATCCTCCTTTTTCAAATTTAGTGCTAATGACACCCTGGTCATAGAGTTAGTATGACAGAGCCATTATGTCTATATGTCTACTTTACTAAGTAAAATCCTGATGACAAATTCTCTTTAAATCGATATATTTTGGGCTAAAAAAATGTTTGCAATTGAGTTTTATTTCCAATTTTGAATAATTTTCTTTTACAAGCTCTTTGTTTCTGGACATTTAAATTTACTATAGTTTGTGGACATACATCAGCTGAAAGAAGCACAGAAAAGGACGGATAAAAACACTTTCCTGTCAGAATGAGCTCACTGATGGACTCTCACGCCACTCTCTCTTGTTAATGCAGCTTTCCTCACAATCTGACCAGCGCGTCTGTCCATACAATGGCTGCTGTCGGAGGAGCATGTGACCAGACCTGTCCATCTCTAATAGGAAAGTAACTTTCTCATGTGTGGGTAATTTTACAATTGATGGACAGGTCCAGTCACATTCTCCTCCACCATCAGCCATTTAATGGACAGAAGTGGTGATCAGTGTGTGAGGAAAGCTTAACAAGGGAGAGTGGCCAACCTCATAAACTCATTGATGGACTTTCAGTTAATTTTGACAGTCGCTAACAGAAATTTTTGTATTTCTTTTATCCATATTTTTCTGAGCTCTTCTGAGCTGATTCACAGACCACAGACTACATTGTATCACATGTAGACTGCTCTGCAGCCTCTGTGAACTACTTTGGAGTAGGTTAAGTGGGAGTTAAATTCTTCTTGTACATTAAGAGTTAATATCAGTTGATGCTGCTGTCTGTATCAGGTGATGTGGTTGATGACCACTCCTGCAGCCTTTAAATGGCCCCATGACCCATCATCTAATGTCACTGATAGAGTTCATTCTCTGTTTGTCTGTGAGCTCTGTGGATGCTGAGTTCAATTCCTGCTGAAACGTTCCTGAATCTTTTTTTCCCTTGGAGATTTCCATTGTGTGTGGGAAGTTGCTGTTCCTATCCCGATCCCTGTGTGGAGGTGAACGGGTGTTAGCCTAGGGCTGGTCAGGAGCAAACAATAAAAATAAAATATTGTTCCCTAAGATGACAAACCTCTTAAAATCCTCATTTTGTTCACACTTCTGGAGATAGGTGCCCCTGTAGAGAGAAATTTCTGCATCTCTTTGCAGGAAAGATGCAGCAGTAAAAACGGGTTTAACCACGCATGTTTGGAGGAATTTTTTCCCATTCAATAGTATGGGGGAAACCTGCTGAAATAATTGACATGCTGCAGATATAAATCTGAACCAAATCTATAAAGAGAAAATACTTAAAGGGAACCTGTCAGCTAGTTTATGCCCCTCCAGCTATCACTGTCTGTACCTGCAGCTTTATAATACCAGTCTAATCATCCCTGTCTGAGCTCATAGTGTAATGTGAAAGAAAAGCATTTATACACTGACATTTTCTTATGTAATGAGGCAGTCAGTCCCCAGCTTGGAGGACGGGGACTGTTTGGCAGGTTAATAGTTAACATTTCAGCCTTATGTTAGAACATGTTGGGAGACCTGATGTGATGTCATAACCATGTGACTACAATAGGCGGAGCTAAGTCCCCATAGAACATAGGTTTGCTTGCTTAGCTCTGCCCACTATGGTCACATGATCGTTACATCACACAGGTCCTTTAGCCATGCAAGTTAATAGTGAGTTAACTAATATCCTGCCAGACAGTCCCCCTCCTCCAAGGTGCAGACTGAAATGCAAGTGTATAAATGCTTTTTTTCCCCTATAACATTACACTATGAGCTCAGACAGGGATGATTAGAATAAGATTATAAAGTTACAGGTGCAGACAGTGATAGCTGGGGGGAGGGGCATAAACCACCTGACAGGTTCCCTTTAACGGTTGTATGAGACTTCAGGATTCTCTGCAATTTACTGGCAGACAAATCTGTCCTGAAAAAAAAGGTATAAAAAAATGCAACAAAAAGACAATGCATGCACACTGCCTAAAAGGATTGGAAGGGACCTGCTTAGGCCGGCTTCACACCACAGTTTTTTGGTTTCAGGTTCTGACCAGTTTGAATCGGACAGTACCTGATCCGATTTTGCCCCCATATGTCCCTATGGCGCCGGATTGGTCTTATCTGGCCTCCGGTTTTGTGCTTTTTCGCCCGGATCCAGTTTTGTTTGTTTTTTTGCACTGAACACAAAATCGGAGTCTGCATCATTTGTTGTGTCCGGTGCAAAAAACGAACCAAAGTGGATGCTGGGCGATCCGGCGCCCGTAACATGAAAGTGTATGGGCGCCGGATCGCCCTGAATCCGGCAAACAAACCGGATCATTTCCCGGATGCCATTACAGAACAGCGTCGGCATTGAAATGCTGCTGCGCTCATTCAGCACCATGGACAGCAGCAGCATTTCTTAGCCACCGCTGAACTTTCAGCACCATGGAGAGCCCCATTGCTCACACGGGCTGAACGTTCAGCACCGCGGACAGCAGCAGAGACAAGCACAAACAAATCCTGCTAAAAACTGGATATTTGCCCACAGTTTGTGCTTGTCCAGTGCATCCTGCAAAACACTGGACAGAACCTGACCGCACAAAACCGTGGTGTGAAGCCGGCCTTAGTCTCCATGGATTGTAGGCACAGATGTTACAATTGATGAGTAATAAGTCATCTGTTTTAGGTAACAAAAATCATTTTAATTCACATAAAACCTTAAAAATCCTCAGGCAATAATAGCTGATCTAAAGTACGTAGTATTCCAACACGTTGTAAGATTGTTAAATTGTAGCGAGGAATGTGCCCAGGACTCGGCACACTAATTACGGGAAGCCTCATACAGGAATGTCTTGCGTTGTATGCCGTCGCTGGCTTCGGAGGCCTTTTCTTCCTCCCACACACTATTTTTTCGCTGCATATAGAGATCTGGCTGTGAAACTCTCCTCACATCGCGATCTTGGACGCTGTTCAGCTGCACTTCTGAAAACACAAGGGAGTTTGCAGTTCTTTTTTTAAATGTCTTTATGAATCACTTAAGAAAATTAGAGTTTGGCAAAGAAAACTACCATTTGATTTATTTATTTATTTTATTTCAGTCGAAACCAACTTTCCTCCTTGCCAGCCTGCTTATGTGGTCTTCCTCTAAAAGTCTTAATTGCAAGTAATAATAAGCTTGGATTTCTGCCAGAAGAAATAGGTCAACTACAGCAGTTAATGGAGCTGGTATGTCACCAAATATAATATATTTATCCATCACTTGCATTTTTTTTTGTAGGAAAGTTGTAACCTAAAGCTGATGTGTGGGATCTTAGGTAAGCCAGAATTATCAAACCCTGTGGGATAATGTGAACTTTGTGTAATGACTTGAAAATTGGTACTTTCCTATGAAAGAAAGCAGAAATCTGGCAGGGCAGGAGCTGAAAGACCTTTGGAAAATCACTTAGTGAAATAGATTTATGAAAATGAAAAGGCTAACGTGACAGCGAAGAATTTGTCACAAATTGCTATAGCGCTAGAACTGAAAAGCGGCATTACACGACCAGCAGCACATAGCAATTACGTAGGATGCACCCGGCTGTGCCAGTGTTCTTGGTCTTAAGAATGACAAAATAGGCATGACGAAGCAATAATATAGTAGTGCGAACATGCTAGTATAGTGGACAATTAAAGCTGCATATGTGCATTGTAGGACCTACTCCATCAATTGTAACACACTGGGCGTTATAGTGCAGTTTGGCAGAGATACAAACCCCAGTTCATATACAGGAACATCAGGTTTTATTTATAGCCATCCAGATCTCACACATTACATCATATGACAAACCCAATAACACATTCCCTGGCTGGATGCTAACTAATACATCTTACCTCTGTCTGATGCTACCAGGAGCTCATGTGGGCCTCCAGGGGCTGTCTCCCCCTGAGACTGTCTCTTTTTCTCAAGTAAGACCATGTGCCAAACAGATGCATTATATTATAGAGCCACACCCATGGGTGGAGGTATGGTATAGCTAGACACACCTGTCTCTCCAGCTGCCTGCAAACCTAGTCCTTAATCAGTCTCATGGCACTACAGTTATTAATAAAAGGGAATAAATGATTGATTGACGAAGGGTGGAACCCTACCACCACCCCGATTGATAGTAAATCCTCATACCCCATACTCAGATACAATTGAGAGGATAAAATATCAATGTGCTGTATATAGGTCAAATATATGACAAAAGGAAACATTTTGGATTTTGCTGATATCAGGCTACTGAAAGGCCTTGATTTTAAATGTATACAGGAGATTTCACAGACGTGTGCACAAAATATAATCTGTAAAGCTGATGTGACCCTAAAAATGTGCATGTTATGCCAGTAAAGCATTTATCTCTGAGTTTAGTTGCTAGAACGACTAACATTCATTTTATTACTGCAGGACATCAGCTGCAATGAAATAACATCTTTGCCACAACAAATAGGTTTACTAAAGGCTCTACGCGAATTAAATGTCAGAAGAAATTATCTGAAAGTTCTACCTCAGGGTAAGTGGCAGAGTGTGTTCTGTTCACATAGCTTCATACTAGAAGATAATTGTGTAAGGCTTGGACTACACTATTTCACAACATCACGAATGTGACTGTGGTCAATTTACAAAAATTGAAATCCTGGATTTGCAATCTGTGTGTTGCAGCAAAATAAGGGTCACTGTGTAGTCACAGCCTAAAGGCCCCATTACACATAACGATGTCCCAGCGACCCAACCAACAATCGGGATCACTGGGACATCGTTATCTGATTGCTAGTGAGCTGTCACACAGGCAGACTCACCAGCGATCAGCGACCAGCGAGGACGCTGGTAACCAGGGTAATCAGCGGGTAACTAAGCATAGCGCGGCACTTAGTTACCCAATGTTTACCTTGGTTACCAGCATCCCAGCATGTGCTGTGCGGCTCTGGGCATCGGCCGGGAGGTCGTTGATCATTGGTCTCCCACTGTCACACACGCCGATGCTGGCCGCCCAATGGGAGACCAACGATCAAAAAATGGTCCTGGCCATTTACCAACGATCAGCGAGCGTTGGTTACATGTCACACACAGCAGCATCGCTACAAGGTCGCTGCAATGTCACAAAACCAGTGACATTGCAACGATCTCGTTAGCGATATCGTTGCGTGTAATGGGGCCTTTAACCTAACTTTATTGGATCATTAAAGTTAAATAAGATTTAACTATTTATTAAAGAACAACTACATCTTTGTTAATTATGCTTGAGGCTTTGCAAAGTTATAGATTTTTTGTAACATTCTCTATTTCTTTATTTTGTTTCCTTCGCTCCCAAACACTATCCTGTAGTGCTGTTTTACTGCCCAGTTCATGGTTCTTTAGAAATTCTTTCAACTGCTGCTCAGCAAAATTGTGTACCCTATATTCTCTGTATGGGACTTTCCATGACTGGAACGGAGACATTAACATTAGATAACGTCGGACGAATTATGATTTGGCTAATTGTTTGGCCCAGATCATTTCGGTCCATCTCTCCCAGAGAACAAATTAATTGACAGTCCAAAATTGCACAAGCTGGTGATCGATGTCTTCTCCGACAATCTGTTGACCAGTGCTTCCATTCACATTAGAGTGTCAGCCAAACCTGTCAATATTAGCGGGTATGACCAACATTTACCTAATGTGCAGGAAGGACTTGAGCCTCTCTGCTCACCAACTCTTATAATCAAACAGGGGTACTCATACACAGACTGGTTGTATGTACTGTTCCAGTATTGCCGGGGAACAGTTGAAAGGACCATTGAAAGGAGCATGAACTGGTCATAAAAGCAGCACTGCAACATTGTGTTTGGTAAAGAACGAAGTAAAATAGTCGGTAAGCTCTTTCCAAATCAAATATATATATATATATATAACATATGTTTGATTACTCTTTAATCAGGCTCAGATGGGACTAATCTGATGTTGGGGCTTAATGACCTCAGTATAAGGCAAAAGTGTAAAAATGACAGATTGTCACATACTCCCTTTCAAATTTTCTTCCACTTTTTCCACCCTGGTTCCTTAGGTCTCTCTGGTCTTTATTTCTGAGGCAGCAGATGGGACATGTTGTACTGGATATATCAGTGTCAGCTAATCACCGTCCGCAGCTCTGATGCCAGCATCGACTGCCTCAGCCACATGTTGAGCAAGGCGTATACACAGACCAGCAGGGACCTCAGAGTCACTGGTGCCGGAGTGATATTGGTATTGTAAGGGTATGTGCACACAGATTGTTTATGCTGCGGCAAAAACGCAGCAAAATCTGTACAGCTTTCTAGTATCTCAAACATGAGAGATCAAATAGCTGATTTGCAAACAGGGATAACAAATTTATTTAACATATCCACAGGTTTCTAGTACCTCTAGATTCCTTGGCAGGAGATTTCTGTTTATTTTTGCGTGTTTTTGTTGCGTTTTGCTTGCTGCATTTTTTTCTGCGTTTTGGCCATTGACTGCAGCAAAAACGCAGAAAAGTATTGCCATGCTCCTTCTTTTCAAAACGCAGCAAAATCTGAAAGGGTTTCAGTTTCTGCAAAGAAGCTAAACCTATGTGTGGGAACATCTTTTCCCTAAAACACAAAGGTTTTGTTGAAAGGTAAAAATGCTGGTATAGATTAGCATGCATTTGTATAAAACCATAGTAAAAACACAGGTCAAAAACACATGAAAACGCACTGTGTGCACATAGCTTAACACTGCCACTGTTCTCATTTTTACTCATTTGCTGCTTAGGCTGGTTTCACACTGCAGTTTTTTCCCTGATCAGCGATGTTTGTGTGCCAAAACCAGGAGAGGAACTTGCAGAGAAAAACTATAATTGAAAGATTGACACCAGTTCTGAATTTTGGAGACACTTCTGGTTTTGACACACAAACCTGATCGAACCTGATCAGGAAAAAGCTGCAATGTGAAACCAGCCTTACAGGAAACTATTAGGCCGGCTTCACACCACGGTGTGATCCGGTCCGGGGCTGTCCGGTGTACACCTCACAGCCCCGGACCTGATTTTGCACTAATGTAGCCCTATGGGGCCGGATGGAACCGGATGGCAGCTATCTGCCATCCGGTTTCCATCTGTCCGTTAGGATCTAGGACAGCACGGATTTTCCTCATGGACACAAAAATGTTGATTGCAACGTTTTTGTGTCCAGGGTGAAAAATCTGCCCAAATCGGATCCTCCTGGATCCAGGGCAATCTGGCCCTACCTAACATGGGAGTCTATGGCGCCGGATTGCCCAGATCCGGGAACCAGACGCCGGCTGCTGCAGTTCAGCGTGAGCTACGCTGAACTTCAGCACCAGGGAGCTGTCCCCTGTGAAGTGTTTCAGCACCATTTCAGCAGGGGACAGCTCCCTCAGCTGCGCTCTGATGCATCCGCTACAAACAGGATCGGAGGGAATATTAACCCTCTGGTTCTGTTTGTCCGGAGCTGTCAGGCTATGTCCGATGCCTCCTGCAAAGCACCGGACACAGCCTGATACGGTAAAAAACGTGGTGTGAAGCCGCCCTTAGTGGAAACTTGTAGGTGATTCATCCGGTCTAAACCCGAGTAACGTACAGAAGGCCACAATGAGGTGGTGGTGCAGGCAGCAAATGGAGCAGGCGGCCATCGCTTGTACATTGATTGTTGTGATATGCTAAAGACACTCAATAAAAAAGATAGAAGGAAATTTAGTGAAATACAAGGAGGAAGCACATTAATAATGTCACAGCACAGCTCTAATATTAAATTAGAAAAAGCCTATTGTCTGCATGGAAAAAGAAAAAAATAACATAAGCCACACTTTCAAGCTCCTTTGATTATGCATATCTACTAGAATTCCTAGTAGTTAATGTTATTATTAATGGATGAATGTCACTGTGGTATATAGTAGTCTGGAGCTTTATGCCATCTTCTGTTATGGTGTAGCTGTGGGCTTAGTGATGCCTTCCCTGGTGGTGTACTGTAGTGGAGGGGTCTACGCCAGATGTGCTTTACGCTCCTTTATTGGCTCCAGCATTGTCTGCTGTGTTCTCTCTCTTGGACAGGAACCTGAACATGATACCACATCTCTTTAGTGTTACTTTCTCCCAGCATACCCAGGACTGACCGGACGGGGTCCACATTCTTTTACATTTATTTTGTACTGATTCTCTGTTTTAGTTTTCTTCATGGCATTTTGTCATCAATGATTTTCTTTTCGAAATAGAACAGCAACTACTAGTGATAAAATACTTCCTGCATGTAGAGAATCAATAATAGTCACTGGGCTCTCGGCCGTTAGGTTCTCTGGGTTATTAAATTAGAGTCCAATGTTGTGCTGTGATACTGCAATAACTAAACCAAAATAATAATCCTAACTTTACCTGGACCCTAGACACCCCACACCTCCACAATTATCTCGTATAGAGTAGCACAGCCCCTCACTGTCCTGCCGGAGAAATTTAGTCTTAATTTATATTGCTATACTTCTAGCAGTGTTTATTGGCTTGTGAACTTATACATCTGTTTGTCGGCTTTTGGTGCTAATTAAGTGTATATTCTTGTTTGCAGAAATAGTAGATCTTCCCTTGGTAAAACTAGATTTTTCCTGCAATAAAATCCTGATACTACCACTTTGTTTTAGAAAAATGGTGCAATTACAAGTATTAGTTCTTGAGAATAACCCCCTACAGTCTCCTCCTGCACAGGTGAGTGCTTCTGTTATTACCTCATTTTTATTTTATGCCTTTGTATTCAGTGAACCACTCTAGTTAGCCAGCGAACATTCGACAGATAACAAGCAGCATTTTATACTATGCAGCAACACTTTATTCTGTGAAAAATATCAAAACTATATGTTTTTTTCTTAAAGTGATGGTCAAGTAGACAAAAGTTATGAGGTGTCCCTTTCGATAAGTGATAACCTCTAGATCAGGGGTCAGGAACCTTTTTTGCTGAGAGAGCCATGAACGCCACGTATTTTAAAATGTAATTCTGTGAGAGCCATGTAATATGTTTAGAACTAAATACAAGTAAATGTGTGCATTTTATGTAAGCAAACTGTACCCCCCCCCCCCACAGTACTGTGTATATAAGGGTTAACTGGCGTCCCCCTAATTGACTGAGTACTGGAAACATAGGTGGTATGAAGTGAGAGTGTTACCTATATTCAGGCGCTCTCTGACTGATGCGGCTGCTGATTCCCACCAGTGACGGTTAGAATATAGCTTACCTCAATGAGTTGTGCACCCCTGCACAACCCAGGATAAAAACACTGAGGTGAGACGTTCAAAGCCACTTCTCCGTGCAGCTATCACGGGCCAGAATCACGTGACCAGAGGAACGTCCCCGGAAGTGACGTCACTGCAGGACCTGCAGTATTGCTGGAAGGTATCCTCTGCACATGGAGCAGCTCCTGCCTCGTACCCTCGGATATATCTGGCATAGAAGAAATAGTTTTATATTTTTAGAATTAATATTTTTTATTAAAGATTTGTCTGCAAGCCAGATGCAGCCATTAATAGAGCCAAATCGGGCTCGCGAGCCATAGGTTTCCAACCCCTGCTCTAGATCGATTGGGGTCCACCCTCTAATATTCCCATTAACTGTCAGAAGGAGACTTTCGTCCTCATTAGAATACAGTAGCAGTGCTCATGCCCCACCACTGCTCCATTCATTCACTATGGGACTGCCAGAGAAAGCTGGATACAGTGATCCTGCAGTCTGCTAAAAAAATGGAGATAAAAGTGCTCCCTTCTAGTGATTCTTAGGGTTTTCAACATGGATCTCACTTTGGATGGGTGACAACTTCTTCCAACTACAATGCCCCTTTATGTTTTACTGCTTTTGCCTACCATTGTTGCTTTAAGCCTCCATAATAGCACCCACTGATTTGATGATTTTTCTTAAAAGGAACTTGTCATGTCCTGTTTTGTTTTTAAAACGCCCCTAATATTGAATAATATTTAGATCATGCACTGTGCATCACTAACCTGGTTTAAAAAACAAAACAAAACAGAATCCATGTATTTCTCTTAAAAAAACACTTTAGATTCTTAGATGTACCTTCACAAAACAGTCATCGGGGTGGTTCTTCAGCTGGTAACAGTCACATCAATTCACTTCTGTCATGCATTCATTACATAGTTACACCCCCTGCATTGTAATATATTAACATCACTAAGTGCAGGAATACACATGATGTGGAAGGACCTGTCAATGGTGATGTCACAACCATGTGACTGTAATGGGTGGAGCTAAGCAGGCCTCAAGTCAAAGACCCTTTGGGCCTAGCTCCACCCACTACGGTCACATGGTCATGACATCACCATCATGTGTATTTCTGCACTTAGTGATGTGAATATATTACAATACATATTAAAGAAGTGAAGTCTGATTTCAAACTACCACTGATTTTCAGAAGGTTGTCAAAGGGTTTTGCTGATTGTTATTTGAAGGGGATCTGTCATCAGGATTTTGTATCTCATCTGAGATCAGCATGAAGTAGGGGCAAGATAGTCTCCCTCCCTGTTATCTTCAATGCTCAACCAATCACACGATGCCCCTGGGACATGCCTCAGTCAATGATTGGCTGAGCACACATTGAGAAATGAGAGAGGACCAATAAGGAGAGAGCAGGAAGGATCGGTGAGATGCATCTTGTGCCTTTTATTTTTTTACATCACTCCTAACTTTCTGGACAGCCCCTTTAATGTTGCCAAAAACATCTTAATGAACCATTCCCCATTTCATTGTTGTATTTTTCAATCACCAGAATGTATCAAAGCAGATTTAAATATTCATATATGATTTATATATTGGTTGCAGTGCAAATGTTTGAGTAGGAGGCTTTCACTTTCAGTACTCGGCTGTGTTGTTTTTCACAGTCGTAGTCATTGTAATCTGGTTGTGTTCTGTGCAGGTGCATTGGCCAAAGAACTAGAAAGCTGCTGCTTCCACAATAGAAATGTATTCTAGTTATAGAACAAATGAGATTATGAAAACAAAACCTGCAGATCAAAGCAAAGAACCAAACTCCAATCCCCTGGTGAACGGAAAGATCAGGAGGGAAGCTGAAAGTCTTATGTGGGAGGGATGTGTAATGAAGGAGCGGATTGTATGAGATACAGAAGCTTTATTGCTTATAAAATAAGTAATAACAAATATAGAGCAACAGAACGCGCGGGCTGTGTTTCGTTTTTTATTAATTTATTTTCTATAGAGATAAGGAAAACCATTTAAACTTTGATTAGTCACATGGGGTCCATTGGATCCCAAGTAAGTTTATTTTCGCTATATTTACGCAAGTATGGAAGTTAGGTAACCATCTGTTTCGGTAGCTTCCTAGCTCGGTTACTCCTTTTTTAGTGCATTGCGAGCAGTATTAACTACACATGGCACTGTGAGGTGCTTGGGGTCCATGGGCTGGCATTTTGGTGTGACTAACTGAGGGAGGATGACTGTTATGTTATAATCTCAAAACCATCACCAGTCCGGTATGTGGCCATTTTCCCTGCATCCCCTTAATGTTAGTGTAGCTTTAAGCACTACATAGAATGGAATCACACTGAGGTTATACCCACGATTAGTGTTTGCAGTATTATGGACGCTGCGTGTTTGTGCTGTGTCAATAACGCTGTGTTGTGCAGTACAAGCACACTGGATGGATTTGTAGACATCCCATGCCCACTGTGCTTCTTTTCTAAGCACCAGTAATGGTACTTTTACACGCCGCTACAGGATGGTGGAAACAACCGGGTAGATGAGAGAAATGTATCTTGCACCGCCAAATCAACCCGCGGTCGCGGCGTGTAAAGACGGTTGTTGCACCCGTCACTTGAGGCACCTGTTTCAGAGCAGAGCTCAAAAACAGGTTGATTTCAAGGCGATGGTTACGGCCTGTATCGGCGTGTAAATAAGGAACAGGAGGGTTGTTTCGACACCTTGCTATATACCTGGGGCGTGACACAGGCTCCGTGAAACCACCCCCCTTCAGCGATCATTGGAGGAAGCTCCTGCGTTACGATTGGTAGTCGCTGCATAGGGCGGCATATTTAAGGAGCTGACCAGTCACACTACACAATTGCTCGAGCATCATGTATTAGTCAGCCTCCTGCGCTGGCTGCCCAATCATGATTATTGCTTTGTCCTATCAGCGTACGGAATTCTTGTAATCCATAATTGTGGCACGCCTATGTGTTGTCCATGCTGCCTTTGTTCCGCCCATATTACCTTGTTATAGCGGCGTGTAAATGAGGTAAGGTGAGCTACAGAAGGTAACTTGTGGCACCCGGCGGTGTATCCAGAGATAGATGTAACCTACCGTAGCGCACCTTGTTGCGGCGTGTAAAGGTGGTTGCGAGTACCGTTTTCAACCGTTTGTGCGTGCTCGTGCACGTGAAGCACCCTGTTGTTTCCACCATCCTGTAGCGGCGTGTAAAGGTACCATAACTGACATGTGGGGCGGCTTTTGTGCCATCTGTATTCCGCTGTATGTGAATTTAGTGCTGCTGAGTCAGAGGCGATCTTGACATGTGAATGCAGACAAAAGCCGCTGAATGCTGATTGTAGACACAGGTGCACCCGTGGAGATCCCAGGCATCTTCGCTGGAGAGGAGACTGTGTCTAGGACACAGTGTCTCCATATGCTGGGAACATACCTTAAAATGTTAAAGGTGTTACCTGGGATGTTTAGAAAAAAAATGTGCCCAGCACTAACAGGCAGGTTGCTGCCACCTACCTGTCTGTTGTGCCCGGCACCAGTCACCACCATTCACCCCCCGACACAAAACTGTCACAGACTGCTCCTGCCGGGGACAGCATGGGGAGTAAACAGAGCAGAGTCTTCTTTGCCGCTCTGCTCTGTGGAAGTGGGTGCATAGCTGTCACGCTGATTGACAGCGGCTCCTCGCTACCTGATTGGGGGAGCCAGCTGTCAATCAATGTGATGTCGGCTATGTGCCCATCGACAGAAGGGAGAAACAGCCCCACTGTAGACATGACGTTCGCTGGAGCTGAGCAATTTGCTACAGGAGCAGTCTAAAACCGCTCCGTGTCGGCAGTGAACGGTGCCAGAAACAATAGGTGACGCTATCTGCTTGTTAGTGTTCACTTCAGGCACAATTTTTTTTATATATCCAGGACAACCCTTTAATTATTTAACTAAAGCAAACTACCTGGATCCAGTCAAGTGGTCAGTGCTGGAGCCTGGAACAGTCAAGATGTTGAAGATCTATTCACTCTTTGATTGGTGGACTGAACCCCGCCCAATGTCACGCTCCCCCAGGCATGCACAGTCAAGCTAATTTTACTTTGCCAGCTTCTTTGATTCAATGTTCTTGCATTTGAAGTGGTGGTCATTGACAAATTATTCACAAAAAACATACAAAGTATAATGCATTTTTCTAAATTAATGTTTTTTTAAAGGGAAGCTGTCAGTAGGTTTTTGCAATGTAATCTGAAGCAGGCGATAGAGGCTGCAACACAGATTTCATCAATGTGTCAGTTATTAGACTGTGGACTGTGGTTTATTTACAATGAATGTTTTATCACCAAGAGTTTATCACTGCCCGGACTGCAGCTCATGAGCCTGCTAGACCAATAACGCCTCCTCCTGTGATACTGTCACTAAACAATGTACACAGAAAACTGTAATGTGGGTTGGGTAGCTATGGGGAATTCTGAAGAGACTAGTTGAGCATCACTCTCTATCCAACATCCAGGATCTACAACAGGTCGTCCTTGGAGAATGGAAAGAGAATCATTATTTCACCTTTGTGTTTATTCCATGCTTAGATGACTTGGTGCTTTCCTTAAACATCATGGAGGTCATTAGAAAATACTGAATATAGTTGTTTTTCATGTGGGGTGTAGTTATTTTTGCATCAACTACTAATTTGATTATAACAAAAAGATTTAGTCTTGAAAGTTATGGTATTAACCTGTTAACGACCCATGACGTACTGGGTACATCATGGGTCTCCTCCAACTCACACACTGAGCTTTGCATCACTTCCTGCCTGATCTGATCAGCTGATATGTGCAGGTAAGAGATCAAGCGGATAAGTGATCTGCTCGCCTCTGTTAACCCCTTAGATCTGTAAAACACTGACAGCGCAGTCTACAGAGCTGCGGGTATTGCGCTATTCCTCATTGCCATCGGCGACCCTGTGATGCGATCATGTGCTGCCAAAAGGTTGCAAGACAGCGCAGGGTCAGCTGATGACCCCGGTGGCTGTCATGACCCACTTTCTGTCAGCGATGCCTGAGCAGTGTTGCTGATAGAATTTAATAACTTTTGCTGTTAAGTGCGATGCAGAAGCGATCAGACACTGCAGTGTTGAGGTGACGTAGGGGGCCAAGTAAAATAAAAAAAAAGTTATCAATATGAAAAAAAGAAAGATCTAAAAGTTCAAATTACCCACCTTTTGCCCCATTGGAAATAAAACTAATAAAAAAAACAAACAAAACAGAAAACACATTTTGTATCGCCACATTCAGAAATAAACGATAAAAAGATCTGATCCGTAAACTGCGTAATGGAAAAAACAAAGTGAAAACTCCAAAATTATGTTTTTTGTCTCTACAACACTGCAATAAAATGCAATAACAGGCGATGAAAACATCACATCTATCCAAAAATGGTATCATTAGTAACATCAATCAAGCCACAAGCCATCACACAGCCCCAGATTATGAAAAATAAGAACGCTATGGGTCTCTGAAAAATGACACCAAAAGCACAAGTTTTTTTTTTTTTTTTTTTTAAACTTCAGAAATTTTTTTCACTACTTAGATAAAAGTAAAAGTATACATGTTTGGTATCTACAAACTAGTACCGACCTGGGGCATCATACCGACACTTCAATTTTACCACATAATGAATACGGTTAACTAAAAAAAAAAAAAATCGTGTGATTTCATTTTTTTTTGGCAACTTCAACGCACTTGGAATTTTTGACCATATATTCCAGTAACCCATATGGTAAATAAGTATGTCATTCAAAAGTACATCTCTCCCACAAAAAAATGAGCCCTCATATGTCTATATTAACGGAAAAATAAAAAAGTTATGGCTCCTGGAAAAAGGGGAGGAAAAAACAAAAGTGCAAAAAAAATGGAAAATACAAGGTCGCAAAGGGGGTTAATACTGTCACATTATGGCTTGAAACATGTTCTTTGAAACTCAGTCTTGCCAAAATTTTGGAAATTGTTTTTGTATTCAGTGCAATATTAATTAAAATCGTACATACCAAAGGAGGTGTATTTATTTATGCTGAGAACTGTGTATGTGTGTACTGTATAAACGTGTACCTGCGTAATTGTAGTATTTCAACTTGATCAAATGAGTCTGACCAATCAAACCACCACTAAGGTGGAAATGAACAGTTATGACTCAGAACCTGACTTACTCAAGCTGCTGCAAAGTTTTAATAATCACCCTTTGTATTAATCTCTTCTAGATTTGTATTAAAGGCAAAATACATATATTCAAGTATTTAAGTATACAAGCGTGTCAAATTGAGAAGACGGGAGATGCATTTTATCTTCATGCCATTGAGAGGCCTATTCTGCAGCAACATGTTGAGGAAAGGTAATACATGTGTAAGCATGAACCAAAAGTTGTAGGGTGTCACCATGGTGGGTCATCAGTACCACAGTAAGAAACATACATAATAAACACAAAAAGTACTGTGTATATTGACTGAGATCAATAGCGTAAGTCAATTTTCGTAAAAGATTGACAATGTTTGACACACAGTGCATTGAATCCTTTAGTATTCATCACTTTTTGTTCCTATCAGTGTGGGTTTCCCCACACAGCTGAACATAATCTGTGTTTGACTAAGAGCCCCGTTGGGGACTGAGTTATTGTATAACAAACTAATGAATTCCTGCTTGTTTATTTCTGTCCATTTTGACGTGTAGTGAGTATTGCATTGCTGAGGTATTCTACACTATTGTGGTTGCACAATCTTTTACTTGTGTTTTAATTTTTTCATATGCACTGTTTTGATGTTTTTGAATCCAATAAAATTGTCAATCTTTTACGAAAATT
The DNA here is from genome assembly GCA_033576535.1 of Allobates femoralis. Lineage (NCBI taxonomy): Eukaryota > Metazoa > Chordata > Amphibia > Anura > Aromobatidae > Allobates > Allobates femoralis. Next base: position 597,147,559 of record JARQOC010000002.1, read on the forward strand.
GACTTACGCTATTGATCTCAGTCAATATACACAGTACTTTTTGTGTTTATAATACATGTGTAAGCGGCGTACACTGTATTCACTATGATACATGTAAAACCAACAATTGCTTATTTCATGAGGATTAAATTTGTTGTGACCACAATCCTTTTATTTATTTAATTACTTTAAAGTGGTTGTGCACTGCTTGGACAACCCCTGCCCATTCCTATGCTCCAACAAAACAGCATTTATATTCACTCGGCACTCTTTCCAGCGGTATTGGCAATGCCTTTCTGGAAAGCACATGACATTGTTATGTCACACAATCCTTGTGGCCAATCAGCGCTGTGTACTCTCATCTACTTTTGGATAAATCAAAACATCCGGAGGAAATGAGAGCAGTTCTCACTTCACTTCTGACAGATATCTTGATTTGTCTGAAGGAGGTGAGAGTAAAGCACACAGGGATCGTGTGACATTATAATGTCAAGCAATCCCTGGGACAGGCAGTGTCGACACCACTGGTACAGTGCTTAGACCAGAGGTGAATAAAAGTGTTGTTATTTTGTTGGGGGAAACAGGGATGAAGAAGGGGTTGTCCAAGTAGTGGACAAACCCTTTAATTACCTGGAGTTCAAGCTCAGAGAATGCCATTGTTACAGAAAAGAGGGTCTCCATCCCGGACATAGAGTTCACCCTGAGTATCTTCCAATTCACTTATTCTTGGTTGTAGTCTTTGCTCTTTCAGGTGATTTGTGCGTCAGTTATTCTGTTGACACAAAATCTGAAATGAAAACAATTGTATAGATCCTTATGAAATTAGAGGCATAGAAAGATACAATAGTGACCAACATAGATCCATGGTTACACCTTTGTGAATTGGTGCAAAAGATCCACAATTACAGCCATGTCATAGTCTGTAAAGAAAATTCTTTTATATAGAACTAGCAGTAGAGCCTGGCGTTGCCCTGGCATACTAACTGACTGTTGTTGGTTATAGAACAAAACAGTGATGTCACAATAGAATGTTATCCTGTAACCTTCTGAGTCATGTCACTGTATGTGTGCGGTTTTTCACAATAGAATGTTAGCCTGTAACCTTCCAAGTCATGTCACTGTATGCGTGTGGGGTTTCACAATAGAATGTTAGCCTGTAACCTTCCGATTCATGTCACTGTATGTGTGCGGTGTTTCACAATAGAATGTTGGCCTGTAACCTTCCGAGTCATGTCACTGTATGTGTGCGCTATTTGTGTCTCCTGAGTTCTACTTGTGGATTTGCATTTGATTCATTCAATTGTGACATACACATACACTCATCTTTCTATATTAGATATGGAAGGATATGAGGCTGCATTATGATATATGGATGGCTATGAGGCTGCATTCAGCTATATGGAGGACTATAAGTTTGCATTATACTATATAGATAGTCCCGCCCATAAAGGGGGCTTGGCTATGTGGAGATGTGGGCAGGGCTACATGGAGGAGGTGGGACTATGATATATACACACATACTTAGTTTTATATATTGAATTCTTAGAAATTAAACAGGTTATTCAGTGTCCTTTTTTTATTTAACATTTGAATACAGTAACTTTTGCAATTGGATTTCATTAAAAAAAATTGCATTGTATAGCTTTTACAGGCTGTTTCCATGCACATTCAACTATGATATGGGCTTTGGTCATAAATCATCCTAGAGCAGATGAGAAAGAGAGAGCATGAGAAAGAGAGCGCGAGAAAGAGAGTGCGAGAAAGAACATGAAAGAGAGAGTGTGAGAAAGAGAGCATGAGAAAGCACGAGAAAAAGAGAGTGCGAGAAAAAGAGAGCACAAAAAGAGGGAGCGCGAGAAAAAGGGAGCGTGAGAAAGACAGCACGAGAAGCATAGAGCACGAAAAATAGCGTGAGAAAAAGAGCACAAGAAAGAGAGCGCGAGTAAAAGAGAACGCGAGAAAGAGAGAGCATGATTACTGGTATCCAGAAATCATTTCAGATTTCATAAAATAGGTATTTTTTGAAACACACTAAATTCACACACAAAAAATGCACTGTGTGAACTCTCCTCCGGTTTTTATGATTACACTGAGGTTAATGGGTGAAAAACGCTACAAAAAAATGCCCCAACAATGGACATGCTGCAGAGTTTTTTCTGCATCAAATTTGCAAGGAAAAAATCATCATGGTGTGCACAGCACTTCAGAATTCTCATTGACAATGCTGGCTTCAGGATAAGGGCATGGACATTCCTGACAAAACTGTACCAAGAACACACATAGCCTTACCCCTCAATACATGAATTTAAATAAAAAGAAAAGTCCCAAATCTTGACAATCCCAACATGGACAGGGCCGATATGTCACAATAAGACTATGTGCTTTAATTATCTTTTTTGGAATCAGTGCCCCAACTTTGAATTTTGGCCACATTTCATGTTTTCCCCACATCTTCACAAAGCACTGTTTGCCTCCTTAGTTTGTGAATGCAGTCTAAGTGGACCTGTCAGGTGATTCGTGCTGCGTCACCCATGGGTAACATGATTCGGGACTGGCTTTATCATTGCAGGCCTGTATATTTAATTGTGAAAACAAAGTTTAAAGAAACATATTGTAGAAGGAAGCTGAGGGTCAGTCATGTAACTGTCTCTACACACCGAAGACCTTTCAATATAGCGGAGCCTGGTGAAGAAAAGTCCTGAATATTGTTGTCCTCATAGCCAACACTGGCCCTGATTCTTCACGACTGGCGTTTTTCACTCTCGATAAATATTACATTGGAGCTTCTTTCAGCTGCACCATTGTTAGACATGTACTCCAGTCATTGTACATCTGCCATCATTTCTGACATAAATCATGATGCATTTGTAGGATGAATTTGACATGCCCCCTTTCCACTAAGCCCCATGTACTTTTTAAAAAGTGGGTGGGCTTGACAAAAATAAGAGTCGCAATTTTTGAAATCTTGACAAAATTCATCAATTTGGGAAATCTACAAAAATCACTTGATGTCACTCTGTGATCTGGGAAACATTACAGGATTTCAAAGTGAAACATTACAATGCAGAAGTTTGTCCCAGGTCCATGATGCCGGTGGTTTTGGCAGCCTGAATTGCCTGACAAGTTCCCTCTAGTTACAGCTCTTGTTTCCTTGAAGGTGTATTTACATTTGCCGACTTGCAGCATTAAAGGGGTTGTCCTGGACTTTTATATTGATGATTTATCCTTAGGATTGGACAGAGTGTGACACCTGACACCCCCCATAATCCCCTCTACACGGTGCCTACTTCAGGTGGATGTGCTCAGTTGCAGAGCTGCATAGCTCCATCAGCTGTATAGTGGCCTCTGTAGATCTATGCCTATTGGTTCAAATGCAGTATATAGTTGATGGAGCTATGCTGTCTAGCCCTGCAACTGAGCACATCCATCCACCGTTGGCATTGGGAAAAGGTGATCGGTCGGGGTGCTGGGTGGGGGTTACGATTTAAAGAAGAAGCCATCATTATAAATCCTGATTAACCACTTTAAACAGTTGTCGATTGGCTACATCAGCCTATTGGTGGTACTTTTAGACAGTCTGACCGCATTGACGATCAATAAGCCGTTCTGTGCACATATACTATCATTGTTCTCAGGAGCCCCAGTCCTATTTACATTGGACAATCTGCTAGTGAGAACAATTTATTTTTCAGCAGACTTAACATTTCTTATAGGCGGCCGTCACACGGTTCAATTTCTTGAACGATATCGTTTAAGCGATCTGCTTTTTGATCGCTTAAGCGATATCGTTTGTGCATCGCTACGTGCGATCAAGCGATTTTACAATGTAAAATCGCTACGTGCGATCAAGCGATTTTACAATGTAAAATCGCTTGATCGTGACATAGCAGATATGAGAGCCAGAGCTCATATCAAGCGATCATTTCTTGTTCAATCTGCTTCATCGTGGTGTGTGACACCACAATGAACGATCTCCCAGCGGCAGAGCCTATGCTGGGAGATGGTATCTATGGTAAACGTCGGGTTACTAAGCGCCGCGCGGCGCCTAGTAACCCGATGTGTACCATAGTTACCAGCGATCTCGCTGGTCCACATCGCTGGTGAGTCTGTCTGTGTGACAGTTCACCAGCGACGTGAGCGATATTGTTAGCGATTGCGCGTGCATGTGATCGCTTACAATATCGCTCTCGATATTGTAGCGTGTGACGGCCGCCATAGTAAAAAGTAAGGTCATCACTCCTTCCAAGGACAGGGTAAAGACATTGGCGTAGAGTCAGTGTTCACACGTTGGGTGCACAATATGGGAGAGAGTTCATCCGTACATGTTCAGTAGATTGGCACTCATCACATAGTGTTTGTTTTTCTTGCATGGTCGAGAGATATACAATAAGGAACAATGTTCTGCAGGTTAGTATTGTATTCCAGGTTCACATACAAAGCGCTTTTCCAAAGTACCAGTGACTCAAAGTTCCTTGAGAAAGCGCTTTGTTTATGAAATGACCACCGGCTACTGACCTGCAGAATATTGTTCCTTTTTGGATAACTCTCGACCCTGCAAGCAAAATAAACCTCTGTGTTTAGGTCACCTATGCCACGAGTGATAATCTGCTTCTTGAAAGGTTAAAATTGATTTATCCATCCAATGAGAGGTTTGTTTGTTTGTCGGGTGATCAACAGCCTGATTATACTACACAATTAACTTGAAAGAGTATCCTAGTAGCACTCATACAGTGTGGATGAAGCCTTATTCATTCACATGAGCAGGCGAGGCATGTAAGTGTAGGGAGAACATGCTGGTAACATTTTTCTGGCATGAGAACCATAGAAATGCATGTATGCGTGATGTGACTGATGTAAGACAACAACCATATGTTTTAGGATACGTTTCTGCAGTGAGGATTATCAGCATTTTGGAAGTAACGTGTTTTCACTGCGTCCAAAACGCTGCGTTGTACAGTACAAGCACAGAGGATGGATTTAGAGGAATCTCCAGCCCATTGTGCTTTTCTCTGCAGCGTAAACAGACATGCAGCACAGCTTCCCGAGCCACAGCATGTCAATTTAGATGTGAGTGTTCTCAGTGGGAGAACACAGCTAAAATACGCTGCGCCCAGAGAGCTGATTGTGGGCATGGATGCTATGTTCTTCTGTGGAGAACACAGGCGTCTCTGCAGGAGAAGAGTCTCTGTGTCCAGGATGCTGTGTCTCCGCATGGTGGGAACATGCCCTTATAGTAATCCAGTAAGCAATAAAAAAAACAACAACTAAATTATACATAATTCTAACTTCTGACACATGGGTGGAGATCTTCAGCCTTGTTTTTTATATGCTGTACTTACATAATTGATTCATATTTTTGGTGCACATCTAGCATTGAAGACATTTTTCCATTAAAGAAGGACTCCGATTCTGGTGTTGGCAGTGACAGTGGGGAGAAGCGTCTGTCAACCATAGAGGTAACCACCCTACCCATTTGTATCCTCCATCTCTTTCAGTATTGTGGTTAGCTGTGTTGGTGTTCTATTATATCTTCAATACATAATGTACCTTCTATTATGTTAGAGATTGTTACGTGTGATATGTCCTGGTTAGTTAGAGTCTTATTTTTTAATAAAACGTATCATTGTAATTGATAAATAGATCTCTTGTGAAAAACAAAGGACTCTAAGGGTAAGTTCACACATACAGTTTTAACCTCGGTTTAGCAGCGAAAACCGCCGGCGGTTTAGCATAGGTTTTATTTAAATTTATGTAAATCCTTAGCAGCTTTAGGACTTACAAGTAACCCTATGCAATTTAGAAACCGCTGTGCACACAGTCGGTTTATGTGAGCGGATCCGCCAGCGGTTGAGCGGTTTCCGAGCGGTTTAGCAGCATACAACATGTCAATTCTTCCCAGCGGTTTTGGATCGGTTTCATGAACAAAATCCTTCATAGAAAACCGCCGGAAAAACCGCTGGGAAAAACGACTATAATCCGCTGTGCACACGCTGAAAAAAACCGCCGGAAAACCGCCGGAAAACCGCTGGAGACTTCAGAGCTCAGAACTGATAATTTCCAGCGGTTTTCTGACGGTTTGAACGCCACTAAACCTTCCTGTGTGAACTTACCCTAAGTCATTTGTCAGTATGATACTGATAATACTCTTGAATAATGCTCAGGTAGCTCTTGTAAAAATCATTACCGTACCCTCTGTAGTTTTCCTGCTATAAGTATCTTCACACCCTGCAGGAAGCTGGCTGCACTAATCACTAGTATGTAAATGTTTTTTTTAAATATCCACCCCTATCCAAGCTGGTACTCCCTCCCTCCCCAAAGTGCTGAAGTCAGTCATTGAGAATATTAGGCTTGTGCAAGCTGCTTATGATAGGGAGGGGGAGAGAGGAAAAGGGGTAGGTATTTGTACTGCAACTCTTGTAGTAAGATCACTACAGTGTGTGCTGTCTGTGAGAGATTTCTTCCTGTTTATATGAACATTTGTTTTCCTGCAGATATGTAATGTGTGTATCTGCTGAGCAAATGAGCAAATGCTCATATAAACACAGAAATATGTCAGACTGCACACACTACACATATGCCTCAGATACACACACTGAGGAATTAGAAAATGATTATCAATTACATATTCATTTTTGACCTGACAGATTCCCTTTAAAGCCGTACATCATATTTATGAGTAAGTGAACCATGATTTACACATACCTATGAATGATTGGGGTTGTGACAGTCACAAACTAACAGAACAACAAATATTTCATTGTCTCTGTATTCTACAATAAGTAGGCACTTTGTTATGCCTTTATAATGGTGATTTTAGTAATTTGACCATTCAGTAGTGGAAGTTTATATTCTCTAACTTTTTTAAATAATTTCTGCAAATTTCCCACTACTTGATGTGTAGTTGTATGTACTGTTCTAAATGTAGGTGTACTTCCATAGCTTGGTGTATGATACAATTTTATACACAATTTTCTATGCTTGTGCTTAGCTATTCTCTAGTGTTTAGTTTTATATATAGGATCCAGTATTTTTATAAACATATAGTACTATATAATTGCTGTTGATGTATATATTGCTCATTAGTCCTGGGTGTTTAGTGGTCTCTATAGAAAGTAGAGAAACTAAAAGTGCAATTAAATCAAGAATATCTGCTAATTTACACATAGTGGAATTTCTGTAGAGAGTTTTCAGTGAAAATTCAGAGAGAATTTTCAGGGTAATCCATATCCAATCATGTAGATTTAGGGTAGGATTTTACTGCTGATCTCGCTATGAAAAAAAATCAGAGCAAGTAAAACAATAATTAAAAACAACAATAAAAACACTACCCTCGCCTTCCCTATCACCTCTATGGCTTTAGGGTCGATTTCTTTTTTGGTTTCTGTAATGCTGGGTTCACATGACCGTTTTTCTCCATCCTCAGAAAATGGTCCCATTGTGCTAATCAGGCTCTGATCAGAATGGAATCCGTTTTTCTTGGAGGTGAAGAGAAATATAAAGGTCCTCCACTTTTTCCATTCTGTCAGACCGCACACAGACCCATAGTCTTGAATGGCAAAGTGCCATCTGATTTTTGGAAGCAAATCATGCATGCTGTAATTTTTTCCTTGAACATCTCAATTGGAAATTTCATTGAATAACATTGTTCCGAGAATGCTCCAATTTTCGACAGATAGCACTTGGACCGAAAATACAACTGTCTGCACGAGTCCTGTAACTCAACCTCTTGCTGTGGCCTATCAGGAACACAGTGAGGTAAATTTGCAAAAGATGTATGATGCTGTGGTTTAGAAAATATTTCACAGCATGTAGGTAAAAATTGTTCAGATACTGTCATTCATCTAGTGGTGCAGAAGTATTGTACTGTGCGGCCCAATGCTCAGGCAGCAGAGCGGTTGGGTAGCTTTCAGACACTCTGCATCATATGTACCAGTGTGAATGGTGTCCTATGCAGGTCCATTGTATGCATGGCAAGTCGCCTCCCAAACTTTGCTGGTTGAAGGTGATTTATTAGCGTGCACCTGGGCTTGCTTCACATATGGGCTCTGACTGCATCCTGTAAGTGCATTTGGTTTCTGTTTTTGGCATAGATGGTAAGTTTTTTGATGCTGCTTTTTCTAGTAGTTTTCAGATACTGTCATGCCAAGAAATACGACTCCTAGTGCACGAGCATGGCGCAACACAAAGTGTACAATGGGATGGTTTTGGGGAGGACATCTCCTGCCACTTGCCTGTGTCTTACCCTAAGCTGCCCCAGCAGCCCTATGTGGGTACTTTCCCCTGCCGCCATCGCATGCTTAGTCCCTGACTGTCACCTCTACTCACCCGGTCTAGTGCGCAGACTTGTGAGTTCACTAGACATCACCATTGAAAGTAAAACAACACAGGAACATAAACAGGAGACAAGACAATAAAAGGATACACATTACTTGAAAGCTGCAGCCATCTTCAGGAGACTGCAGGCAACGGACTCCAGCACCAGCAGATCTCCAGCAGTAGAAAGCACCAGCTACTACAGGAGACCTCCAGACACCAGGATGGTCAGCATAGACTGAATCTATAACTGGCGTCAGGTGACGGGTCATGTGACTATTTAAAGGGAGGTCACCAACCAACATTACCTGATCTAGACTAAGGCCTCTTTTACATGTTTGTGTCTCCGGCATGCGTGCCGTCCGTGCTGCCACATGTACACTAATGTTAGTGAATAGTCATATTCACATGTTTATTTTTCCGCATGGACCGTGCCTCTATGTGGAGAAGGTGTGTGTCTGTGTGCTCCATACGGTGACATGTCCATTTTTTGGTGTCAGCATGGACCCAGGAACCTATTCAGGTCAATGGGTCTGTGAAAAAAACATCCTGTGCACGGATGTCTTCCGTGTGACATCCATGTGCGAGGACTGGCCTTACTCCAGCGATGCTGCCTGTCCCTCTCACATCCAGGCCACTCATTAAGCTCATGAATATTCACTGCACTGAGTGCAGCAGCGATCGCAGAAGAGGGAGGGACAGGCAGCACCAGAGACAGGTAAGTTTATAAAGACATGCTGTCCATGTGCTATTTGGATGTCACACGGATTGCACATGGACAGCACACGTGTGACCCACGATGCAAGACACACGGGCACAAAAACATGACTCCTCTCATACATGTGTTTTTGCACGGATGTGAATAAGAGTCCTAAACAGAAGCTACCAGCAAGGAAAAACTGACATTAACATTTGCTGGTACAAAAGAAATTACTCACATTTAAAATCAACAGGATCCAGAGCTGGTACAAGTTTCCTCACTCATGACAGATTCCTTATGTTTTGCTGCTTTTGTATTTCATTGCAGGTTTTCCACCTGCAGATATGGACAGAATGAATGCAGCGTTTCCTCTATGTGTGAATAGCCATAGCTTGTACCCCAAATAGTTCCAAATTTAAAGTCGTGAAACAGATCATCTAAAATAACCTGTGTTCAACAGGGCTTACTATGGACGGCGTTCACCGAGATTATAACTCTTTTGGATGGGTATTAGTGTTTTTTGTTTTTTTTTGTAAACCTCCTTCACTGAACTTTTTCATGAATCTTTTTTTTATATAAAATAGGAAAAAAAAAACCAAAGCAAAAAACATTTTTTGTCTGTGATCATTGCTCCATCCTGGACAGTTATTAATAGGGCACCAGCTGCAGGAACTACTGTGTATTTTTCACCTGTGGAATAACCTCTACTGCTAATATGAAATGTGCTGGCCAAGTGTGAGTCTGTGAGGAAACATCTGGAGAGGGCGAACGCTCTGCCAATCCTCGGCATCTGATAAAAGGCTTCTGCGCCTGCTGCACAAGTGCTACACTGATTGCTGGGATATGTAGTACTTATGATTAGATGATTTCTGCTTTTGCAGTTAGTATAGTTTTGCTATCTAGTATATTTTAGAAAGCAGACTGCATCATGATCATTTATCAATTTCCGATATTTGTTTTTTTATCAGGCATAGAAAAGAGTTGTTTGGTCTATCTAAAATCATATGAAGTATATACGGTAAAGAAGAGCTCCCATAGTCTTTGCCCTATCCAGAGATTCATTTATTGTACAGCAAAACTGAGATGTTACTGTACATTTAGTTTAAATTAGAATTAAATTAAATAAAGGGATCCTGACCACCCAAAATGCTATTTACCTGCAGATGTAGGGTTTATCCACATGTAATTATTGACAAATATATTGATTATATTATATTGATTCTCTACTTACTGTATTGTATATTTTTGTTACCTTTGACTGTTCGTATACGAACTACTGTATTGTAAAGCGCTGCGGAATATGCTGCCACTATATAAAGATTTATTATTATTATTGGTAAATCCATCTGAATTGAAGTATGGCCACACACAGAAAATGAAGTGTTAATCCAATGTAATCTCAGTGTAATGTCTCTCTCTGAGTCACCCGGGTGATGCAGGCAGGGGAGTGATTCCATCCCTTAATAAGACATAGTGTTCGACACAAGCATGGCTGCGAGATGTATGGCAGTAAAATAGGGATCTCTGCTCACAGTGGATTTTTGCCATTTTAGACCTTGTGGCATTTGTTTTCAGAAATCACCTTGCTCTAGATGGGGTGAATTTGTGGACCTTTACACCCATTAGCCTGATTTTCGACAAAAACTGCAACTGTCTGAGTGACCCTTGTTTCTATTTCTGGACCAATCTGAGGTTTAGTCATTTCAGTGTCTGTTACTGATTTAGCTTCTGCTATCAGTGTAAAGAAAGGTAATTTATAAGGTTGGAAGCGCAAAAGACATTTTAGTAAATGCTTTTATTGTTGTTTTGAGACAGACCCAAGACTGGATACAGAAGGAAACATATAGGAAGGGTTTATGCTTCTCCTTCCCGATGGATTCACTTTTCGCTATGGCTAAAAACATTATAAAAAAGTGCCATAAAAAAAAACCTACATCAAGAAGAGCATGTCTGAGCCTAAAGGTACCATTACACGGTACGATATTCCTGAACGATATCGTTGATACTTCACGCTTTTGAGATCGTTCAAACGATATCGTACGATGTTGAAATGACAAATCGTTTGATCGCTCATCAGAAATTAGAGATCCTGACCTCAAATCCGTCATTCGTCGTCCAATTAATGTTCTGTGAACAAGCAACATTGTTCAGTGTGACACCTTTTTGAACGATGTCGTTCACAATTCCCCTATTCCTGCCACTTTGTAAAATCGTTCACTAGTTCTTCTCGAAGTAGCTGGCGTGTTGCCAATTTTAAGAACGTTAACGATATCCATGCGTGTGACAACGCACTAACAATGTCGAAACGATCGCGGTCATGTGACATCGCTAACAATATCGTTCAGCGATATCATACTGTGTAACAGTACCTTAAACCCGACATTTTACCAGATTTGTTCCAGATGTGCTGCTGGTGTTCAGAGACACTGCAGCAGATTCGCTAAGGCTGGCCACACACCACAATGTTTTGGAGCCAGGGCTGTCCGGTGTAAACCGGACAGCCCCGGATACGATTTTGCCCCTATTGTATCACTATGGGGCTGGATGGCAGTTATTTGCCATCCAGTTTGGTGTCTGTCCGGCTGAATCCAGTTTATTTTTTTTTTGCCCCAGACACAAAATTGGAGCATGCAGCATTTTTTGTATCCGGGGCAAAACTCGAACAAAACCGGATCCTCCCAGATCCGGGGCGATCCGACACCCACAACATGGGAGTCTATGGGCGTCGGATCTGGCAGAAAAATGATCCGGATCCTGGACGCCGGATGCTGAACAAGCGGCGGCTCTGAAATGCAAGCCATGCTCGTTCAGCATCTGGACAGCACAGCTGAAAGAGCTGCCGCTGAAATTTCACCGCGGCTAGCTTCCCTTCAGCCGCTATGCTGAAATGATAGCACTGAACAGTGGCAGTTGCTGATTCCGGCACAAAACATATTTGCCCTCCGGTTCTGTTTGTCCGGGGCTGTCAGGTTCTGTCCGATGCATTCTGCAACACACCGGACAGAACCTAACAGGGTAAAAAACATGGTGTGAAGCCACCCTAAGGATCATCCTGTTTTTCATATTATGGAGCTGATCTTTGGCGTTTCTGACAGATATAGTGCACTTGCTGTTTTTTTCCATGACGGATTTTCTGATCAGATGAACATTGTAGCAGAAACCCCATTCAGATGTATGAGGCTGATTTGACATGGAATCTATTTCAGAATTTTGACAAATGTTTTCATGTTTTCAAACATCAGGACCTGTCTAAAATCACAGGATATGAGATTGTTTTACCTGCTAATGTCAATTTTATTAAAAATAATTTAATGAACTATCTTTATCATAGCCTTGTGATGAAGACTCTGCCAGTCCGAATGTGCCAATGTCTGATATTTTGGAAGAAGACAATTTTGCCAAAGAAGATTTAGATCATCAGTTCACAATTCAGTAAAGGTAAATCTCAAGACTCGTATCTAATACTGGGAAGTTTACTACCAAGCTTAAAAAGTTGCAATGGTGCAATTTGTACCAAATTTATCATTGATTGTGGCAGTGGCTATATCCAAAGGGGCAGAGTTGAAGTGAGTATACTAAAAATTTCAAATACTAAAAAGAGGAAGCACAAAATAGGGTCTCATCCAAAAGACATGTAGGACGAGTATAATCAGTTACACTCACCTGGGATTGTTGTGAAGGGGTCACAACTGCCACAAAAGTATCATTGGCTGCTGCATGGAACCAGCAGAAACCGATCAGATTATAAACAAGATGTAGTTATAACTCCTGTGCTGCCCCATGGTTGCCCTGAAGAAGTATCAAGTCTGCTATGAAACGCGTAGGATAATAAAGTATTGGAAGAAGAACCTCTTCACAAATCCTTTATTGATTGGCAACCGAGGAGTAAAAATACATCTGATTTGTAAACTACTAAAGATTTCATGCAAATTATGCCATTTTTCATAAATGTGGTCTAATATGTTAATTATGGGATATTTTGATTCATCAAATGAAGCCTACTTATTCTAATACAAGACAAATAGAATATTCTACTATAGAGGGCGTTTCAGATCCTTAAGGCTTTCAACATCTCTACTTCAACAGCCAATAGAAATTGTTTCAAGGGGATAAAGTTCTGTATGGGTATGAAATACTTAAGAGCTATAACTTGTTAGTGTATGGAAAAAAATGATCATGTGACAATAATCTGGAGACTTTGAACATTGAGACAAATGAATACATGATATACTTTACAAAATTGTATAATTCTTGATAATTAACTGCTTAAAATATTATTCCCACTTCATGGACTCATACTTATCTTGAGATGTCTGTGCCTCTGTGAATGATTTTGCAAGCACAGCTTTCTCTATTCACTTGTATTCGTTCCGAAAAGGCTGAGCACACTGAACCCAGTTCATTTAGTCTCAAGATAGCAATGGGTCCCACAGTCCCTGGACAAGTCATAATTATCCAAGAGTGAAGTACCCCTTTAGATTTTAGTTGTTGAATCTGGAATCTAACTGTACTAAAAAAAAAAGAATACATTGTGCTTGAGTTGAACTTGAACTGTCTACACAATTTTAGTAACTCAGCAATTTTAGAATAGACAATCGAAATCTAAATTTAACATTCGTAAAATGTGCCAAATTTATCAAAGTGGTTTGCGCCGTTTCATAATCTTGTTGCATCTTTAGACTGTCTTGTTTAAGCTTTCACCAGCCATTAGATTTGCTACTTCAGCCAAATTTGCTTTCAAAATTTTGGCACAGTATTGGGCCATGCCTCTTTTTGACAAATCACATCCCTTATTACATAGGTCATGGTCCCTTGTTTAACGTCTTCCTAATATGTGACGTACTATTGTCAAAGGGCATCAATGGCTTTCCAGAAGACCCCTGTCCCTGCCTTGATGATGCGACTATAATCGTGATTTTCATTATAAATATTACAATACAGTGGCAGTATCTAGCACAAACGATGGAATGTTATAAGGTTCAAGTACCTTAAACGGGATTTTCCAGGCTTGGGGTGCAAGTCTGCAGTCAGTCTATGTGAAGCGTGTGTGCTGTCAGCAGTCTCCAGGAGTGGGCAGATGCATGACCACAAGTATATGATTTGCATACATGTGGTCACATGCCAACTAGATGTGCGTGACCTCGCTCAATACAAGTGAACTAAGTGAGGCCAGTCAGATCTAGTCGAAATGTGGTTGGAAGTATGCAGCTTGCATAATAGTGGTCACATAATTGCCCACTCCCAGCATCGCCACCTTAGAATCCTATGAGTGACTGCAGGCTTGAGCTCCAAACCTGGACTCTTAATAATCTGGACTGAATCTGAAAAAAAACTTCTAAAATTTCATACCAATTTCAACAAATTTCATTCCACCATAAACTTGACACTGGACACTCAAAAACAGAAATCAACTTCCTGGATACCAACATAAACGTTTTAAATGGTTCGTTCCAGATATCGGTGTATCAGAAACTGATTGACTTTTGTCACAAACCTAAGATGGGACAGTTTCCACCTGAAACTTATTAAAAAGTCCATTATCTCCAGCCAAGCCCTCAGATATACATCCATATCTGTTGCAACCCAACGGACAGAGATTAACACTATAGCCATCTAAAAATGACATTTTTAAACCCAGCCTACCACCCCACCTTCATTGATGATCAGATCATTAGAGCCACAAGGATCCCTAAAAGTCAAGCAGGTCAATACAGAGAAAAACAAGAAAACAATCGTGTACCTCTGGTGGTGACCTACAACCCACAACTGAAGGCTCTGAGAAATACTGCCAAGAAACTTCACCCTATCCTACACAAAGATGACCGACTAGAATAATATTCAAAGACCCTCCCTTACTATGCTACAGACAAACTCCCAATTTAAGAAACATTATGATCTGAAATTTGATGCCCTAAGATACACCAAGAGGAAATTATCCGTGCAATGGAAAGAGCTGCAAAACCTGCGCTCATATAGAGACCATAGATAAGATCCAGATCCCCAACTCATTGAAGATTATAAGATTCCTGGGATATACACATGTTCCTCTTCCAATATTGTGTATTTAATTCAGTGCACTATATGTCCTGAGGGGGGCTTCTATGTTAGAGAAACAGGACAGAGACTCATAGCGTTACATAATTACAGACAAAAGTTCTTTTTACTGTTGGCCAAACAAAAAGGTGAGAAGTAGTCATAGTAAAAGTCAATTTCACATTACAGAAACATCGAAGGGTCTGGGAATGCAAATTAATTACAACCTTTGACTCTGTTTGAGCAGGTTTAACTCTGTCAGAAGGATTTATGACTCGCTTCAAGTTCTGAGAGTCCTTTCAGGGACACAGTGCTCCAGGTTGAGAATTTACATATACCGTATATACTCGTGTATAAGCCGACCCGTGTATAAACCTGGGAAAACCTATTGACTCGTGTATAAGCAGAGGGTGGACCCCAGCACAGGTATACAGCCCCCAGCAGTGTGGTATACAGCAGCCCCAGTGGTAGTATACAGCAGCAGCCCCAGTGGTAGTATACAGCAGCAGCCTCAGTGGTAGTATACAGCAGCAGCCCCAGTAGTTAGTATATAGCAGCCGCCCCAGTAGTTAGTATACAGCAGCCCCAGAGGTGTATACAGCAGCCCCAGTGGTAGTATACAGCAGCCCCAGTGGTAGTATACAGCAGCCCCAGTGGTAGTATACAGCAGCCCCAGTGGTAGTATACAGCAGCCCCAGTGGTAGTATACAGCAGCCCCAGTGGTAGTATACAGCAGCCCCAGTGGTAGTATACAGCCCCAGTGGTAGTATACAGCCCCAGTGGTAGTATACAGCCCCAGTGGTAGTATACAGCAGCCCCAGAGGTAAGGTATACAGCCCCAGTGGTAGTATACAGCAGCCCCAGTGGTATATACAGCCCCAGTGGTAGTATACAGCAGCCCCAGTGGTATATACAGCCCCAGTGGTAGTATACAGCAGCCCCAGAGGTATATACAGCCCCAGTGGTAGTATACAGCAGCCCCAGAGGTATATACAGCCCCAGTGGTAGTATACAGCAGCCCCAGTGGTATATACAGCCCCAGTGGTAGTATACAGCAGCCCCAGTGGTATATACCGCCCCAGTGGTAGTATACAGCAGCCCCAGAGGTATATACAGCCCCAGTGGTAGTATACAGCAGCCCCAGTGGTATATACAGCCCCAGTGGTAGTATACAGCATCCCCAGAAGTATATACAGCCCCAGTGGTAGTATACAGCAGCCCCCAGGGGGTAAATAGCAGCCCCCAAATGCTGGCACTCGCCCCCCTTGTAAGGGCCCCCCCCTGCGTATCTTACCATCTCGGTCTTCTGCACAGCGCCGCTCCTCGGTGCTCCGTTCTCCATGATCCGTCCTCGCTGCATCCGGGATCCCCGGCCGTCGCACGATGACGTCATATACCTGCGACGGCCGGAGATCCCGGATGTAGCAGGACGGGAGCATGAAGAACGGAGCACCGAGGCGCGGCGCTGTGCAGAAGATCGGGATGGTAAGATACGCAGCGGGGGGAAAGGGCCCTTACAAGGGGGGAGAGTGCCAGCATTTGGGGGCATATATGCACTGCTTCCCCCTGCCGCTGATTGACAGGGGGAAGCAGTGCATATATAATGAGCGGCCCCACGTGACGGGGCCGCTCATACAGCAGCCTCCCCCCGCCTCCTCCAGCCTCCACAGCCCCCACCACGCAGCCTACCGTATTGACCCGTGTATAAGCCGAGGGGGAGACTTTTCAGCTCAAATTTTGGGCTGAAAAACTCGGCTTATACACGAGTATATACGGTAAATTAAGACCATAAAAACTTTCACACCACTAAGGCCCTTTTCACATCAGTGATGTTGCTGATTCACAGCAGATCTGCCGCGTAGTGGCCAATTTGCGGCAAACCCCCATTCATTTTCTATGGGACTTACGTCAGTTGCAGCAAGTGTGTTTTTTGCCGCGATCCAGCAAATTTGGCACTTGCGGCAAAGTCAGAGCGCAGCTAATTGCATTTTTTGACTTGCAGCAAGTCCCGGATTCGCGAATCACGGCAAAAAACGCACTTGCTGCAACTGCCGCAAGTCCCATAGAGAATGAATGGGGACTTGCCGCAGGCTTTGCTGCAAGTCGGCCATTATGCGGCAGATGCGGTAAATTTGCCAGATCTGTCGCGAATCAGCAAAAACGCTGATGTGAAAGGTCCCTATGCTGGAATAATTAAGAATTCTCTCTCTAAACTGTTTGTTTATTTAAATGTTCATTTATTATACCTCACATCTGCTCTGCTTGTGTATGTATATAGTATGTATATATTTGTGCTTCTTCTAATATACATATCATGCCTGATGAAGAGATGTGAAAAGTCTCTAAAGCTTGCTTTATAAGGCTAAGTTCACATTGCATTGTGCTGTCCATTACAACGGAAATGTTAACTGTATCCATTGTAACGGACATCAAAAGTGGCATTTTTTGATTGCATACAAACCTCATGTATGCGCTACATGGAGATAGATAGATGCTAGGATAGATCGAAAGATATATAGATGTAACAATGGGATTACCAGTCTCCCCACCTTCTCTCTGCTGCTTCTGGGTCTCTGGGTGAACATTTATGAGCTTAATGAGTAGCTCCGGAAGCAGCAGAGAGCGGGGAGACTGGTAATGCTATACCTCTATCTATCTATCAATCTTTCTGTCTATCCTATCATCTCCTGCAGAGCAATCAATATTTTGAGTAGTGAAACACTGTGTAAAAAATGCAATAACAAGCAATCAGAGCATTGTATTTAGCCCAAAATGGTATCAATAAAAACATCACCTCGCCCCTCAAACAGACCGCACACTGCTCCATTTATTAAAAAACTAGATGAAAGTCCGATGATATCGCATCGGGAGGGCGGTGATGTTACGGTGGGGGCGGGCTCTGTTGTGCTAGGAGCAGCGGCTGTCTCTCCCCATCCGCTCTCTCCTGCAGTGCTGTCTCTCTCCCCTGTGTTTTCTTTTGACATGTGTGCTCTCCTTTGAGCAGTCTTCCCCCTGTGTGCTGTCTCTCTCCTCCAGTGCGCTGTTTTCTCTCCTCATCTACTCTCTCCTTTGTGCTGTCTTCCCGTGTGCTCTCCTCCCTGTATGTGGTATCTCCCCCCTGTGCTGTCTCCTTTGAGCTGTCATCCCCCTGTGTGCGCCCTATCTCCCACCATGTGTGCGCTCTTTCCCTCCGTGTGTGCTCCTTCTTTCTGTGTGTTCTCTCTTCATCCAGACTCTCTCTCCATCCATGCGCTCTCTCCTTCTGTGCGCTCTCCCCCTCCATACACGCTGTCTTCCCCTTCATGCATTCTCTCTTCCCCTTCGTGCACTCTCTTCCCCTCCTTTCACGCTCGCTCTCCCTCCGTGCATGCTCTCTGCCCTCTGTGCGTGCTCTCTCCCTCCGTGCACACTCTCTCCCTCCGTGCATGTCCTCACCTTCCGTTTGTGCTTTTCCTGTGCATGCTCTTTCTCCCTTCGTGCGCACTCTTTCCCTGTGTGCGCGCTCTCTTCCTCTGTGCGCACTCTCTCCCCTTCCGTGTGCGCTCTCTTGCTCTACCTCTGTGCGCGTTCTCTCCCCCTCTGTGCACGTTCTCTCCCTCGTTTCGTACTCTCTCCATGTGCGCTCTCTCTCCCTGTGTGAGCACTCTATTTCCGTGCGTGCTCTCTCCCCCTCCGTGTGCGCTCTCTACATCTGTGTGCTCTCTTCCTGTCAGTGTGTTTGGTCTCTCCTCCTCTGTGCGCACTCTCACCCCTTTCATGCACACTCTCTCTCCATGCGTGTGCCTCTCCCTCCATGCGTGTGCTCTCTCCCTCCGTGATGCGCTCTCTCCTCGTGAGTGCTCTCTCTCCCTCCATGCATGTGCTCTCTCCCTCCGTGTGTGCTCTTTCCCTCTGTGTGCGCTCTCTCCCTTCGTGTGGCTGTCTCTGTGCTCGCGCTCTCCCGTGCGTGTGCTTTACCTCCGTGCGCTCTCTTCCCCTCCTTGTGTGCGGTCTCTTCCCCTCTGTGTGTGCAGTTTCTTTCCCTCAGTGTGTGTGGTCTCTCCCTTCCGTGCGCGCTCTCACCTCCTCCGTGCGCGCTCTACCTTCTCCGTGCACCCTCTCTCCCTCCTTGTGTGCACTCTCTCCCTCTGTGTGTGCGCTCTCTCTCTGTGCTTCTCTCCCTTCCACCGTATATAGCCCCCCTTTTTCTCTTTCAACCTCACTGTCCTCTCTGGCCCCCATTGCACTGTCTCTGCTACCCTGTACTCTTTCTGCCCCCTTTGTAGACTTTCTCTGCCCCCACTGTAGCCTTTCTGCCCCCCCTGTAACTTTTCTCCCCCCCTGAACTTTTCTGCCCCCCCTGTACACTTTCTGCCCCCTTCCCTCTGCACTTTGTCCTGGCTGCAATCTGTGTCACTGCAGTATCGGAGCTGGTTGTGATGCGAGGGTCATGTGACTGATCACATGACCGTGACATCACCGTAGGTCCTGCAACCTCAACTGTGCACAGGCTATAGGTGGAGTGGTGGGCGTGTGGGGTGCTGCGGGCAGCGGGAGGTAGGCGGTGTGTGGCGCATCGGCGGAGGATGTCAGTACCTCTGCCAACCGGCGCCATATTAGCATACTCATCACTAATACTAATATGGCACAGTTTCAGTGAAATGCATTGTGGAATTTGCAAAAAAGTCATCGAGGGCCACATTCGGCCCTGGGGCCTGAGGTTCCCCAACCCTGCTTTTGAGCAACCACAGTGTTATATGATATTCCACTTTTGGATGCTGTAGTCATTGAACCTTTCACACCGTAAACCACCTTGACCTTGGCTTCCTACAGGCATCAGGGCTGGATAGTGTACACTGAGCCTCTGTATACATCTTAAAAAAAATCCCTTGTGTATTTTTAGTTTTAACAACCACAATCTGACTCTCGGGCCAGTCACTAGAACATGCACCAAAATCACTGGTAATGGACACAAATGGCTAAGAGCATACTGGCATAAACATGAAATCCATAAAAAGTGGAATATTTTTCCAACTTGTAGCTTATATTTTTTCAATTTTTTCTTTTATTTTAGTGGAAAGTCATCAAAATTATGTCCTAAAGATTCCTGGTGAGTCAGGAAAATCGATGTGCCAGCACAAAAAAGATGCAGATGCCAACCACACTGACTTCATGAGTTACAGACAGGTAATGTAAATTGCAGATAATCAGCAGCTATGCTAGCATTAAACTGAGAGGAATTTAAAAGAAGCAGTCTACTAACTGGTGTATATGCCAAATTAATTATTCACTAAATCAATAGCATGATTTTATATAGTCTGCGGCACGCTACTGGAAAACGCTTGAAAAGAAGAAAAAGGTTTTTGTCCTTGGGATTTATTGGGTCCAAGAGATTTGGTAGGTCCTTATGCCCTGCGCAGTGATTGGTTTATCTGATTTTGCCAATTCCCGGCAGATCCAGCAGGTTTACCGCATCTGCCATGTAACTGCTCACTTGCAACAAGCCCCATTCATTTTCTATGGGACTTGTGGTCAGGTGCGGCAGGTGCAGTTTTGCCAGATCCGGCACTTGCGGCGAAGTAAAAAAAACGCTGCTAGTGCTGGATTTGCCGGATCTGGCAAAACCGCACCTGCCACACCTGACGAATGCTCATAGTAGATCACACCTTTTTTTCTCCAGACAATCATTCTTCCAGATGTCCCAAACAGTCTGAATGGGGCTTCTGAGAAAATAACCTTACCCCAGTAATCTGCAGTCCAATGCTTGTACTTCTTGCAAATTCCTGTTATTTTCTCACAAGATTGTAACAGAGGATGATGGTGTATGGGATGATCGGTTTTGCTTAAAAAATTCAAGGGAAAACACGCAATGTGTGAAACCACCATAATGGATGTATTTGAAATTTAGATTGTGATTCCTAATGGCTGCAAATATTAGGTTTTAATAAGACGACATGTAGCAAAAAAGATATCGTACTTTACTTTTTGTAGGCTACAACAGCTGATTTTGATGAACCTTTACAAATACAGGAGGATACACCATGGTCTACACCTCATAAGTGAGTATGGTACAAAATGATAACACTATAGATTACTATTAAGAGTGATTTCACACTTTTTTGGAGATTTTTGGAGTAAATGACACTACATTTTTTGAGCCAAAGTCTGAAGTTTATGCAGTAGGAAGGTCAAGTAAAAGGCTTCTTTAATATTTCTCATTCTTAATAACTTAAACTGCATTAATTTACATGACTGATGTTAGGTCCACATACAGTTAGGGCCAGAAATATTTGGACAGTGACACAATTTTCGCGAGTTGGGCTCTGCATGCCACCACATTGCATTTGAAATGAAACCTCTACAACAGAATTCAAGTGCAGATTGTAACGTTTAATTTGAAGGGTTGAACAAAAATATCTGATAGAAAATGTAGGAATTGTACACATTTCTTTACAAACACTCCACATTTTAGGAGGTCAAAAGTAATTGGACAAATAAACAACCCAAACAAAATATTTTTATTTTCAATATTTTGTTGCAAATCCTTTGGAGGCAATCACTGCCTTAAGTCTGGAACCCATGGAATCACCAAACGCTGGGTTTCCTCCTCTAATGCCTTTAGGTCTTGCTTGTTTGTGGGTCTTTTCGTCTTAAGTCTGGATTTGAGCAAGTGAAATGCATGCTCAATTGGGTTAAGATCTGGTGATTGACTTGGCCATTGCAGAATGTCCACTTTTTTGCACTCATGAACTCCTGGGTAGCTTTGGCTGTATGCTTCGGGTCATTGTCCATCTGTACTATGAAGCGCCGTCCAATCAACTTTGCAGCATTTGGCTGAATCTGGGCTGAAAGTATATCCCGGTACACTTCAGAATTCATCCGGCTACTCTTGTCTGATGTTATGTCATCAATAAACACAAGTGACCCAGTGCCATTGAAAGCCATGCATGCTCATGCCATCACGTTGCCTCCACCATGTTTTACAGAGGATGTGGTGTGCCTTGGATCATGTGCCGTTCCCTTTCTTCTCCAAACTTTTTTCTTCCCATCATTCTGGTACAGGTTGATCTTTGTCTCATCTGTCCATAGAATACTTTTCCAGAACTGAGCTGGCTTCTTGAGGTGTTTTTCAGCAAATTTAACTCTGGCCTGTCTATTTTTGGAATTGATGAATGGTTTGCATCTAGACGTGAACCCTTTGTATTTACTGTCATGGAGTCTTCTCTTTACTGTTGACTTAGAGACAGATACACCTACTTCACTGAGAGTGTTCTGGACTTCAGTTGATGTTGTGAACGGGTTCTTCTTCACCAAATAAAGTATGCGGCGATCATCCACCACTGTTGTTATCCGTGGACGCCCAGGCCTTTTAGAGTTCCCAAGCTCACCAGTCAATTCCTTTTTTCTCAGAATGTACCCAACTGTTGATTTTGCTACTCCAAGCATGTCTGCTATCTCTCTGATGGATTTTTTCTTTTTTTTCAGCCTCAGGATGTTCTGCTTCACCTCAATTGAGAGTTCCTTTGATCGCATGTTGTCTGGTCACAGCAACAGCTTCCAAATGCAAAACCACACACCTGGAATCCACCCCTGACCTTTTAACTACTTCATTGATTACAGGTTAACGAGGGAGACGCCTTCAGAGTTAATTGCAGCCCTTAGAGTCCATTGTCCAATTACTTTTGGTCCCTTGAAAAAGAGGAGGCTATGCATTACAGAGCTATGATTCCTAAACCCTTTCTCCGATTTGGATGTGGAAACTCTCATATTGCAGCTGGGAGTGTGCACTTTCAGCCCATATTATATATATAATTGTATTTCTGAACATGTTTTTGTAAACCGCTAAAATAACAAAACTTGTGTCACTGTCCAAATATTTCTGGCCCTAACTGTACCTGATCATTATTATAAATGTCCCAAGCATTTATAAAACAGGCACAATGACAAGTGAGGTATGAATATTCACCCAGAATAAATATCAGTGTAAAATGCATATGTTAGTAAACAGATGTCTTAGATCTGATGAGGCCCTTACTTCAAACATCCATGTCAGATTGGCCCACAAAAGCTATGTATTAAACATTTTCTGAGTTCAATTGATGATATAGCTCATGAATCCAAGTGTATTCTACGTCCAGTCACCCAGCCTGACTGTCTGCTTGTACTGAGGAGCTGTCAATCATGGTAGGTGGGTGTAGATTGAGTTTACATTTTCACGCAGCATTACATAGCTGTTGTGACTTGGACTTTTAAAGTCATTACATCAGTTTCATCAGGTCTAAGAGATCTGTTTAACCCCTTAATAGTCCATGACATGCTATGTACATCAAGAGTTGTCAACCTGCATTCGATGCGAGCTCCCATGATGATCACGCATTTTTCCCTGCACATCATGGCTGATCTGATCAGCCTCTAAAGGCCACTTTACACACACCAACTTATCTGTCCAACTTCTGAACAACTTACTGGTTGCAGTGAAATCATGGACACATTGCTCTATTTTGTGGCTGTGTACAAATGGAACTATGTGTCTATGATTTCACTTCAACCAGTAAGTTGTTCAGAAGTTGGACAGATAAGTTGGTGTGTGTAAAGTGGCCATTAAAGCCCCGGTTGGATCAGAGATTTTCTCTTGGCTGTTAACTAGTTAAATCCTGCTGTGAATCTCTAACAGCGAGATTTAACACCCGCCAGCAGGGTGGTACCTCATTCCCTGCTCCTATCAGTGCTCCTGTGACTTGATAGCAGGGCGCCGATGGGTTGTCATGAAACCAGGGGCCAGTTGATGCAGCTGCAAGCCGAGTTCATAGGAAATCGTGATTTCTGCTGTAAAGAGGAGTGCTGGTGCATGGCTCTGTATAGCACAAGCGATCGGATGTGCGCAGCTTCAAGTCCATGAAAAGGAATAGTAAAAAGTAAAAAAATTGTTTTGAAAATATGAAAAAATAAATAAACACAAGCTGAAATCACCTTCCTTTTCCACATTGAAAATAATACAACAAAAAAAAAAAATACTCATATTTGGTATCGCTGCATTCAGAAATATCCAATCTAGCAAAATATAAAATAAATTAACCAGACTGCTAAGCAGCGTAACAAAGCAATCAAAACACCAGAATTGCAGAACAATGGTAAAAAATGTAATAGTAGACGATGAAAATATCTTATATACGCCAAAATAATATCAATGAAAACATCAGCTCAGGGGCAAAAAACCAACACAACTTACACAGTCCCAGATTCCAAAAATGTAAAAGGTTACAGCTCTCTGCAAGATGCGACACAAAGATTTTTTTTTCAGAATGTCTATATTTATTTTCACCACTTAAATTAAACAAAAATGATACATGTTTGATATCTACATACAAGTACTGACTTGGAGAATCATACTATCAGGTCAGTTTAATGGTAAAATAAAGGCTATATATTTAATCATTTTTACCTTCAGGATTTCATTTGTTATTTCATTACAGCAATACCAGTTCGGAAAGTAATGAGATCAATTCAAGAATGATAGACCAATTACGAGAAGCAGTCGATATGTTACAAGACCCTACAAGGTAAAGAGTAATAATCCGATTAATAGTTTAGACTGTGTGATAACACACTCGGGGTTCGCCTATGCTGGGGTCAAAGGGCACGTATTGTTCGTGTGTCACTCAGTCCGACAGCAGAGAATTAGATGCCACTGGCCCGGGGCCAGATTTATTAAGGTGAACACAAACAGAAAGAAAACAAAACAGCAGACAAAAATCTTTGCCTGTCCGGCACTAACTAAACAGAATGCAACCTCACTGCAGACTGAAGGGCTTCTCCCTTCAACCAAACCATATAACCAAAGAGCAATGCTTTCACTTACATGCGTCTCCATACACAGACAGGCCTTCTGTGTTCCCAGCCTGAGAGAGCCCCGCCCAACCTCCCAGACTCCTTTTACCTACCCCAACCGCCTCCCACTAATTCATTAGCAGCCAGGTGATACTGACCAGGTTAGGTTGCATAGGACAGATACCTGGATGAGATATACCTGCCCTCATCCACTAATCCCACATGACTCTCACAACTGTTAATAATATCATATTCTCTAGGTTTCAGAGATCTTTTATTTGCATGATTAGTTTGAGCTCCTGAGCATTCCTTTTCTTCTCATATTTGGGTACAGTTAAGGAAGTTGTCCCATCTGAATGTTTGTGGCTTATCTACAAGGTAAGCCATACATGTTTACTACAGGCAGGTTCCACCTCTGGGATTTATCTCGAGAATAGGGCCAGTTATACACTGCCGGTAGTAAAGGACTGGCTGTGTGTATAGGGGGCTCAATATTCACTTGTATGGGAGTTCAAAAAATTGTATGTCATATTTGCTCACTTCAGTAAGACATTAAATATCCATTAGGTATTTGTAATGTGTTAATTTTATTTTTTTTTATATTTCCTGCAGGCTTAGAATGGAAATTGAAGAGGGCACAGAGCTGTACAGTTTGCAAACTACTCCATCTGATGTGAATAAGTCTGCAGTAAAGTGTGTTTATTTCACTTTGTAGAGGACTTTAAATGTAAAGCTAAGTCATATCCACAGGTTACTGACTTTTATTTCTTTCTTCCAGTGGCCAAGTAGAATTACAGATGTCTCCAATACTGCAGGTAAGAATTAAATTTGCAGTAAATTGCTCATAGCATGTGTTTATAATAACACTGTAACTTTATATAGCTAGAAAATATCAGAGAATCTGAGCATTGCAAGTCCACATATCTCAGGATTTGACAGGTCTCAGCTGCCCAGGCAAATAGTGTGAACTAAATTACTATTCCTAGTAATGCATTATTTTGCAAAAATCACAGTAAATGAATGCATAGTTATTGTTAATATACAGACTAAACCCAACATAATATCTCTCTTTTTTTATTTCTATCTGCCCCTTCATGTAGCAGGCTTCAAAAATCTGAATGGATGAGCCTATTCTTACTATACAAAAACTATATTTTCCCAACAACACTTACTTTCCCTTACAGAGCAGGAGTTCCCCTTCCCCTTCCCCTGTGCTCCTTAGTAGCCCTACCATCCTGAATTATCATCAATCTATTATTATTATTATTATTTATTTATATAGCGCCATTAGGTTCCATGGCGCTTTACATGAGGATGAGGGAGACAAAAACAAGTACGCTAAATCTAGGTGATCAGGACGTACAGGTACAGAAGGGGCAGGGACCCAATCTCATGCTCCTTTGTGCTATCTGCTCATGTACAATATTCTGCCTTCCCTGTTTTTGTCTACTACCATCCGTATAGCTGCAGTTTTATTTTACATCATTATTAACTGGTTCATCTCAGAGCTCAGCACTTCTGCAGTCCTCCACAACAGAACTTGTTTATACTAGACAGTGCAGAGTTGATCTGTATTTGTTCCCTGTTGCTGAGGGTTCAGTTATGTGATGCATACGGCAGTGGACAATCTTCTGCCATAGCATCAATAGAGAAGCATGTGCAGTTTCACATCACAGATGTCACGCCATCACAGGCTAGCTGAATGGTGAGCCCACTGGACCACGGGATATACCGTGGAGGCTGATACCAGAAACGAGCCAGACAAGGGTGTTAGATAAGTGAACAGGGTTTATTATCACAATAGGAAGGATCCCCAAGGGTAGTCCACAGGGCCAGAGCACCGGGGATCCCCTAAGGGAGCAACTAGAAGCAGAACCCCATAGAACAGGGATTGTCCTAGCGCAGCAAGAGAGGATCCAATGAACAAGGAAACCTGTGGGTCCGACCCAAGGCGGAACAGGAAACAGTAACCAGGGAACCGGATGAAAGGCTAGGATGGGACTTGAAGTTGCAGGATGGATCCAAGTGGTTGCCAGGCACCGGCGTGAATGGTACGGTCTGTGGGTGAGTTAGGCAGGAGTAGGGATCCAGCAATGAAAGCAAGGAGACAATGCGTTAGAAAGTCAAAGACACAAGAACACACAAGTGCTTAGGGACCTGAGCTGGCAACTAAACTAGCACAAACGTTGTCCAGGCACCTCCCAAAGGAAGTGAGGGCCTTAAGTATACACAGGCCTCTCAGCTATTGGCTGAGAGGTAATTACAGTAAAGGGTTTACTGGCCCTTTAAATCTTTTGACAGCGGCGCACGCGCGCGCCCTAGGATCATTTCCCATGGAACTCGGAAGTGAGGAGGTGGAGGAGAGAGGCCGGGGAGCTGTCACAGCCGAGGGGACATCGTGGGAGCGTGGACCGGGTAAGTATGAGAGCAGGGCATAGGAGGATGCCGGCGGCCAGATGAGACCCGATCTCCCTGCACCCTGGAGAAGGTCCCGCTGGCTGAGGCGCTACAACAGATTTGTTAACAGAAAACCACAATTCTTCACTGCCTAGTAATTACAAAGTCTGTTCTAGAAGAGTGCAGTAGAGTGGAGCCTTGGAGAAACCTGCTAGCCATGATGCAAAACCATATAGCTAGATGACTGATATATATGGCAGAAGATAAAATCTGTCAGATAGGATATTGTACAGAAGCCGATAGTACCCACTATTATTCATTCACACATCCATATGCCTCAGTTTGAGTACAGACTGTGATGCACTGACATATTATATATATGAGGCTGTCAAGCACAGGTCAAGAGTTCAGTAGACAGCCTGTGCATGATGGTCTGTATTATGACTCTAACATATGCCACATTCACACATAAGTATGTCAGAGGAGGAGGCATAGCAGATCTATGCTGGCAGGATGATAGCTGAGAGAGACTATACTGCATATGATCAACGAGGATAAGCAATTGGAGTGTAAATAGAGCCTGGAGGGGCCTCCTTTGGGAGGGAATAAGTGCAAAATAGGGCAGATTTAAAAGAGGTGCAAATGAATAAATATATGTGTACATTACTATAAGACGACATTGTAATTTTGGGAATAATATTTTAAAAGAAAACATTTAAGAATTGTAATTAGGATGTGATGATGTGCAGTGTCTGTGGAACTCTGATGCAGTTTTTTCATTGAGTGTAATCTTTTGCTAATATTACAGATCTATCTTGCATCTGTTAGCAAAACCGTGTGTAACCACTAATTTACTTTATAAAATTACTAATTTGGAAACTAATTACTTTTCATCAGTTTGATACACTGAGACATTCTTGTTGGTTGTTTCATTGTAAAATACAGGTTCATATTAGACAATTGATCTTTGCTAAAAAAATCTTCCACATATACATGAAATGACAAAAGTAAATGGACAGCCCTCATCTTTGAGCTCGGGTGTTTAAGCCACACTCATTTAGGACTACAAAATGAAGGGGAATAGGATGAAGGAAAAGTCTAAGACACATCAAGAATGAACTCAGATGACCTCAGCATCACATGGTACACAGAGCCCAGCCATAAAGTGAGCACTCACTTTATGGCTGGGCTCGGGGTGCCTTGTGATGGCTGGGTCATCTGAGTTCACAGCTCAGGCGTAAACTTAGAACCTTTCTCACGGTCGGGTGTCAGTCTATGCCTGCTCTCTGCAAGCAGATGTGTGTCTACTTGCAGAGATGTAGCAGAGCTGAAGACGACACCCTGTGGATTACGTCGGAGGGAGTGTCTTTTTGTTAATAAAGATGGAGTCCCGAAGTGTCTTGTGTTTTATTACTATTAAAATATGTTTTCTCTGTGTGGTGTTTTTTTAATATGTACTCGAAATTCATGGTGGCAGAGTCTAATATTGGCCTGACACCATGCATTTTGGGCTTTGTGCCAGCTGACAATACAAAGCTGGCATTTACCCCTTATTACCCAGTGTGCCACCGACACCCGGCCGCTGGAAGAGCAGGGTAAAGCACCTGAAAAATAGCACTTCTATGAATGTGCAATTATCATGAATGGCTGCGGGCTGCAATTTTCAGTGTGGAGGCCCAGAACGCTTGGACTGTACCAAGCTGAGAATCCCAGCCCCCAGCTGCCTGGTTTTACCTTTGCTGGCGATAGAAAATACAGTGAAGCCAATGCTTTTTTTTTTTTAATTATGTATTAAAATAATTTAAAAAAAAATGAGCTTCCCTGTATTTTGATTGCCAGCTATTTAAAGCTCGGAGTGGAAGCCCGTAACAATCTGATTTATCTGTACTGCACTGCACTATATCTGAGCGCTAAGTCTTTTTTTTATATATATATATATATATATATATATATATTTATTTTTACAGTTCTATATGTGTGAGGGACCCAACAGCCATTCACAGACGCTGTCACTTAGAATGGGCATCTGTGATTGGCTGTTGGAGTAACCTGAAACCAGCCCATACATTCTAGCATATAAATTGTATGGGCAGTTTCCAGTGTACTCGAACAGCCAATCACAGACTCCCATTCTGTGAGACAGCACCTGTGATTGGCTGTTAGAGCCAGTGCAGTGAATATCCCGGAGGTTATTGAGCTGCCCCGGAAGTAGATGTGGTGGGACATTGGGACGTGAGCCAGCAGGACGGCAGGACCCGGTAAGTATAATGCTTATGTTTAAAGACCATATGCTTTATTTTACAGATCCCTGCCCGCATCTCATAACTTTAAAGTCCGAGTTCGGGATTTGGACTCAAGGTCGAGTCACGTTCAGCACCGAACATGGACTTTAAAAAAAAATCCATGCGATTCCGCCCATCACTAAACCTAAATGTCCCACACAAAGCCAAACCTCATTCAGTTTTTGTTCTTGATCTTACAAATAAGCTAAAATGAAGCTGTAAATTATTTAATGTACTCACTTATATAACACCATAATAATCCACAGAACTTTACAGTCCTCGTTGGGGCTCACAATCTAAATTGGTTATCAGTATGTCTTTGGAGTATAGGAGGAAGCCAGAGCATGTAGATGAATCTCACGCAAACACAGGGAGAACATATAAACTCCTTGCAGATATTATCCTTGGTGGCATTTTAACCCAGGACCCTTGTGCCCCAAGGCTACAAAGCAAACCACTGAGCCACCGTGCTGTTGTTTATGATATAACTTTATAGAAGGCACAATGTCCAACAACTTTGTATAGATGGGACTATCTGGTGTACACATACTTTTGGCCATATAGTCTGACTTAGATATTAAAGGGGTTCTCTAACACATAAGAAGAGAGGGTCTGCTTTTTCGAAATAGCATGACTTGTGTCCATAGTCTAAAGGGCCTGTCACACGCGTCAATGTCGTCAGTGAGATGATCGCTGACGACATTGACGGCTGATCGCTGGTGAGCTGTCACACAGGCAGACTCACCAGCGATCAATTGACCAGAAACATCGTGGAAACGATTTAAATATCGTTTCCACGATGTCTTGCTCCCGCTGCCAGGCTGCTGGAAGCGGGAGCAGGCTGGTCTCCAAGGTAAACTGCGGGTATCTAGGCAGCGCGCGCTGCCTAGATACCCGACGTGTACCTTAGTTATTAGCCTCCTCCGCTCACCGGCTGGTATCTAAGGTACACAGCGGGTAACTAGGCAGCGTGCGCTGCCTAGATACCCGCAGTTTACCTTGGAGACCAGCCTGCTCCCGCTTCCAGCAGCCTGGCAGCGGGAGCAAGACATCGTGGAAACGATATTTAAATATCCTAGATACCCGCTGTGTACCTTAGATACCAGCCGGTGAGCGGAGGAGGCTGGTAACTAAGGTACACGTCGGGTATCTAGGCAGCGCGCGCTGCCTAGATACCCGCAGTTTACCTTAGTTACCAGCTCCCAGCGCTTGTGAGAGGCGCTGGGAGCTGGAATATCGCTACTCCCGGTGTCACACGCAGCGATGCTGCGTGTACACCGGGCGACAATCGCCAGGTTTTAGAGCAGGTTCTAAAACCTGGCGATCATCAACCAGCGATTTATTGCTGGTTGATTCAGTATGTCACACGCGTCAATATCGCTGCAACGTCACGTGCAGCCGATATCGTGCAGGCGATATTGACGCGTGTGACACCCCCTTAAATCTGGCTTTGCAGCTCAATCTCATTCATTTGAAGAGCCTTTTTATCTAATTCCTGACATCTCTCTCTATTTCTTCAGGGAATAAGTGGCATGTATGTTGGCTTATTCTACTAATGTACTTAATGACCTTTTCTTTAATGTGCAGAATGAGATGAATGAGAATGAAGCATGCTTTAATTCCCAGGAAGAGGTGGGTTATACATTGCTGTATTTTAATAGTGTGCCTAGTCATGAAATATCTTGTATTATATGATGTTACTATAACCACAAATTGTATTATTATAGCTTCATACTTGTGCTACAAATAATTTTATGAAATTCTTTTCAGTTATTGACTTTTTACAATTTGGCACAGTATATTTGTATTTAAAGAAGTTTTCTCAAGATCTTAAATGGTTAAATGGGACCTGAGTCGATACATGCTACATGAATCATAGACACCATGCATCAGACACTGGCTGCATGATTCCAGACATGTGGGTTTATCTCTGAAATGCTGCAGTATTTCAGAAAAAAAACTACCGTATTTTTCGCTTTATAAGACGCACTTTTGTTCCCCCAAATTTTGGGGGAAAGTGGGGGTGCGTCTTATAAAGCGAATCTAGTAGCTGTGGAGTAGGGGGATTGGGAAGGGGGGGCTGCGGAGCGGTGTCCGGGGGCTGTCGGGAGGCTGGAGTCGGCTGCAGCTGCGGTCCCTGATGATGTGGGGCCGCTCATTATCTCCTCTAATATGCACTGCATCACAGCGGGAGCAGCGCATATGACAGGAGCAGTCCGCAGCCCCATGTGAACAGTCAGTGCTTTCCACGCTTCATTGCGTGGAAAGCAGTGACTACTCAAAGAATCTCATACTCACCTCTCTTCATATCGTTTCCTGCAGCCCGCGCTATTCCCGCTGTCTCCGCTCAGCTGTGCCGGCCTCCGGTCATGTGAGCGTCGCTCATAGTGACATCATCACCGCGCGCTGCTCACAGGACTGGATTCCGGAATAAGCAGGCATCGGGGATGGAGGCTACAGGGAGCGGTGGAGAGAGGTGAGTATGAGATTGTTATTTTTAAAGAGTGCACCATGGGAGAAAGTGTGCCAGGGTGGGGGCTGTCTGTACTATGGGGGGACAGTGTGCCAGGGTAGGGGCTGTTTGTTTCATGGGGGGGGGGGGGACAGTGTGCCAGGGTGGGGGCTGTTTGTTCCATGGGGGGGACAGTGTGCCAGGGTGGGGGCTGTCTATGCCAAGGGGGGACAGGTTGCCAGGGTGGGGGCTGTCAGTGCCATTGGGGGGACAGTGTGGCGGGGAAAGGGGGCTGTCTGCCAGCTTGGGGGGACAGTGTTCCAGGGTAGGGGCTGTCTGTGCCATCATGGGGGGACAGTGTGCCAGGGTGGAGGCTGTCTGTGCCATCATGGGGGGACAGTGTGCCAGGGTGGGGGCTGTCTGTGCCATCATGGGGGGACAGTGTGCCAGGGTGGGGGCTGTCTGTGCCAGCTTGGGGGGACAGTGTGCCAGGGTGGGGGCTGTCTGTGCCAGCTTGAGGGGACAGTGTGCCAGGGTGGGGGCTGTCTGTGCCAGCATGGGGGGACAGTGTGCCAGGGTGGGGGCTGTCTGTGCCAACATGGGGGGACAGTGTGCCAAGGTGGGGGCTGTCTGTGTCAGCATGGGGGACAGTGTGCCAGGGTGGGGGCTCTATATGCCAGCATGGGGGTCCTTTGTGCCAGCGTGGGGGCCCTTTATGCCAGCATGGGGGCCCTGTGTACCAGCATGGGAGGCAGTGCGCCAACATTGGGGGCAGTGTCCAAGCATGGCGGGCAGTGTGCCAGCATAGGGGGCAGTGTGCCAGGCTGGGGGCTCTGTATGCCAGCATTGGGGCCCTGTGTGCCAGGGTGGGGAACAGCTGTATTAAGATAAAAAAGGAGGGGGAACAAGAGGCACAATAGTGCCCTATCAATGTGGCACTGAGTATGTAAGCGGTGAAAACAGGGATTCACTCACCTGGGGCAGTTGTGTAACCCACAACTGGCTTGAAGGCGTTTTTGATGATTGTTATCAGATAGCTGCTGCAGGACCTCCACCATCCACACAGGTGTGGAAATTCATCAGATGATAGGGAAGAAAATGGTGTGTCACAGTCCGCGCTGCCACGATCATCCACTCCAAAGAAAACACGTGAAGATGGAACTTCCACGAAATACTTTATTTCCTCCTGCCTCCTACGCGTTTCGGTGCCCTCCTGGCACCTTCCTCAGGGATCTTCCTGAGGAAGGTGCCAGGAGGGCACCAAAACGCGTAGGAGGCAGGAGGAAATAAAGTATTTCGTGGAAGTTCCATCTTCACGTGTTTTCTTTGGAGTGGATGATCGTGGCAGCGCGGACTGTGACACACCATTTTCTTCCCTATCATCTGAGGGTGGGGAACAGTGCATCCGCATGGGGAGGACAGTATGCCAGCATGGGGGACATATATACCAGCATGGGGGGTTCGTGTATGAGGATGGGGGACATATATACTGATTATAAATTGGACACTGGTATTATAAGACAGACCCCATTTAACATTAAACATTTATTTTTTTTCTCTTTTCCTTCACCAAATTCGGGGGTGCATCTTATAATCAGGTGCGTATTATAAAGCGGAAAATACGATACTTTAAAAACCACCAGGAACTGAGCTGCATAACAGACGATTGGAAAGAAGGGTCCCGGTGGCTTTTCACTACCTGCTCCCTTAGAGACTGACAATCCCTCCCTAAACATAAATACAGGGAGAGACCTGTCACTCAAATTAAGTAAGTGGGGAGAAGCCTACATCAACCCGCCTGTCCCATCAGTCTCCAATGCAGCTTAGTCCCAGCGGCTTTTAAAGTACAGATGCATCTCAATGAATTAGAATATCATCAAAAAGTTAATTTATTTCAGTAATTCAATACATAAAGTGAAATGCACATATTATATAGGTTTATTACAAACAGAGTGATCTAGTTCAAGTGTTTACTTCTGTTAATTTTGATGATTATGGCTTACAGCCAATGACAACCTAAAGGTCATTATTTCAGAAAATTAAAGTAGGGAGGATGAAGGGTCTGAGAGATAAAATATTACCTAAATATCGGTAGGTATCAGAGGCTCCACCTTATGTGGTTGTGAGAGTCACAACCACTATAAAAGCATATCATGGCTGCAGAGGTCTTCTTCATGTGTACAGGACCTGCGGTGATGTCACAGTCACGTGACAGC
The DNA here is from genome assembly GCA_033576535.1 of Allobates femoralis. Classification (NCBI taxonomy): domain Eukaryota; kingdom Metazoa; phylum Chordata; class Amphibia; order Anura; family Aromobatidae; genus Allobates; species Allobates femoralis. Next base: position 597,181,738 of record JARQOC010000002.1, read on the forward strand.
AGGTTCCACCATGGTAACCCGCGGTCACATGACTGTGACATCACCGCAGGCCCTGTACACATGAAGAAGCCCTCTGCTGACACCGGGAGCCTGCAGGAAGACGGCTGGAGACGGCGGGGGCTCGAGGGGAGGTGAGCATAAACTTTTTTTTTTTTTAACCCCTGCGCTCCCAGTTTGGAGCAGTTTTACTGTACTGAGCATGCTCAGTACAGTAAAATCGGGTCTGAGGAGACATCAGATGTTTCCTCGGACCCTGCTCCATAGGGCCCCATGTTAAAGGGATCGGATCGGATGTGCACTAAATGCCATCCGATTTATCCGATTTAGTCCGATCCGATTTTGTCCGATTTTATTTTCGGTGCAAAAATCGGAGCAAGCTCCGATTTTTGCACCGATAAAAACATCGGACAAAATCGGATCGAACCAAATCGGATGGCATTTAGTGCACATCCGATTCGGTTCGATGCCCATAGGGCTGCATGGGGCCAAATTCGGATCCGATGCTGTCCGATTTTGATCGGACAGCATCGGATTTGAAAAATCCGCAATGTGAAAGCAGCCTAAAAATGGAGGGATTTTGAGTTCTATTGTGTACAGCTCATTGTCAGGTTACTGGCCTCAGTAGCTGGTGACCTAGGCAAGGAACGCTCGCAGCTTGCAGGATTGTGTGGATTAGAGCCTGAAAGCTTTGTTCTAATGCTGTTCAATCACTAGATCCAGACACTCTCAGTCCCACTGCAGTCTTCTGATGCTGCAAAGGCAAAGCTGCCTCCACTAGTGCTTAGTTTGGAAAAAGAGACAAGAACACGTCAATTGTACCAATTGTACCTTGGAATTGTACCACCCCAGGTGAGCAGAGAAGTGGTGCAGTCCTGAGGAAAGAAGATCAGAAGATTACATCACTCCTTCAACTTTTTGTATTCCAGCTAGAACATAAGAGTTTTATTACATTACATTTCATGGAGGTCCCAAGCTGGGCACTACTCCCTATCATCTGTAATACATATATATACCCTCTATAGAAGATACATTGGTAGCATCACATATTATATTCCATTGCATGTCACTAAAGTTATCATAAATAATGTCATCTTCCATTAAACAAAAAGTGGCATCTGGTAATTGATCACAGCTTATCGGCTACCGTATAATTCAGAAATATGTTGCTTTTCTTTTCCATCCCAGGAAGAAGACGGCACCCTACCATGTCTCCAGTACACAGCGCCACTTTTGGTTTAAAACCTCGATCTGGTAGGTTTCATTGAGGAAACTGTTTATCCACAGCACTACAGTTTACAAGAATATATCCTTTTTACTTTGCGTGAACAAAACAATAATGATGTATAAATCCTGCAAATATTCAGCCCGTCACTTCTCCTGAATGGCTCATCAGAGGTTTACAGCCAGTGCAGTAGAAGCAGCCTTCCCTCAACACCACTTCACGCAGGTGGATATTCTGGGAGGAAATCATATGAACAGCAAGGGGCATAATGAGCGGCTAACCGGAAAGCTTAGACTCGGGAGCTCTTTATTTTACTTCAGTCAATCCAATCCAACTTTAGCTATGGGTAGTCTTTCAGAATAAGTTATTATTTAATCTTGGGATGACCTCTTAAAAGCAGAAAGTCTACACTTCAGTCACACTTTAATAGCCATTAATTGCAGGAAAAATTGCTTAATTCTGAAAAATGATGAAATTGTCAAAATACTACTGGTAAAAAAGGCACTGTACACGTATCGTTAAAGGGAATCTGTCAGTTACACTGTCGCTGTGCAAGTAGATGTAGTGTGGACAGTGAAGTCTAAATATGACGGATGCCTATTACGATGCCACCCGCTGCACCATTGCAACAAATTTTGGCTTTCATTAACATAAAAATTAGGTGCGCAAGTGCACTGGTGTGCATGTCAGCGCATGTGCAGGCTACGGCTCCTCTTATTTTCTCCTAGCCGGCACAACCTGTCCTCCTTGATTGACAGTGGAGGCAGAAGCTCTGCTGTGTAATCTCATCTGTGCCATCCACTGTCAATAGAGCAGCTTGGGCGATGCCGACAGACAGAAGGGAACTCACCATAGCAATAAGGCTGGGTTCACACTTGCGGAAGCCTGCGCACAAATCACACACACTCGTCCGCACCAGGAACGTGACATGTTGCATTCCTGGTGTGGACGAGAGTGTGTGATTTGTGCGCAGGCATCCGCCTGCGTACAAATCACGCAGGCAGATGAATGGGAGGGCACGGTCATGCGCAGTCAAGCGCAGCACCGTGCGCTCACATTATAAACATAGGGACTTGCGGAGGCTGCACTCAGCTTGTGGATCCCCTCCGCAGAACGCTGCGGAGGGGTCTGCAAGTGTGAACCCAGCCTTAGATGGTCTGTGACCAATGCACTTCACCAGGATGCAGTAGGCCTCAGTTATATAGGAAAGACATAAACAGGTGCAAAATTTCAAAGTTCAATCACTCACAACCTCCATGTTTGGAGCGGTCGATCACTGGTCATTTATGCACACAGAATAAGGTTCCAATAGGACGTAATCCACATCAGATCCTCACGCTTACGAGTCCCTAGACACTAAATTCATGTATAATAAGATATACAAATAGATAAAAATATTAAAACTATCTTATTATACATGAATTTAGTGTCTAGGGACTCGTAAGCATGAGGATCTGTGACATGGATTACGAGCTTATGTGTTTTGGTCTAAAATGCCACCCAATACCTCACATTTTCATGTCTTGTTTGTTGTATTTGTTTTTTTTTATACTGCCGGGTGCAGCCGGGCCATATAGGGTTCTATTCTAGTTGGGGTGCATTGTTAAGTGCCTAACAGCCCACCTAGACAGTAAGATGTAAACAGTAGGCACAGTGCATGACATGAGTGTGAATGGTGTCGTATTGGAACCTCATTCTGTGTGCATAAATGACCAGTGATAGTCCCCCTTGAGACATGAAGGTTGTGAGTGATTGACCTTTCCTATATAACTGAGGCCTACTGCATCCTGCTGAAGTGCATTGGTCACAGACCATGTAATTGCTATGGTGAGTTTTTAAGTATTTTTTCCTTTTTGCTATATCTTATCAGATAGAAGGGAAGAGGAGCCATGGATTGCATATTCACTGACATGCACACCAGTGCACTTATGTAATTAATGTATATATCAATAACATCTACATTTCAGCGCAGTGTAGGGCGCTATCATAGTAATCTTTCACAGCTTCTTATACTGCCCCATATTGGACTACAGACTAAGGTCTGAATTGTTTGGATGTATGTAGGAAATCCCAGTCAGTTATGCATGTAAGCGTTATGTTCTGCCATGTTTACACCTCTGTTTGCAAATTCTGTTTTCAGTTTCTTTTCTAGCAATGGACGAACCAAATTAATGTTCAAAATGCATCTAGTGCATAATTAATGCAAACGGAAATAGAGGAATTCCATTGTTTAATATCACCTTACTGAGCTTTTTCTTATGTTCTAAAACATACATAATCATTGCCGATTGCTTCAGTTATGGTGCAGATCATTTTTGTACACTAATTCAGTATGTCCGTTCATAAAATAGAAGAACACAAGCCCGCAGTATGGTAGTTTATTTATACAGGTTCTAGTGTAAATATAATGAAGACCTCCAATTAGGCTGGGGCTACACAACACTTTTGGCCCCACATACCATGAGCCAAGGATTGCACAATTGCAGGGGATGCATCACAGTATAATGTGATCACACATCAAGCCTATGACAATAAATCCACATTTCTTTTTCGCTCCATTGGGAGACCCAGACATTGGGTGTATAGCTTCCGCCTCCGGAGGACACACAAAGTATTACACTGAAAAGTGTAACTCCTCCCCTACTGCCTATACACCCCCTCCAGCAGGAATCCCATCAGTTCTTTGCTTTGTGTTGAAGGAGGCACACTCTGCACTCATGCATTCTCACTTAGTCTTACTCATTCTCCTTGGAGAGTGTCGGATGGAAGCAAAGAGGATCCTTAGGGATCCCCAGCATGTCTCCTTCCTCACCCTTGGGCAGAGGCGGTTGAGGTACCCTTGGGGTACAACGGGCTGGAGCCCTCATGCTGTTTTTTCCTTCTCCATCCCCTTGGGGCTCTGGAAAAGTGGGATCGTTATGGGCTCCCAGAACTTCTGGAGCTCTGACTCCATCCACAGCCCCTGTGGGATCCTGTCGGCTGGAGTTGTGGACCTCAGGGCTCGGCCCCCTGCACCTAAAGGTACTCTGGGGGTTATGCTGCGGCTGCAGCTCGGTCCAAGCACCTGGGGTGTTCCCTGGGCCCTGTTCATTCAGGGGTTCTTCATATCTCCCCTGGCCCCCTGCACCTAGTGCTTTGGGGGTCTGTGCTGCGGCTGCTGCTCGGCCCTTTCACTGTGGGGGTCCCTGGTGGGTCTCCCCCGGTCTCTGGCGGCCTGTCTGTGCAGCGCCGCGAGTTTCGCGGGGTTTCCCGAGCGCCGGCCGTCTAAACTGAGGCCCCGGCTTCATTGCGGCCTAGTTTGGAGCCTGGAGCCCGGGCTCCACTGGAGGCGGGCTCGACCGCCTTGGTGGGCAGTCCGGGAGCGTCGGCCGCTCCCATCTCTTGAGGTGGCAGGCTTCTAAGCCTGTTAGGATTGCCCTCCGGATTCCCACCCTTCGTTGGCTCCGCCCCCTCACTCGGCTCCGGCGGCCATCTTTTTGGGGCTTCTCTCAGCATTCTTCTCGGTCCCTGTGGCTGATAGGAAGGAGCTGGCATCCGGAGGGCACACAATCCACCTGGTCAGGCTGGTAGGTCACCCCAGTTTATCTGGTGGTGCCTCCCTCTCCCTGGGCCCCCCTCTAGTGTATCCCCTCTCTGAGGTTACTGCTTGGGGGCGACATGTCTTCCACCAGGAGCAAAGCCCCTAAGGTGCAGACATTCTATTCCTCTTGCACTGCTTGCAAGGTTGCGCTGCCTGCTGGGTCTGTCTTTCCTAATTGTTCAGCCTGCACTTCACATGTGTCTGAGGTGGATCATGGGGCTCCCCCAGCTCTGCAGCTTCGGAGCCTTTCCCTAGCCAGGGGGACCCGGCAGTGCCACCTCCTTGGGCTGTAGCTTTCACTAAGTCCTTTTCTGACTCTTTTTCCCAGTCTATGACTGCTTTTACCAGAGTCCTGCAGGAGTCTTTACAGGCTAGTCACCGGGAAAGTACCTCCGGTCCCTCTGCCTCACGCCGCAGGCACTACAGCGAGTCGTCCCCTTCTAGGGGATTGGACTCTGGAGACAATCAGGGGTCTCAGACTTGGCTCTCTCTCCCTGGCCCCCCAAACAGCCCGCAGAGCAATCTCTCCTGCTTCCTCGCGTCACACGGAGTCTCATGCTGAGGGCTCTCAGCTTGAGGGCGAGGATAGGCAGGATTCTGTGAGCTCTCTGATCGAGTCCTTGGCAGAGGATTCCTTGGTGGATGATTTAGTGTCCTCCATTAATACCGTGTTGGATCTGACTGCTCCCCTCCCACGGTGGACACGTCGCTCTCGGAGGAACTTTATCAGTTCCTTCCCCCGGCCAGGTCTCGGGGTTCATTTTTCGATCACTCGAAACTTCAGGTCCACTGTTCAGGCTCCTAGGGCTTGTCCTGATAAACGGTTTTCCAGGAAGCAGAAGGATACCCATTATCCTTTTCCTCCTGACGTAGTGAGGGGTTGATCGGTTTCTCCTAGGGTGGACCCCCCAGTCTCTCGACTGTTGGCCAATACGGTTATGTCCATTGCGGATGGTTCCTCTCTGAAGGATCCCACTGACAGGCAGATCGAACTTCTGCAGAAGTGAATCTATGAAGCCACGGGAGCCTCCTTTGCTCCGGCTTTCGTGGCAGTTTGGGCCCTGCAGGCAGTTTCTGCCTGCTTGGCAGAATTAAATGTTGTAGCTCAGGATATTCCCGAGGTGTCCACCCTTTCGTCTCAAGCCTCTGTGTTCACTGACTACGCTAGGTCGGCGATTATGGAATCTGCCAGCCGTACTGCGGTTGCCTCGGCTAATTCGCTGGCAGCCCGTAGGATGCTGTGGCTGCGGGACTGGAAGGCTGATGCCACTTCCAAGAAGTTTCTCCAGGGCCTTCCCTTTGCAGGAAGCAGGCTTTTTGGAGAGCAGCTGGATGATCTCATAAAGGAATCCACCTCCTTGCCCCAGTCGAAGGTGCAGAAGTCTGGCCAACGTCAGTTGCACGCCAAGTTTCGGTCCTTTCGTCCCTCCTCGAAGTCCGCTTCCTCCTCCTCTTCCCGTTCAGATAAGGAGCAGAAGTCAAATCGGACGTGGAGATCTAGGTCTCAGCAGAAGAAGCCTGCCTGCGCCTCAGCCGCCAAGGCTGCCTCTGCATGACTTGCCATCTCTCCCAGCAGCATCCTTGGTCGGTGGCAGGCTCTCCCAATTTGGAGACGTCTGGAGCAGTCATGTCCGGGACCGATGGGTAGTGGACGTCATCTCCCACGGTTACAGGATAGAGCTGTCCTCGCGTCCTCCGACTCGGTTTTGCCTCTCTTCGCCCCCGCCGCGAGGGCTTTGGCCTTTCGTCGGGCGTTGGACGCCTTGAGGCAGAACGGGGTCGTGGTCCAGGTCCCTCTGGGGAGCGTTTCCAGGAATTCTATTCGAACCTCTTCACAGTTCCCAAGAAGGACGGCTCGGTGAGGCCGGTCTTGGATCTCAAGCTTTTCAACCGGCACGTGAGGGCAGGCCATTCCGAATGGAGTCTCTGCGGTCTGTGATCGCTTCACTATCTCAAGGGGACTTTCTAGCTTTGGTGGATGTCAAGGATGCCTATCTACACGTTCCCATCGCTCCTGCTCATCAACGCTGGCTGAGATTCGCAGTGGGGGAGGAGCACTTTCAGTTTGTGGCTCTGCCCTTCGGCCTGCCTCTGCTCCAAGGGTTTTCACCAAAGTGATGGCTGCCATGGTGGCTGTTCTGCATTCCCAGGGCCATGCAGTAACGCCATACTTGGACGATCTATTGGTCAGAGCTCCCTCTGCGGAATTGTGTCAACTGAGTCTCTCAGTTACTCTGGACACTCTCCAGCCTTCGGTTGGTTGATCAACGTACCGAAGTCTGTTTCCTCCCTGCTCAGACGATCACTTATCTGGGCATGGAGTTTCACACGGCTCAGGCCCTGGTCATTCTGCCGTTCCACAAGCAAGTGTCGATTCGGGAAGAAGTTCAGTTTTCTCTTGCAATCAGACTCGGTTTCCATCAAGCATCTGATGCACGTGCTGGGGAAGATGGTGGCATCCATTGAGGCAGTTCCCTTTGCGCAATTTCACCTGCGTCCACTGCAGTTGCAGATCCTGCACGGATGGGACAAGAATCCGGCTTCTCTCGAACGGTGCATTCCTCTATCGCGTCAACGAAGGAGTCTCTCCATTGGTGGTTGCGTCCCACGTCGCAGTCTCGAGGCAGATGTTTTCTGCTCCCCTCTTGGTTGGTGGTGACCACGGATGCCAGCCTCTTGGGCTGGGGAGCCGTGTTTCTTCACCACAGGGCTCAGGGCTTATGGGCGGAGCGGGAATCCTCCCTTCAGATCAATGTCCTGGAAATTCGGGCCATTTACCTGTCTCTTCTGGCTTTTCAGAGGTTCCTGGTGGGGAATCATATTCGGATTCAGTCCGACAACGCAACCGCGGTAGCGTATGTAAACCACCAGGGAGGCACTCGCAGCCCTCAAGGCCTTAGCGGAGGTCCAGCGGATATTGCAGTGGGTCGAGGACAACGGCTCGTCCATCTCGGCAGTCCACATCCTCGGAGTGGACAATTGGGAGGCCGACTATCTAAGTCGGCAAGGTATGGACGCGGGCGAATGGGCTCTTCACCCGGACGTGTTTCGGCACATCTGCGACAGATACGGAACTCCGGACGTGGATCTGATGGCCTCCCGGTTGAACCATCAGGTTCCGATCTTCATGTCTCGCTCTCGAGACTGCAAGGCGGTAGGGGCAGACGCTCTGGTCCAGGATTGGTCCAGGTTTCGTCTCCCCTACGTGTTTCCTCCTTTGCCTCTGTTGCCCAAGGTTCTGCGAAAGCTCAGGGCGAATGTCGGCAGGCTCTGCTCGTCGCTCCAGACTGGCCCAGGAGGGCGTGGTATCCGGACCTGTTACAGCTCTCAGCGGGGGATCCTTGGAGGCGCCGGCCCGGCCAGACCTCTTGTCGCAAGGTCCGTTCTTCCACCACAATTCAGCGGCCCTCAGCCTGACTTTGTGGCACTTGAAGACTGGTTGCTGACATCTCGTGGTTTTTCCTCTGAAGTTGCCGCAACCATGAGACAAGCCAGGAAACCTGCTTCGGCAAGGATTTACCGCAGGGTTTGGAAGATCTTCTTCTCCTGGTGTCGTCTCCACGGAAGTTCTCCCTGGCCTTTTTCTCTCCCAACCCTTCTTGCTTTCCTTCAGTCAGGGTTAGCTAAGGGTTTGGCTCTCAGCTCCATCAAGGGCCAGATTTCGGCACTTTCTGTACTATTTAGCAAACGTCTGGCTAACCTTCCTCAGGTAAAGACGTTTGTTCAAGGGGCGAGTCACATTATTCCCCCCTACAGGTGTCCCTTGGACCCCTGGGACCTTAATCTGGTGCTTGCGGCTTTACAAAAGCCGCCTTTCGAACCTTTAAGAGAGGTGTCCCTCTCCAGACTTTCCCAGAAGGTTGCCTTTCTGGTCGCCATTACATCTCTTCGGAGGGTTTCAGAGCTGGCAGCCCTGTCTTGCAAGTCTCCATTCCTGGTGATTCACCAGGATAAGGTGGTGCTTCGACCTGTGGCAGAGTTCTTACCCAAGGTGCTTTCTCCGTTTCACCTGAATCAAGACATTGTTCTGCCGTCCTTTTGTCCTAATCCTGTTCACCAGTATGAGAAGTCTCTCCATACTTTGGACCTGGTCAGGTTGTCAGGATTTATGTCTCCCGCATGGCTGCTTTTCGCCGTGCGGATGCCTTGTTCGTTCTTACGACAGGTCAGAAGAAAGGTGAGCCGGCTTCCAAGTCCTCCTTGGCCCGGTGGATCAAGGCTCCTATCCAGGAAGCTTACCTTTCCTCTGGAACGCCTTTGCCTGCGGGTATTAAGGCGCATTCCACAAGAGCTGTGGGTGCCTCGTGGGCCTTACGTCATCAGGCCACGGCACAACAGGTGTGTCAGGCGGCCACTTGGTCCAGCCTGCACACCTTTACAAAACATTATCAGGTTCATGCGTTTGCGTCAGCTGACGCTACTGTGGGCAGACAGATCCTTCAGGCGGCGGTCGCTGACTTATGATGTTACTGCCATGCTTGGGTCTTTTCCCGCCCAGGGATAGCTTTTGGACATCCCAATGTCTGGGTCTCCCAATGGAGCGAAAAAGAAAAAGAGAATTCTAGCTCCTAATTGGGAGACCCAGCACCCACCCTGTTGCCTTTTGGGCTTTGTTCTCCTGTTTAAGTGACTGGTGTTTCATGTCGCTTTTATGGCCCTGTGGGCCGATGATTCTTAGCCGGACCTTTCGGTCTTGGTGTGGATTATTTTCTCTGCTTGTGCACCGAACTGATGGGATTCCTCCTAGAGGGGGTGTATAGGCAGTAGAGGAGGAGTTACACTTTTCAGTGTAATACCTTGTGTGTCCTCCGGAGGCGGAAGCTATACACCCAATGTCTGGGTCTCCCAATTAGGAGTAGAAGAAAAAGAATTTACGGTAAGTAAACAAAATTCTCTTTTTTCTAGACTTTTATAGACTTGTATGTTGCGCTTTCTGCAAATTACTGATCACTATGTGATCACAGTGGCCATGCCGCATGTTGTAGTCCCAGCCTAAGTCCAGGCTCTGTGATTTCACTTTAGCTAAGAATAATAAGTACAATTGCATTGCTTATTAGTTTTGCATGTTCAGTCATTCACCCAGATTTATGCTTTGCAGGCTGACAATGTGTTTTGCTCAGTGCTCTATGATGCTGTTGCTGTACCTGTGATTTATTTTGGTCCTCTTTTGCTTTATACGGACCTCCTCTGACACCCCTTCCTACAGACCCGTCCCTCACTCTTCCTCCTATCTCCTTCAACAAACTTACACAGGCACAAAATATGGACAATTGTTATAACTTGGACTTGTCATCAGGAGACATTGACAATGGTAGGTGGCGAGAAGATGCTGTTACATGTGAAACGTCAACTGCATGTTGAAGGGAAAGAAAGTGTTATACTGTAATCCACTACAAATCATTGTCCTATTATTACATCACAATTTATTTTCATTATATCTATGTATATATTTTTATGATTTTCCCAAATGATATGGCTGTTTGTTTCATTATATATATATATATATATATATATTTCACCACTCCTTAAATGTAACCTCATTTCATATGACAGAGTATATAATTATATACATACCACATTGATACATTTTTTTTTTACAATGGAGTAAAACAGATACTGTATATGCAACTATATATGCCATACTGTTGCATAAATTAATGGAATACATACACCACTGTGAGTAGAGCCTTGTACTATATTGATTGCTCGGCTTCACCAATTCTTTGGTTTGAAGTGATATTTTCTTTGCCAGACCAAACATAGTTCTATTTAAGACCATATTCCATTTTAGTCATTAATGGACTATCTACCAATTGCCACATATGTCTGATATATGTGGGTTCCCTGCTGCTCCCTGCTGATATATGTGGGTCTCCTGAACAAGCCCCCCTGCTCACTGCTGGGAATGGAGAGATGGCTCTGTTCATTCTTTAACACAGGAGTCCTGAAACTTGCGGAGAATTAGAACTCATCAATTTCCAAAAATAAGCAAATACAGAGAGCTATGAATGCTCAGATTAAAAAACATATTGACTCTTAAACATTTTGCGCTAGTGATGGGCAAACCCAAACTGTAAAGTTCATGGTCCGTACCAACAACTAGTGTCCATGCATGGACCCCAAACACTGACTTCCCTGACAAGTCTGTGTTATTGTTCGGGTTCGGCTAGTGGAGCTGTAAAATGAAGCAAAACAGTGATTAACTGGTTAAATTATACTTTCTATACTTCTGCGCCACTCTCACACTTACTTCTGGGTCCTCTCATTAAGCCTCATACCTATTCCAGTGGTTCCCCCACCAACCCTATGTAGTTGGTTGCAGATAGATGTCCTCTATGCCGGTGTCTGTGATTGGTTGTAGTCAGAAGCCCTCTGTACCAGCGTATTTGATTAATTGCCATACACACACAGATTTAAAATAATAATTGCAAAAAAATGTGCATTTTTTATTCTCAGCAGAGATAAAACGGAGAGCTGCTGCCTGAAGCCCCAGTTGTGCTCTTTATTGACTGAGTAGCAAATCTGGGGGACCCCACATTTTTTTTTATTATTTAAATAAATAGTTTTAAAAAAACGACGTGGGATCCCCCTCAATTTTATACTCAGCCAAGTAAAGCATACAGCTAAAGGGTTGGTATACTCACCCGTTTGGAGGCACATAGTTATTGCTCCCCACAGGTAAGCTAAAAGACCCACGTAGGGTCAACATATTTGATACAAATACACACAGCTTAGGGCTGCAGGCCGCAGCTGTCCGATTTTTCTGCGCTGAGAATCAAAAATACCGGGCACCTCTACGTATTTTTTTTTTTTTTATTATTTATGTATTTATTTTTGTGATTGGCCTAGAATGAACTTGCAGTAATGTGTATGGCAACCAATCACAGACACAGGCACAATTGTGAGGACAGAGTCTTACTGCAATAGCCAATCACAGACACACAGAGAATGGTCGTCTGTGATTGGCTTTTGCAGTCAGTGCAGTGAGTATTCATGAAGCTTAATGAGCGGACCTGGAAGCCGTCCAGATCCGCCAAACTCAAACATCAGCGCCTTTGCCAATCTCTAGTGAGTGCAAATGAGGGCACAAGATATTTTATCTGTACTTTTATGTAAATTTCATGATTTTTTTTTGTATGCTGTGAAGGTAACAAATGTTTTTTAAAGGGCTTGTCTACGATTACCATGTGGTTAGAAATTATCTGAATGTGACACCAAGTAACCCCCACAGAGCAGCTGTTCTCAGTATGGAGCTGCGCACCTTCGTCACCTGTACGGGCTGCAGCAGGCAGCATTGCACATCCGCACACCCTAACAATATTCATCTATATGAAAGTATAACAGAATTATTAGTTGGATGGCATTAATTACCTGCTTTTCACATGCAGCTTTGCAAACATAGGTAACTTCACATGATAGGAGAAATGATATTTACTCAGATTTAGGATGAGGTCATTGTTTAAGAAAGATTTTTCCATACTGAAAGCAGGTACATTGTTAAAAGCACACTGGCGGGAGCCTGAGAAAATGGCCCGGCACGGGAGATTACATCATTAGGTCTCAGATTCATCCACCATATTATATATCTGTCGAAGATCTCATGGAGATATTCAGCAATATATATCTAGATTAGCATCAAACTCAATACTCACTGTATGACATAACTAATAATGCAATACTGTGTTATAATAGGGTAATCTGCTCAGTTTCTCCTCCCCGTTGGCAGTTTTGGCTATCAGAAATGTATGCAGAAGACAAATATGCATAGAAATGAACAGTGTAATGTCTGTTGTAGCCTGTCTGTCACACCAGAGATTCATTCTCTCACAATGCATTATACAGTACAATAACCTCAATTCATTAAGACTGGTGTATTGTGCATGAAGAAAATACATCAGATTCCTTAATTTTATGTAATTTAATGAATCCAGAGCATCTTATTAGTGGTGTGCTCCTCCGTGCTTCTCACTGTTATGTCACTTGGTAAGGCACCTTTCACATCAGTATTAAATCTGCAGATTTCGCCCCATCTGCCGCGTAATGGCCGACTTGCGGCACGAATGCAGTGAGCCCCATTCAGTGTCTATAGGACTTGTCAGTCAGGTGCGGCAAGTGTGGTTTTGCAGGGTCCGGCACTTGCCGCAAGTGCCAGATCCGGTAAAAAAGAGCTTGCCGCACCAGACTGCAAGTCCCATAGACACTGAATGGGGCTCACTGCATTCGTGCCGCAAGTCGGCCATTACGCGGCAGATGGGGCGAAATCTGACACATCTGCTGCGAACTTGAAAACATTCTGATGTGAAAGCAGCCTGGAGTAACATCTCTGCAATAAGACACACCAAATGTCACAAAATGTTTGCCAGAAATTTCGTGACTTTTAAAACATCTTATGTCATTTTTCTGGTACACATAGGGGCCAATACATCAAAAAAGAAACCTTGCCCTTTCAATAGAGGCTAAATGTTGTGACTTTTGACACTTTCACACAGTTTCAGTCTGAGAATCTGTGGCGTGCATTGCCACAACTGCCTGGCACATTCATGGATCGTGTTGGCATTTCTTATACCTTAATTTATAACTGCAGTAACATTTTTGGCAAGGCACATACACTGATGCTCCAAATTCATTAGGTGGTGTGCGCATCTCAATGAATTTGGCACATTTTGTTCCTACATACCCCTCATTAAGACTCACATACGAATCACCAGTCTTAATAAATCGGAGCCATAAACTCTCATGAAATCAGTAATTATGGGGCTCCTTTCATATCTTATGTAGTAATACATAAAACAGTTCATTTGAATGTTGAAAAAAACAGAGAATATAGGGATAGTATTGTTTGCAGGGTGTGAAGGATAGATACCAAAGGAAAGAACAAGCAACACTCTGCAGTCAGACCCTTCTCTGTAGACCATAGTCTGGGCTGAGCCAAGAACCTAAACTTGCCCTTTGCTGCCCCCAAGTGGTTCAAAAGCTTTACTGCACTTTTTAATGCACTGGTTGTGAATAGCAATGCAGGGGCAGTACCATGTAAGGAAAAGCATTGGGACCTCCACATTCCACCAAGAAGAGGCTTTTATAATATCCCATTCCTAATCCCTAGGCAGTAACATGCCGTTGGTCCCACCTTACAGCTCTAGCAGCTTCCAATCTCCTGGGAAGACATTTAAAGGGTGTCAATATGGACCTATTTGTGTTAGTTGAGAGGTCCTGGTTCACAATGCTTGTTCTAGTTCTCCCAAAGGGGTTCGATACCTTTTAGGTCAGGACTGTGCAGCTAAGTTTAAGTTCTGCAACATCAAACTTGCCCAACCATGATGGTGTGGACCTTGCCTTGTGCACTTGGGCACAGTCATGGTGAACAGAAAAGGACCTTCTCCAAAGTGTTCCCAACAAAGTTCCATAATAATAATAATAGTAGTAATATTAATTTTTATAGCACAAACATATACCACAGCACTTACAATCTAGAGGAAGCTCAAACAAGACATTACGCATACACACATAGTCCAACCCATAACCATGGACATACGTTACAGCGAAATATCCTCTTAAAACTAGTCGTACTGTGATGTAAGGGCTCTGATTCTTCTCTCTGTACCTGGATAACATACTAGAAGACTATATTTATGAGTATTAGACCCTATGTGCTGTGTCACCCCATTGGGGTACATATGAACTTTTGGTGAGTTTTCAATGTTGTGTCATACAGTTCCAGCAAAGTGGATGGGATTTATAGATATCTGGTGCCCTCTGTGCTTCTTTTTTACGCTGCACAAAATGACCTGAGGTGCTTTTACCAAATCCATAGCACCTCCGCTTCTCTTCCGGTTATGCTGACTTTTCTGTGCTGATTTTCCCATACACTTGCATTAGACATGAAAAGATGCAGATAAAAAGTGCACCTGCGTTTTCAGGGTGTTTCCGAGACGTAAGTGCATCAAAAACACACCTGTGAATGTCAAGAAAGATACACAAAGTCAAATACCAAGAGGATTAAAAAGCAAAGCAGCTTTATTTACAGCATGACGTGCCAAGCAGAGACAAAGTACTGCAAAAACATCTAAAACGCAATAAAAATGCATATTAGAAAACTGCCAACCTATTCATGAGTTCCCCCTATACAACACAGGGAACATCTACACTTTCCACTTATCATGGAAGCCCCAGATATATAAACTGATTGACCATGAATACCTTCCTGAGACAATATTGTACTGAGCTGCTAAGTGTATATGTGGAGGTGCCACCATTGGACCTGTGGACTGCATGACTTTGTGCACAGTGTAGGTTACAGCATCCCAGATCTTTTCCTTGCTTTTATACCTATTGAGCATGATTAAGCACGAGCCTTTTATTATTTGTTTTTTCCATAATGCTTCTAGTTTATTTAACATAATTATATGGTGTTTTAGATACAACCACCTATGAGGTTTGCATGCAGGAGGCATGATATATCTACACCACAGAAGGCTTAGAATATGTAATCCTCAATACATCATTATGACTCTGTACTCATTACCATGACAAGTCTGTGCTCATCATGACGTTGTCCTTATGTCCACTCTTAATGGAAGTCACTTCAGAAATACTCACCTGTTCATTTTTTCCTTATCACATTCTAGTTTTTATTAGACCACAAAGAAACTTGGAAGCAATAGATCCCCAGTTTACCATACGAAGAAAATTGGAACAGATGAGAGAGGAGAAGGAACTGGTTGACAGTCTTCGGGAGGTAACTTAATTTTTGGCATTTCATTCCATATACCTGAAATGAAATAGGAGAAATCAGTTATACAAAATGTAAAAAATGTTGCTTTCCAAAGAATGCCTCCATTACCAAAGTTTAGCAAATTCTGTGTGTTACCCATGAAAAAGGTTGTGCAATTGCAAGGGTAATGAAGAGAGTGAACTCCGATCTTAGGCTACATTCAGACATAGCCTTTTTGCTGCGTTTTGTGAGGATCTGATTTTGGTGCAGTTTCAGCGTGAAAAATGTATCCTCTTTTTGCAAAAAAGAATCACAATCACATCATCCATTTGTGCTGTTTTTTTGCTCTGTTTTCGAGGGTCACAGACAGACACACTGACGGAGACACAGACAGAGACACACATACACTTTCTTTTTTTTTTATCAGATAGTTTTTATTAAACAATATGGTCAATACATGTCCAATAACAATAACAATTATTTATATAATTTTATAAATTCCCAAAAATTCCCCTCCCCACTCCCAACAGAATTCCCTTCCCTTCCTTCCCTTATCCCACCCTTCCCCTCCTCCCCCCTCCCCCCCCCTCTAGACGGCAGATACAGTCCATATAAATAATGCAGAATTGCCCATATTTACAACATTCCGCAAGTGTTTCATATTACATTCTTAAGTTCAGGCATCATATCTATCTTACTCCATAGTTGTGCCAGGGAGACCATATCTTATCATAAAGATCCATCTTTCCCCTCTTACGGTATATTCCTTTCTCCAAAAGTGAAATGTAATTAGCCTGCGTCACAAACTCCCTTCTCGATGGCGGTTCCACCCCAATCCAGTGCTTTGCAATCAGCTTGCGTGCAATATGCAACAGTCGTGCAATGGTCGTTTTAGTTGCATCATCTGCCTGTAACTCATCCACAAATCCCAGCAAACACACCACTGAATCTCGAGGTACATTGCACCCGTACGCACCTCCCACCCTAGCAAGCACCATAATCCAGAATGCCGACAACCGTGGACAGAGCCACAACATGTGCAGCAGACCAGCCGGCTCCATTCGACACCTTGCACATTCAGAGTTTGATCTTAATTTAATCTTGTGTAGAAATTCTGGTGTTCTATATACTCTGTGCAAAATGTAGAGTTGTGATAGCCTGCCCGGCTCACTTACTGACTGCTTCGGGATCCATTCCAATATTGATTCCCATTTGTCGTCCTCCAGAACTCCCACCGATTTCTGGCCCTGAAAGGATATTGAATCAAAAAGGTATGCAATATGTCTCAGTACGTTGTTGCTATCACCCATCTCGTGGGTCCTCCTTCGCATACATAGTCTAGGACCAAATCCCTCTGTATCGTCAGTCCTCCTCTCTCCGCCTGTGTCTGAACTGCATGTTTCATTTGTAAGTACTGATAGGTCCCCCTCTCATGTAAACCATATTCTTCCCTCAGCTTATGGAAAGGCCTAAGTCTCCGTCCCTCCAGTACCTGTTGTGCCAACACAATTCCTTTCTCCCTCCACTCTACCAGGCATCCCATTTTAACTATCTCCGGGAGCTTGGTATTATTCCACAAGGGGAATGATTTGTCAATCCCTTCACTCCCCTAATTGTTTTCAGTTTTTCCCAAATTCCCTGCATCAATAGCAAATTAGGATATTGTCTTCCCATTCTTCCCATCGACCCATCTTCTACACTCAATATCAGTGGGCTTCTATTGGTCACTCTTTCCAAAATATTTTGATTAGGATAGCTTTCCGCCCTCTGTGCCCACCCCCTCACATGTTGACTCTGTGCCGCAATGTAGTACAAATAGGGATTAGGCATAGCTAGTCCTCCCTCGTCCTTGGGTCTTTGGAGAAGTTCCAGTCTCAGTCTAGCCTGTTTTTTGCCCCAAATCAAGCTTCGAAACAGAGAATCAATCTGTTGGAACCTGGCCCGGGAGATGGGCATTGGTGCATTATGAAATACGTTATGTAGTTTAGGCATTAACACCATTTTAATCAAGTTTATTCGGCCAACAACTGAGAGGTGTAACTTATTCCGTGCTTTCATTTTGTGTTTAATAGTCTCCAATACTGGTGTTAAGTTTAGATCCAGGAACTTAGTAATGGGAGTCGACACCCAGATTCCAAGGTACTTAAATCTATCCACTACTCTAAGGCCCCCACTCTCCGTCACAGATGTCAGCTCCTCGTCTAATGGGAACAATGTGGACTTGTGCCAGTTTATTCTGAGTCCCGACATATCTCCATATTGGTTAATAATACTCATAGCTCTTGCCAGTGAGATTCCGGAATTTTCAAGGAACAGCAGAACATCATCTGCATAGAGTGCCACCCTCTCTTCTATCTCCCCATATCTAAACCCAGTCATTACCCTATCGCTCCTCAATTTAGCAGCCAACGGTTCTATAACCAGTGCAAATAGAAGTGGAGAGAGAGGGCATCCCTGTCCAGTACCCCTCTGCAAACTTATCGGCTCAAATAGTGCCCCATTTACTCGAACCCTGGCCACCGGTTGGGTATACAACAGACGTATCCATGACAAAAAGATAGGTCCAAAACCCAGGGACTCCAGTACCACCCATAGAAATTGCCAGTTGACACAGTCGAAAGCCTTATGGGCATCCAAAGAGGCTATAACTCTCCTACCCGCATTATCAGCCTGTAACTGCATATTAAGAAACAGTCTCCTTAGATTCACAGCAGTGGACCTGCT
Source organism: Allobates femoralis (assembly GCA_033576535.1). Lineage (NCBI taxonomy): Eukaryota > Metazoa > Chordata > Amphibia > Anura > Aromobatidae > Allobates > Allobates femoralis. The sequence goes on from JARQOC010000002.1 coordinate 597,199,975, forward strand.
AGGCATAAAACCCGACTGGTCAGGATGTATCAAAGTATTGACAACACCCGTCAGTCTATTAGCCAGGGCTTTAGCTAGTATCTTAATATCTGCGGATAGTAAAGAAATAGGTCTATGGGATTCTGGAAGTGCCAAGTCTTTACCTTCCTTTGGTACAACAACAATTGTCGCCTCTCTCGGAAGGGCCACTTTACACACACCAACTTATCTGTCCAACTTCTGACCAACTCGCTGGTTGCAGTGAAATCATGGACACTTTGTTCCATTGTACACAGTCACAAAATGGAGCAATGTGTCCATGATTTCACTGCAACCAGCAAGTTGGTCAGAAGTTGGACAGATAAGTTGGTGTGTGTAAAGTGGCTCATAGACATAGGCAGTATCCCTTCCTCCCTTGAACATTCTAACACTTCCTGCAGTTTTGGCAACAATACCTCTTCCAAACGTTTGTAAAGTTCCACTGGCAGTCCGTCTGTCCCCGGTGCTTTATCATTGGCCATAGATGTCAAGGCTATACTTAATTCCTCATATGTAATCGGAGCCTCTAAGCTAGACCTGTCGGCTTCCGATAACCTAGGTAGTTTCAAATCAGCCAAATACGCCTCAATACTATCCGTGCCGACCTCCGCCCCAGAGGAATATAATCTCCCATAGAAGTCCAGGAAAATTTCTCCAATATCAGCGGAGTTTGTTGTTTTAGACCCATCTGGACTATCCATCGAATAAACTAATGGAGTTTTCCTCTGTGCCGAGGCCACCAACGACAGCAAATGTCCAACATTCTCTCCCTCCTCATAAAAGGCCATACGTCTAAATTCGTTTCTTTTAAGCGCCTTGTCCAGTCTGAACCCATCCAGTTCTTCCTGTGCAGTCCGTAGTCTAGTCGCCGCTCCTCCCCCGCCCCCCTGTATCAGAGACTCCTCAGCCTGTCTCACTGCCTCCACCTTCTCTCCTTCCTCCTGACGTGTTATAGTTTTCCGTATATTTATTTCTTTAATTAACAGTCCCCTTAAATATGCCTTCATTGCATCCCAGATAATTGACGGGCTAGCCGTTTGATCGTTAAACATAAAAAATTCCTCAATCTCCTTCTGTATCTGTATCATATTTATTGACTGCATCCATGCCGGATGTAGCTTCCAGCCCGCCTTATTGCCCGTGTGCACTTCCCTGGACCTTATTGTGACACATACAGGTTTATGATCAGAGATGACTCTAGGCAAATAGTCTACATTCAGCACCAATTCGTCCATGCGACCATTCCCCAGCGCCATATCTATACGTGAGAGTGTATTGTGTGTAGCTGAATAACAGGAGAAGCATCTGACTCCTGGATTCCTTTCCCTCCAAACATCTCTTAACCCTAGTTCTTGAAGAAGTATCCCAAAGGAAGTGATATGTCCCTGCGTCCTAGGTGGGCTACACTTAAATTTGTCCGAATAGTCATCCTGGATATTGTTGAGATCTCCCACTAACAGTGTAGGTATCTCCCCCAAGTGTCCCATCCACTCCATAACTTCTTTAATCTTCACACTCGAGTAGGGCGGAGGGATATGCATAGCCACTACAGCCATCAATCGTCCCTGTATCTTACCCACCAGTATAACATATTGTCCCTCTGTATCTACACGGGTGTCTGTAGCTTCAAATTTAGTGGTCCGGGGAATCAACACAGACACCCCCCTCGAGTAGGAAGAGTACATAGAATGATAGGACTCCTGAATCCATCTCTTCTGCACAAGAGCCAGCTTTTCTTTCACCAAATGCGTTTCCATTAAACATACAATCGTTGGTTTCTGGTCTAAAATGTATTAACAAATACAGTCCAGCACCAAGTCCAGGTTTTCATCGGTCCTTCCCATTCCCTCCATTGCGGAGTGGGCACAGGTAGTCCAACCTCAATCAAATCATTGTGAGGTAGCGAGCCAGGAGACTCGCTTGCTGCGTAATGACGCCAACACATGTGTACAATTTTTCACGTTACTACCCGTTTATTTCTCAACAGCATCAATAACCGGGTTAGTACATTTAACATTTAACACATACACGTAACATAATACATTAATATTACATATCACATTGCACATATACCATTATAATAACCCGGGACCGGTAACCACCTCTCTCCCCATTGGAGCTCTAACACTTGCTCCCGTGGTAGCTACGGCCTCCGGCCTATATACACTTTACACATACATTTATCAGTTCACCATATGTATATTTATCCACGATGATTCCTCTATGACCCTAACAGGGACCTGTGGGTCCCAATGGCGGTACCTGCTGCCTGGCTTTAGTCACCCAGCCTGATGACTCCATATCTATCCCGTAGTCAGGATTCCTGCCTGACCGGGACCTTACATACCACATGTGATCCATCATACAATATCCATGGATCCCATGCATCCACACATCCGCTCACAGCCCATCATAATACATCCATGGACTGTGGCTCCTCCATGGTCCATTACAGGGATTGGCAAACCTTAATACCCGGGAAACTCATCCGTTACCTACTAGGAGCCCTATTACCCCTGTGTCTGGCACCACAGGCACACCCACACCATTAGAGGCCGTGGTTGAGGGACGGGTACCCTCTGCAAGCAGCAGGGCAAGCCTCCCTCTCGTCCCACAGGGACGGAAATCCTCCAATATCATCCACACTAGCTGGGTCGCTCTCTCATTCAGGGCCATTACCTAAGCCCTCATACACATATAGTTAAACACAGGTCCCTCACTGACTTTCTAGTCGGACCTCGGGCGGCTATGCCCGCCTGGCACATCTCACACACCAGGTGCACAGTTCACACAAGCATTTGAGAACTGCTTTCTTACCGGGCACGGATCCGGGTCTCACTACCTGTGACACAGGTTCCACCAGGCATCCCCACGGGCTCCTTTCCCGGACGTGTTTCACCCCACTCCTGGACCAGTATCCACCAGGTTCAGCCATGGCTTCCCCATCCAGGTGCTGCCACGACCCCGGACCTCGGCACCGGCGTGGAGCTAGCATGCTCCCATTATTCCAAGCACACAGAGCTCTGGACTGGACTGCTCTGCTCTGCTCTGCTCTCTGGCTGGTACTGATCTCTCAGCATGAGTCTCAGCTTCCAGAATCACTCTCAATCACTCAGCTGGCCGGCTCTTATCGTCCCACACTGACTCAACCAGCTGAGCTGCTATTCCTCCGGACACACACCTGACACACCCACCTGGGCTGTCAGCAATCACTCATTACATCCCTTTCCTTAGGGCCTCCTCGATCTCATGAGCCACTCACTAGTAACATGAAACCCTGTGTCTCAAGTTGGTTCACATAGTATTATCACAGTCAAACCGGCCAGTGTGCACAGGATCATACCCTGATCCTGCATGTGATGCGCCCCGGCCATGGGGACATGCCGGGGGTGCCTCACACCATGTATAGCTCAGCCATCACTTGCTCTGAGACGTTTAGCATTTGAGTCCAGCCACTGTGACGCCTCTTCTGGTGAAACAAAAAATTGCACCTTCCCCAGAGCGGCCACTCTTAATCTGGCGGGAAAGAACATTGAATATTGCACTCCCAATTCTCGCATTCTCTTTTTAACGCCAGTAAATTCTTTCCGTTGCTTTTGTACAATCGGCGAGTAGTCTGGATATATCGCTATCTCTTGGCCGTTATATGTCATATCTTCCGCATCTCTTGCCTTTCTCAATATTATGTCTCTCTCTCTAAAATTCAAGATCCGTGCCAGGATCGTGCGAGGTTCCGATCACGGTGGCCGGGCTGCATCGGGACCCAGTGAGCTCTTTCCACAGCAAATACTTTAGTTAAGGATGACTCTCCAATTTTATCCTTCAACCATTGTTCAACAAACGCAGTGGGGTCCCTTCCCTCCACTTTCTCAGGGAATCCCACTAGCCGGAGATTATTTCTCCATGATCTATTCTCCAAGTCATCGTTTTTTGCCAGTACTTCAGCCAGCAGCTTAGTATGTTTGTTGTCAGACTGCTGCAATTGCTGCACTTTATCCTCTGTGGTTCCAACCCTCTCCTCTACCTCCGACATACGTGCATCAGATTTCTTTAAAGCCACATTGATGCTGGCAATTTCACCTTTTAATCCCTGAACACTGGAAGCAACAGTGTTCAGAGTCATTTTCATGGATGATACTAAGGAAAACAAGTCTCTCATAGTGGGCTCCTCTGGGACCTCCAGTCTCTGATGCTGTCCATCCGCCCCCTCCTCCCTCTCTGCAGCCTCATTCCTCACCTCCACCTCTCCCTCGGATCCATTGCCATCCTCCTCCACTTGGCCTTCTCCCTCCTCCTCACCCACCTCAAGTCCTTCACTGTGGTGAGCGAATTTCTGCAGCTTCATAGCTGCCGTCATGCGCCTCTGACAGGCCACATTCTCCCTCTCTGCGTCCAAGCGTGCTGCGGCGCCATCTTGAGAGCTCCCTCCTACTCCTGCTCCCAGCTCCTGCTGCCTGCGGCGGGGCATAATCGCGCCCTGGGGCCTCCATTTTCAGTCCTCTGCTTCCAAGCAGTGTGTCCACCGCTGCAGAGGGCTTTTTGTGGCAGTATTAAGCGGGCTGATCAGGATAAGAGACCGGCGTTCAGCGGGAGCTCCTCACAGCACGTCTGCTCACATGCTCTGCTAGGCCACGCTCCACACATACACTTTCTTACCCTCCCTGTGATCCCACGGTGACCTCCAGTGATGTACTTATCCCGGGAGGCTGCAGGACCTGTGAGTTATGTGTTCGGTGCTTGTAGGACCTGGCACTGCACCCTGTGACTGAGTGATATCACATGGATAGGTCCTACAAGCACCGAACAGATAACTCACAGGTCCTGCAGCCTCCCGGGATAAGTACATCACCGGAGGTCACCGTGGGTTGTGGGAAGGGTGAGTAATTAGTGCAGCAGAAAACGCCACACAAATTGACAGCTCATTCATGTCTGAATGTCAAATCTTGAAATACATTGACTTTCCTGGGATGCTGTCACCTTGGGTGTAGGGAGACACCCAGCGCTGGACGACGACAGGGGAGGGGAAAGGAGTCCCTGATATTAAGGGCAAAAAGGGGGGATGGTGACCCCTAGAACAACTAGCGCTGACACCTGGCTCCCCTAACATCCCTATACAGCTTCCGCAACTGTCGCTGCCAGGATACCTATTCCCTAGCTGTCCCTGGACTACCACTACACAGGGCTCAGAGTGGGTGAACACTAGTCAACCCGGCTAGCAACTAAAAAACACACAAGGGAAACATGCAAAGTGGGAAGAGATGCACTTAGCTTTAGCAGATCCAAGCAGCAGACCAGCAGGCTCCAAGAAACACTGCTTTGATCCAAGAATCAATCAGGAAAACCTGAGGCTATCACCAGCAGTGCTGGGAGTCAAGGGAAATATATAGGCAGCTCCAAGGTAAGGAATCAGCTGGGTCCTAGTGACCTCCAGCTTTAACTAAAAGGGAAATGCCTCTTAAAGTGACAGAGACATTTTTTCTTTAGGATGTGGGACTGTTTGGCCAAACGCTGGGACCTTCTGCGAGTGACCTCTACAGTCTCATCTGTGCTTCCTGACACACCCGTGACGTAGACGCCCATAGTCACTGCAAAAATGGATCCTCACAATACACTGCAAAAACGCTGTGTGTGAATGTATCCTTACAGTTATATTTGCATAAACTCAAGGTATATACAATGTATACAGTCCTCAACATTGAAATTGCAACATAAAAAGAAAATGTTGTGGAATGTTGGAAATCACAGGATGGATAGACATGCCAATCATATGCAAATAAGGAAGAATGGAAACAACATTTTCAAACCATCTTGGTGCTATCAATGAGGTTATTATTGGCTTTTACAATGAATTGTTTATTTATTATGCTTGTTTATATACCATAGTTTCATCATATTCCTCAGCACTTTACAGAAATGATCATCACTGTCTCAATCGGGGCTCACAATTCAAATTCCCTATCAGTATGTCTTTGGAGTGTGGGAGGAAACCCAAGAAAACACAGGAGAACATATAAACTTGTTGCATATGTTTCCTTGGTGTAATTGAACCCACGACACCAGCGCTGTAAAGTAACAATGCTAACCACTGAGCCACTGTATACAGTGCTAACCACTGAGCCATTGTATACAGTGCTAACCACTGAGCCACCGTGGAATGTGCTGTCACACTGAATGTACTTCAGCAAATCATCAAGATCCGCCATTAGAGCTATGAAAAAACGAGTGCAATAGGGTCTTACCTGGTAAAACTGTAATAAAATTAGACATGGTAGTGACTCACCTTATATAGTTGTACTTGACACAACCCTGTATAAAGCCAAAAAATAGCTGCTGCAGAAGCCATGAGCCCTAGGACTAAAATGATCCAAACAGAGCTAAAAGAATGATGTGATTTTCTCTGCGCTGGAGAATGATGAGAGCCAACACTGAGTGCGGATGAGAGGTGGTTTATTTTAAAGGGAACCAACCACCCCAAATGCCCCCCCTGGACTGTTAATATGGGTCCCTACACCCAGCACACACATTTGGTGCAAGCCTTTGTGTTAAAAAAAATGTTTTGTAGAAGTGAAGATATACCTTTGTAAAGTTTAAAACAGGTGGCCGAATGGGTGTTACTTAGCTTGTTCTCCAGCCGAGTTGCAGCTGCCAGTCATCCTCCGCTCCCCCATCGCTTTAGTAAAGCCCAGCCCTTTCTTCTCGTCACAGCCTGGTGCACGGGATCGCATGCCCGTGCACACGTCATCAGCTACAGCCAGGGTCAGGAGCAGACGCTCTGACTTCCTGCGCTCAGCTGTGGATTACACCAGGAAGTCAGAGCGTCCTGACCCTGGCTGTAGCTGATGACGTGTGCACGGGCATGAGATCCCGTGCACCAGGCTGTGACGAGGAAGGAAGGGCTGGGCTTTACTAAAGCGATGGGGGAGAGGAGAATGACTGGCAGCTGCAACTCGGCTGGAGAACAAGCTAAGTAACACCCAGTCGGCCACAGGTTTTAAACTTTACAAAGGTATATCTTCACTTCTACAAAACAGTTTTTTTTTTTTTAAACCATTAGAATTTTTATTGTTTAAAACGTAACATACATAAATATGCCTTAACCTAGGCAGAGTACAGAAACATTACAAAGATAGAACCAGGGGAAGACAAGGGGAAAGATAAGGGGAGGGAAGTAGGGGGGGCCAAGGGTAACATAGGCACTGGAATAACATAGGCAATAGAATGTGAAATTCCATATATATATATAAAGTACAAAAAACTGAATTGCGGTAAACTATTCCAGAAAATCAAGGGTCATTGCAGAAGATATGGGGGAATATCAGAGGCTAAAGAAGAGGAAGTCCAGGGATCCCACCATGAGAGAATCTTATTCTTTTTTGACAGAGAAGTAGCTGTAAGAGATTCGTAACAAAAATGTAGGTTCAGTTTATTAATCAATTCTGATCTAGAGGGAGCAGTGGGGGCTTTCCAATGGGCAGCTATACATTGTCTGGCGGCAATTAGTACGTTTGAGATAATAGGCAGCAGAGGAGAGGGGAGGTCCACCAATGAGATGCCTAAAAGAGCCATTGGGCTCGTTAGAATAAAAGGTAAATGCGTCAGCTCAATTAGAACTGCCTCGACCTGATGCCAAAAAGCTTTAATTATAGGACATTCCCACCAAACGTGTGCCAGGGTTCCAGTGGCACCACAGCCCTTCCAGCAGGAAGAAGAGGTAGCCAAACGAAGCCTGGCCAATCTCTCCGGCGTCATATACCACTGCAAAAGTACTTTCCTAGCTTGCTCCATGTGGCCCACACATGAGGAAAATCTTGACGGGTGCGAAAGTGCAAAAGCCCAATCATCTCCAGAAGCAGTGAAGGAGAGTACAGATTCCCATGACTCCATGCAAGGGAGCTTATGTTGTACCCCATGGAGCAGCAAGGAGTTATACAAAACTGACACTCCATGTGAAATAGTGGTATTAGGTTTAAAGTATTTGTGACCGGGGGAGTCTGCAATAGTTGGTGGATCCTTAAATATATGCAGGTTACGTAGAAGGCTATGAAATTGTATATATGAGAAATAAACTGTGTCCGGAAGAGAGAAACGGGTCTGGAGGGCTGAAAAGGGAAGGACCCCAGATGGGCCAAACAAGTCCACAATATACCGCAAACCAGCTTGTTTCCAGGGAAGCACAGAAACACCCTCGATGGTGTCTCTCAGAGCGTCTAGTGAGACATAGCGTGCCATGTGTGTAAAAACAACCGGGCAAACAGACGCCCATAGTTTAATAGCAGCAGTCATGGTAGATAAGATACTTCCAGGTATGTCAGAACGCAGGAAGGAAGCCTCCAGTAGACGCCTGAGAGAGCCACCAGGGGCAAAATGAGACTCAATCCGTAACCAAGGAATGTCAGAGACCCCATCCCACCATAACTTGAGGGGCTCCAATATTGCCGCTCTGTAATAGGCTACCAACAAAGGGGCACCCAATCCACCCCTGTTATAGGGGAGCACCATCCACCTCCTCTTAATTCTATGTGGTTTGTTACTCCATATGAAGGCGTCTATAATGGATTGAAACAACGAGAGACGTCTCGCTGAGATGTGGAGGGGTAAGCACCTGAACAGGTATATTAATTTCGGTAATAACATCATCTTGACTACCTGTATGCGAGCCATCCACGAAAGCGTAGCTTCAGAAAATTTCCCAACATCAGCCCGAAGGTCCGCAGTGAGGGCCTCACAGTTAATACGTACCAAGTTAGCTAGACGTGTCAGTTTAATACCCAGGTAAGAGAACCCCGTGGGGGACCACATGTATTGATAAGTAGTTTGAAGATTAATTTGAAGTGGCAGGGGGAGGAAAAGAGGGAAGAGAGTTGATTTAGATATATTGAGCCTATAATATGAAACCTCAGAGAAATCTCGTAGGAGATCCGAGATCGCACTTAAGGAATGCTGAGGGTCGGAGCAGGTAAAGACCACATCATCTGCATACAGACTAATTTTATATTCAATAGGACCAACCCGTATCCCCCTAATGTCTGGGGACTGGCGAGCAACAGCAGCAAGAGGTTCCATGATCAATGCAAAAATTAGTGGAGAGAGGGGGCAGCCTTGACGCGTTCCATTCGAAATGGAAAAAGTCCGGGATTGGAAACCAGATGCCCGAACTGAGGCACTTGGATTGGAATACAAGGCCATAATGGCTCGTGCAATAATGCCGCCAAACCCAAACTTTCGTAAGGTACTCTCCAAATACCCCCAGTGCACCCGATCAAATGCCTTTTCAGCATCAAGTGAAAGGAATGCACTGGGGAGGTGCCCCCTCTCCACCACATCCAGCAGATTTATCAAACGTCTTGTGCCATCCCTCGTCTGTCTACCCAGAACAAATCCTACCTGATCAGGATGAATGAGAGATGGCAGTACTGTAAGAAGACGGTTGGCCCACAGTTTGGCATAAATTTTTACATCTGCATTAAGCAGAGCGATGGGGCGAAAGTTAGAAGGAGTGGTTGGGGGCTTGCCGGGTTTAGGAAGGGTGGCTATCAAGGCTTCCAACCCCTCCCGTCTGATACAGCCCGATTGAGCCCAGTGATTAAAAAGACGTAGCAGATATGGACCAAGGACAGGAAAAAACTGGGCATAATAAGGAAAAGAGAACCCATCTGGGCCAGGGGCTGAGGATTTTTTAGATTCTTTTATGATTTGGGAAAGTTCAGAGAGTAGAATTGGAGAGTTTAAGGAAGAGAGCTGTTCAGGAGTGATGCTAGGAAGGGCTGCTCTTTCCAGGAAGGCAGAAATGCCCTCAGGAGAGGGCTGGGGTACCGAAAAGTCGTCTCGCAGATTATAAAGATCAGAGTAGTAAGAGGCGAATTCGTTAGCAATTTGGATAGGGTTATAGATTTTTGATGAGTCTGGACCAATAACAAAGGGAATCCTCGCCTGTAATTCACCTTTCTTGACACGCCTGGCTAACAAGGCACCGGCACGGTCCCCCATGGCATAAAACCTAGCCCTGGTTTTCCGTAGTGCATTGGCTGTTGAGCGAAGCAATAACTGCCGAACCGCTAAACGAGCCTTATTGAGATCTGAGAGCAAGGCCGCAGTAGGGGTGTTTTTGTGCTGAGACTCCAATCGCGTAATCTCAGACAATGCGTCCCTTAACGTTTGTGTGTATTTACGCTTCTGGATGGCTGCAATTTTAAGTAAATGGCCCCGCATAACTGCCTTATGTGTGAACCACAACACATCCGGTTGAGTCTCTGGTAGATCATTATTACCGAAGAATTCTTTAAGGTATGAATCCAAAGTGGAAACATTAGACTGGTCAGTCAGCAATTGAGTATTTAGACGCCATCGTGAGGGAGGAGAAATGGCCAACGGATCTTTAAGTGAGACTGTCACTGGAGCATGGTCTGACCATGTAATATTGCCAATTGACGCTGCAGTACAGTGAGGGAGAGCCACATCGTCTACCAGGATATAATCGATCCTGCTATAAGAAGCGTGTCTAGATGACATATACGTGTAGTCTCTCTCACCGCAATGAAGATATCGCCAAATGTCATGCAGACCATGGAGACGGACAAGGGGACCTGCTTCACCTCTGGAGGTTGATGGGACTGAGCAGTCCAGTACTTTTGATATAGGGACATTGAAATCACCTGCTATTATTTTATGTCCATGTTGGACATCCCCAAGGATCTGCAAGACGGATTTTAAAAATTTGAGTTGACCAGTGTTGGGTCCGTAGATTGAGGCTATCGTAAAGGGGGCACTGTTAATAGTACATAGTATTATCAAATATCTACCAGAGGGGTCTGAGATTGTTTGAACCAACTGAAATACTACATTTCTGTTAAAAAATATTGCAACTCCAGCTTTTTTCGTATTCCCTCCTGCAAAAAAACGATGAGGGTACATATCAGATTTCATTCTAAAATTGTCCTGTTCTATCAGGTGCGTCTCTTGGAGACAAATTATCTGATGACGTAATTTACAGAGTTGACGCCAGACCATAGCTCTCTTGCATGGGAATTGAGGCCATTAACATTCTGAGAAAATATAGTAACACTCATGGTGGTTCATAGAAAAAAGCATGCAATATCATAACATAATAATCCTTCGGAACTTTCACTGAAATAAAGCAAATGAGTGCCTGGAACAACTTAAAGGGATTTAAAGGGAAAAAGGGGGAAGGGATGAAGAGACAGGACAAACAAACACAAAACATAGAAACAGTGTTCATTCAGACGAGGTCTGAATCGACAGGTGACAAAAAAAAAGTCACCAAAAAATCAAGGCTGACAAGTCAGCAAAAACGTGGAACTACAGTCCACAGAAGCAAAATAGAAGCACAAAAAAGAAAAAAGGAAAAAAACTTCTATTCCATGGGAGAAAGGATCCAACCAGGACCGGTTATGCAAAAGTCCCCTCAGGTGACCTCCCATTCAGTGTCAATATGGTGATCGGCCGCGGTGAGAGAATCTGCTTCAGGCTGACCAGTCTTTTGAGGCAGGAGAACCCGGAGGAACGAGACCCCAGCGGACCAGATTTTTGGCAGCTTGACTGGGAGTAAGGCAGGTTGTAAAAGCACCATTCTTCTTAATAAGAAGCCTCGTAGGATAGTATCCCCATCGATATTGAATGCCTTTGTCTCTCAAAATGGCAGTCTGTGGGGCAAAGGCACGGCGTAGTGCCAGCGTGCCCGGTGAAAGATCCGGAAAAACTTTGATGGAAGCAAATTTCTCTGGTAGCTCAGGCGAACCCCTGAGAGCATACAGGAACTCATCCTTCAGTTCGAAGAAATGGACACGGGCTAACACATCTCTGGGTATGGAAGCTGCCAGGCTGGGCGGTTTGCGAAGGCGATGGATTCTATCAATTACCAACATCTTCGTATCTGTTTGAGGAAGAACGGCTGTTATGAATTCCTGCAGGAAGGCTCTCAGATCCGGGCCCGAGATTGACTCATCCACCCCTCTTAGTTTAACATTATTCCGCCTGGATCTATCTTCCAGATCCAGGGTTTTGGACTGGGTTTTAAGGGCTCGCTTGTCCAGGGCCTCATGAGCATCCCAGAGGCTATTATGGGATGCCACCAGCTCCGCCATCTTTCTTTCCAGATGATCTGTGCGTCCCCCCAGATCCTCCACCTCCGTTCTCAGAGCGGCCACCATATTACGCATATCCTCCTGCAGGGAAGACCGCAGCTCTGCCAGTAAAGATTTGAGAAGAGATGTGGTGAGAGGTGGGTCCGCAGCTCCAGCATCAGCGCCGCTCGGATCCGCTGCGGAGGGGGACCGCCGTGCCGCGCGTGCAGCCCTGGGAGACTGTGGCGCCATGTTAGCTTCTTGTGCCATGTGTGGGGGGGGGGACAAAGAAATCCGGAATCCTCCGGGCCGGGTCGCGGGGTCCCGGTTTGTTCTTCCCCATTTGCTCACTTGAAGATAAGGCACCGGAAGAGGGATTGTAGGTTTGCAGGATATCAGAGGGGTTTGTGTTTATAGCCGTTTGTGGATGATCCTGGTCAGCGTCCTACACCATCAGGCTTTAGGACATGACCCTTGTTATTTCAGATTTGTCGTTTTGTTAATAAAGTATCTTCACTGATTAATTGTCCTGGGAAGAACGGAGGGCATACTGTTTGTTATCTGTCAGAGGTTTGAAATTAGTCAGACGTAGTTACCCTAGAAGGCCACCAGGGTGTGCACTGATGCTGTAGAATGTACCTCCAGATGAGGTATCTGGATTGCCACCAGATGGCAGGTCCAAGCTGTTGCAACACAAAGTTAAACAATGTCTTTGAGCGACCACCAGGTGGTGCACAAGACCGCAGGGTGCCAGTTTCATAAGCTGTAAAATGAATACCTCTGTAGGATTAGGTCAATAAGGTTAATAAAGAGGTGCACATAGAGAGAGACCCTCAATAAAGTGAAAAAGTCCAGGAGTGGATGCTGATGTTATACTGCAGTGACTGAGACTTGAGGTTACCCAGCATATGTACATCAGAGGGCCCTTGTTGTGATAGCTTGGGGCTGTGTGTTACACATTAGAGCCTGACAGAGAGAGGCACAATGGCGTCCACCTGCGGACCGTTCCCCTGTCAGTGCCTTCAGTTTCCCACCAAGATTCCTGCTCTCCACTCTTCCCTAGGAGGTGTCTCAGCTGGCCCGCTCCGCCTTCCCCTGCGCTGCCGCCGTCAGGCTCCCGCCACCACCCGCCGGTACCTGTGTCCTTGTGCCTCAGGCTCCGGTGTATCCTACCATGCCGGTGGTCCAGAACCGGGATAGACAGCTCCGCAGGGTCCCCTCCGCAATCAGGGTTAGAGGCCCAGTATTCTGAGGCTGGAGGCTTGATGTGAGGGGTCTATGGGTCCTCGGTTTCAGCTCCCGGCCCGATGGCGTCTCGGCTGGGGGCACCGCCGTGCAGCACAGGAGGCGCCGCCGCTCACTGCAAGTTGCACTACTCCGTTCCTCGCTGATGCCCGGGCTCTCACGCCGCGTCCGGAGCAGAGAGCAGGGGAGAGCCGCCACCGACAGGAACGGGCACAGTGCCAGTCAGCGCGGGCTGTGGTTAGTAGCAGCCTCACAGCAGCACAGCTCGTTCCACAGACAGGGCGGATGGGAGCACGTGCAGGCCCGGCCAGACAGGGCTGATATAGGGAGCGCACCTCAGGTCTCAGCAGTCCCCAGGTAGCCTATTCTGGGTTTCTCCACTTTATAAGAGGCCGCATCCGCAGTCTCTCGTCTAATCCAGTGGTCAGAAGGGCTGGATGGAGTCAGATGTTAGGTGGCCCGCAGGAGCTCCTCTAGCTGCGTCCTATCCCATCGGCGGCCATCTTGGAACCCCAAAACAGTTTTTTTAACAAAAAGGCTTGCACCAAATGTGTGTGCTGGGTGTAGGTACCCATATTAACAGTCCGGGGGGGCATTTGGGATGGTTGGTTCCCTTTAACACGTTTCAAAGTGATCCTCATTCCTTCTTCAGATAAGCCACCAGGTTGAAGCTGCCATCATCAGATATTGATGATTTGCCTTGGGGCATTCATCATGGCAGAGGAGAACATTTCTCAGACAACCATTAAGAACCTCGATGATAGCAGTCAAGTAGTGTAAGTGTATGTGTTTTCCTGGGTGGCGATCATATTTGATGCTGAATACATAGAGATGTCTTTAAAAATTTGTTTCCATTTTTTGATCATTTGCATTTCAACATGTGTATCAATTATGCGATTTCCATAAATCTACGACTTTTACTTCCATATATGTTGTAATATGTATATACTAGCTGGGTGCCCGATGCACATGCATCGGGATTCTAGAAGAGCGAGTCTCTGACTCGCAATGGCCGCTTCGCGGCCAATGCTTCGGGCGTATCCACATGACCACGCCGACTCACATTGCGAGTGGACTCAGAAGGGGCAAAAAACCCATTCGCAATTATATAATAGATATTCGCGTTGTGTGTCAGAGAAAGCCAAGCTTTATTAGGATAGTTGTCATTTCTATTACTTCTTTTTCACTGTTTATTTATATTTGTAATGTGTGAAAATGTCAATTTTTGTGCTTCAGAACATTGAAATAAGATTAAAAATCTGCCTTCCTGAAGACCTGGGATACGCTTTGATGGATGGAGTTGTCCTGTGTCACTTAGTGAATCAGATCCGTCCGCGGTCAGTAGGGAGTATCCATGTGCCCTCTCCGGCTGTCGTAAGTACAGAACAGTTACTTCATGTACTGTATATGTTTCACTTTAACAAAGAGTGATACGGATTAAAGCAATGTCCGCACTTATCAGTATATCCTAAGTATAGGCCATCAACATCAAAATCCCACTGTTTTTGTTCCTACCTAAAATAGGTGTAAAATACCAAACCAAAGTTGGAGCACAAAGTGATACAGTCTGCTTCACTTAAGTCAATGGCTCAATGGCAGGTACACCAGAATCCCTAGTTTTATGGCTTCAGGCGGAAGCCCCCTATTTTTCTTGCTTTTATAATTATCATTATTGTTGTTATTATTATTAATTGGCCTTCAGCTCAATCTCGAGCCATGTGACTTGATGGATGAATGCTCTGTAGGAAGATCGATCTTCCGCAAGCCTATATATGTCCATCAGGGTCTTCTCCATCATGACTTTGACAGTATAAAGCCATTGGGTTGCTGGTCTTCCTCTTCTCCTTGCACCTACTATTCTTCCTACCATAATGTCCTTCTCTAGTGATGTGTCCAAAGTAAGCAAGTCGTAGTGTGGTGATCCTTGCTTTGAGTGACATGTCTGGCTTGATTTGTTTGTTCTTCTTACCTTCCATGGTATTGATCACATCCTTCTCCAGCACTACATTTCAAAGGCGTTGATTCTTCTTCTGTCTTGTTTCTTTATTGTCTATGTTTCACTTCCTTATGTTATTACAGAAAGGATCAGACTATGTACGAGCCATGTCTTCATTGCCTTGATTTAAAGACCTTGTCCGGAGACTTCATTGTGGATTTGTCTTTGGTTATTCTCCTCTCTTAATTAGACCCACAAAATAAAAACCCTCATACA
This sequence comes from Allobates femoralis, assembly GCA_033576535.1. Lineage (NCBI taxonomy): Eukaryota > Metazoa > Chordata > Amphibia > Anura > Aromobatidae > Allobates > Allobates femoralis. The sequence continues at coordinate 597,215,530 of JARQOC010000002.1, forward strand.
GCTATGTAGATGGAAAAATTATGAAATACTTATTGCTCTTGGAACATGGGGAGGAAAAAACGAAAACGCAAAAAGGAAAAATGTCCAAGTTTGTTAAGGGTTAAATGAAGGTTGGTTGTGTATAGTGTACTTATTGCAGTAATGTGATCTGCAACATTTGTACTACATCACCTTCTCTGGACTTGATTGGACATATTTATGCCGAGACTGATGAGAAGGATTATTGAAGAATATTAATCTCAACTGACAGGATTAAATAAATGATGGAAAATATTCTAACATTTTCACCATCCCCTACTGAGAAGAGGCTTGTAATGTGCATTTGCTTAATAAATGGTTCATTCTTATCTTTGTGATAGTGTTATGCTTTGTTTTTCAGCCGAAGCTTAGCATGGCCAAATGCAGAAGAAATGTGGAAAACTTCTTAGAAGCATGTAGAAAAATGGGAGTACCCGAGGTAAATTTTGCAACATTTACTCAATTTTTGTATACTGGAGTGTATATTACTGACAAACCTTTACTCTATGGTTCATTCATATTTATGTCAGTTTTCATGCTTTTGGCTTCTGCATTAAACCATGTCTTTATTTTTCCATAATGAATCATTTCTATTATATTTTTTTTCTATTCAAGATTTTATAACATTCTATTAAAATACTTAAAATGACCTATAAATATCATGTTCCCAAATCACGTGCCACAGATATCATATATAGCATGATCTGAATACAGACTGTGAGGCATGGACTTTTTGCTTCTTTTCCGTAGGTCTCCTGACCGAAACTCGACATCCTTATATATGTCTATAAGAATCCAGAGCTCGGGTCAGGAGAGCTATGGCCATGCTTTGCATCACAAACCCTGACACACCGATGTGTGAATACAGTCTAAGGCTTGAGTTGGCTACAGACACATTTTCTGGGCTGCTACTCTCCCATATAGTAACTCTGATATCTGCCATGTCTTTGAGGAAGCTAGGAGATAGATGTAGAGTAGAATGTTTGCTGCTGCATATTTTAAAGAAATATTTAGTTGATTCATAACTACTTCAAGATCGACCAATGATATAAAAATACAGGCAAGTTCACATGGATTTTTACAATGTATAACAGAATCATTGTATAGTCAGCAACTGCAATGAGATTAGGAAGCTGGATGCTCGGGCAACCAGAAGTTAGCGACAGTTGTGCTCCCCATAGAGAAGGCAGAGATGGTTTATTAATGTTTCTGCCTTCCTGATCACTTATCACAATGTGCTCAATTGATTCTTTGTATACAGCATAGGACCAAAAACAGCACTTTATCCTCCCATTCTAGCTATCGTGATCGCTGGGGCTGGGAGGGAGTAAGAGCATTATTTTGCAATGTGTGTAAAAAATTAGATCTTTAAAAAAGCAGGGGAAAAAAAAGCAAGCCATTGTCAGCCTAGATTGCGGTTTCTAGCATGAAGGCTCAGCTGCTGGATACATATAAAAATAATTGCTATGGAAAGGGGAACACAATTTAAATTGTACTTTAGTAGTTCCTTGTGGTCATAAACATTTTTTTTTTAATCTGAAAATATACAAATGCTTTTAGTATTTACATTTTTCCCAATATTTGCATTAAAATAAAAGAATATAAAAAAGGACATAAAAAATTAGACGTAATATATTTTAAAGAAAAGAGACAAAAAGTATCTATTATCTGACAACAGTTTTTAGAGGTCTTGAGACCTCATGTACGCAAAAAAATATAAACTAAAATGCACCTGGTCATGAGGGCAAAGGAAGTTAGCAACATTTAGGTGGTAAAAATGAAAGTTTTAATTGCAGTCATGCCACTTTTTATCATTATTAAAAAGCCCCTGAAGAGCTAGCAAACTACCTGACAGTAGTTTTGGATATATTGAGGGGCACTGTTTTTAAAATGGTATCACTTTGTTTTTTTTTTCTAATATATTGGTCCCTCAAATTAAAAATTGAAAATACGTTTTGTACATTTCCTTGAAAAAGTTCAAACATTGATGCTACATGTTTCAACTTTCTAACATCCTACAAAAATAAAAGGACATTTTATAAATGATGGTTATGTAAAGTAGACATGAGGTAAATGTTAAGATATGGTTATGGCATGGTAAGGTACCTCCTTACCATACCGTACAGCGACAGGGAATTCCTGAATCTAGTGAAGGGGGCTATGGTAACCCCTAGCCAAACCTTGCACTGGCCCCTATGTCTCCTGACTACTCTAAATACGTTCTGCACCTATGTGCCGAACAGGATACCTGGCCCTGGCTTACCCGGATCTGGTCTCTAGGTAGGGAACAGATAGGATGAGTGCTTACTCAAGCCCACTAAATACTATAGAACACAAGGTGGGGGTTAACAGAATTAGGATACACTGTACAAGATATTGGCTGCCAGCACCAAAAGCACCAGAAAGTACAACACCCAGTAGTAAGTCTACAGCATCAATAACTTACCGTATCTTTCGCTTTATAAGATGCACTGGATTATAACACGCACCCACAAATTTGGTGAAGGAAAAGAGGAAAAAAATAATTTTTAATGTTGAATAGGGTCCATCTTATAATGCTAGTGTCTGTCTTACAAATCATATATATGTCCCTCATAGCCTCCTCATGTGGTACATGGTCCCTCATCCTGGGATATAGCCCCCCATCCTCGATATGGCCTCCGTAATCTGGATGTGGCCCCCTTATATTGATACAGCCCCCTTGTGCTGGCACATAGTCCCCCATTGATGGCATATGTCCACCTGTGCTGGCACATGTCCCCTTTTGCTGACACATGTTCCCCAGTGCTGGCACATGTCCCCCAGTGATGGCACATGTCCTCCTGTGCTGGCACATGTCCCCCAGTGATGGCACATAGTCTCCCTGTAATGGCATATAGTCTTTCTGTGATGATGGCATATAGTCCCCCTGTGATGGCATATAGCCCCCTGTGATGGCACACAGTCCCCCTGTGATGGCACACAGTCCCCCTGTGATGGCACACAGCCCCCTGTGATGGCACACAGGCCCTCTGTGATGGCACATAGGCCCTCTGTGATGGCACATGTCCCCTGTGCTGGCACGTGTCACCCCCCTGCCCCCCCCCTCCCCCCTTTGCTGGATGCTGGATGGCCGCCCCATCACTGTGTATGACCCCTCCTGCTGCCCACACTAAAATAACAAACACTTTGAGCTTACCTCTCTGACACTGTCCTCCGTGTCTCCCTGCTTGCCGTACTTCTTGAGTCCTTCTGCATCTCGGGGAGCTGGTCATGTGATCGGCACAGCAGAGTGATTACATTACCGGCCTTCCCGGGACTCAGAAAGTGCGACAAGCTGGGAGAGACAGAGGACAGCGCCAGAGAGGTAAGTTCAAAGTGTTTGTTATTTTGGTGTGGGCAGCAGCATGGGTGGTCATACAGAGTGATGGGGAGGCCATATCCAGCATGGGGGGTGCAGGTACATGTAATATGCACTGCTCCTCTGTCCTTATCTCGGCGCGGTTTCAGCTATGAGGTGATGGACAGCGGGTGCAGTACATATTACATGAGGCTAATGACCAGGGGCACATGACCTCCCGCTGCCTCCTGCAGCCTGCAGCTAGCCTCCTCCAGCCCCCGACACCACTCCAGAGCCGCCCCCACCCTCTCCTGCAGTATAGGACCGTAGATTCGGATTAAAGGACTCACCCCTCTTTTCCCCAAAATATTGGGGAAGAAAAGTGCGTCTTCTAATCCGAATAATACGGTAACTAGATCCATACATCCGAATGGTCAGATCAGAAATGAACTATCACCGACAACAAGTGTTGGACCATGTGACTACTTAAAGGGAGGTAGGTGCCACAATCTTACCCAGCACTACCAGCAGGGGAAACTGACATTAAACCATGCTCGTAATAGAGAAAATAACATGTTTAAAATCCACAGCTTCAAAGCTGTCACCAGTCTTCTATTGCCTCGTGACAGTTATTTCTTAATTTTTTTGTGTGCTTAGACTATCTGTATTAAAGGGAAGATGAATTAAAAATTTGAAAATTTCTGATACTTTTCTAAATAAATCAAAGAGATAGCAAACTAAATTTACTATTAAAGTGATCCTAAACCCAGAAACTGACCCCTCCGTATCTTTAGACCTGTCCCTGCACCCCCTCTTATCATTCCTAGCCATCCCTTTTGCAGAAAAAAATCGCTTTTGTAAAGTAAGAGAAAAGTTATATTACTTTGTCCTGTGTGAGTTCTCTGTTTCTGAGCAAGCCGCAATGGGCGGGGCCTGTGTGCTGCTGCCTTGTAATTATGCACGCCCCTCTCTGATTCTGAGAGCCTGGCCGCATCATGAAAGGGGCGGGGCTAAATCACGGCATGCCGGAGCCGATTAGCGATCGCGCGTGCATGTGATTGCTAACAACATCGTTCATTAAATTGAAGTGTGTGACGTGGCCTTAAGAATAAAGGAGACACTTAGCAAGTGTATTGGCCAGTGCAGATGAGCCCGATAACCGCAACAAGGTGCATCTCATGTATCGGAACCCTAACCTGAAATGCCTCTATGTGCGATTAAAATCTGCTTATATGGCAAGGTAGGATCCTGGCTATTAAGGAAAGTGAATCTACTACAGTTTACAGGTGTGACTGCACAGACAGAACAACTTACTACAAATTATGAAAAGACTGACTGGCACACCTAATGTGTGTGAACAATGTGCTAGTAGAAAAAATAACAGGCTTGAAAACATTGGCCTGGTTACTAAGAGAATAAACTTGACCCTATTATGGGTTGTCTATTGGATTGTGGTGAAGTATAAACTGATATTTTGTTACATGAAAAAGAGATCAGCCATGCATAAGGTCTCACTATCCTGTTCATCTATCCCTCTCCATTCTCCTTTGTAAAGATAGTAAACTGGAAATAACACTGAAACTAGATACATATTTTAGATAAGTCAAAGAGGTTAGTTGTTTTGGACACTCCATGTTTTTAAGAGAGATCGCTAAAATTCAGATAATCCTAGGATACTTCTATGCTGAGGCCCCAGCAGTCAGCTGTACTATTTGCATTGACCTGGCATCGAGTGTGTGTTTTGGTGCAGCTCCACATCATAATTTTTCAGCAGCTCTATATTAATTTATAATTCTGAAATATTTTAAAAATGGGGGTTCTAAGTGGGACAGCTATTTTATGAGCAAATTTTTTTCATCCTCTTCTGATTAGTTATTTGGTGCAACAATTTTTTTGTGGCACTGAGTTAGCACTACATTTTTATAAAGCAATGTCAACACTCTTTAAAGAAGCCCTCTCATTAACATTTTTTGTGTCTAAATCTGTGTGTATGTATAGCCATAGGCTGGCTTCACACTTGCGGACCTTCCGCAGCGTCCTGCGGAGGGGATCCGCAAGCTGACCGCAGCCCCTATATTTATAATGGGAACGCACGGTCATGCGCAGGTCTGCGCATGACCGTGCGCACCCATTCACTGCCATATGTGATTTGTATATGAAAGACAAAAGAAACAACAGGGGGCGCACTAGTGCATTATCAATGTTACCAGCAGGGGATAATTATATGCGTGTTCCCTAACCTATTATTGTTGTGCAAGCCCCGCACAACAATGGTGTAGATTTTGGACGCGGTTGGGGTCTCCTTTCTCCTGTTTATAGGTTTTTGCGGTGGTGTGGAGACAAGTTGAATCAGCTTCGTCCCGGGAGTCTCGGCGTCCCCGCTCGCTTCCTCCTGTAACCCCGCCTGCTAGCACCCCATGTGACCGGGCGCGCTGACGCAGGCAGGTCCTGTGTTTCTCTCCTAGTAAAGGGATTAGCTCGGTCTGCAGGTCCTCAAGTGTCAACGAGCTGCTCCAGCCGTGTTCTCTATGCGAGATAGTAAATGTGGATTCAAAGGCACGGTCCTGTGTAGGGCGCTCTAATTAAGGCCAGGGACTCTGCTTGTGGAAAGTCCTTTTATTAGAAATCCTCCATCCGCCACGACATGTTTCGGCGGTGTAGTACCGTCTTTCTCAAGTGGAATCACTTTCCACTTGAGAAAGACGGTACTACACGTCGAAACATGTCGTGGCGGATGGAGGATTTCTAATAAAAGGACTTTCCACAAGCAGAGTCCCTGGCCTTAATTAGAGCGCCCTACACAGGACCGTGCCTTTGAATCCACATATGTGATTTGTACACAGGCGGATGCCCGCGCACAAATCACACACTCTCGTCCGCACCAGGAACGCGACCATGTCGCGTTCAGGGTGCGGACGAGAGTGTGTGATTTGTGCGCGGGCATCTGCCTGCGTACAAATCACATATTGCAGTGAATGGGAGCGCACAGTCATGCGCAGACCTGCGCATGACCGTGCGTTCCCATTATAAATATAGGGGCTGGCGGTGGCTGCGGTCAGCTTGTGGATCCCCACCGCAAGACGCTGCGGAGGGGTCCGAAAGCGTGAAGGCAGCCTATGTAACACTTTATGTGGGTAAGGCTGGTTTTACACTGACAATTTTTTTTAATCTGGGAGAATGCAGAAAGCATTCCCATGGATTCTCCCGCAAGACTTTACTATGATGCAACTGGATGTCCCTACACTTGTATTATCACTGATGCAGTTCATGAATCAGTGATAATACTGGTGCGGGAGCAGCCCGTTGCATCCGGTTGCATGCCTATTTCTGCTGGATATGGTTGTGAATCACACTTCCCCTAGGGGGAATGTCATTTATAACTGTGTTCTTTGCATTCGCAGTTCAAAAGCCTGGATTCGGCATCCAGAACCAGCTGCGTCTGGAGACCGTCAGATCCAGGTTACATAGAGCCCCATTATAAATCAACATGCATTGCCATGGATCGTGTTGTGCATGTTTTTTGTCATGGAGACCAAATTCGCAACAACATGTGTTTTTGGTCTCAGTGCAAAAAACATACACACTGGGATCCGGGGCAAAAGTAAAGAACTGGATGCACCTGCAATTGTCTGCAGACCCATTGAAAGACAATGGGGTCGAAAATGGATGCAAGTGCATCCAGTTTCAGTTGGACTCATCCTGATGCCAAAAGCCGGCAGTATGAAACCAGCCTAACTTGAAAAATCTGATGGCGTAGGGCAATGACTAGACAGAGACAGGTTCAAGTTAAAGTCTATATTTGCAGACAAAGCAGAGAAATTCACAGTTCAGACAGTGCGTGGCCGAATAATGGAAATTGTCCTCGTAATACAGTTCACACATTGTGTAACCAAATAATGGAAATTGTCCTTGTAACACAGTAGTCTGTACGGAGCTAGCAGCAGGAAAGATCCCTTACGAGGCACATACAAGCCTCTGGAGATACACCAAGATTAAGCAAAGCAGGTAATTGCAAGCCAGAATTGCAGAGCCGACCCGGAATAGCAGGAGGTTGAGCAAAATGCAGATGATGCACAGCAGAGCCAGAGCAGAAACAACAAAAAGCAGGAGGCGCAGGAAACATATAGACACAGTGAGGCAGCCGACTCCATCTTGACTAAGGGCGAGTAGACACCAAGGTTAGCCTGGGAAAGACAGAAATCCTGACAATGTAGTGTACTGTCAGTACCTAATATACTCACCTGCTGCAGCCTTCTCTGGCATCCCACACAATTCTGGTCCGTTTCTCAGTGATGTTACCACCCTTTAAACTCCCGGGATCACACTGTGCTCTGCTTGTTCCGGAAGTGGCTTTTATAATATTAGCATATGAAGCATAAGAAGGAGTTTCCATAGGCTTATATTGTAACAGACACACCCGGCTCACAAAAAGAGCATAGACTGAGCCAGATAATCTGAAGAGTGGTGATGGAACTCGGAAGAGGAGTGAAACAGTGCTGGATACTGGAAAAGTTGACAATAGATTGAGTATATTAATACACACACACACTGACAGTACACTACATACATATATACACAGACTTAAAGACAAAAAAAGTTAATGGGAGGGTTTCTTTCACGTAAGAAGCTACAATCTGTTAACTTTCATTGGAGAATACAGTTGTGTTTTGGGATTAACGAATGCATCTCATGTACTGCACCCCCGCACTCTGCCCACTCTCACCCACCTCGCAATCTCCCGCTCTCACACACCCCGCATTATACCCCTGTGCTCTGCCCGCTCTCACACCCTGTGCTCTGACCGCCCCCGCTCTGCCTACTCTCACACCCATGCGCTCTGACCCCTCGTGCTCTGCTCGCTTTCATACTCTGCGCTCTGCTCACTTTCACACCCTGCTTTCACACCCCATGCTCTGCCCGCTCTCACACCCCGCATGTTGCCCACTCGCCCCACTCACCCGGCAGCCCCGCTCACCCTGCAGCCCGCCAAATGAGGGACTGCACCACTGCATGAGAGCAAGCACGTGGAGTTGGGGGGATGGCAGAGAGCGACCACAGGGAGGTAAAGAGGCAGCACAAAGGGGGCAGAGAGCATACATGGGGGCAGAGAGCGACCACATGGAGGGGAGGGAGTGACCATGGGGGGGGCAGAGAGTGACCGCAGAGGGCAGCACAGGGGAGGGCAAAGAGTGACCGCAGAGGGCGCGGGCAGCACAAGGGAGGGCAGAGAGCAACTACAGGGGGAGACAGAGTGAACACAGGGAGAGGGCAGTGAACAGGGGGGGGAAACAGCGGACGGTGGAGAAACCGCACAAGAGGAGAGACACCCGCCGTCCCCAGCACCACAGAGCCCACCCCATCGTGATGTCACTGCCCACCTGATGCGATAGCATCGGGCTCCCACCTAGTAACTTCATAATATTTACTACAAATGATTGATTAACCAGCAAACCTTGAGAAGCAGTAGGTGGTAGTTGTAGAAATTGTGTTCCCACGATCAGTGTTTGCATAGTTATGGATGCAGTGTGTTTGCGCTGCATCCATAATGTTGCGTTATACAGTACAAGCACTGTGGATGGGGTTTACAAAAATCACATGCCCTCTGTGCTTTTCTCCATAGCGTTAACTGACATGCAGGTTGGCGTTTTGTGTTCACGCTGGTTCGCAGCATGTTCATTTAGCGCTGTGGAATCTGAGGCGATCTAGGCGGGTGAATGCAGGGAAAAGCCTCCTTGCCTTGAGCCTTGATCGTGGGCATGGGCAGCTGCGTTCACCTGCAGAGTTCGCCAGCATACCCGCAGAAAAGGAGACACTTCATCGAGGACGCAGTGTCTCTGGATCGTGGGAACATACTCAAGAGTCTTGAGGAGATGATTACAGAAGATACTAAATGGTGGCAATCTCCAAACAAACAGTAATAAAGCATCTTACAGTCTTTGTTCTTTAACATAGAGATGTGGCTTCAAAAGACTTTCTGGCATTCCCAAGTGGGTCTTAAAAGGCCTTAGGGTGTTTGTCATTTGTCAGATGGCCACTTGTAAGACCTGATATTAAGCAAAAGGTGGTTATAAATGAAGGAAGTGGAACTTGACCCTGAAGAGGAGGCAGAGGAATGATAGTACCTACCCTTCTAGAGCCTCTCCTAATAGAGTAAGCAGAAGAAAGTTGTGGACCAGAGGCAGAAGCAGAAACTTTTTTAACTGTAGGAATGAATTTCTGGAGAATCAGAGGATATAGTAGGGATATACAGTGTAAGAGGCATTAGTAATTTTTTATGAAGAATGGAGTTTTAGACAAAAAATTACCAGATTAATTTGTTGAACAATTTAGAAAGGGCTGATAAATTTAGGCGTCCACTTGTTACAATGAGTGTTCATATGGATATTTTTGGTGGTAAGCCAAACCTTATCACCGAGAGAGATGTCAGGAAGAAATTAACAATGTCTAATACACTCTTTTTTTTTTTGTTTGTTTTAGCCGCACATGCAGCCAAATTGAATTGCACCTCAGTCATATATTGTGGATGTACTGAGAGACACTGTTCACAGCAGCATGTAGACTTTTAGGTGCAGCTGGCAGGGGAAAACAAGCATTTCAACCATTCATTGTAACAAGTGGAGGATTCCCCAGAAGTCCCTGCCAAATATATTGATGGGATTTGGAGAAAATTCATATTGCTGCATGAAATACTTTTCTCAGTTTGCCCATTACTATGGGGACTGTGACGAAATGGACTCCTTTAATGTAGAACATATCATGATTTCTTATGTAACCCAGACAATATGGTATTTTGTTGCAAACTTTCATGGGTTAAGTCTTTAAACTCTAACCAGACAGTATTTTGTATTTTCCTACAAGTCTTGTAGATGACTGTTGGTGTTTATTTTAGCATGGTACTGTAATTATCTAACTTGTTTGTCATAGAAGGCCAGAGAACTTAATTATGCTAATAGTCTATTGTATATTACCTTGTGGATGTTGACTTTATGTAAATTTCCCCAGCCACCATTGTTTTAATGTCATGGTTTGCAGACTGAATATCTCCTACTAACATTCCATTGGAAGGACTATATCAATCAGTATGTCGCTCTACCTTGTCGGTACTGCAATACTATTAAAATATGTTAAATGAGGCTTGAGGTCCAGCCAATGAAAAGACAGTGTTATTCCACCTATTGTGAAGTCCCCAGTATCCTGCAATGAGGGCTAAAGGTATATAAGGAGACCTGTTCATTAACCAGAGAGAGTTAGATTCTGTCTAGTGCCCTCAGTCTAGGAATTTCGGTCCCAGCTACAGTGGCACTGGACTTGATAAAGGCAGCTAATCTAGGATCTTCGGGTCCGATTGGCAAGCCATAACCCAGACCTAGGCATTTAGGTATACCGAAGGGGATGCCTGTGTGCCAGCAGGGGGGCCTCTGTATACCGATGGGGGGGGCGTGTGCCAGCAGGGGGGCCTCTGTATACCGATGGGGGGCCATGTGCCAGCAGGGGGGCCTCTGTATATTTATACATAAATTTAAATGGATAAAAACCACTGTTGCCAGATATTACATGTACAATTGTTCAACAGAATTCCTTTTTAAATAGGATTTTAGCAAAAATATCGATCTTGGTTTTACAAAAAATCCTTACGTGATGGAAAAAAATGGAGGTCATCTTCGTAATCAGCACACCAAATTACATAAAAATCAGTGAAAACTTCTCTTGTATTTTTCAAAGAATTCAATTTTGCAGGGTTGTGTCATCTTTCTCGTGCATTGTCCTGTGTTAACCGGACATGCACTGACGAGAACTATGACATCCTATGCAGTGGACGAACTGCTTAGAAAACATCTGCGGAATCCTGTGAGCAGCAGGCAAGTTGGAGGCAATGGAGGCAGAACCGATTTTCAGAGCAGGTGGTTTGAGACAATTTCAAAAACAAGCTGATCACGGCTGGGCAATCCAGTCAGTGATGAATCACTGACTGGAGCTTGTTGTTGTAGCCATGAAAGTCCCAAAACACTGGTCCATCTGATCAGCTTCAGAGGCTCCACAAAAAAAAAAAATGGAATTCAGCTTTTTGGCTAAAGAGAAGTCAGTGATTGATTCTGAAGCTTCAGAATCAATGCATGCTCATCCCATGAACACAGAAAAAATGAAGGAAATAGATATATGCACAAGCTGTGTGTTTTTAGTGTAGAGTTAAACCCAAGGCAGTTTCTCCTTCCTTGTTTATAAAAACTGCAATAGAGAGAGCGAAAATAGGGTCTTATCTCACATAAATAAAGATGCCGTGCCAAAATGGTTTTGTTTATCTTTTTAGGTTGTGGGACCCACAACCATTGTAACACGTGTGAAACACCGGCTGCTGCACGTATCCACTTTCCATAAGAAATCCACCTCAGATGGTGATATGGATATATCACGAGCGCTTATGATCGAAAGTCATGATACAAATCTTTTCAAACATTTTTATTGGCCTACGTGTTTCATAATTTCAATGATTCTGATGTGTACAATGATGAAGTAGCGAGGCAGCTACGAAACGCGTAGGCCAATAAAAATGTTTGAAAAGATTTGGACCGTGACTTTCGATTGGCAGAGCTCATGATATATCCATATCTCTATCTGTGGTGCATTTCTTCCTTGTTTATATTGTTTCCATATTTCACATTCAGTTTGGAGTAATTTTTTCCAGACCGATCCCATTCACTACAATATAAACAAAGTTCTTCAGTAAGACGATGCAGTCTTTCATTAGATAATAATCTCTTTCAAGTAAGTTGTATTTTGTTCCGGTATGGTGGCTCTGGCAGGTGAATTTGAAGATGCCCTGAAATAGGGAACACAGGAATCTAGAGCATTTTCTCTACTTGGTGCTTTAAAATGTAAATCGACTTGGGTGGCAAGAGAAATTAAATCATCAAATGAGCAAGAAAAATCTCTAGCAGCAAGTTTGTATTTGATCCGACTTGATAGTCCAACTTACAATATAGCCAGAAGAGGATCATTGTCCTAGGCCAATTCACAGAGAGGGTACAGAACTGAATTGCATAATGTTCCGCTGAGTTACTCCCTTTTCTAAGCCGCAATATGGAATGTGCAGCTAAGTAAACACTACTTGGTCCATTAAACACTGTATTAAAGGCCAACAAGAAGGTGGGTAGAGAATGCATCGTAGGATTGTCCCACTCCCATAATGGTGCAACCCACGCAAAAGCATCACCAAATAACAATAAAAAAAATTATGTCGCCTTTCAACCGATCGGTAAAAAAAAAAGTCTGGGGACAAAGCTCAAAATAAAAGGCTGAGGCTGGCTTCGCACCATGGCGCAGTCCGGTCAGGGGCTGTCCAGTGTAAACCAGACAGCCCCGGACCGGTTTTTGGCCCCATAGTATCCTATGGAGCCGGATGCAGAGAGCTGCCATCCGGTTTCCATCTCTCTGGATGAATCCGGGAGTATTCGGATTATTCTAACCGGATACAAAAATGTTGCTTGCAACATTTTTGTGTCCGGGGAGAAAATCACCCAAAATCCGATCCCAGATTCGCCCGGATTGTCCCGGATCCGAGGCAATCCGGTTCTTTCTAACATGGGAGCCTATGAGGCCGGATTGCCCTTGTCCGGGCGTATCCGGGAACCGGATACCAGCGGCTGCACGCCGCTGTTGTTGCAGGACCACGGCTAGCTCCATGCTAGCCGCAGTCTTGAAAAATCAGCAGCTGCAATTACAGCCATCCGGCTGCACACAGGACCGGAGGGCACATTTGGCCCTCCGGTTCTGTGTGCTGATGCCTGACAGCCCCGGACCGGACTGCGCCGTGGTGTGAAGGCAGCCTTATTTGTTCACAAAGCTCTGGTAGGTTTTACCTGTAGGATCTCTATGAAAATGAGCAAGAGTGGAGATATTTAACAAGCAGAGTGTTCTAAGTAAAGATTAGACTATGGAAGACAGAAAAATCCTCCTTGTCCATGCAGTGCAGTGATGTTGATGTCGCTACACCATTTGGAATCCATAGCCTAAAAATTTAGTTTGGCTCACCGATTGAGGTGAATTCATGAAGCTACAGGTCAGGGTGCACACCCCACCCCAGGCCATTAGCATGGCTGGTTGGAAGACACGTGGCTCAAGAAGGACTTGGACAACAGGCTAGGCTGGATGGCAAACGAACAAGGAAATGACAACAGAACTGAAAACAACAGAACCAGGAATGGAAATCAAAAGGAAAATGACTGGTCTGAACATGGATGTAGGTAGCAGAAGGTTGAGTAGATAATTGTGTAATGTTAAGAGTGTCTTGTAACAGTTTGTGATACTAAAGAAAATGATGTGTTAACCAGAAAGTAGCTAGTGGAGGGTTTACCAGCAGGTTTGAGGGTATGTTTGCAAAGATGAATGCCCCGTAGTGAATAGTCTTTCAATATCAGGGAATAGAGCTTACTGCAAATGATGGGGTAACCAACAGTTCTTGAGGATCAGAAGGTTGGGAGAAATCACTGGAGTTTGAGGATATGATAACAAGACTCTGGATGGTGACATACAGCAACAGAACACATTACAGCCTCAATTCTCAGACACACGGGAGTGTCCAAATGGGCTTTAAATGGATTTATCAGACTTTACATAGTAAAGAAACTAATTAACAGTTATAATTATAGAAATGAGGGCCCTGCGCACAGAAACTTACAATCTATAAGAAAACCTGGGTAACATGATGTAAAATTGCTTCCTTGTACAGCGGTTCAGCTGCTCTTTAATAATAATAAATAGGCAAATTTACATAAAGCTGCATGAGCCAGTGACCTTGTGTGTATCACACATATGAAGTGTGTGTCCTTTGTAAGGGCCCTTTCACATCAGCGTTTTTTTGAAATCGCGTCAGATGCGGTGAAAAAACCGCATCTGCCGCGATTACCGCATACCGGCTGCACTTGCGGCACGGTTGTGGCGCGGTTGCGGCAAGCCCCATACAATGTATAGGCGTTCTTGCGGCAGGTGTGGTTTTGGCACTTGCGGCAGGTGCGGCCGCGAAAAAAAATGCTGTCAGCCGCGGTTTTTTTCGCGGCCGCACCTGCCGCAAGTGCCAAAACCACACTTGCCGCACCTGCCGCAAGCCCGCCTATACATTGTATGGGGCTTGCCGCAACTGTGCCGCAAGTGCAGCCGGTATGCGGTAATCGCGGCAGATGCGTTTTTTTCACCGCATCTGCCGCGATTTGAAAAAAACGCTGATGTGAAAGGGCCCTTAGATGCATGGGATAAATGTGTTTTATCTAGGTTTATATTATGACACATCATATTTTATGCTTCCATTATTAGCAGTGATCCCAATGACAAAACTAGAATAATGGATAACTTTAAGATAATGATAACGATATGTCATGACCTGTTGTAGTTAAAATGACAATGTCACAAAAGACAAATCACACATTTGTTTACATGTAGTTTATCAAATCAAGCAACATCTTTATTTGGTTTGGGAATCTGGCAAGTTGTGGATAAACCTAAATTAGTAAACCAAGGAGCAAATCATCCTGATGGCGGGTTTACACGTCGCGATATCGCAGTACATTTTCAATGAAAAGTCACGTGATTCGATCGTTGGACCCGATATCGTTCCTGCGTTGTATGGTGTGAACGTCCAATACGATGCAGGAACGATGTCAATGCGATATCGGGGATCGAATGAGCGTGCTAATCAATGCCCCGATATTGAAGGGAGATTGGAGCAGATCGTGCTGTGTAAACGCCCAATTACGATGCGATTTGAAACGTCACCCATTCACTCCCATGTTAACTATGCGATCCTGGGTTGGGAGGCGGAGACATCGCACGGACGTTGTATTTCGATATCGCAGCATGTAAACAGTCAATGCGATGCGGGTGAAACGTGCACTAATTGCGCGCTCCCGCGCCATTGAGTTGCGATATCGAAACGATATCGTGGCGTGTAAACCCACCATGACAGGCGGTATCAAGCCTGACAGCAGACTGAAATCACCTGGGGACTAACCAAGAGGTTTGAGGTTGTAGAAAAAATTGTTTTGCACTGCCAGCTTTACCCTCTAGGAGGTGCAGCAGACCCACAAATAAAGTCATTTAATCACAGCCCTTACTGTCTTTCTCTAAGGCTTATTCTTGCATAGTTTTCTTTATAGTTAAAAAAGCTATTTTGTTTTCTGTTTTTGCAGTGATATTTTTACATTTTATCACCATATTTTTCTTGTAAGATGTTAAACAGGCATTTTTTCAGTGAAAAAAGCACAATACAACTGCTCCTCTTCCACCCAAATAATTCTTTGTATGTAGTAAACTTCATAATGCAATGTAGACTTTGAAGTAAGACCTGGCCTCATAAAAAAGATGCTGCAAAGAAGAACAACGCAACACAGAAGCAGAAGAAATATCAGAGTATGCAGAAATATATTGTTTTTGGGTAAAGTTTTGAACACCGTTATGTAAAGTTTACTGATGCTTTTAGGCTTTTACAGTCAGGAGGGTCAGATACGGTAGGCATCGAGCAGTTAGAGAAAAAGAGAGGATGTACTTGTCTATGTAAATCCAGTAGTATACAATAGTGTTCAAAATAATAGCAATCCAATATGAATAACCAGATTATTCACTGTTTTTTGGTATAAATTGTATTACCACATGTCAAAGAATTTACAAATTGTTGCAGTAGATTCTTAGAAAACCAACGGACTCATCTCTCATGATCTGCATGTATTTGAGTCTGTGTATTTGAATAATTAATTGAAAGGGTGTGTGTTCAAAATAATAGCAGTGTGGAGTTCAATTAGTGAGGTCAATCATTCTGTGAAGAAACAGGTGTGAATCAGTTGGCCCTTATTTAAGAGTGAAACCAACACATGTTGTACATGTATTTCTACTTGAAAGTCTGAGAAATATGGGTCGTTTGAGACAGAAGAACAGTGCACTTTTATTAAAACGTTGATTGGAGAGGGTAAAACTTATAAAGAAGTGCAGACAATGATAGGCTGTTAAGCTAAAATGATCTTCAATGCTTTAAAATGGAAAACAAAACCAGAGACATGGAACAGAATGGAAAACTACCATGCAAATGGATCGAAGAATAGCCAGAATGGCAAAGGCTCAGCTAATGATCAGCTCCAGGATGATCAAAGACAGTCTCAAGTTACCTGTGAGTACTTTGACAGTTAGAAGACGACTGTGTGAAACTAATGTATTAGCAAGAAGTGCCCACAAAGTCCCACTGTTAAAAAATATACATATTGCCAAAGAACAAACCAACTGGTCTAAAGAGAAATGGAGAAACATTTTGTGGACTGATAAAAATAAAATAGTTCTTTTTGGGTCCAAGGGCCACAGTTATTTAGATGACCCCAAACTCTGAATTCAAGCCACAGTACACTGTGCACTGTGAAGATAGTGAAGCATGGTGGTGCAAGCATCATGATATGGGCATGTTTCTCTTACTATAGTGCTGGTCCTATTTTCCACATAGCAGGGATTATGAACCAGTTTGCATATATCAAAATACTTGGAAGAGGTCATGTTGCCTTACGCTGAAGAGGAAATGCCCTTGAAATGGTGTTTCAACAAAGAACGACCCTAAACACACCAGTAAACGAGCAAAATCTTGGTTTCAACAAATAAAATTGAGGTTATGGAGTGAGCAGCCCAATCCCCGAATCTTAATCTGATAGAACACTTGTGGGGTGACCCCAAAAATGCCATTTCTAAAGCAAAGCCAACAAATGCAAAACAAAGTGGGATGTAGTCGAAGCCTCCTGGGCTGGAATAACAGTTGTCAGGTGCCAGAAGTTGGCTTACTCTATGCAACATAGATGTGAAGCAGAACTGTGCTTATGCATCTTATTAGGTTAGTGATTCACAGAACTGCTAAATCCTAAAAAAAGACATACAGTGAAGGAAATAATTTGATCCCTTGCTGATTTTGTAAGGTTGCCCACTGACAAAGACATGAACAGTCTATAATTTTAAGGGTAGGTTCATTTTAACAGTGAGAAATAGAATATTAAAAATATAATCCAGAAAATAACATTGTCTAAAGCATATAATTGTATTTGCATTTTGAAGAGATAAATAAGTATTTGATCCCTCTGGCAAACAATACTTAATACTTAGTGGGGAAAACCCTTGTTGGCAAGCACAGCACTCAAGACTTTTTTTTTTGTTGAAGATGAGGCTTGTGCATATGTCAGGAATAATTTTGGTCCACTCCTCTCTGCAGATCATCTCTAAATCATTAAGATTTTGAGGCTGTTGCTTGGCAACTCAGAGCTTCAGCTTTCCCCTGTAAACTTTCTATGGGCTTAAAGGGGTTGTGTGGGCTTTTGCTATAAATCATATGTGTATCTCGGCTCCACGGTCCTGTGCCCTCCAATGAGGCGAAGAGAAATTGACAATTTGCAATATACTTGCTGTCAACATTTTGCAGAGTTAACTAGATATCACATATTTGGGCTGGAGGAGAACATCTGGGGGTGTGTTTGTGCATGTAAATGGAAACAATGCAGCTGGTTTAGCAGTACAGAGAGGACCGCTCCACTGGCTCTATGGTACTGGAGGAATGGAAAGAGAAGCATCGGGTGCCGCTCCATAGCAGGGATCTGAGCTGCGGAGTGCAGACCTTGGCTTCACAGCACAGGGCGAGCGGCACACACATGTAGCGGATCCCTGCTGCAATGATACACTGTGCAGAAAAGCCTTCACAGCAGCGGATTTGGCACAGTGTATCAGTGCAGTGGGGACCGCGGTGTTCAGTGGGGTGGGTGGTGACATTAGGGGCTGGGGCAGACAGTAGGAGCCCTGGGGGTGGCAGAAGCAAATCCGAAGCAAATCCACACAAAACGGATCTTCTGAATGCAAAATTTTGAAATGCATTGGCTTGGCTGGGACTGCATTTCACCGCAAATAGCAGATCCCCACAAAACGCAGCCCTAACGGTGCACTAGAGCACCATGTAAATGTTGTCTAATTGGTCTGTAGGAGTCAGAACTCCTAATGGTTGGTAGGTGATCAAATACTTCTCTCCAAAATGCAAATACATTTATATGATTTAGACAATTTGATTTTTTGCCTTTTATTATTGATACTACAGTATATCTCTCACTGTTAAAATTAACCTATTCTTACAATTATAGAATGTTCATGTCTTTATCTGTTGGCAAACTTACAAAATCAGCAAGGGGTCAAATACTTATTTCCTTCACTGGATTTTTTGTTTATATAGACAAATGCAGAAACTGTTATTTTTTTTTGAACAGCCCAATGTTATTTTTTTGCTATTTTCTGTAAATCAGTTAAAAATCCTATGCATTTCTCGATGTTTGATTTTGATGACAGTGTGCAATGCTCGTAATGCATGAAAATAATAACTATTATAAAGATTTTGGGCTTAACTCATATTTTTGAACACTTTTTAATACAACTTTATTTGTGGTGAGCACTTTTTAGAATAAGTAACATATAATCTACATAGAAAGTGCCATAACTTGGTGAACACATTGCTTTACATATTTTTCACTGATCCTGAATTACAGCGTATATTTATACTTCAGAGCAGCATTCACAATTCTTTTCATTGTCTTTGGAAACAGATGGCAAGCTTGTCTCTAGGCTTGTTATTACCATTCATTGTAGTGTGACAATTGGTTTTACAAATTACTGTACCATGCTTGGTGAAGTGATGGTTGCCATATTGCAAATAATCAGTGTAATCTTTTTGCAGACAATATTTGTTGCTTCAATCTTGTATGATTTAAAGGGCATCTGTCAGAACGATCCACCCCTAAACTGTTTATATGGTCATATTGTTCTCTGAAAGATAATGTCATTCACATTTTTATTGATGCAATATGTTGCTCCCTGATTGAAAATCACACTGTCTGCCTCATTATAATAGATGATTCTAGCAGTAACACATCTGAATTCAGAATTCTGCAGATTTGTGCCATTTTCATATTCCTGAAAACACTCACAACCTTGACAGGCAATCTTTTGTCCTTATAAGATTGTTGCTGATGGAGGCGCAGTTGACGGTACTTCTTATTAAGCCTCCATCCCATCACCTTTGATTTGAGTTTTTGCATGTTTCGATAAAGAAGATTCAAAGACATGAATAGTCCATCTGGGTTCAATGTCTGATGGTATAAAAAGAGGACCGATCACTGGGGCTAGCTTCAGAAATAATAAATTGCTGCAGAACTTTAGAAGGGAGTATATTAATAAGTAGCTCATGTTTATACCGTATAAAATATGCATTTCTGAACATTACCCATGGGGTGAACAATCATTTAGAGCTTAAAGGGAATCTGTCAGAAAGATCAACCCCCCAATGGAGCCTCGTTGGCTTTATCACACCTTTCTCTGCTTGCCCAACCTGTGGGAAAGTGTGGTACTGTTTTGTAATATTGGACAATACTTTTAATTTTAAGGGGTTGTACACTACTAGGACAACTGCATCTTACACCCCATTCTACTATTAAAATAAAAAAGGTTATACTCGCCTCCTGTGCTGGTTCAGTGACAGCGATCCTTGCATTCCTGGACCTCACAAGAAGTTGTTACGTCATGTGAGCCATGAGCCCAATCTCCGTTGGCTTCACTGTCATCTTCCTTTAGACGTATAAATAATCATCAGGATGGGAGAGCTGCGGCTGTCCGCTCACTTAATCTTAATTACTTAAACACCTGAAGCTGAGGAGAAGAGCGAGCAGCGGTTGGTCTCAGGGCTGGCATGATGCAACAACCTCACATGAACTCTGGGAACCCCAGTACCGACACCGCTGGAACTGTGCCGGCACAGGAGGCGAGTATAAGCTTTTTATTTTAAAGGGAAACTGTCAGGTGATTGTTGTGTACCATATCAACAGTATCCTGAAATAGGCCTTAGGTATACTTTTCAGAATATATCAGCATTTTCCTGTACGTGAACCCATTATGTTGCTATAAGCCTTTGAAATTCTGTAGCCTTATGCTGACTAGTCAACAGTATGTAAATATTTCATACATATTCCAACTATCCCCCGCCCACTCCTCTGTGCAGTGTCAGTGATTGGTGCAGACTGCCAGTATTCATTTGTTAGCCAAGTGAATCTAAGGCTGGCTTCACATCACGGTTTTTTGCCATCCTATTCTGTCCGTTTTGCAAAGGATAGAACAGGATCGTTTTTAGCCTCCCATGTATAGCTATGGTGCCGAATTGGTCATATTTGACCATCAGTTTTGTGTATTCAGTCCCGGATTCGTGTCTGTCCTGTTTTCTCCCGGCCCCAAAATCGGAGACTACACAGTTTTTGGGCTCCGGTGAAGAATCCGGACAGAAACGAATCCAGCCCTTTGTGGAGCTCTTAACATGGGGGCCTATGGAGCCAGATCCGGGAAACAACAGGATAATTTCCCGGATCCGGTTTCAGTGTACAGAGCATGCACAGAATAAGAGCACTGCTCTGTTCCTGTGGTACATGTGTGTTATTTCACTTAAGCAGTGTATCTATATACACTGCTAAAGTGAAACAAAAGAAAGCAATGGTGATAAAACTAAAAAAATAAATAAATACTTTACCTCTCTGTGGAAGACATCTGATGCTGCAAGGACCTTAATCGCTGATTGGCTGTTGATCATCTCATTAAGGTCCTTGCAGCATTGGAGTGGATGTCTCGCATCTCAGACAGGTGAGCATTTATTTTTTTCATTTTTAATACCTATTGCTTACTTTTATTTCACTTTAGTAGTGTATGTTCATACACTCCTAAAGGGAAATTACTGTACATGCCTGTGCTTTGCAGGGTCGGCTCCTCCCAGCTCTGTCAGTCCGGATCCCTCATAATCCTGGATCCGGAGTGACAGAAATGGTATCTGGAGGTACACATCCGTTCCTGTTCATTCCTGTCCGTGTGGTCCTGCACAAAACAGGATCCCCACAGATAAGAACAAAATCATGATGTGAACCCAGCCTAAGCCTGCATCTGTGACGCCCCCACCATTTGCAGCAACTTTGGTTACTGGCTTATCCCAATGTCAATGTCATTATGGACCTTCAGCATTGCTGGATGTCACTTCCAGGCTCACAGACTGGACTCTGAGGAGAAGAGAGAGAGATAATGGTGTAAGTACAGATAGTAGACCGACCTGGAATTTGGTATGAGACAGTCTCCTCTCTTGATGGAATGAATGCACAGTGGAGAAATGTGTTACTCATTCCTTCTGGGGAGGAGGTTCCGGAGTGTGCTCTGTAAAATCATCACACTGCTTATCTCTCTGTCTTCTCCCCATGAGGTATATAAGATGAAGCTGACCAGATCTGGTACAATAATGCCAGACAATTACACTAACTGTGCTGCTGAGGAGGCATCACAGCTACGAGATTACTTTCACTTTGTCTAATAAATGAATACGCTGCACAGAGGGGCGGGCAGGGGAAATGCATGAGACATTTACATACAATTGACTAGTCAGCACGAGACTATAGAACTTTAAAAGCTTATAACAACATAATGAGGCCACGTATATGAATAAAAGTTGCATATCATGAAAGGACTAACCAAGCCCTATTTAAGGATACTGTTAAGGTGGCTTCATACCAGGCGACGTCGCTAGCGACATCGCCGGAAAAGTGACGTCACAGCGATGTCGCTAGCGACGTCGCGCTGTGTGATAGCGCGACGCGACCGCGAATTATCGCTGGTCGCAGGTTGACAGGTTTATGGGAAGAACCGTAAACCTGTCAACCTGCGACCTGTGATAAGGCTGAATCGCGCCGTGTGATATCGCCAGAGCGATGTCGCACGCGATCCAGCCTATACCGCAGCGTTCCTGCGGATCGCTCGCTGGGCTTAGCCCAGCCCAGCGAGCGATGTCACCGCCAGCATCGCTGCGGCATCGCCGGCCACAGCGATGCTGTGTGACAGCTGGCCAGCGATGTCGGGAGCGAGCGGGCACCCGTTCATCGCTTCCGACATCGCTGGCCAGATCGCCTCGTGTGACGGACCTTTAGTATGATACGCAAAAATCACCTGACAGCTTCCCTTTAATGGTGGCAAAAATGGGGAGTAAGAAGGAGTTGTCCTAGTAGTTGACAACCCTTTAAGAACATAGGGTTCTCTGCTAAATGAAAAAAATAGTTCAATTAATAAAGAACTATTTCCTGGCTAATAGAGTCTGTGGAGCCTCGTTTAGGAGTCTCAACACAGTACTAGCCAGATATCTCTCCAGGGAAGGACCTAGCCATGGGGTGGCTCTATGAGGAGACTACCATATTGAGTGGCCCTTTGAGTCAATATCCAGCTCTTTACGAGCTTAAAGATATGACAAGGGAATACCAAGGTCAGGTATCCATCCGTGGACAGCTGTTTCGGGGTGTTGCCCCTCATCAGTGTGGACTAGGATTCTGGCTAGGTGGGAGCAGTGCCTAGTAGACCAACAACAAAGCAATCACTGATCTCAGGGAGACCAGTGCAAGAAAAGACTGTGGGCAGCCGGCTAAAGCACTCAACACAGTGAATTCCTAGGCACATTGCCTCCTGGGAATTTTAAATATGCAAATAGAGTCTATGGAGCCTTGTTTAGGGATCTCAACACAGGACTAGCCAGATATCCCTCCAGGGAAGGACCTAACCATGGGGTGGCTCTTTGGTGAGACCACCAATACCACCGTATTAAGTGGCCCTTTGAGTCAATATCCAGCTCTTTATGAGCTTAAAGATATGACAAGGGAATACCAAGGCCAGGTATCCATCCACAGACAGCTGTTTCAGGGTGTTTCCCCTCATCAGTGTGGAGTAGGATTCTGGCATGGAGAGTAAGAAGGAGTTGTCCTAGTAGTTGACAACCCTTTAAGAACATAGGGTTCTCTGCTAAATGAAAAAATAGTTTAATTAATAAAGAACTATTTCCTGGCTAAGGGGCTCACAGTTGTCAGTAATGATACATGTTACTCAGATTTGCTTTTCATCTTTGGGAATAACAAACCTCAGTCAGAATGTACAATTGTCTACTTTGGTTTGAGGTATCTTCTGGAGGAGATGTGTTATTGCTTCCAGCATTATATTAGTGGGGGCATGCCTGGACCGGCACCATAAACCCCTGGCAATTAGTTTTCATGTCACTGGGAAGCTGCAGGTCTCTCCTGATACGTGGGTGCCAATATAAGGCCTGTATGGTGGGGGGTTATTGTGTAGCCTTCAGCAGTTAGCAGTCCACAAATTATATAAATATCTGCCTCCCATGCTTACATAATAAATATCTATTAACCAGAAGCAATTAATCATTAACGTAGCTAGGAGGGCTTGTATTGTAACACAAATGATCTCTCCATACCTTCATTTCATCCCTATTCATTTGTCGTCATTATGCTTCTTGCTGTGTATTTCATTTATGCTGTTCTTTATTGTATTGAAAAGTCTGATTTTGTCAGCATGGACACCCACTGGCATCGGGTGATTTGCAGCAACATATGAATGTACTTCAGCAGTTCTGTATGTACTTGGCACACACACATATAGACTTGCCTGTGGGCCCCTACTTAATCATTTGTGCTCTAGTAATTTACTGACTTAGAGGCTTCTGCTGTTGTGGAAAACACATGTAGCAGACTTTCTATAATCTTAACCCTTAGGATATTATATACTTAATTCACTTCTCTATCTGTGTTGTCTGTTTAATGTTTGTCCACTGTTTTCTTCTGTTCTGATGGCTGCCCTTCGGATAGGCTGACCTCTGCTCTCCAAATGACATCCTGCAATTGAATATACGGCAAACTCAAAAGACTGTGGATGCTCTTCTGGCTGTGGGAGAGAAAATCCCACCTTCATCTACTTTCTTATCCTCCTGGGACCTGATAGGCTTTTTTCTATTGCACATACTCCTTTTTGTATTAATGTATCTAAGCTATCATTGGAATGCAGTGTCGGCATAACCTCTTTGCATGCGCACACTTGCATCTGTAGCTCTGGATCTTTAAAAGGTACATATCAAATTATCCTTTAGTTATTGCCTTTAAAGTACTTTCTGTTGACTTTAATGGTTTTTATAGCTTGTCCACAGTGTATGTCTTAACTATTGCAATGTCTTTGAGGTTGAAGGGAGCTTGTTACAAGTGCTTTCTTTAGTTTAGCATTAAGGATCTTTGGGATTTTAATTTTGATAGTTTATCCTAGGAAAACCTAATGATCAGATAGATGTTACATTCCAGAGAATAGGAGCTTTTTCAATTCCTTTAACACAGCGTGGTTGTAAGTTGCTCGCTGTATTCCAAACTCCAACATGCCCCATTGGATACCATTTTGCTGAGGTTATGACTCTTGATGAGCGAGCACTGCCATGCTCAAGTGCTTGGTACTCGTAGTTACCAGTTGGATGCTCAGATGGGCGCAACTTGAGAACCTGAATAATGTACAATGGAAGTAGGGAACTCAAGAATTTTTCCAGGAGGGTTCCCGTAAAAAGGCTGGAGTTCTCCATTGACTTCCATTATACTCAGTATTGGAGTCACGCTCATCCGAGCATCTAATTGCTCATTACGAGTACCGAGCACCCGAGCATAGTAGTGCTCGCTCATCCCTTTTTCTCTATTGACTTCTTGATGAACACTACAGCATTGAAAACTGTCCAGCAATAGCATAGTCTTCTACTGCAGATACAAAACTGTGAGACCAGAATAATTCATGGATGTATAGGGGATAGTACCTATGCCAGGTTCACAGTTGGGAAGCTGAAATATAAAAATCATGATCACAGTCAGCAGATCTATTCATTTTTTGTTTATTTTTTATAAAATTTCACCCTAATAAACATTTTGTGGACATCAAAAAACATTTTCAGCTTTTATAATCTACATCTAATAAAAATCCCCCAAAAATTGAAGATTGTGTTACCAATTTCGTTGCAGATTTCATGGTGTTGATAAAATGCACTGTAAAAATCCACACAAAAAATAGTGCAAATCAATTTTTCGTACGGAAATAATCTGCAGCCCATGGTGTTACTTTGCTGCCTCTGTAATCTGTTGCAGATTTTCCATATTCCAAATAGAAAATCCATTGCAAATATGCAATGTGTGATCATCCCTTATACAGAAAATAAAGTAACAAACATCCTACCCTGACATTATTAGTACTAAAACCGAAAACATACTTGTTACGTTGCATTTGCTTTAGGCTATTTTCACATTAGACGGTTTTGATCTGTTTTTGGTGATATTTTTTTTTTTTATTGGAAAGCTGCCCAAAAAATAGACCAGACACTGCGTCTGCCAGAAAAGTGAATGGGATTTTCAGTTTGCTGTGTAGATGTCAGTGTTTTTGACTGCTGCGTTAGTGGGGCAGAAAGTGCATTCAGAATATAATGAGCGTCAATTAGTGCTCTGTGTTTCTACTGCGCTTTCCACACCACTAATGCTCCATTACTTACCCTCCCCGGCGATACCATGATGAGGATGTCGTCCTTCTAGGCATCGGTAGGACCTGTGTGTACTGACAGGATCTGCCGATGTGACTCAGCCTGAGAGTCACATGGCCAAGGTCCTGTAAGTAGTCATACTACTCAAAAGGTCCTGCTAGTGCCCGGAAGGAACACATCACTAGGGCTCACCATGGTATCGCCGGGGATGGTAAGAAAGTGTGCGTGTGTCTCTGGCCCCCGAAAACAGAGCAAAAAGCAGCACAAACAGATGATATGTTTCTGATGCTGTTTTGGAAAAAGAGGATCCATTTTTGGTGCAGAAACTGTACTAAAAATGGATCAACAAAAACGGAGCACAAACGCTGTGTGAATGAGACCTTACGCTCACACAGTATATCAGTTGTTCTATTTTAAGTCCACAAGTAACCTTGATAACAGGTGGAAGCTTTGTAAAACGTCAATGCTCTCTTGTGCTTGTCATGGCTTTGGCACAGCATGCACTGCATTCAGCTGAATTGGCATGGTGGCATGCTGTCCGTGTCTGGCACCCATATTCGCATTCCCACTATGGTCATTGGCATTCTGTGCATGCAGTACACTACCGTCATAGATGCTTCTATTGTCATTCTAATTTTATTGTAATCTTGAATGAATGTTTAGAATGCAGTATTTGCATTAAATGTGACAGAGACCTCTTTATTAGCATAAGTAGCCTTCAATGATGGAAATTAAGTAAACATTTGAATTCCCCCTATTATGAGCAATGCATGGCTGCCCTAATAAGCTGCGAGAGGGATTCATATGTTTATGAACATCACACAGGAATTCATGCTATGATCACAATTCATCCATAAGAAGATAATGTGTGAAATAAAGATAACATCACTATGTGCTACCATATATAGGTATGGAATATACAGACTGTCTAATAACTTTAAACTAAATAATTGCTATTTTTTTAACCTGTAACTCTGAAATAAGGAGAATTTTGTGTACTCTCCGTAAATTCCTTTTCTCTTAGCCTCTAATTGGGGGACACAGGACCGTGGGTGTTATGCTGCTGTCCACTAGGAGGCGACACTAAGCAGAATCTGCAAAAGAGTTACAGTGGCTCCTCCTCTGCAGTATACACCCCTGGAATAGGCACTGCCTCACCAGTTTTGTGCTAAAGTAGTAGGAGAATTAACGGAAGAATGACAAGAATCACAGTAAAATAAGGCCTGTTAAGCAAACAGACAGCCACATAATAACAGTAAGGTAAAACCTGTAACCGAACAGGCAGCCACGTAATAACAGTATCATGAGGCCTGTAAAATAAAGAGGCAACTATATAACAGCTCATGAATAACATGATAACCTAGTAATGGCCCGAACCAGGCAATAGGGGTGGGTGCTGTGTCTCCCAATTAGAGGCTAAGAGAAAAGGAATTTACGGTGAATACACAAAATTCTCCTTTTCTCCTTCGCCTCATTGGGGGACCGTGGGACGTCCTAAAGCAGTCCCTGGGTGGGAACAGCAATGGAAAAACACTACTGAATAAAAACAACAATGCCCTACAGGTGGGCTACTGCCACCTGGAGGGTACGGCTTCCCCGACTTGCCTCTGTTGAGGACTGAGTGAGAACACTAAAAGCGTTTGGTAAGTATGTGCATGCTGGCCACGTGGCTGCCTTACACACTTGCTGAGCTAACTCCTGGTGCCTAATAGCCCAGGAGACCCCCGCGGTCATGGTAGAATGTGCTGTGCCCGCGGCTGGAAAGGATACAGCACCATGGATAAATGGTGCTACCTAAATAAATAATAATAAGAGTAATAAAATTATTAATGATATACAGTATTCATTAATGGTCTTTTTTTTTTTTTTTTTGTAATAATGCAATAAACACTCCGGATGGTGGATCTAAGCCATCTGAACAAGTTTTTGTAGAGCCCGGCCTGTCTGCTGTGTTTATCCTCCTGGAAGAAGGAAAAAGAGGTTTCTAAAGGGAACTTGTCCTGGGCGTGTATATGCGTAGGGTTCTGACCAAGGTCCAGTAACGTAGAGCTTTCTTGACCCAAAGAACTGGCATGGGGCTTAGCGCCGTCAGAAATATATATTCAGGTAGGCGCCAACAAAAGTCACCACCATCTTAAGGAAAAAAACTAACCGGACTTAGGACAACCTTGTCTGAGTGGAGACCAGAAAAAAAACAAAAGGCTGTTTACATGAAAATGCTACAAATTTAAAGACTCTGCGGAGAGAGGCAATCTATCCAGAAAACAACTCCCTGTGTGAGAAGACGAAGGAGATTTGTCATCATGGCTTAAAATGTGGTTAGCGTAAAGACATGAGGACGAGGGTCAGGATCCCCGGGTCTAGTAGACTTTGAGAGGAAGAAACAAGTCGGCAGACTCCTTGGAGAAAAGATGTTAATCGAGGTCTGGTAGTAAGACGGTGCCGAGAGGGAATGAAAGGGGCTGAAACTTGCCCTTTGAGAGGACCTAAGGACAGGCGTGAGTGTAGATCCGATTGGATGAAACTGGGACCCCTTGGGTGGGAACAGTACTAAGGTGAAAGACCACGAGAAGAAAAGAAAATGTAGTGGAGTTGGAATTGGTCCAGTCCAAGATCAGACCTTCCGCCGTCCATGACTGTGGGTCGTGGGACCTGGCTATGAAGCTAGGTACCTTGGTAATGAGGTGTGACACCATTACGGTTACTTCCTGAGTTCTCCAGTGATGTCAGAGTTGTTTGAAGACATCTGGATGTAGGAACCCTATTTCTGAGGTAATCTCTCGGCGACGAAGGAACCGTTTTTTTTTTTTGTTTCTTTTTTTTTTCCTAATCATCTACAGTAGAATGACAGCTGATAGCACTGAGTCTGTGAATTCCGCCTAGTGAAGAATGTGGTAAACTTCCTTTATTGCCTGGGAACTGCGGGATTTGCTCTAGTCAGCCGTGGCATTGTCAGACTGCCTTCTGACATGGCAGTCCGCCACAAGAAGGAATCAAATCTGCAGTGTTGGAAATCTCGCCCAAATCTCCCAAGGGACGATGAGTACCGTTGATTCCAAACAGGACCAATTCTTCAGAGTGTTGAGATGGAGGTACAGCGCATGTCATTCTGTCCGACTCACGTTGGTGAATAGTACCCTTCAAGTTGGCAGAAGAAAATACTTCCCCTGCGTACTAGGAGTGGCTGAGCCACCACAGGAGATACTATATGGCTGGTACTGGAAGAAGACACCTCCTGATACGATCGTACAATGTTATCTCATGACGTGAGCATGGATAACCGGGGAGGCCTGAGGAGCAGCTGCATCAAGGAATAACTACCAGTGCTGCCACCGTCCTGCTTCTGACCGTCATGTCAGTTCCGACAGGCTGAGGAGACCTAGAAGGAGAGTGTGGACTTCTAGTTGAAGTGCCTATGTCTAGTCTCGGAAGAGTCTGACCGGTGCTTTGAATGTATTGAACTGTATTCCGAAAATCCGAAAGACTGCAGTGAAAAAACTGGCGTAGACTTGTGGAGGGTGACCAGGCAACCAAGTCCTGATAAAGTGTTCACCGTAATAGAAACGCTGCGTTCTCAAACCCTGAAGGTCATGTGTTGAGGAGTAATCATCCAGGTATGGAAGAGTAACCTCGTCCCTGGAACGCAGGAAAACCAGACGACTGCCATAACCTTTGTGACCACTTAGGGAACTGTAACAAGTGTGCATGGAAACGCCACAATTAGAAATGGTCTTTGCAAATTGAAAATATGATAAGTGGCTGCAAGAGGAACATGCAGGTATTCATCCTACCTAATACAAGGTATTCTCCATGTTCCATGAAACATTATTATGGAGCGGAGAGAATCCGTGCGGAAAAATCTGTCCCAGGCATGTTTGTCTAGCTGTATCAGTCTAGCACGGAACGTACTGTACGTTCTTGTTTATGGGCAACAAGAAAATTGGAATAGAACCTTTAAACACGCACTGCGTGTAACACAGGCATAATGACTCCCTGAATTAAGGGGGGCTCTAGTTTGGAGGGTTGTCTGTGCTACATGTGCGTTGATCGAGTTTGGGTCGATCTAGACAATGATCCGCTAAATGAATTCCCTAAATGAATTCCCCATATCAGTATACAGGGCCCCCCCTTGTGCACCAATCCTGTAAAGGAAGAGATTAGTATACTTATCCCTCCGCTATCCCGCTGCCGCTGTCCCGCCGCCGCCATCGCGATCCTCCGTCTTCATCCAGCGTCTTCCGTCTTCTTCCGGCCTCCTCCTCTGGCGCGCAGACAATGACGTCATTGCCTGCGCCCACCGGAGGAAGCCGGAAGACGCTGGATGAAGCCGGAGGATCGCGATGGCGGCGGCGGGACAGCGGCAGCATGACAGCGGAGGGATAAGTATACTAATCTCTTCCTTTACAGGATTGCTAAACAAGGGGGGGGGGCCCTGTATACTGATGGGGGGCACTGTATACTGTATACATTGTATACAGCATACAGTGACTCGCGTATAAGCTGAGGGGGGGACTTTTCAGCCCAATTTTTGGGCTGAAAAACTCGGCTTATACGCGAGTATATACGGTATTTTTATTACCTTTACCAAGGATGCGTGGCTCACAGGGTGTTAATACAAACAGCAGTTTTTGTGGGTAAAAAAAACAGAACTGGTGCAGATATTTCGATTATACTTTTCCTCTGATTGTTACACTCCTGGTTTTGATAAATACTAATGGAAAATACTAACCAAATACTGAACGTGTGAGCGTGGCCTTAAACTCTTTTGTACTACATTGATATTGATGAGCTAACCACAGGTAGGTTATTACTATCAGATCAGTGACTGGCAGACACTGGCACCCCCACTGATTAGTGATGGGCAGACACATGGCACCCCCACTGATTAGTGATGGGCAGACACATGGCACCCCCACTGATTAGTGATGGGCAGACACATGGCAGCCCCACTGATTAGTGATGGGCAGACACAGCACCCCCACTGCTTAGTGACGGGCAGATACATGGCACCCCCACTGATTAGTGACTGGCAGACACATGGCACCCCCACTGATTAGTGATGGGCAGACACATGGCACCCCCACTGATTAGTGATGGGCAGACACCATGCCCCCACTGATTATGTGATGGGCAACACATGGCAGCCCCACTGATTAGTGATGGCAGACACAGCACCCACTGCTTAGTGACGGGCAGATACAATGGCACCACATGATTAGTGACGGGCGACACATGCACCCACTGATTATGATGGGCAAATACATGTCACCCCCACTGATTAGTGATGGGCAGACACATGCACCCCCACTGATCAGCAGTCTGTACACTCTGAGGATGACTATTACCAAGTCCACGGAACTGACTGTTTGACAAGATTTTTTAAAATTTCATCTAGTCATTGCAGTAATTTGAATATATCAAACACTGTATAATGTAAACCATTTTCTAAAATCACTGCAATATATTAGCACAATAATGCAATATTGAAGTGGAAATTAATTTCAAGCCATAATGTAATTGTGGCTGGTCATCCTGTTCACAGACTGACAGACGAGTCACGTAGCATAGATTTTACGTAGTTGTATAAATTAGAAAAATTAGTAAAAATAATTCTCTGCGTTCTCCATGAATCTGCTCACATGAACTTTCTTGGACAAAAACTCATTTTCATCATTTAGATGGCTTTTTTTTTTTAATTCTTGAGAAATGTTCAACACAGACATTATTATTCTAGATTATATAGTTCTTCATTTACTTTACCAATGTCCTTAAATACTTGGGCCCCCACATTCATTATTATCTTCCCATCCTTGTCATTATAAAGTATTCTCTTGGCCCATTAAACACGTATTACTGGTGCACATCCAGCTAATGCACTAGAATATAAGGCATTTCTGTTGTATAAATGTCACATTGCTTTTTCCTTATCCTCTGGAGAACACTTTTTATACCGTTTAAGAATGGTGAATACTCGAGGGAAACGTGCCCTTTTTGCAATGCAGGGAAGAAGATGACAGATAGGTCGTAGGTCTGCTGATATTCACAATCCTCAGTGATGCACACTTCACTACTCATGATGTGATTATTGCCGTTGGCTTTTAATTAACTATAAAGCCTGTAATACTAGATCAAGGATCTGACAACAGGCACACTTCAATATAAAGCCATTATTGGTATTTGATGTTCTATTTGCTTTGCAGCGGCTGTTTTAACACTTTGCGTTCCAGTACTGGTTAGCAGCGGTCGAAAGCAATGTTATGCCTATGCTTTAAGTAAGAGTCCGCTGAATAAGGGTATGTTTAAATGTGGCATTTTTGCTGCATTTTTTGTACAGTGTGTGTAAAATATGCAGTGTTGTACAGTATCAGCATAATCAAAGAGATTTCTGAAATCTCATGGAAACACTTTTTATTTCCCGCATATTTTGAATCTTGTGTTTTTGCAAAGACGCAATATGTTTAATACTTTCGAAAGTTTAGCCATACTAAAATGGCTGAGAAACATAAGTAAAAACGCTGCAAAAAATGCTGGCAAAGCTCCAATTGGGAACATACCCTTGTAGTTTGTGCCTTAAGTTTTTTGGTGGCCCTTATGCTGTTTTTGGATCCACTTCTCAATGATGCCATGTACTGCATTAACAACATCCCAAAAAGCATGTTATAGCAATTGTCAGTAGGGTATAATCACAGTCAATTTACATATTGTTATAACACATACCTCAATTTGTGTAAATGCACGTGTTTCTATGAAAGGTTTGTACTTTCCTATTCTCAGGGTTTGTAATTGCTTAGGTGCCAATAAGTGCAGAGTCTGGGCACTCTTATATTGAAATGAACTGTCATTCATGCAGCCAGGCACTGCTTCTGATAACTTAACCCATGGAGAACAACTAATGGCAAGGTCAGGCTAGATTATCATCCTAAAAGAACCCCTTTAAGAAGTGTAGTAAATCATCCCATTCGATTATAATATATATGATGGTCATCTTCATTAATAGCATAAACAAGCATTATTTTAACAGGTACTGTAGAAATAGTGCAAGCAAAAGTATTTTACATTTCTAACTGGTCATTGCAAGACTTACCAGCCTTGAGTTTTTGTAATATGCACAATACATATACAGTGGGTGAAATTAGTATTGAACACATCACCAGTTTCCTAAATAAATATATTTTATTTCTAAAAGGTACTATTGACATGAATTTCTCACTAGATATCGGTAACAACCCATTCAATGCACGTATGCAAAGAAATCAATCAATCATGTCCATAACTTAAGTTATGTCTGTTACTGAGAGATAATACCGAAAAAGAATCAAATAAATGAAGATAGACAGGTGTGCAAATCCATGGAAAGTCACAGCACCAACTGAAAGAGCAATCCTGCCACTTATTGAAAATATTTACATCTGGTTCAAATGATACCTTTTTATAGGCTGTCTCATTACCAAGGTGCCACACAACAAACATCTTATTATAGGTAAAACCAGTGAGCTGTCTCAAGACTGCTGAAGGTTCCACTGAGCACTTTTGGGGCCATAATCCAGAAGTGGATAGAAAATCATTTCACCATAAACCGGCCATGACCAGGTGCTCCCCACAAGATTTTAGAAACAGGTGTGAAAAGAATTATTAGAAGACTTATTCAAGAGCCAAGAACCACCTGTGGAGAGCTAAAGAAAGACCTGGAATCAGTAGGTACAATTGTTCCAAAGAAAACTATTAGTAATGCACTCAACCTCCATGGCCTGTATGCACACTCATCACACAAGACTCCACTGAATAAAAAGCATGTCCAAGAGACCTTAAAGTTGCTCAGCAACATTTAGACAAACCTGTGAAATAGTGGAAGAATATAGTCTGGTCAGAAGAGACAAAAATTGAATTCTGTTTATGCCAGAACACTCACCATTTTTTGAGGCCAAAAGGCACTGCATATCACCCCAAAAACAACATACAATGAAGTTTGGAGGTGGCATCACCATGGTGTGGGGTTGTATACAACACTAGCAAACATAATAAATGAACAAACGTGAAGATGAAATGAGGGAGAACATTTTAGCAAGACAATAATCCCAAACACACAGCCAAGAAAACTCTCAATTGGAGTCAGAGAAAGAAAATAAAGCTGATAGAATGGCCCAGCCAAAGAGGCGTGGCCTGCAGCTCCATGTAGACACGATTCTCAGGAGCTCTGGTGCCCCAAAAAGAAAAGCGACGGATTTAGTGCCTTATACGGACACTAAAACCAAAAAAGCTCCAGGACCCTCAGAGATTCTCATCAAGATAAACACGGGGTAATTTACAGACTTTTTCCCTGACTAACGGCACAACTGCAGAGCAACAAACTGCCTCATCACCTAGTTCCTATAGCCCAGCGCCATCTTGGAAGCGAGGAGACAAGCAGAGGAGCGGGCCTCACTTGCAGAAGACCTCGGGAGAACGCCAAGAGACCGGGAGACACCCGAAGGAACCACAAGACAGAGTGAGGACACCGGAGCCGGAGCGCGAACCCGACACAGACCGGGAGCGAAGGTCACTCACTTACCTGTCCCAGCAGCGGCAGAGGGAAGAGGACAGATCCCGGGAGAACGCCAGATGACGAGGAGGTCTCCGGTGAGTGAACAGCGCGCTCCCCGCATTAATAGCGTACCCGGCGCTCCAGACAAACAGGCACTATATTAAGTGCGGCGCCCGGCGGAAGGATACGCGCACTGAAAGAAGGTCGCGCCAGAAAGCCACGCCCCTCGCTTTCGGTCGACACGCAGGCACTACAAGCTCTCAGCCCACAGTACAGTGAGAGCAAGTTTAACAGCTAAGCACAGGAAATAGCCCTAATCCACTAACAAGGACACAGGGAAGAAAAGTAACTTATATAAACAAACTATTTAACCTACAAATTTAGTCCAGCTGAAAATCAAAAGACACAATTAAAATACACTAATAATTGAACTACTAATAAGGAGGAAGCACATAAAGAACTAACTAACAAGTAGGATAACTGGTTCTCAGCACATTCCAGTACTACAGAACTAGGACACAACATCAACTAAGAGTCACTTCTGCTAAACATTAAACAAGTCGCTCCAAGATACTTATCTACTTCAAATAGTGAGATTGGCTATAAGATCCTCTCTGACAGAAGATCATGTCAACAAAACTTAGAGGAACCTCAAATCACAATTTGACTGAACTAAAAATGGATTCTAACATAAACACCAAAAGTAAAATCCAAACTCTTGTCTATAGCCCAAACAAAACTATTAAAAACAAAGATAAAACCCACCAAGATGAAAAAAAACAGCAAAAGGAGGAGTACACAGAGGACTTAATTGTCTTTGAACCCACGGTCACCAGCTCAAAAAGGAAAGAAATTAGCTCACCCTCTCATAATAGAACCAAACAAAAAGAGACTGAAATGAGCCAATCACAAATAAGGAGTCCAGCCAGACAAAAAATTAAGGTCACCCAAGAAAATACAAGTCATGCATCTAATCCAGAAACAGGAAATCCACCAGACAGAGACTTCTTTCTTCAACTCTTTACATCTTTAAAGGAAGAAATTAAAGAACAGTTCACAGAAGTCAAGTCGTCCATTAATGCAATAAATTCCAGAATGGATATAAGCGAAAAAAAAGTGGAAGAACTTAAACAAGAAGTTAAAAGCCAACATACGGAACTAACTAAAGCGAAAAACGAAATTAAAATGCTCACAGACAGGATAATTGACAGGGAAGACCGTGACCGCAGATCAAATTTGAAGATAAGAGGAATACCGGAATCGGTTAAACCTCACGACTTAATTTCCTACACCAAGTCCCTCATAAGAAAACTATGCCCTTCCTTACCAGAAATAGAAACCTCCATCGAAAGGGCTCACAGACTCCCCAAGCCACAACGCCTATCAGACGAAATACCACGAGACGTCATAGTGAGATTTACATTCTACCAGACCAAAGAAAAAATTAATAACTATTCAAGACAAAAGAACCAACTGCCATCTCCCTATGAGAACTTGAGAATCTTCTCGGACATCTCAAAGGACACCATGCAAAGAAGAAGATCTCTAAAACCCATTACAGAAATCCTACAGAAAAACCAGATCATGTATAGATGGGGAAGACCCTCCAACTCCATCATATTTACGTACAAACAGAAAAACATCACAATTGAAGATACCGAAACAGGACTAAAGACACTAAAAAACCTACACATCAATGACTAACTACCCCTCAACAAGTGAGAGGTCCGACTACTAAGGCACCTAAGGCCCAAACACGAGCCCATTAAGGAAGTTTCATAACTGTTCTTACTGATCACTTCCTGCTCAAACTTACATTTTATTAGACTTAGATCTAATTTGTGTTCTTTCTCGCTCCCCTATCTTCTTTCCCTCTACTTACCTTCCCTCTCCATTTCAACTACAGTGTTTCACTCCACAACAGAGCATTAACAATTGCAATAATGACTATCAAGTTCATGAGTGTAAACGCCAACGGACTAAACTCACCACAAAAGCGTTTCCACTTATGGAAAGAATTAATTACGAACCATGTGGACGTAGCTGGCGTCCAGGAAACAAGATTCGCAGTAGAGAAACAACCAAAATTCAGTAACAAAAAATTTCCACACATTTCTTTCGTCAAATGTTAAGAAAAGAGCTGGAGTCGCAATCATCATTAACAACTCATTAAAATTCAAGGAAATCAACACTATCAAAGACAATGAAGGCAGATTTATAATAATTACTTGTAAACTAAATGATGTGATTTACACACTAGCAAACATCTATGCCCCGAACAAAGGACAAACAACTTTCATAAAACGATTCCTTAAAACAGTCCAGGAAAATCAGAAAGGCACACTACTAATATTTGGAGACTTTAACGCAATACCTAATCCTCTTCAAGACACATCCAACAAATCCAGAAATACCAATACACAAATTGATGGTCTCATCAGAGACGAAGAACTTTATGACGTATTTAGATGTCTACATTCATCCTCAATTGAGTTCACTCATTACTCAAATGTTCATAGATCATTTTCAAGAATTGACCTGGTTCTGACAAATATTCATTCTCTTCATAAAATCAAATCAATTACTATCCTACAAAGAACATGGTCAGACCACTCACCCATAACTTTCGAAACTTCTAACAACCCTCCCTTCAATAACAACTCACCATGGAGAGCAAATTCATACTTATTCTCACATCCCAAATATAAAAAAAAAATTCAAGAAGAACTACAAAACTATTTCAAAATAAACGACACTAAAGATGTATCCATTGCAACTTTGTGGACAGCACATAAAGAGGAATTCTGATTCAACTTAACGCACAACATAAGAAATCACTTCAAAGTCAAACAAAAAAAATCACCCAAGAAATCAAGCTACTAGAGGAGGATATCATCACAAGCCCTACAGACGCAAATCATCAAAACCTGCTGAAACTGAGAATTGAACTTAGAACTTTGTTAACTCATGAATTTGACAAAATTGTAAGAATTACCAAATCCAAATTTTATTCAAACATTAACAAACCAACCAAAACTTTCGCAAACCTCATTAAAATTCACAGAACTAAAACTAATATACACCAAATTAAAAACAAACTTGGCCAGATTGAAAAAAAACCACCGGAGATATCAAAAACTTTTGCAGAATTTTACCGGAACCTATACAACCTAAAAGATGACATTTCTGAACTAAAACCCTCACCATCTAATGTTAAAAAATTTCTGGACGAAATTACTCTTCCATCACTAACTAATGAAGAACTAACTATGCTTAATGAACACTATACTGAAAAAGAAATTTCACAAACCATAAATTCACTAAGCAAATGCAAATTACCGGGACCAGATGGAATACAAAACGAATATTATTTAAATAATGAAGCCATCCTCACACCCTACCTAACGAAATTAATAAACTCCCTAACTGATAAGGAACTTAAGCTACCCCAAGAAATGCTACAAGCAATAATCTCAGTCATTCCAAAAAACAAAGGAGACAAAGATCTAGTAACTAACTTCAGACCCATATCACTACTAAACACTGATTTAAAAATAATAACTAAAACAATTAACTCAAGAATTCAGCGTATACTACCAAATTTAATAACTAATGACCAAGTAGGTTTTACTCTAAACCGAAACTCAACAGATGCAACTAGGAGGATATTGAACTTAATTTCACACACAGAAATCACGAATAACCAGTTGGTGTTGGTCTCTGTCGATGCCGAAAAGGCATTCGACAGAGTCCAATGGGACTACCTTTTTGAGGTTCTCCAAAAATTTGGCTTTCAAGGAAAAATTTTAAACACTATTAAGTCCCTTTATGTTAACCCATCTGCTAGAATCCTCACAAACAACCACCTCTCCGACCCAATCCCTCTGACAAACGGAACGAGACAAGGATGCCCTCTTTCCCCATCACTTTTCAACTTATTTATCGAACCATTAGCACAGAAAATTAGGACGAACCCAAACATAACGGGCTTAAACATAAATCAAACCGATTATAAAATATGCTTATTCGCAGACGATATTATTTTGACCCTCACCAATCCAATTTCCTCCATCCCCAATCTCTTATCTACTATACAAGACTTTGCAAATATTTCTTCCTATAAAATTAATATTGAAAAAACCCAGGTCTTAAATTTTAATTTAAATGAAATAACAACGAAAACTCTACAACAAAATACGCCCTTTAACTGGAAAGCCGAAAACTTAAATTACTTAGGTATAACTATTACAAAATCAATTAATAACACCTACGAAACCAACCTTCAATCACTCTATAAAAAAATACAGAATGACTTTATAAACATATCCAAAACCGAACTCTCATTGAAAGGGAAAATCGAAGCATATAAGCTATTCGTCCTTCCCGAAATACTTTACGTATTTAGATCAATCCCACTACATCTTATGCAATCCTGGTGCAAAAAATTACAAACCCAGCTCTCTAAATTTATATGGGGAGGGAAAAAACCAAGGGTCTCCCTAACCACAATACAAAAAAGCAGAAACAAGGGAGGTCTGGCAGTACCAAATATCTCAGCCTACTATTATTCAACAATGATTAAACTTAGCCAGAAATGGTGGGACACCTCTAACAAACCAAAATGGGTAGATCTGGAAAAATCCAACAGAAAAACGGAAGATCTTAGATGGTATCTACTAGCATATCTCTCTGAAAAGAACAAAAAACTACCGAAAGAACCTATACTCAAAGCAACAATACGAGCATGGAGATCACTAGTTTCAGTTACATCAAAATCCCAACCAAGGATCCCTCCGAAATGGATTCCAATAGACGCCCTAACAGCTTTCACAACTAATCTCAAAACTAAAACTTGGTCGGACAAAGGGATAAAAACCTTAGCAGACATTACGGACAACGAAAATCAACTACTACCTTTGTCACAACTTCAAATTAAATTCAAATTATCCAACGAGGACCAACCAATCTGGAATAAACTAAAATTACTTCTTGGCAAACTCAATGACAAAATCCATCTACCACATATCGTGACACAACTATTCAGATTTGGACAAGCTGAAATATTTTGGACTCTAAGAAACATATACTCTGAGCTCAATCAAGACTCAAAAATAACAGAATTATCAACTATGGAAACCTGGACCAAAGAACTTAATACACCAATAAAACTGGAATCTTGGGAATCGGCCTACAAAACTGTTCACAAAAGTATAACGAATGCATCTCTTATAGAAAATTTCTACAAAACAACTACAAGATGGTACTATACCCCAATTAGAATACACAAATTCGACACCAAACAATCCCCCAAGTGTTGGAGGAACTGTGACAACTTAGGAACTTTAGAGCATATGCTATGGAGTTGCCCCTCACTTGAAGAATACTGGGGGAAAATTCAATTACTCATTAACGAAATTTCCGAAGAAGAAATCTATCTAACACCGGAATTAACTCTACTTTTAATTGACATAAACAAAGTTCCTACACAATCAAGAGCACTAGTAGTTCACATATTATTAACTGCCAAAACTCTAATAACACAAAAATGGAAGGAAACCACTCCCCCTTCATTTAACTCCCTGATTAACACTATAGCGACACACAACGCTTACGAATGGACACATGCCACAAGAAACAATCTACTGAAGAAATATACAAAAAAATGGACACAATGGAACAAAATTTTTCCTACAAAACAAAAACTATCTTGAAGTGGAACACGAACAGCATTAATGTTTGAAATGGAAACATTCTCCCCGCCCCCCCTATTACCCTTACTTCCCCCCCCCCCTTCTCCTGCTTCTTGGATTTCTTCCTTTGACTTTACTGTTTGCTTATTAGAACTTTTACTGTTAATTAAAGTTTATCAACTTAGATACTGAAATATACAAAACCCTATTGAAAATGTTATTGTTAACCAAACGTTAATTGATGTTCATTCTACTTAATCCAATAAAAATATTGAACAAGAATGGCCCAGCCAATCATCTGATCTGAATCCAAGAGAAAATGTATGAAAGGAACTAAACTCAGAGTTTATAGAAAAAGACCTTGGAATCTTCAGAATTTGAAGAGTTTGTGTGGAAGAATGGCCAGAATCACACCTGAGCAATGCATGAGACTAGTTTCTCCATACAGGAGGAGTCTTGAAGCTATCATCACCAGCAAAGTTTTTCCTGCCAAGTATTAAATAAATTTCAGTAAGCGAGTTTAGTACTTTTTCCCGGTGACATTTCTTACTATTATACATCACTACATTTGTGGACATTGATGGTTTGATTTATTTGCCTGTATATGAATTGAATTCCGTTTTATTAAACATATGTCATTTTCACACATTCTCAAATCACACTAACACTAAGCATATATCCAATACTAAATAGATGTGCACACCCAATAAATAAGTGTACAGATTTAATTGCCAAAAATATTCAGGTATACAAAAAAAATACCTCCCACATAAAGATAACATAAATTCTAACCCCCTTCACCCCTGGGTGACTTTTCTGTTTATATTTTCCTCCCCTTCTTCCAAGAGCCAATCACGTAAATATACATCATGGCCACTTTACACGTCCCGATATCGGCGTCCAACTCCGACCAAAAGTCACGTGGTTTGTGCGTTGGCCCCGATATCGTTTGTGCATTGTATGGTTTAAACGTCCAATACAATGCACGGACGACGCCAAAACAATATCGGGGATCGAATGAGCGTGCTCTCCAACGGCCCGATATCGGATGGAGGTTGGAGCAGGATCGTGCTGTGTAAACGTCCAACTAAGATGTGCAGTACAACGTCCCCTATTCTCTCCCATGTTAAATGGTCGTTCCTGGGTTGGCCGTACAAGGGGGGCGTAGACATCGTAGAGACGTTGTATGCACATATCGCGCTGTGTAAATCTCCGATGCAATCTTGGAAATCTGGGCAGAAAAAGCGCGCTCCCACGCCGTCGGATCCAATATCGGACCGACGTTGGAGCGTGTAAAGTGGCCATCAGTCGTGAAGGAGGGAAGTGTTACATAATACACTACCATATAGGTGGTGTGAACTAGACCTATGGCCAAACCAATTTAGTAAGATGGGGAAAACAACTATAATGCAAGCAAAAAAAAAAAAATAGGAACCCAAGGAACCAAACCAATTATTGAAACAAACCACAGATGCATGAATGCAAAAAAAGTACTAGATATATAGAGCAGATATTTATTGGATGATGCCGACAATATCAAAATATAGTAAATTGTCTAATATTCAACTTATATCAAATGTTACCTAAAGCCAGTTTTATAGACCTTTATAGTCCGATGTATAGATAACCATGGGAAAGGACCACACGTTTATTGTGGCTTCGACAGTGGTGAAAACATCCTAAAATACATGGTTTAAGTATGGTTCACAATGTATGAACTGGTCGCAGGTCCTGATTGGAACTTAAGTCTCATAGGCATAGATAAAGCTGTTTGGGACAGGAGATTCACAGCTACAAATTGTGGATATGTACAATGTTCTTCATCTTTTCCAGACAGTTCGCATTTTTTTTTCATTAAGTTGTCCTGCTCTGTTTAGATTCCTGATTGACTTGTATCTTTATTTGGTAATTGGCAAAATTCCATTAGCGACTGTGTGTGCACCATCACAATTACTTGAATAGTGGAATAAAGACAGAATAACTACAGACTTGGTAGAATTGTGGAGGAAGCCGGCAATAGCATTGTGAATGTTACGAAGCGACCTAGCCTGACTACTAAGGCTGGCTTCACACCACGTTTTTTGGGGATCCGTGTGTATCCGTTTTGGCCTCCCATGTATCCCTATGGGCAACGATTGGTCCTGTATGGCCATCCATTTGTGT
The DNA here is from genome assembly GCA_033576535.1 of Allobates femoralis. Lineage (NCBI taxonomy): Eukaryota > Metazoa > Chordata > Amphibia > Anura > Aromobatidae > Allobates > Allobates femoralis. The sequence goes on from JARQOC010000002.1 coordinate 597,257,634, forward strand.
CAATTCAGTCAGGGATCCGTTTGTGTCATGTTTTTTCCTGTACCTAGAACCGGAGACTGCTCCGATTTTTGGCACAGTGGACAAAAATGGACAGAAACGAATCCGTCGCGGTTCCCGACACATAACATGAAGGGTCTATATGGAGACGAACCTGGGGAAAAAAAAGGACCGTTTCCTGCATTGTTTTTGAGATATTGAGCATGCTCACAAGCAATGTAGAGGTGCTCCGACCCCTATTTCTGGTACAGTGTCTCTGTTTCTCCCTCTCTCTCCCCTCCAAAACTCACATTACCATTATTTCCCAAGCTGCAGCAATTGCGAAGGCTTTTTTATGGAGAAACCGGATCCTTCAAGAAACCTAATCCGAAAGCATAAGTGCCATCTGTTTGCACACATCTGTGCCTGTCCGTCTGTTTCTTCAAATTTACGGATCCAGACGGACAGGCAAAAAACATGGTGTGAAGGAGGCCTAATACTCCATCTCACAACATAAGAACAGATTGGATACTTTTTGTACAGTTTTGTGACACTGGCTATGGATATTTACAGAGATTTTTGCAAAAAATGTATTTGTTTTGCTTGCGAGAGAAACAACACTTTGGCACATATATTTCCTAATTTATATGTTTTGTCAAAACTCAGTTAAGAAAGAAATATCCTATCTATGAAGTATCTGCTCTCCAGATGTCTGGAAGTAGATTTATCCTTTAAATCAGAGGTCCCCAACTCCAGGCCTCAAGGCCCGCCAACAGTGCAGGTTTTCAGGAGTTGGGGACCTCTGCTTTAAATGTTTCAGACCACACGCATGGCATTGAGCACACACTCCAGACTGACAGAAATGTAATTAATTGGAGAGATTTCAAGCAGAGATGTGTTATGGCATCTTGAAGATCACGTCTAGCATGGACAGTTAAACATTTCTATCTTTTTCGAGCAGGGTGTAAGTGACAAGCTGTTAAAACTGGAGGAAACAATGTTAGTTCAGAAACTAAATCATTAAAAAATCTTTCATGTTTGATGGCCGTAATGCAAATAAAACACCAGAAGTATATGAAAAAAATTCTGATTTTTCTTGGTTTATTTGGTTAAAGAAGTTATCTCGAAGCCAAACCCTGTACATTTTCCCTATTAAGGCTCAAAGACAACATAGTGAAGGGTCTCAGCACAAATTTATAGCAAGCAGGGATGGTTACAAAATAATAAAATCAGGCATAGTCCATGCTATAGTGTGCTTCCCAAATCCAAGTTGGCCCCGAATATAGCAAAAACTGGAAAACCTGAAAACTGGTCAAATCAACCTTCAGCATGAGTTCAGGGCCTGAGAAATCGGGAGTCTAATCCTGTAATGGGGCTTAGTAGTTAGCACTGAATCCTAGCAGCGCTGAGGTCCTGGGTTCAATTTCCACCAGGGACAACATCTGCAAGGAGTTTCTCCCTGTGTCTGCATGGGTTTCTTCCTGGCACTCCGGTTTTCTCCCACACTCCAAAGACATACTGATGGGGACAGTGTTGCAAATGTATGTAAAGCGCTACGGAATCAATAGCGCTATATGTGATCATATAATGATCAATACATGTATACAGATACACATATAACCATATACATCTTAAAAGAGATGGTATTATGTATACATAGCATAACAGACGAAATACATCTGTTGTGACGTTGGTTGCCTCTGTGGACGTGAAGCTTTTTACTTGTGCTAATAAAGTCGTCATTTTAAATTGGAACATCGATTTGCTGGATTTCTCCTATCTGATTTATCTACATGCAGCCCGGGCGGATTTGTTCCTGATGGTCGCAGTGTGTTGCAATTAATCAGTGAGCTGCCTTCATCCTCTCCCCATCCCTGTTATACACCTGAAGAAATATTTGCCCCACTATATTTCCAATAAGTGACCCCCCCCACCCACACTGTCTCTCACGACACATGCCCTCCTTACTGTCCCCTTCATATACTGTGACCAATATACCATCCCTCCCCCACAAACTAGAGCTGCATCACTGTTTTTCCTTATGAAACTATGCTTCAAACCATCCCCCCATCTAAACGCTGTCTGTGGACAATGGCCCCCATATGGTCAACAACTTTCATGCCCCTCCTCACTCTACCCCCTCTACATAGTGTTCCCCATTTTCACACGGTACCTCCTCCATAATTTGCCCTCACACTGTCCCATGTATTCTGCTAACCCCATAGTGTGCCCTCACACTGTCCCTTGTATACTGCGCCCTCATAGTCCTTACTTTTGTATACTGCCCCCCACACTGTGCCCCCACTTTGTATACTAGTAAACACCCCTATTCCCATCCCTCACTCTACAGTATAGGTCATCACATCCCAGCTCCACTGTGGAGAAGTTACATTCTCATTTTCATCTCCTTTTTGGTGCTCTCTCACACAGCCTGCCCCCCATATACCACACAGCCTGCAACTCCATATCTCACACACCCTCCCCACATATCTCAGTCTGTATCTCACACAGCCTGCACCCCCCCACACCACACAGCCTGTACCCCACATCACACAGCCTGTACCCCACAGCCCGTGCCCTCACATCTCACAGCCCCTACACTCACAACACACAGACTGCACCCCCACACCCCACAGCCTGCACCCCACATGACACAACCCGTATCCCCCAGCCTGCTCCCCCACATCACACAGCCGTACCCCCAACACCATACACCCTGTACCCCACAGTCTGTACTCCATATCTCCCATCTTCCCTCATTACCTGTCATCTCCCTCCAGCTGGCTCCTCCCACACGGGTCACATGGTCATGACATCACAGGTCCTGTACCCCCACCAGCAGTGTATTATATTCCGTGTGGGCAGGAGCTGATTTTTGCTCCGCTGCCCCACAGCATGCAGACAGCATAGCCCCTGAGGGAAAGTGATTATCCCACACTCGTCTGGGGCACAGCAGACATGCAGTGAAGAGGAGCAGTAAGTGAACGTGACTTGCTCTCCCTGCAGCGCCCCCTGCCGGCCATCGCCCTGTGCGACCACACGACTCATCCATAGGTAGAGCCAGCTATGGCGCAGACACCCAGACTCGTGGCTTGGAGTAGCGGCAGAGGTGACTGTAGTCCCAAGAGAAACACAGACATCATAGGTTTCATGAAGAGCGTAAATGTTTACTCCACTTAAACTGCTGGGTTGATAGTTAACTCTCCCCCTCATCCGAACTTAGAGTATCTTAGAATCAGGCATAGAGAACAGTTTGCTTTGACCAATTTTCAGGTTTTGCTATGTTCGGGGCCTTTTCAAGCAGGAAAGACTTCTGATAAAGTGCAGCCTTCCTACACTTTACTGGATGCAATCACTAGAGAACTGGAGTGATCTAAAGCAGACCCACCGACTCCCGCTATCATACACCTCTCCTAAAATCGAAGAGCTCACGTCGTCACTCCTGCGTCTGCAGCATGAGCTCACCGCTCCCAACCGCCAGAAAATCCCAAACTGTTGCTTAACTTTTTTTGGTCATATAGGGAAATGGTAGTTTTGAGAAAGGCCAGCAGGGGGCAGTGTGGGATTAGAAATGCTACAACTCTCAGAGCTAAGGTGTGGGCATTACAAGTAATGCACAACATTATGGAACAACAATTGGCAGATCAGGGAACATTTTATAGTAGTATCTACTCAGGGTCACTACACTTTACAGCTAGCAGGGATGGTTACAAAATAATAAAATCAGTCATAGTCCCTGATTTTTTGTCTTCAACTTCCTGTGACATTTCATTTGAGGGAAGTCTCAAAACGAAGTGTCATCAGGAGGCTGGGGCTTCACTCACTTCACTGTAGTTTCTTTCAATGCCGCCCTCTAAACATGTCCTGAATGAATGGCGCTGATAGAAGCTGAGGGAGAAGTGACGTAGGTAGCTGCCAAAGTTTCTTACTGTGAAACAAGACGTCATCGGGGTAGTGGTAGAAGCTATGGGGGCAGCACTAAAGTCTCATCAGACTTTGTGGGGATATGAGTGTTGGCCCAGATCTCATTTGACGCTTCTCTCAAACAAACATCTCAGGAAGTGAAGATTGAAAAAAAAAACACATTTAGGAACTAGCAGGTTAAGCAGACGTGCAGGGTATTGTGTAATAAAGCTAATTACAACCTTAAGATTTAAGATGTAAAAATAGATATTTATAACTAACATTTTAGGAATCAGACCCTAAACCCACAGATTATTGAAAAGTTAGCAAAGAGGGGCTTGGCCCATTCGAACTTCATTTTTTATGTATCTCTTCCTGCCATAATAGTTAGATCTCTGTAAATACTTTACACTTTAACAGAATTTCATACTTCATTTCTAAGAAAATATTTTTCAGTAATTACAATTGTCTACAAATGCAACCGCCCATGGTGTTGATTAACATAATTCTGGCAATATTGATTCATAAAATTAATTACTATTCTTATCTCTGTTTTGTGTTCTGTAACACTTTTATCTTTCTTGTACACACTTCATGGATGGCAAGGTAATTAACAGGGTCTCAACGATAAAGCACAGTTCATCAATTACCCATGTGCAGTCAGTCATTATACCTATCATTACTCCTAAATGAACTCTAAAATGAGTATAAGGATAGATAAAAGGATATCCAATTCAATTCTTTTTTTAATTTAAACAGAACAAGACTCATACACAAACATGTATTTCTTCCAAGGCTAGGTTTTCTCTATGATAGATTTAATACTTAAAGGGAACCTGTCAGGTCATGTATGCCCCCTTAAGCCATCACTATTTGTACCTGCAGCTCCATAGTTGTTTCCTAAGCATACTTGTCTTAACTGATAGTGGTAAGTCGAAGTTGAAAAAAAAAGCAGTTATAAACTGCTTTGCCGTATTTTTGGTTGCCAGCCAGGTATCGCAAGCATGTACGGGCTGTCCACTTACCTCAAGCTGCCTAGTATTACCTGGCTGGAATCCAAATATATAGGGAAGTCTTTTTTTAAATATTTAATGAAATAATAAAAAAAAAAAAATATGAGGTGGGGCTTTGCATATTTTTGGTTTCCAGCCAGGGACAGCTAGGCAGCTGGGGTTTGGAATCCTCAGCGTGGGGAGGCCCAAGCTTTCTGCTCCCTCCACTGCGAATTGCAGCCCAAAGCCACCCCAGAAAATGGCGCATTCAATAAAGTGTAATTTTCTGGCGCTTTACCCAAATCTTCTAGTTGCCATGGTGGCGGTGGCAAACTGGCTAACAAAGGGGTTAGTGCCAGCTGAATTTTGCCAGCTGGCACTAAGCCCGAGGTTCCTAATGAAGGGCCAGTGTTCAACCCGGCCATTAGGAACCTCTAACTATATGTTAAATAATACACCACACAGAAAAAAATCATTTTGTTTGGACAAAAAACACAAAGACATATCTCAACTCCATCTTTTTTACTTCTACATACCCCTCCACGATCCTCTGCGACATCTCTCGGCAGGACTGGAAATTGAATAATTTCTGGCTCCCGCTGTGAGTGGTGATGTCAGTCTGGGTCACCTGAGTTCAGCTACAGCTCTGGACTCAGGTGACCTTTACTGCATCACTTTTCTCACAGTGCGAACTGAAACAAGTGAGTTTTCGCTTTGCACTGTGAGCGGGGTGATGGGGTAAAGGTCACCAGGGTTCAGAGCTGTAGCTGAACTCGAATGACCTTTACTGGGTCACCTGGCTCACAGCACGAGCGGAGACGTCACTTGTTTTGTTCTTCATTTATGGCCCTGCAATGTTACACAGCACTTGCTTGCAGACTCCTGATCATGTGCACTGCACATTCTGAGGCTGGCAAGCATACAACGCACCATACAGGAAATGGATTCGGCTGGACGTGAGAGCGAGGGATGAAAACAGCATTTGGAAATTAGGTTATCACGCCCACAGGAGTGTTTTGAGGTTGCATGCCTCTTACTCATAATCATGCATGTAGCCTCAAAACGTGTCAACCCTACTATGATCCCTTGTGTCCGTGAATGTAATTATAAGCTTGTTGCACAGTTTCTCTTCAATAAAAGAACTTCACTTTTATTAGTGCTGGATTTTTCTTGCTTTGGATTTTCTATCCGAACATAATGGGCATCTGGTGAGCTGGATACTTGCCTTGGTTTTCAGAGTGTGTAAAATCGTTCATCTGAACTGCTATATTGCCTTACCTTGGTCCTTGTGTTGTCTGTTATTGCTATCAATTTTCCAAGTGGAAAACACCGGAACGTTTAACACGTTTGTTTGAACAAGCTCTACTGCCACAGTTTGTGGTTGGATTGCAGATTTGGTACCTGGCTGTGCTGGAGGTGGCAGGTTTAGAGCAAATGACTGGAGGCTGGAGCTGTGGCCAGTGATCACTGTAGCCTGCTGTTTAAGTTAATGTAATAATATTCACCTCTCCCTCTGCTCCCTTCAAGGGGAGAGGTGAATATTAAATTTACTTCAAAAGCAGGCTACAGTGATCACCGGCCATGGGTGTTGATATTCACTACTTCCCACGCATCATTATTGGTTTGGGAGCAGTGAATATTCGGGACGAAAGATTTTACTCGCCTAACATTGATGCCCTACAGCTTCGCAACGTCCTCCTGTCTTGTGCAGGCAGCTAATGTGTGTGGAGCACTACTCATGACAATGGTGTTATCGCTGCACACTATCGCTGATCATCAGTTGCCAACAAAAGAAGACAGGAGGATGTTGCGATGCTGCAGTGGAGCAATGAGAGGTGAGTATAATCATGCGCCATGATGGAGGCCCATATGCCAGGTTTAGGGACAAATATTTTTGAGCTGAGGTATTACTTCTAAAATATAACTTTTATTAAATTGTTTAAAATAAAGGGAACGATATGTCCCTAATTATCCTGGTATTTGTCCCTACATTTATTTACTGAAGAAAGATATCAGTAATCCTAAATAGTTCAGTATTTTTGAGCTGAGGCTACTACTTCTAAAATACAACTTTTATTAAATTGTTTAAAATAAAGGGAACGATATGTCCCTACTTATACAGTAGAACAATTGACACACAAGAAGGAGAAAAGGGGAATGCAATAACCCTGTTATTTACCTAAGAACAGGGTTATTGCATTCCCCTTTTCCCCCGTCTTCTGTGTCAATTGTTCGACTGTATAAGTTGGGACATATCGATCCCTTTATTTTAAACAATTTAATAAAAGTTGTATATTAGAAGTAGTAGCCTCAGCTCAAAAATACTGAACTATTTAGGATTACTGATATCTTTCTTCAGTAAATAAATGTAGGGACAAATACCAGGATATAGGTTATATACCAGGATGGGGGACATATACACATGGAAAGGGCCCAGGATGGAAACATTAGTACAGAATTTGGAGACATTGCCCCAATAACAGTGTCAGCAACAGATTCCACCCCCCCCCTAAATGTTTCATTTCTACATTAGTTGTTTCAATTTTTTTTTTTCTAAAACCTGAGTGCGTCTAATAGTCCAAAAAATATGGTATATAACATATACTACTATAAATATAAAATATGAATTCATAGTAAGGTATCAAGCAATAAAGTGAAGAATCAAGACATAATGCATCAAAATAAAGTAGCTCAAAAGTGTATCCTCCAACACACTTTTCAAACAAGCTCCCTCAGGGAGTGAAATATAACTAGACAACTAATGACAAAAAAAAGGGCACAAACACCTGTAGTGTTAAATTAATGTATAGATGCACAGTACTCTGTGTTGCCAATATAAAGACACTGTGCGTCAGCACACTGCGATTAATGAATACATGAACTGTATTGCTAATAATTTAAGGAACTTGGCAATTTTGATCAAAGAGCACAAACTCCATTCTAACCACATCAAGGTGTACCTAAATATGGATGTAAAGGTAGGATATTAGAGATAAGGACCATCCATATTAGGTCACCTTGATATGGTTGGATTGATTTTGTGCTCTTTGATCAAAAGATGCCAAAGTACCTGACATTTTTAATGTGTCCAGCAATAGCGGAGTTTGATGTATTCAGTAATCGCACTGTGCTGATCCATAGTATATGTATATCTAATAGTTACTAAGCTGTGTGTATTTAAAGGGGAAATTATGAATAGGAAATGACTTACCTTTTTCATTCTATGTTTTTTTGCAGGAGAAACTTTGTTTACCACATCACATTTTAGAAGAAAAGGGCCTGGTGAAAGTGAGTGCCACTGTTCAAGCACTGGTAGATGTAACCACAACCAAGCAAGCCTTATTTCTATGAAACTACTGCATCGTGTTTCATCCGACTATAAGACCATATTTTCTAATGTCTCCCCAAGGAGAAAAATGGCGGAAAATCAATGTTGTGTCGAAATTTCCTCTAAGGAGATGGAAAACAACAGCCAATCACATTCCACTAAGAGGGAGCAAAAAGCGGAATTTGCACAGAAAGGTTAAAGTCTACATAAACTGTATATATTCAGCCTCTACTTGCTACTAAATGCCTATACTTCTATCATAATAAGTGACTGGAACAGAACAGCAAACGCCATTCTGTAAGGTGATTGTAGGCGTTCAGAGGAACACAACATCTTTGCTCGATCTGTTCACTTCAGGTCAAGTTGCACTGTATTTATTTCTATAGCACTAGCCATCAATTGTAACCCCAAACACTAACTGCTGCTTTTATTCTGAACATTTGGAACAAAAAGTTCTGACATGATGTACATTTTGTTAAAAAGTCCTAGAGTTCACTGGATTGTTATGTTAAGTACTAAGGATATAAAGTAATAACAGGAATGGATTGTCCTAAAAACTTGTATCCTCCTGAATAGGAGTTAAACCTGAGTCCCAGACTCGGTTGTAGCTCCTTACATAATTAAACAGGTGGATGCAACTAAAGTTATTGTAAAATATTGTATTTTTTTTTCATTTTGTACCGCTTTTTGAGTTAAACATTAAAATGCACTTCACCTGGCGATGGAAGCTTAGCAAATAATGAGAAAACAGTTAGAAATATCAGATTAGTCTACAAATAAGCCAGGTTATATCTGTGATGGCTGACATATGGGAACTACAGTTATTTAATTTTATTCTTTTCCTGTACACCTATGTATATAGCAACTGAAACGTACCCTAAGTGCTAGTAGTAATGCAAACCTGGCCAGTACCAAACACAGCTCAAAATATGTTACAAATACTATAGTATCTGCAAAATCTTATAGTGGTTATCCTGGTGCCAGATGTCGTGCCTTTAATGTGACATGAATGCAGTGTGATATCACAATAGGTCACTCAGGTACAGTGTGGAAAAGGCTCTGAAAAGTGTTCATAAAATTAAAGGGTTAAGCTCATCCTGGTTAAATTAGCAAAGTGCTTGTAAAAAAAAGCAACTTTTCAATTTACTACTTATTAAAAATCCTTTCCATTCTCAAAAATGGAGGCCTTTCTAATTTCAGTGTTCAGTGCTCTTTGTCTTGATTACCAAACATTCATACTGCTTACAAGCTTTTTCAATAGAGCTTGTAAGCGCTTCTCTGAAGCTGGCCAGATCACTGGAGCGCATGCTTTGTTACCAATCTGACCATTTAGTGTGTTGCAATGTCCTTTCAATGCTGCAGAGGCAAGGTTGACTTGTTTTTGTCCGGACCATGGGCTCCAAACTAATAGTGCACCTCAATGAATTAGAATATCAAAAAGTTAATTTCAGTAATTCAGTAGATAAAGTGAAACGCATATATTATATAGAGTCATTACAAGCAGTGAGCTATTTCAAGTGTTTATTTATGTTAATGTTGATGATTATGGCTTACAGCCAGTGAAAACCCAAAGGTCATTATCTTAAAGTAAGGATGAAGGGTTAAAAACCACACTGCTTTATTCCATGATACTTCAAAGGATAAATATAATATGGATTTTTGATAGTATTTTAATTCATTGAGATGCACTAGTATCTGTCAAATGAGCACACCGATGCAAGCAAGAAGCCGGGCCACAGGGAATAGAAGTGCTTCTGACCAGAAGATGAAACAATCCCTTTAAAAGGGAGGTTATTTAAGAAATAGTGACAGAGTATTGGATTGTGCCAGTAGAGGTACCAGTGTAACAGGTTACAGCATAAACGGATTTTCGTTTAGTTGATGGCATATTACTTGTATGCTGAAACGAAGAAGAATCCCCATATAAAGATAAATTATTACATATCCATTAAATCTAAACTTCTTGAAGCTGCAGTTTTAGAAATCTAATGTTTAGATACAATGAGTCAAAATCATTAACAAACATATTACATAACGTTTAATAGCATGCAATAACACAAGACCTCTATGAGGATTTACTAACTGAAAGAAACCCGAAGGTCTCGTTCAAGGAATGAATTAATCAATGAAATCAAATTATATATCAATAATTGATTCTTTATTGTTAAACAAGTATAAAATCAAAAAACAGAGCTACACACAGGAAAAGCCAAATAGCACACGAGTAAACCCTCAAAAAATACAGGCTCAAAAAACTATTGCAGTCCAGACCACTAGATCAGAAATACACCTCATAAACTATATCCATAGTTATCCATAAATACCTTGACTAGCATTGTTAATAGACCCGATCAAAGTGCCAATAGGAATCCTGAAGGCTACAGTCTAAGACCTGAATGGTGGCAAGGTTAATGGAGTATCACTACAATAGAGGAGTAACCTGGTCTCAGGAGCGAGAATTAATCAAGTTATATTACCTGTTTAGAGGGAACGCGGTGCTTAGGCTTCCTACCCCTACGCCGTTTCGCTATTGGAGCTTCTTCCGGGGGCGTGCCAGTATGAGGAATCATGGGCTTTTTATATCCCCATATCATGTGCGTCATCCAAAAAGGCTCACTGTCATTGGCACAGCAGGATCAAGCCTCCAGACATAGACGCGCCCACCGGCGGCAGCGTGCGTAAACACGCTGTGTCTATCCGCCGGGAGAACACCCTGTCAACGGAGCCCGATCACGCATGCGCACTAGTAAGTCAATCAGGAGAGGTACAAAGTTGTTGCTGTAACCCGGGCAACAATCATGTGACCGCAGTCACATGATCGGCGATAGCTAACAAAGCCCGGATCCTATCATTGGCTGTGGTTGTCATGGTAGTTTGTGAAACTAAGTGAAATCCCTAACAAGATGCTTCTAAACATTAAAAACTTCTAATAAGGAAGTAGTTAATATGTAATTAATATATAATTACATCAAAGTGCATTAGTGCTTAGTGCTATATTAGTTAGTTCATACATATAAAGTGCAATATATAATACATTAGTACAATACATAAAAAAGTGAAAAGTAAGTACGGACATACACAATTACTATAATCCCAATACGAAGTAAAACCATGACATATTTATATAATCTCATAGAGATAAATATTACAGCAAAAAATTCCATAAAAGTACAGAAAAAAATGCAAAAATACAGCAAAATATCCCATCTTAGAATAACTTTGCACAAGTAGCAGATCTTTCTTTTCAGGAACTCCAGATTACTGCCAACATCTCTCTACTGAAGACAGAATCAACCTATATTAAAATACAATAAAAAAATACATTAAAATAAAATACTCAAAAATACATTAAAATTGAAAGCCCAGTCAATGATCCTCAATGACAGCTGATACATATTTAAAATTCTAGATCAATATTTACAAAGACTACTAGAGAAAGGCACTAAAACCCTGGTTCTCGTTTAACCCCAGGGGTGCCATGGTACCTAATCTATATATCCAGCGGCTCTCAATCTGAGCCAACCTGTGGCCTAAATCCCCTCCTCTTGATCCAAGATCCAGTTGGTCAATCACCTTAAATTTTAATAAGGTCGGGTTACACTGATGGAATGTTTTAAAATGTTTTGGAAGAGTTTTTAATTTAGACGGATCCGTTTCTTTTTTAGCTTTTTCAATATCTAAAAAATGCTCTCTTATGCGGACTTTAGCTTCCCTGGTTGTCATGCCCACATAAAGTTTTTTACATGGACATTCCCCCACATAGATGATCCCTTTTGATGAACACGTAAGATGTTTTAAAATTTTAAAATTTCTTGTCCTTTTTTGGTTCTCAAAGGTCTTAGACTTAATACAGCTACCACAAGCCTTACATAATCCACACGGGAAAAAACCTTGAAGGTCTTTCCTTACAGATGTTCCATTCTTTCCTGGTTGATAGTGGCTATGTACAAGGGCGTCTTTTAGATTTCTCGACCGCCTCGCCACCATGGAGGGCCTTTCAGGAAGAACCTTTTGTAACACTGGGTCAGTATGTAATACCGCCCAGTGTTTATACAAAATATGTTTTAGGTCATTCCATTTGTTGTTAAAAGTAGTGATATACCGTACCTTCAAGTCATCATCATTGTTCTTCTTTGTCGGGTATAACAACTCATTCCGGTTCACCTCCATCGCTCTTTTGTAGCCACGTTTAATACTCCTTTGTCCATAGCCTCTTGCCTGGAATCTCTTTCTTAGGTCTTGTGATTGCCGTTGGAACGCCTCCTCACTAGAGCATATTCTTCTGATTCTCAAGAATTGGCTTATCGGAATCCCTTTAATCATGGAAGTTGGATGAGATGAGTCAGCATACAGAAATGAGTTAGTAGCCGTTGGTTTTCGAAAAACATCCGTAGTGATCCTACCATCTGGAAGAACATCAATTTTGACATCTAAGAAATCAATCTTCCTGCCATATTTATATGTCAGCTTTATATTTAGATTATTCTGATTAAGTCTATTCATCAGAGCCTCCAAATCATTTATACTGCCTTCCCAAATAAATATGACATCGTCGATATAACGACTCCATTGATGTACTTTCTCAATACCTTCAATTTCATCCTTCTGGAAGATTTCCCTTTCCCACATGCCTAAAAATAAATTTGCATAACTTGGTGCACAAGCAGCACCCATGGCCACTCCTTGTTGCTGTAGATACGTTTTTTCCACCAAAGACAAAGAAATTATGTTTTAAAATAAATTCAAGAAGAACCACCAATAGCCTGATCATTTCAGGTTCCAGGTCAGTCGATTCTAAAAACCATTTAACGGCCTGGATACCGTCAATATGACGTATCGATGTATATAACGATTCAACGTCTGCTGTTACAAAGGTCATATTATCGTCAAGATGTAATTGATCCAACTTTTGTAAGATACTAGTTGTATCTTTAACAAATGATGGTAATTGACTAACCAAAGGTTTTAAGAAGTGATCTAAAATAAGGCATATAGGTTCAATCAAACTTTGGTTACCAGCAACAATGGGCCTACCTGGGGGATCATTGATGTTTTTATGGATTTTCGGGATCAGGTAGAAAGTCGCTATTCGGGGTTCAAACTTCTTCAAAAAGTCCCACAATTTCTTTGAGACTATATCTATAACTATATATTGATCTAGAATTTTAAATATGTATCAGCTGTCATTGAGGATCATTGACTGGGCTTTCAATTTTAATGTATTTTTGAGTATTTTATTTTAATGTATTTTTTTATTGTATTTTAATATAGGTTGATTCTGTCTTCAGTAGAGAGATGTTGGCAGTAATCTGGAGTTCCTGAAAAGAAAGATCTGCTACTTGTGCAAAGTTATTCTAAGATGGGATATTTTGCTGTATTTTTGCATTTTTTTCTGTACTTTTATGGAATTTTTTGCTGTAATATTTATCTCTATGAGATTATATAAATATGTCATGGTTTTACTTCGTATTGGGATTATAGTAATTGTGTATGTCCGTACTTACTTTTCACTTTTTTATGTATTGTACTAATGTATTATATATTGCACTTTATATGTATGAACTAACTAATATAGCACTAAGCACTAATGCACTTTGATGTAATTATATATTAATTACATATTAACTACTTCCTTATTAGAAGTTTTTAATGTTTAGAAGCATCTTGTTAGGGATTTCACTTAGTTTCACAAACTACCATGACAACCACAGCCAATGATAGGATCCGGGCTTTGTTAGCTATCGCCGATCATGTGACTGCGGTCACGATTGTTGCCCGGGTTACAGCAACAACTTTGTACCTCTCCTGATTGACTTACTAGTGCGCATGCGTGATCGGGCTCCGTTGACAGGGTGTTCTCCCGGCGGATAGACACAGCGTGTTTACGCACGCTGCCGCCGGTGGGCGCGTCTATGTCTGGAGGCTTGATCCTGCTGTGCCAATGACAGTGAGCCTTTTTGGATGACGCACATGATATGGGGGATATAAAAAGCCCATGATTCCTCATACTGGCACGCCCCCGGAAGAAGCTCCAATAGCGAAACGGCGTAGGGGTAGGAAGCCTAAGCACCGCGTTCCCTCTAAACAGGTAATATAACTTGATTAATTCTCGCTCCTGAGACCAGGTTACTCCTCTATTGTAGTGATACTCCATTAACCTTGCCACCATTCAGGTCTTAGACTGTAGCCTTCAGGATTCCTATTGGCACTTTGATCGGGTCTATTAACAATGCTAGTCAAGGTATTTATGGATAACTATGGATATAGTTTATGAGGTGTATTTCTGATCTAGTGGTCTGGACTGCAATAGTTTTTTGAGCCTGTATTTTTTGAGGGTTTACTCGTGTGCTATTTGGCTTTTCCTGTGTGTAGCTCTGTTTTTTGATTTTATACTTGTTTAACAATAAAGAATCAATTATTGATATATAATTTGATTTCATTGATTAATTCATTCCTTGAACGAGACCTTCGGGTTTCTTTCAGTTAGTAAATGGTTGTTTGGAGTGACATATAAAAACTAAGGACAGGTTTGTTATTTACTCTATGAGGATTGCAGAAAACATCAAGTGCAGCATTTAAAAGCACTTTGAGCTTACAATGAAACATTGTATTGTGCTTCTATACAAATAGAGTTATAGAAAATTGCCTGAAATGGCTTTCAGTTTATGCTGGTGACAGAATAGAATAAAGCTATATGTGCACAGCAGTATATGGGTGGAAAACAGTATGATACATTATTAGTAGAAAGCAAACATTTATGAAATGGATTAAATGAGATGTCCGGTCAGAATATATTGATGACCTATCCATTGGATCAGCGATCAATACCAGATCGGTGAGCACCAGCACCCCTACAATTAGGCATTAAATGCTCTGCCAACCGCCAGATATAATTCCTTTGAATGGAGCTACACTTTGTAGCCACTGCTGTGTCCTGCAGAATAGCTCATATCAAAAAATCTTCGCTTTTCTTCAATACCACTACACATTGAGCATACTACAGCTCCATTGAAAGTGTTTAAATCCCGTGTTCCCAGAAGCAAATAACAGCTGATGAGCAGGAGTATCAAGTGTAACCCCCCCACACTACTGATCTGAAATGCATGCTCTAGCTGACAGATATATCATTAACCTGTTGTGGCAGTTCCCTAGCCAAGCAGTGCAGGTCTTTCCAGTAGAGCTCATTAGTTGACCTCAGACATTGTCCAAATCCCTAGATCCGGCCAGCGTCAGAGCCACTGCGCTTCTGCAGAGATAAATCTGCCTCTGTAACATCAGAGAACGCATCGTTTAGGCCAGCTGCCTGTCAATGGTGCAGTCAAGTGGGCAAAGTTGTGTGTTCTTTTAAAAACACTAAAGCTCTGGATAGCTGATAACTTGTTCCAATTTGCCAACCCCTTTATTTTATTATGTAACTTCTCAGTTTACACCAATGAATGTAAAGGTTCACATGTATTTGTCCTAAGACAGAAAGCACCAAATGAGAACATGCTGACAATAAAAAGGAACCCTACACCTAAAAATGATGGATAAAAGTAATGATAGATAAAATTAAACAAAAGCATAAAGTAACTGGTGTCTTGTATAAATCTGGCAGTGAACTAACGGGTTAATTTCCTGCCGATAAGTTGTTTTTGGATAGTGAAGTGCTGACAGATTGTGATAAATACAGGGAAAGAAGCTTAAAGAATGGCCCTTGCCTTTTTTATTTCAATATTTTACTAGTAAAATTCTAAATATAATAAAAAAATTCACTGAGTAAAGGGCTTTTATTAAATGGAATCTGTCAGCGCGTTTTTGCTATGTAATCTGAAGACAGCATGCTCTAAGGGTTAACGCAATATTCAGGTATCCTGTCTTGTCATTGTTTGTGTTGTTGTTTATTTGCCATGTTTGTTTTAGCAGCAGGATGTTATCATTGTTGTGACTAGCTGGGTCATGTCTGACACCCCCTCCTCTGATTGGAATCTCACTGTCAATGTACAATGTCTATAGAGAGCCTGATGTGGGTGTGGTTAGCTCTCCCTGCTAAGATACATTGCCAAATTTAAAAACTGTCAGAACTACTATACGCAGTAATTAAGTGATATAGTGTTGGATTTAGGGTCTCCTTCCTTTCATTATGCGGCTTCCAGATGAAGTATAAAAAAAAATACTGACATTCCTTTTACTGTAGAAAAACAAGGCAAATGTTAAACTAATCCGACTGTCAGTAAAAAGTAGACACCACTTCTCGACATACTTAGTGACATCACGGAATTGATGTATCCATTCTGTACAGTGTGGCTACACTGCCCAGGTCAGATACCATCTTCAGTATTGTGGAGTAAGGCTGCCTTCAGACTTGCAGATGCATCTGCAGCGTTTTGCAGATGCATCTTCAAGCATCTGCATGCAGACCGCGGCCCCTATGTTTATAATGGAGCGCACGGCGGTCTGCAGATGCTTGCAGATCGCCGTGCGCTCTCATTGCCCGCCATTAGTGATCTGTGCGCAGGCGGATGCCTGCGTACAGATCACACACTCTTGCCCACACCAGGGACGCGACATGCTGCGTCCCGGGTGCGGACGCGGGACACCGGAAGGAGCAGATATGGTCCGCATCCGCACCCGAACGCAGCAAACACTGCCAAACGCAGGCACTATGAGTTCCTATGTTAAACATAGGAACGCAGTGCGCATGCGTTTGAATGCGTATGGGAACGCAGCATAAGCTGCGTTCACATACGCAAATGTGAAGGCAGCCTAAGTGTGTGCTGCTGCTTTTATAAGAAGACTTTTCTCTGCCTGTATTCCTCTTTACATTCTATTTTACCAATCTGTGTTTGGTTGGAGTGAAATCTGCCTCTGTCTTCCTGCACATGTGCATTAGAAGTATGCATGGTGCAGATTGTGCAGTGCGAAGCTGTTCCACCCACAAGATGGTAGGTACAAAAAAAAACACAAAGGTTTTTAGGTAGATACTGATTTTCATAGCAGTTAGTATATATACCGATATCTAAAGTAAGTAAATACATACAGAAAATATTTTTTAATAAAATTCAACTTTTGGTGATGGTCATTTTTAACTATCTATGAACACAGAGTAGAGAGGAAAGGCTTGCTGTAGCCATTGTCTTGCAGCCGACCCAATAAAGAGAAGGGAAACAAGGCTGATCTCCTGTTCTACACAGAACATATTACTTCAAGTATTTCACAGTTTTAATTGTATAGTAAGCCAAAACATCATCAAGTGCTCCTATGGAAACGATTTCCCGATAATTGGCCAATATAATCAGGCTGCCAATCACTGATGAATGAGCAAAACAATCATGTTTTCAGCAACACAATGTTTTGTGTAGACAGGATATGTGCTGCTGGGAACATTGACAGACAGTGCGCATGGGATGATCTATTATTGATCGTTCTGTACACATTGGATTGCGTGCAGACTAGTAAATGACCTCCGTTCAGAAACCATTTAGTTTATTGGCAGTTGTCATATACTGTAAGTCTGCCAGTGTAAACAAGCCCTTAGGTTTTCCTGTAAAGCAGTACAAGTAGCAGGATCTTATCCTCCAGCTTTAGATTAAGAGTGCTTAAAGAAAAGGTAATCACTTTTATACCCATAATTAAGTTAATTACTATACATTGTCAATGGTAACATGAATGTACTGAGCCTGGAGACATATACAGGCACAGAATGGGATTGATGGATTGTATTGAATTATAGCTTTTCCAATATTTTTTCTCTCTAGTTCAGCTAGAAATACATATCAAGTATGAATGTAACATGGATGAAAAGAAGGTGCCTGTTCAGTTGCCAGAAAATCACAAAGAACAATGTGTCACATCTGATATGGCTGAATTGATATCACTCAATAAATGTTGTGTTGCAGTTCTCTACATATTGGGAAACACAGAGCTACGGTAGAGGAAAAAGCCTGAGTGGACCTTATTGTGAGGGAACAACAGGGATCCTAAAAGTTACATCCCTATAGCCATGTCCGAATATCGCAGCAATATGGCATCATTTTAGAACATGAGAAAACCCTTTAACTTCTCATTGTTCTGGTCTTCACCTTAAATACAAATTTGCTGTGTAAACCCACAGCAGATGAGGAGGATATGTAGCTCAGAATGAACTCCATTCCATACTTTGGGCCAGAATCAGATTGTAGATATCAGTAGAACAACCCCACATTATGCAATTGTTCACATACTTTCTTTGTAGCCTTTTGAGCAAAAAAAGCACAATGTGGTTTGTGTTTAACCACAAGGAGTCAGTGACAGAGCACAAGATTTCTGAATGTAGATGATGGCAGGGGGATGCATTATAGATTGTACGTCTAGCACTGTACACTTACTAATAGGAGTACACAGTGTCCTCAGTAAGTTTTTATATATTATACAGAAGAAATGATTTTGGGGAAGGGAGAAAAGAGAGGAATTAGAATCATGAGTTTCAGGAATAAGACACATAGAGCTGCACGTTTTCTGTGTGTTTCTTCTTTATTAATCCAAGCCTCTGATTCCTTATTTATTGCTTTGTAACATAACCTGCACTATAGGAAATTACAACTAATATCTGTATGTATAAACGTCATTAGTCAACAATGCATATATAAGGAAACCATTGGCAGCTAAAATTCGGTTTGCTATGAACTATACGCTATATTGTAGTGACTCCACTTGCAAGTAAATTCTTGGACACTACAATGTCATCCTAAGGGAGAAAAAAAAAAGTCAATTTACTTAGAGAGTGGAAATGCTGCCGGGAATGGAGTGAAAATAACATGAGGAAACAAGAAAATCAATGTGTTTGAACTGTTTGGAACATTGTGAACCATTGTGGAAGTTGAATATAAAGACATAGAATAATGATGGCTGTAACAAAATGGAAAAATGCAGTTATTTTTTTACATGTATATATGACAAAAGCTTTGTAATGATTTTTGTGAGATGCCGCTTCTGAACAATAAAGAATATGCTCATGTCTTACATTGTTCTTCTAGCTTTCAATACACATTGCTAGTAAACAGACTGCGCTACTTACAGATGTTTAATGTATGAGTTCACCATAAGAATAGTCAGGCCATGGACATACCCCCAAAATAGGATCTTCAATTTCCAGCCTCCTGATGCGTTATAGTTACAAAGTAGGTCTACTTGCCGTAATGTACATTTGTAGAATATGCCAGGCCTCTGCAGAAATAGATTCACTAGCTTGTAAAATTAAGCAAATTGTTTTGTGCCACAGCCACAATGGTATTAAAAACAATCGACTACATTTATCAATGCGATTGCATACAGGTATAATTATTGTCAAACATTTGTAATTGTACAGAAACAAATGTCTGTCTTCAAGTTCAGTATGATGGTTTCAAATGGTCACACCAAACAAGAACACAAAACAGATTGGATTAAAGGTGCTTTGTATAAATGACTGCAGACTGCCTACATTGAACTGGTCAGCGGTCACTTGAAAGTCGGCTTGTGAAAGCAGGCTGTCTTTTGCATGGAACGATTGTTAATACGAGTAGTACGAGAGCACACAATGTTATTAGTCTCTGCAAAACTTGTCCTAATTACACAACGGCAATTGTTACCTGCACACAGTACGAATTATTAGGCAATTTATATTTTTGATGATCAATTTTATGATTGAACAACACAACTACAGTGCTGTCTGTCTATCCAAAAGGTTAAAAAAAAAACTTAATATTTAAGAAACTAAAAGTGAGGTATGAGTCAAAATGATTATGCAATTAATTGAAAAGTTAAAATTTTCACATTTTAATCTGATAGTGAGAACAATAACCAAATAACTAAAATTGTACAAAAGTACATTTCTGACCTTTAACCTCTTCATGACCAATGGATGTATAGGTACATCATTGGTCGTGCCCCTGACTTTGACATAAGCTCACACGCCGAGCTCACATCATTTCCCACACATAACAGCTGATCTGATAAGCCAACATATGCATCAAACAGGTGTTGTCAAACAGACCGCACAATCTTAACAAGTGTTGCCAGGAATCGGGCCATTCTCTGCCACCTTTGGCGGCCCTGTGACACGATCATGGGGCCTGGATGGGTTGTCATGACAGCTGGGAGTCACTTGCTGACCCGTTGCTGTAATGCCAAGTTCCTGTGAACACAGTGTTGACGTTTCACGTTCCTGTGAACACAGTCTTGATGTTTTAACTTCTGTGTCCTAACCAGTGGTTTCAGCCTCCATTACCTGGGCAAAGCCTCTGAGCACTGGACACCTTGTACTTCTGGGCACTCTAGGGTGGTCGCAGATCTGGAGCATGACAGCACTGGACGGTAATAGGTTCTTGACTGCTTCACATTTATTTCTTCTCAAACCTTTGACAGTTAATATTGTCCTTTTTTTTCCTCAACACTTTTTGCAAACCTGTTGGCATTTTCCAACAAAACTTTTGATAGTTGTGTGATCACATCCCAATTTCAAAAGTACTGCATCAGTCTAGTTTTGAATTTTCAGTCAAATAAATCTAGTTTTTGGACCATTTTGCCTCATAATTCTGCAGACCTAAAGGTGCTAATTATCCTTTGGCCTCACCCTCCCTCCTTACACAAATACACATCACCTGATTGGCTTCATCCAATAAGCATTAAAGTTTATACAGCTTGGAGTTGGGAAAAAAATTATGATATGGTCAAAATACTAACTTGCCTACTAATTGTGTGTACAGTGTAGGACTGCAGATAAATAGCATTAGAAAAGTTACCAGCTCTTGTACTGAAATCAGGGGCACAACTACAGTCAGCACTCACAGCACTGTATAGCTGAGAGTCAGCAGCTTCCGAGAGAAATAAGGTTTATATTCTCCCAGGAGCTGCACTTCTATGATAGCAGGGCACCTATCCAGTGATATTTACTTATACATAAACACTATATTTACAGATAAATATTACCTGATGTGACAGGTTCCCTCTAACAATCATTTCACCCAACGGGGGTTCTCTAAGAGATGCTATACTGGAGTATCTGAATAAAAATAACCTCATGACCCAATATCAACATGGGTTTACGAAGGACCGTTCTTGTCAAACTAATCTGATGAGCTTCTATGAAGAGGTAAGTGGACCAAAGAAATGCAGTAGACGTGGTGTATATGGACTTTTTAAAAGCTTTTAATAGGGTGCCACACAAAAGGTTGATACATAAAATGAGAGCAATGGGGAACAGGGAAAATATTTGTAAGTGGGTTAAGAACTGGCTCAGTGATAGGAAACAAAGGGTAATTATTAATGGAACACACTCAGAATGGGTCACAGTTAACAGTGGGGTACCACAGGGGTCAGTGTTGGGCCCGCTTCTTTTTAACATATTTATTAATGACCTTGTAGGGGGCATACAAAGTAGAATCTCAATATTTGCAGATGACACTAAATTCTGCAGTGTAATCAATACAGAGGAGGACAATTTTATATTACAGGAGGATTTATGTAAACTAGAAGCTTGGGCTGATAAATGGCAAATGAGCTTTAATGGGGATAAATGTAAGGTCATGCACTTGGGCAGAGGAAATAAAATGTATAATTATGTTCTCAATGGTAAAATAGTGGGCAAAACTATCACTGAAAAACACCTGGGTGTATGGTTAGATGATAAACTCACATTTAGGGTATGTGCCCACAGGACGGTTTTAGTGCGGTTTTCCAGCTGTTTCTGCCGACGTTTTAACGTTGGTTATATTTAAATTTATGTTAATCCAAACCAGCGTTTGGATTAACATTGAAACCTATGGCAATTGGAAACCACTGTGCCCACTATGCCGGTTATATTATGCTCATCTTCATCCAGTTCACCGGTTTTCAGGCGGTTTGTGAAGATTGAGCATGTCAATTTTCAAGTGCATTTTTAAAGCGGTTAGAGCAAATGGCAAATGGCCAAGAATCATGACAAAAAAACGCTACACAACTGCTGAAAAAACGCTGGAAAACCGCTGAAAAAATGCTGGATAACGCTGGACTCTTCAGAGCTCAGGACTGTAGGCTCCAGAAGTTCACCACTGGTTTTCTGACGGTCAGAATGATGCAAGAACCGTCCTGTGGGCACATACCCTTAGTGGTCACTGTCAGCTGACACATGGACTGAAAACTGACGGAACTCAAATCCAAAACAGTGATGATACATGTCCCATTTTGTTGTGTATATGAAATATATGGGTGTCTGAATGAGACCTGAGTCTTGGGTTCCATTTTTGGAAGACATTTGTGCACTTAACTTGGTACATGCACCTATTTATAGATACTTCTCCAGCACATATTTTGTTCAACCACATTGTTTCTTGCTATTGCTTCTCCTGAAGGTGAACTGCAGTTATAATCTTGCTGGCCCGGAAACAAAGTAAATGGAGCCGATATCTATCAGTATAACTATTATGTCACTGTCTTATGTTACCTTGATAACAGATACAACATTGCTTTAAAGGAATTGCTTCCAATTTTGTATATTTAAATAAGCAATGAGTGACAGTTCTCGTAAGCAGCATTGCTGTAGTTTTTGTGAAACTATAAAGCACAGCACAAGTTGTGTTGTAACACATTCAGCTATCAGTGGTCTGGGTTCTGCACTTTTATCAGTATACATTTAAACTTAGGCTACGTTCATACATCGCGCTTTTTTGCGCGGGCGCTTTTACCAGCGTTTTTTACCCGAGCAAAATAAGAAGCAGTGCTGTTGACAAGGTACGCTTTATTACGGCCTGAGGGGAGGAGTGATGTCACAAAGGGGGAGGAAGAATCCTAGTTCCTCCTCCCCTCTGTGACCAGCCCCATTTGATTTCGCAGTTTATTAATATACACCGCGAAATCAAAGTTAAATAAAGGCAAATGTATTAAAAATAATAAAGAATGAATACTTACCCTCTGGCACCTTTTTGCGGTCTCCGGTGCAGAGGTAAGGAGATGCATTGCCCTGCCAGGGCCCTTCGTGATGTCAGAGTGATGTTACGGGCGCTGATTGGCCGCTCGCGGTCATGAGATATGTATCACATGACCGCGAGCGGCCAATCAGCGCCCATAACGTCACTCTGACATCATGAAAGGCCCTGGCAGGACAACACATCTCCTTGCCTCTGCACCGGAGACCACGAAAAGGCGCCGGAGGGTAAACATTCTTTATTATTTTTAATACATTTGCCTTTATTTAACTTTGATTTCGCAGTGTATATTAATACACTGCGAAATCAAATGGGGCCGGTCACAGAGGGGAGGAGGAATCAGGATTCTTCCTCCCCCTCTGTGACATCAGATGCAGCAGCGCCCACCCCTATGGGAAAAAGCGCGGGCGCTCCTGCATAAAAAATTGGCATGCCAATTCTCTTTATGCATGCGCTTTTTCCCAGAAAAGCACGGCGTATTTTTATGCACTGTCTGTACGGCAAAGTGAATTTCTCATTCACTTAGTCAGCAGACAACAGGCACATTGCGAATTTTTGAAAAGCGCGATTAAAAAAGCCTTGCTCTAGACGTCAATGCTGTGGGGCTGGTGATTTTGCAAGATTTATAGCTACAGCTTGTCAGGAGTTGAGACTGAAGCATAGAAAGGTGAGCAGCTAATTATTGTAAAGAAATCAAAGGGTTACAGAAAAGTGCTAGTATGTTAAGTGTCAACCCTTCTACTGGAATGTATCTACTGCACATGCAGTCTTGGCCAGGGTAGATACTGAAGGTCATGCTCCATGGAAACTAGCTGTACATTATGAAAGATAAAAACTTTTGTTGCAGGAGAATGACAGCATAGAAAAAAGAAAAACAATTGCAAACTTGCTAGTTTTATGATGTCTAATTAAAGCAATTTAATAACTTTAGAAATCTTACGGTAACTTTCCACCAAAGTTTGTCTATCAGTTCCACAACATGATTTGCTCTGCTTTTTATCACTGAATGACTAAAGCCTAGTGTAAGCAATATTTTGCTTAAGAGCTTCTTTTATGCAGCTGGAACTCGGGCTGTAGTCAAAGTAGAGGGATTTATGAACCCTTATAAATATCAGTCAATTTTCTATCAAAATCGTCACACCTCTACTAAAAAGCTGAAGATGAATTTCACCTTACGGCACAATTACCCCAATCACTGTTCCACATCAACAAAAATTTGACTTTGCCAGAAAGTCTTGAGTTTTGGAATGGGCCGGAGACCTGAATCAATTAGAAAATTTGTAGGTTGGACTGAAGAGGGCACTGTACACAGGATACGCCCTCACAATCTTAAGACTAGGAGAGTAATATTGTAGGGAAGAGTAAGCAAAAATTGCCAATTCTAGATAGGTTTTTGTGATAAAAAAAAATGATGTCATTTTCACAGGAGTGTTTAGACCTTTAATATCCATTGTAGGCTGTTAAACGTTTATTACTGAAGCATTCAGAGCATTTAAAAAGGGCATTGGAATAAAATAAACCTACAAAACCTGCATCAATTGATAAAACAAAATTGCACTATATTGTCCAGATCAGCCCAGATAACAGCATGTGTAGCTCAGACAAGATTGTCTGAATGTATCGTTAAAATGTCACCATGACCTCCAATATATGTTTATAGGATTACTAGGAAATCTCAGCAGTTCCAGAGTGTTATGCCCTAAAGTTATGTGTAATAGGCTGCAAATAGCTTTAAAGTATAGATTTTTTTCCAGCAGCCTGAGAAAAACTCCAACTTGTGTTTACTTCCATACATCCTCATGAACCACATGTTAATACTCACATTCTTTATGTATCAACTATTACACAAATGCATTAAAAATGCAGATAGTATTATTTAATAGGCATTTCTTGCATAGCTCAAATCTACATTCCCTATCCGTATGTCTGTGGAGTGTGGGAGTAAACTGGAGAACCCGGAGGAAACCCACCAAACACTGGGAGAACATACAGACTCCAAGCAGATATTGTCCTTGGTGCCATTAATGGTTATTATTTAATAAAAAATTATTTATACAATTTTCCAGTAGAATTACTGTAACTACTTTTTGTAATTTAACAGGCATCTTCATGGTGCATTGTAGTGGATAATAATTTATGCTAAAGATGTGATAGGTACAAGTGTATGGCTCCGTACAAACTCTCTTACATGTTACTTATGCATTTCTGGGCTGAGTCTGCGTGTTGTCCATTACGTCACCAGGATAGGTTTCTATCCAGTACCAATAAATTAAGCTCCTATTGAATGAATTCAGAAAAATATTGAAAATTGCAAGAAACTAACACAAATTACATAGAACAATTGTATGATTATTCATTTAAAAAAAATAATGTCTATTTGATACAGCTGGAATGCGTTTACATTGACACCTCCCTTATATATTCTGCACAATTTACTTAAAAGGGTGTTGTGGTTTTAACAATTTAAAAACTCTTCTCAGGATAGGTGATCACTATGGAATTAGTGGGTGTCTAATTGTCGAGGCCCACACAGAGCAGCAGAATGGGACAGAATTATTGCTTTCAATGGAGCGGTTCATGCTTGCAAGCTGCCGCCTGATTCAGTCTTTATGCTACTGTGGGATTGTCAGACATACAGACTCTGAATGAAGAAGATCTCATTTGTGACATTTATATGGAGAACTTGTTTGGTGTTCACAGCGTGGTTGTCATTGGCAGGACCAACACACACCTAGTTAGTAGTTATCACCTATCCTGTGAATAGGAGATGAATTGTCATAACTTGAACTCCCCTTAAAGCATAACCCTTTAAATTTTTATTTAATAATAATGTAGAGCAATTGATTATAATAAACTTTCAAATATACTTCATAAGAGAATTACGATAGAAATCATTTAAAATCCTTCAGTGAAGATGTCCCCCTAACTGGATTCTAAATTGGACATACGCTAGGTGGAGGAAGAGGTGGCTAAACATAGTTCACAGCTTATCAGTGTCCCAGGTGTCATGAAGGGACAGTGTGAACATAAGGCTGGTTTCACATAACGTTTTTGTGCCTGTCCGTGGGATCCGACTTTGAAGGGGGATCCCACGGACAGGCACGGATCCATACGCGGATCCCTGCAATCGGATGGCAAGTAGCCATCCGATCTGCAGGATCCGTGTGGATCCTGCGGTCCCCTGTCTCTCCCTACTCCTGCCTCCTCCATCTTCTGCCCTCTCCTATTCTATATGCTGTGCCCCCGCTATTCTTTGCTGTGCCCCCTCTTCTCTATCCTCCTCTATCCCTATCCTGTCCCCTGTCCTCTCCCTGTGTGTAAAAAAATGAAAAAACTCCTCCGGGAGTATACATCACCTCTCACCGGCTCCAACGCTGCAGCACAATCAGGGCAGAAGAGCCTGTGATGATGTAAGAGACCCGGTCAGCTGACGAGTCATGTGACCGGGCTCTTACATCATCACAGGTCCTTCAGTCCTGATCGTGCTACAGCGTTGGAGCTGGTGAGAGGTGATGTATACTCCCGGAGGAGTTTTTTTTATTTTTTTACACACAGGGAGAGGACAGGGTACAGCATAGGGATAGATGAGGATAGAGAAGCGGGGGCACAGCAAAGAATAGCGGGGAGAGAGAACAGAATAGCATAGGAGAGGGAAGAAGATGGAGGAGCAGAAGCAGGGAAAGACAGGGAATACAGAGCCGACATCGGATCCGAGGTGAACTCAGATCCGATGTCCATAGGCTCCCATGCTGTGGGCCCTCGGATCAGCCTCGGATCAGCAGTGATCCGATGCTGTCTGATGTGAGTCACGGACACAAAATTATAGCAGGCTACGATTTTGTGCCCGTGATTACATCGGATGGGATCGGATGGTGCCAAAATCGGATGCCAATAGTGGCACATCCGATCCCATCCGATTCCCATAGGGGAACATGGGGTCCGATTTCGGATCCGATTGTACCCGTTTTGAAACGGATACAATCGGATGACCGAAAATCATTATGTGAAAGCAGCCTAAGCTGTCAGCACACAGGTCCTATGAGATTTTATCTGACTCATGCATTCACATCTCTGCCTCTGTTATCAGTTAACTGCACTGAGGAGGAGTGCCAATGTGAATGGAGGAGTCAGATAAGATCACATAGCCAGGAGCTGTGTGCTGATAGCCTTATGAGCTCACACGATGCTTGCATTAAATCAGGGGTGGGAAACCTCAGGCCCCAGGCCCGAATGTGGCCTTCGAGTACATTTTCTGTGGCCCTCGGGCAGATTCCTGAGGACAACAGTGCTTGCAGACACGTTTTTGCTGACTGCTTGCCCTTTAAATCCAGTTCCCCAGTTATCTCTATTCTCCAGTCTCAGGCTCCCCTGTCACGTATATTCCCCAACCTCTCCTGTGATGTCTATAGCCTTAGCAAACCTGGAAAAACAGTTGTAAAGCAACATGATCAATATTACCTAACATCAATTAAGGCAAAGAGAAGCAGCTCTGGCCACCACAGTAGGGTGAGTTGATAGTTTAACTAAATGTAGCAGGTTAATTTTCAAGTTGATAATTTTGTGCGGCCCCCAAAGGATAGTAGAAATTTCCAAATGGCCCTCGTCAGAAAAAGGTTCCTCACCGCTGCATTAAATAAACTAACAATACAGGTCTGCTGCAGCCACATTAGACAGGAACACTGTTAGGCCACACACCCTCCCTTATATGGTTATCTGGCCCTATTCAGTCTGTGTGATGAAGACGGATCTCGGTGAGCATGAGCTTAAGACAAAGTTTAGTGGGGACCTTTTGTAGATTGTTTATGAATGGTTTAATTCCAGATTTAATTAATAAAGTATATTTGAACATTTATTAAGATCACTTGCTCTACATTATTATTAAATATGTAAACAGCGGTTACGCGTTAAACTTCTACATTGAACAGTCCATTTAAAATAAGGAAAATCAATGTTTATTTTCCTTCCGTAACACTGTCATTCATTTCATACTGTAAAATATGTAAATTCATTGAAGAAAATATTTATTACTCTTATTTTTAGTGTAGCACATGCTGTGGAAAATATGTAGAGAGACCAACAGATTCTCATGATTCTGTTGCTGCACTGCCTAGAACAATTACTGTAAGATCTTGCTCCTCTCAGCATCACAGTACAGGAGTAACAGAGGAAGGAACTGATTGGCTGAGAGGGTTGGAGAAGAAGACAGAGGAAACTGTGCTGAAGTGTGTGAGCCATTTCAGCCATCTTGGAAGAGTGATGAGCCTGGACTGAGCACTTATAGTTCTGCAGCTATGTGATGGGGAGACTGAATCCAGGGGCTGCAGCACAATCACCCTGCAAACAAGCTGTTGAGAGGAGCTGCCCCCTCCTATGGGTTTCCAACTTGGGATAAGATTCTTGCCTGTAGTTGCCAACAGAATTAAACCAGATTTTGAAGCCTCAAGTTGCACCCCTACTCTAGTTAAGACTTGATACAACAGGAACTGAGTAGCTTCTGTTGGGACGTGGTTAACTATAGGGAAAGGTTGCTGATATTTGCAGTTCTACTGTTTGAGAAGTATGTTGAAACTAATTACAAGGCTGTGCTAAAGGGACTTTTTCACTAACTAGGAGTTTTTATATAGGACCAGTCCTGAAGGGAGTATTGTCTTCAATACATTAAGTGCACGAACGCTTACAGCAAGCGCGCCAACATCTGCAGCAACTGGTGCCCCAATTTGGGAGAGTGTCATTTGCACAGCTGCAGTACATTGTAATTATTTAGGAGTATGTGTTGTAATTTAAAGGAAGAGCATCCCCTCTACTATTCAGGTTTGTTGCAAAGCGCTTCTCGTACTTCTGTAGGATATTGCACACCATTACCTGTTTGCTGTTCCTTGGTACTCCCCCTGCAATTGCCATTTGTCATCCTCCTGTAAATAAATCTGTTAAAGAATTCTGACTGCATCTCTTGTGAGTGCATAAGGAGCACGAACAGGCGTTTCCCAAGTCGACCCATGGCGGAAAACAAAGACCCTTCTGCATTCTCCTAGAGCTCCTATCGAGATTCGGGTGGAAGCACTGTGCCGTATTAAGATTAGAACTACCAAACATCCTGCCCACAGCAGTGGATTAAAGGGGTGTTACATTAGGAAAAACTATGTTTGAAGACTACACAGAAAGCACATCTGACACAACAGCAGGTACCAGCCGTATATCACAAATGAGAGATAGCAGTTGCTTACTGTTTGTAGAGAAGTAACACAGCGAGTCATCAAATGATTTCAGATTTTTCTTTTTAATAAGTACAAAGGCCAAATTACATTCTCAAGATATCACATGTTTTAACCCTGAAAATAGCCCATCTGCAGGTTTACTTATCTGCTAGTCACTGACTCAGAAACCTCTTGGCAAGTATAGCAACTTTTTGGGAGTCTTTGAACAAAAAAATCTTTGCATATATTTAAAAAGTAGATATGCTAGCCAATCCCAAATACCTAGTTGCTGCTGATGAGGAGCTTCCCTTCTGCTTCCAATTAGTCTCTTACTATGACTTCCTAAGTAATGGTTAGAATTGCTTGCCCAGGAGTCTGTGCAGGAAACAAGTGGAGGATCTTCAGATCAGTGAACCTTTGGAGTAGGTAGGGGCCTAATCTCCAGGCTAAATTTGAAATTATGTTATTGCCGACAGTTTCAATGTTTGAATGAATCTTCACATGGGTAGTGCTGAATTGTTAAGTTATTAATGGGGTTGTCACGTTTCAAATTTTAAGTAGCTATAGGGCTGCAAATCTATAAAATAATCATAGCAATTACTCACCCTTTCCCAGGGTTCAGTGGTGCCCGATTATCATTGCACTAGTCTTTGTTGATAGGCTGCAATGGTGATATCACTTCTGAAGAGGGGATCACCGCAGGAGATGAATGGGATTAGTGGCTTCTGCTATCTACACCGACATTAACGATTAACCCAGTGATTGACTGCTGGGGTGACATACACTAAAGATGTGACATCGCTTCACAACCTATTGAAGGGCAGAGCAGTGGTGGCAAGCAACTGTGAACCACTCAAGGGTGTGCAACATCTGTGATTGTGATTTTAAAGGTCTGCAACCATATAGCCACCTTTAAACATACAAATTGCAAACTTTCACACTGATCAGATAATGGCAGTTGTAAATTTTTGCTTTTACTGGACCGACCTCATAATGGTGACTAACTTAAGCATTGAGAAATTTTGCATGATGTCTGATGTGATCATTCACAAAAGTGGTGATGAAGAAGTAGCTGTGATCATACCCCTGTAATAAAAAAAATAAAATAAAATACAATGTATTTTATGTGATTCAGTATAGTGATGCAGCAACACAATTGTTATCCTCAGTATAGAAACATGTTTTAAAAAGCAATGAATTCCACATACCGTATATACTCGAGTATAAGCCGAGTTTTTCAGCACAATTTTTGTGCTGAAGAGTGCCCCCACCCCCCCGTCGGCTTATAATTGAGTCACTCAGTATTTGCTGTAGGGGGAGCGGTGACGGGGGCTGGGGTGGAGGAGGCGGGTGGAGGCTGCAGTGACAGTGGGAGGTCACGTGCTCCCACTCAATAGTGAAATGTCATATGCACTGCATCCCCCTCCTGTTCATCAGCGGCAGGGGGAGCGGCGCATAGTACATTAAACAGTGTACACCCTCCCATCACAGTATGTGGCCCTCCTGCTGGCGCTCACAATAAAATAATAAAGACTTAACTCATCCTCTGATGCTTGTCTGCAGGCTTCGTGGCTTCCTGGCTTCCTCCGCTCTCCCTGCTTGTTCCCGGCAAATCTAGTCATGTGACCAGCGCATCAGTGACGTCATTGCTGCTGCGCCGGTCACATGATTAGAAGCCGAGGACAAGCAGGAAGACCGGAGGAAGCCACGGAGCCTGCAGACAAGCGTTGGAGGATGAGTTAAGTCTTTATTATTTTATTGTGAGGACCAGCAGGGGGGCCACATGCTAGTGATGGGGGCACTATATACCAGTGATAGGGGGCCTATACTAGAAAAAGTTCTCTGCAGCACTCAGCTACTACCAATGACGTACAAATGCCATCAAGCTTTATGTATATGAGAAAAAAGTTTAAAAACTTACGTTTTTTCCAAAAAACTCAAAAATCTTATTTTTTTATTTCTGAAGTTCTTAGTACATACATTGGCCAATGTCTGTTTGCTCATCGACTGCGACAAAGTGACTTCAGGTCCGATGAGTCCTACGCTGATATCCCTATCCTCCTTTTCCACCCCCCCACTTCTCAGTGGGCAGACTCCATCTAGAACTTTTTCTAGTCATTTGACCCAGCGTCCCTGCTAGCACCAGTTCACATTTAGTCTGTGAGTGCTGTGCAGTTCTAGGGTCGAGATGGAGTCTGCCCACTGAGAAGTGGGGGGGTGGACAAGCAGGATAGGGATATCAGCGTAGGACTCATCGGATCTGAAGTCACTTTGTCGCAGTCGATGAGCAAACAGACATTGGCAATGCATGTACTAAGAACTTCAGAAATAAAAAAATAAGATTTTTGAGTTTTTTGGAAAAAAGGTAAGTTTTTAAACTTCTTTCTCATATACAAAAAGCTTGTTGGCATTTGTACGTCATTGGTAGTAGCTGAGCGCTGCAGAGAATATATATATTATAACCGTATTTTTCCTTTTATAAGACGCACTTTTTTTCCTCCAAATTTTGGAGGAAAGTGGGGGTGCGTCTTATAATCGGAATATAACATTCTGGCATCCTGGGTTACTTGGGGGGGGGGGGGGCAGCGGTGAAGTGGGGTCAGAAGTGGCAGGGAATGGTTCCTGCTGAAGAATCAAGCGGCAGGAGAACCACGTGTCCCCGCTCATTACCGACATGAATATTCACTTCACTTGTTCCCTGCGCACTGAAGACAGCGCACAGAGCTGGGCATGGGAGCAGGGAGCGCTCCTTTACTCTAATAGCCGGCACATTTGGCTGCTCCCCAGCTTCCTTCAGCTGCTGGGGAGATCGTGCCGGGCTATTAAAGTAATGAAGGAGCGGGTTGTAGCAGCAGAGGCAAGTGAATCAGCACTAAGCTTGTGCTGAATCACTGCCATGATGACAGGGGCAGAGCAGGGCAGATCCGTACCTTGTGTCAGCATTCCAAGGTCCCTCTGCTCTGTTTGATGAGCCCTGTGTCGCAAAGCTGAGAACCAGGAAGTGGCTGATCTTCATTCACACTGCACTTGATCTGAAGGTGGCAGGGCTGGAGGCCGAGCATCATCACTACAGCACAGCTCCTCCGGTTCAGCTCTGCCTCTATGTTACAGGACATTGCACTACAGCACAGTGCAGAGTGCACAGCTCCCCCAGCTCTGCCTCTATATTACAGGACATCACAGTGCAGAGTGCACAGCTCCCCCAGCTCTGCCTCTGTATTAGAGGACATCACAGTGCAGACTGCACAGCTCCCCCAGCTCTGCCTCTGTATTACAGGACATCACAGTGCAGACTGCACAGCTCCCCCAGCTCTGCCTCTGTATTACAGGACATCACAGTGCAGACTGCACAGCTCCCCCAGCTCTGCCTCTGTATTACAGGACATCACAGTGCAGACTGCACAGCCCCCAGCTCTGCCTCTATATTACAGGACATCACAGTGCAGAGTGCACAGCTCCCCCAGCTCTGCCTCTGTATTACAGGACATCACAGTGCAGAGTGCACAGCTCCCCCAGCTCTGCCTCTGTATTACAGGACATCACAGTGCAGAGTGCACAGCTCCCCCAGCTCTGCCTCTGTATTACAGGACATCACAGTGCAGAGTGCACAGCTCCCCCAGCTCTGCCTCTGTATTACAGGACATCACAGTGCAGAGTGCACTGCTCCCCCAGCTCTGCCTCTGTATTACAGGACATCACAGTGCAGAGTGCACAGCTCCCCAGCTCTGCCTCTGTATTACAGGACATCACAGTGCAGAGTGCACAGCTCCCCCAGCTCTGCCTCTGTATTACAGGACATCACAGTGCAGAGTGCACAGCTCCCCCAGCTCTGCCTCTGTATTACAGGACATCACAGTGCAGACTGCACAGCTCCCAGCTCTGCCTCTGTATTACAGGACATCACAGTGCAGACTGCACAGCTCCCCCAGCTCTGCCTCTGTATTACAGGACATCACAGTGCAGACTGCACAGCTCCCCCAGCTCTGCCTCTGTATTACAGGACATCACAGTGCAGACTGCACAGCTCCCCCAGCTCTGCCTCTGTATTACAGGACATCACAGTGCAGAGTGCACAGCTCCCCCAGCTCTGCCTCTATATTACAGGACATCACAGTGCAGAGTGCACAGCTCCCCCAGCTCTGCCTCTATATTACAGGACATCACAGTGCAGACTGCACAGCTCCCCCAGCTCTGCCTCTGTATTACAGGACATCACAGTGCAGAGTGCACAGCTCCCCCAGCTCTGCCTCTGTATTACAGGACATCACAGTGCAGACTGCACAGCTCCCCCAGCTCTGCCTCTGTATTACAGGACATCACAGTGCAGACTGCACAGCTCCCCCAGCTCTGCCTCTGTATTACAGGACATCACAGTGCAGACTGCACAGCTCCCCCAGCTCTGCC
This sequence comes from Allobates femoralis, assembly GCA_033576535.1. Lineage (NCBI taxonomy): Eukaryota > Metazoa > Chordata > Amphibia > Anura > Aromobatidae > Allobates > Allobates femoralis. The sequence goes on from JARQOC010000002.1 coordinate 597,291,331, forward strand.
TCTGTATTACAGGACATCACAGTGCAGACTGCACAGCTCCCCCAGCTCTGCCTCTGTATTACAGGACATCACAGTGCAGAGTGCACAGCTCCCCCAGCTCTGCCTCTATATTACAGGACATCACAGTGCAGAGTGCACAGCTCCCCCAGCTCTGCCTCTATATTACAGGACATCACAGTGCAGACTGCACAGCTCCCCCAGCTCTGCCTCTGTATTACAGGACATCACAGTGCAGACTGCACAGCTCCCCCAGCTCTGCCTCTGTATTACAGGACATCACAGTGCAGACTGCACAGCTCCCCCAGCTCTGCCTCTGTATTACAGGACATCACAGTGCAGAGTGCACAGCTCCCCCAGCTCTGCCTCTATATTACAGGACATCACAGTGCAGAGTGCACAGCTCCCCCAGCTCTGCCTCTATATTACAGGACATCACAGTGCAGACTGCACAGCTCCCCCAGCTCTGCCTCTGTATTACAGGACATCACAGTGCAGAGTGCACAGCTCCCCCAGCTCTGCCTCTATATTACAGGACATCACAGTGCAGAGTGCACAGCTCCCCCAGCTCTGCCTCTGTATTACAGGACATCACAGTGCAGACTGCACAGCTCCCCCAGCTCTGCCTCTGTATTACAGGACATCACAGTGCAGAGTGCACAGCTCTGCCTCTATATTACAGGACATCACAGTGCAGAGTGCACAGCTCCCCCAGCTCTGCCTCTGTATTACAGGACATCACAGTGCAGACTGCACAGCTCCCCCAGCTCTGCCTCTGTATTACAGGACATCACAGTGCAGAGTGCACAGCTCTGCCTCTATATTACAGGACATCACAGTGCAGAGTGCACAGCTCCCCCAGCTCTGCCTCTGTATTACAGGACATCACAGTGCAGAGTGCACAGCTCCCCCAGCTCTGCCTCTATATTACAGGACATCACAGTGCAGAGTGCACAGCTCCCCCAGCTCTGCCTCTATATTACAGGACATCACAGTGCAGAGTGCACAGCTCCCCCAGCTCTGCCTCTGTATTACAGGACATCACAGTGCAGAGTGCACAGCTCCCCCAGCTCTGCCTCTATATTACAGGACATCACAGTGCAGAGTGCACAGCTCCCCCAGCTCTGCCTCTGTATTACAGGACATCACAGTGCAGAGTGCACAGCTCCCCCAGCTCTGCCTCTATATTACAGGACATCACAGTGCAGAGTGCACAGCTCCCCCAGCTCTGCCTCTATATTACAGGACATCACAGTGCAGAGTGCACAGCTCCCCCAGCTCTGCCTCTGTATTACAGGACATCACAGTGCAGAGTGCACAGCTCCCCCAGCTCTGCCTCTGTATTACAGGACATCACAGTGCAGAGTGCACAGCTCCCCCAGCTCTGCCTCTGTATTACAGGACATCACAGTGCAGAGTGCACTGCTCCCCCAGCTCTGCCTCTGTATTACAGGACATCACAGTGCAGAGTGCACAGCTCCCCCAGCTCTGCCTCTATATTACAGGACATCACAGTGCAGAGTGCACAGCTCCCCCAGCTCTGCCTCTATATTACAGGACATCACAGTGCAGACTGCACAGCTCCCCCAGCTCTGCCTCTGTATTACAGGACATCACAGTGCAGAGTGCACAGCTCCCCCAGCTCTGCCTCTATATTACAGGACATCACAGTGCAGAGTGCACAGCTCCCCCAGCTCTGCCTCTGTATTACAGGACATCACAGTGCAGACTGCACAGCTCCCCCAGCTCTGCCTCTGTATTACAGGACATCACAGTGCAGAGTGCACAGCTCTGCCTCTATATTACAGGACATCACAGTGCAGAGTGCACAGCTCCCCCAGCTCTGCCTCTGTATTACAGGACATCACAGTGCAGACTGCACAGCTCCCCCAGCTCTGCCTCTGTATTACAGGACATCACAGTGCAGAGTGCACAGCTCTGCCTCTATATTACAGGACATCACAGTGCAGAGTGCACAGCTCCCCCAGCTCTGCCTCTGTATTACAGGACATCACAGTGCAGAGTGCACAGCTCCCCCAGCTCTGCCTCTATATTACAGGACATCACAGTGCAGAGTGCACAGCTCCCCCAGCTCTGCCTCTATATTACAGGACATCACAGTGCAGAGTGCACAGCTCCCCCAGCTCTGCCTCTGTATTACAGGACATCACAGTGCAGAGTGCACAGCTCCCCCAGCTCTGCCTCTATATTACAGGACATCACAGTGCAGAGTGCACAGCTCCCCCAGCTCTGCCTCTGTATTACAGGACATCACAGTGCAGAGTGCACAGCTCCCCCAGCTCTGCCTCTATATTACAGGACATCACAGTGCAGAGTGCACAGCTCCCCCAGCTCTGCCTCTATATTACAGGACATCACAGTGCAGAGTGCACAGCTCCCCCAGCTCTGCCTCTGTATTACAGGACATCACAGTGCAGACTGCACAGCTCCCCCAGCTCTGCCTCTGTATTACAGGACATCACAGTGCAGAGTGCACAGCTCCCCCAGCTCTGCCTCTGTATTACAGGACATCACAGTGCAGAGTGCACAGCTCCCCCAGCTCTGCCTCTATATTACAGGACATCACAGTGCAGAGTGCACAGCTCCCCCAGCTCTGCCTCTGTATTACAGGACATCACAGTGCAGAGTGCACAGCTCCCCCAGCTCTGCCTCTATATTACAGGACATCACAGTGCAGAGTGCACTGCTCCCCCAGCTCTGCCTCTATATTACAGGACATTGCACTACAGCACAGTGCAAAGTGCACTGCTCCCCCAGCTCTGCCTCTATATTACAAGACATCACACTACAGCACAGTGCAAAGTGCACTGCTCCCCCAGCTCTGCCTCTATATTACAGGGCACACTACAGCACAGTGCAGAGTGCACTGCTCCCCCAGCTCTGCCTCTATATTACAAGACATCACACTACAGCACAGTGCAAAGTACACTGCTCCCCCAGCTCTGCCTCTATATTACAGGGCATCACACTACAGCACAGTGCAGAGTGCACTGCTCTCCCAGCTCTGCCTATTCACTAGTCAGTGTGAAATACGACCAAGTTGGACGTGTCATAGATGATTAAACTGGAATGGCCTCCCCCTCTCTGGACGTCTGGATGCGAGCGTCAGCTGCTTGTGTTTTTAAGTAGCTCCACACTCCTGTCCTGACAGGGGGGGAGGCCATTCAAAGTTAATCATGTGTGACACGTCCAACCTAGTTGTATATCACACGGACAGTGTGATACCAGCCTTAGACGGACACTGGCATTATAAGACGGACCCCATTTAACATTAAAAAATATTTTTTTTCTCTTTCCTTCACCAAACTTGGGGGTGCGTCTTATAATCAGGTGCGTCTTATAAAGCGAAAAATACGGTATATATATATATATATATATATATATATATATATATATATATATATATATATATATATATATATACATACACATATACACACACACTGTGATGGCTGCGCTATATACCTGTGATGGGGGGTATAGTGATGGAGGGTGCTACATACCAGTGATGAGGGGTTATATACGAGGATGAGGGGCTATATAACAGTGATGAGAGGTTATATGCCAGGCTGGGGGCTGCTGCATTTTCCACCCTAGCTTTATACTCAAGTCAATAAGTTTACCCAGTTTTTGGGGATAAAATTAGGGGCCTCGGCTTATACTCGGGTCGACTTATACTCGAGTATATACGGTATGTTCATCATTTTCCTATATAGCCAAGACCTAATCCATATTGCATTTTTAGAAAATCTTTAAACTACTGATAAAACTTAATGTGGAGCATGTCTTTATGAGTTTTACCTCTTGCAGTCTAAACACGACAGGAATTTTCCGTTCAGTGCACGCAGCAATGAAATTGTCAGGCAAGAGCTGTCCTGCAGAGAGGAACTGGTCATCTTTCCCCTGGTCAATTAGGATGTCTAGCTGTGAGCCGGAGTAGGTCTTCACCAGATGAGTTGCATCGTAGGCCTCGAATAGAAGGAGAAAAAAAATTAAATTATCTCTCATACAGAGATAAATGCTAAATAGTCTAATGGGAAAACAACAGAAGGGTGTCGTGTGCGGCTGTGCAGATATAGTACTGTACAGAAACATACATACCTCCCATTTGCCGGTGTCTGATCCCAAGTATCCACTGAAAGCTTTCTGACCCCAGGGACATTGAATGGGATTACAAATAGGAGCAAACGCTGAAACACTCTGAAAAGAGAGTTAAACATAGTTAGAAAGCTTGTAATTTACCATTGGAATTATAAGAGTACATTTTAGTCTAAATGGATTAAAGCATACTTTTCTTTACAGTATATTTACTGGGAACAATAAAATAGTGAGAATGACAAACACATTTTGGGTTTTGCCAACATTGGGGAGCCACAACCCTATCTTCACAACCCTAAAATTCTTAAGAGGGGAACCTGTCACCATGAAATACACTGCAGTCTGCTGGCATCATCAGATAGAACAGGGGGAGCAGAGTAGATAGATATATAGTTTTGTGAAAAAAGTATAGCCTGATTTATGCGAACCTCTGCTCTCTTAGATTTCCAATCAAGTGGGTGACAACATCAGTGATTGACACCTATCTCTGTGCGCACACTAAAGCCCCGGTCACACATAACGACATCGTTAGCAAGATCGTTGTAACGTCACAGGTTTTGTGATGTAACAGCAATCTTACTAACGATTTTGCTAAGTGTGAGATCGCTGATCGTTACAAAGTGCTCTGGGTCATTTTTTGATCGTTGGTCTCCCGCTGGTCAGCACGCATCGCTGGTCAGCGATCTCACAGGCTGGAAACCATGGTAAACACCGGGTTTCTAGGCAGCACTGCTTAGATACCCGGTGTTTATCATAGTTACCAGCATCCTCCCTGCTTAGCGCTGGTAACCATGATAAACACCAGGTATCTAGGCATCACACGCTGCCTAGATACCCGGTGTTTACCATGGTTACCAGCCTGTGAGATACCCGATGTTTAGCGCCGCCCGTAAGCAGGGAGGATGCTGGTAACTATGATAAACAGCGGGTATCTAGGCAGTGCGCGCTGCCTAGATACCCGCTGTTTATCATAATTACCAGTGATGTGAAGGTGGCTCCCTGGTCCCTGGTCGCTGGGGAGATCTGCCTGTTTGAGATGTAAGTGGTTTAATAGTGAAAGGTATTGAAAGGGTGTCAAATCTAAGAAGAGGTGGAGACAATGAGCATCGCGTATTGGAACGCGAGGCTCAGTGGATACTCAGCCTCAAAACACGACAACTTAATGGGTTAAATTTACGAACAGACCTATCATACTTTTACTAAAAAGGATAATAAAAATAAACCTTACTAAAATCCATATAACAACAGAAGTTTAACTCCCATAAAGAAACAAAGTGTATGGGGATTTTGATAGAAATATACATGGATATATATGAAAATGAAAAATAAAATAAAATAAAAAAGTAATTAATGTGTATTTAACCTGTAGCCCAACACAAATGTAACTATGTAACGAAAGCAGATTGGCTCCTATAATTAAATGAAAAAATAGAGTAGGAGCTCTTCAACCTATGTCATGAGTAGAATATGTTTCACATGTGTGTAATGAATTGTGTGTATGCAAATAGAGTCTGTGGAGCCTCGGTTAGGAGTCTCAAACACAGGACTAGCCAGATATCCTTCCAGGAAAGGACCCAGCCAAGGGGTGGCTCCTTGCGGAGAATACCATAACCACCATATTAAGTGGCCCTTTTAGTCAATATCCAGCTCTTTTACAAGCTTAAAGATATGACAAGGGAATACCAAGCCAGGTATCCATCCACAGACAGCTGTTTCGGGGTGTTGCCCCTCATCAGTGTGGAGTAGGAATCTGGCTAGGTGGAAGCAAGGCTTAGTAGACGAACATCACAAAGCATTCACTGATCTCAAGGAGACCAGTCCAAGAAAACACTGCAGGCAGCTGGCTAAAGCGCTCAATACAGTGAATTCCTAGGCGCATTGCCTCCTGGGAATTCTTAATATGCAAATAGAGTCTGTGTCACTGCAATGCGCCTAGGAATTCACTGTGTTGAGCACTTTAGCCAGCTGCCCGCAGTGTTTTCTTGGACTGGTCTCCTTGAGATCAGTGAATACTTTGTGATGTTGGTCTACTAGGCCTTGCTTCCACCTGCCCTGCGCTGTGACGGTACACGGGAAGTATTGAAGATCATTCCCAGGAATGTGAATGATTGGCTGGGGGTTGGGGAAAATTTTGGCAGGTCCACCAACCACCTCAGGCGAGTGAGGGTGTATTATAATGCGAACGCTTTCTTCACAGTCTTTGAAGGAAGAGGCCTTGGCGAGGAGGTCATCTAGATAGGGCAAAACGACTGCATCCCTGGAGTGAAGGATCGTCATGACGGCCGCAATGACCTTTGTGAAGACCCTTGGGGCCATACTGAGACCGAAGGGTAAGGCCACAAACTAGAAGTGGTCTTGAATGGCAAAGTGTAGGTAATGCTGATGTGGTTGAGAAATTGTGATGTGCAGGTACGCGTCCTGTATGTCTGTCTATGGAGGCTAGGAAGTCTCCTTCCTCCATGGACGAAATGATTGAGCAGAGTGACTCCATGATAAAGTGACGGATACAAACGAACCTGTTTAGGTGCTTTAGACCGAAGATAGGGCACACTGACCCATCCTTTTTGGGGACTACAAAAAGGTTGGAGTAAAATCCTTTGAAATGTTCCTAAGGTGGAATGGGCATAATGACTCCCGCCTCAAGGAGAGCAGACTGCCTGGAAAAAGGCGCGAGCCTTTGCTGGAGACTGCGGGGGGAGAGATAGGAAGAATCTGCTGGGAGGGAGAGATAAAAACTCTATGTTGTATCCAAAAGACATCACTTCGCTGACCCATTTGTCTTCTGTGACGGAAAGCCAAACGTGTCGAAAAAGGAAAAGAAGGCCGCTCTGCTGCCTTTGACACTGTTGACCACTCCCTCTTACTCCAAATCCTTGAATCTCTTGGCATTACTGACCTCGCCCTCTCCTGGATCTCCTCCTACCTAACGGACAGGACCTTCAGCGTCACCCACTCCCACACCTCCTCCTCGCCCCACCCCCTCTCTGTAGGTGTTCCCCAAGGCTTGGTCCTGGGACCACTACTCTTCTCCATTTACACCCTCGGCCTAGGCAACCTCATGGAGTCACATGGCCTCCAATACCACCTCTACGGCGACGACACCCAGCTCTGTCTGGCCCCGATATCTCCTCTCTTCTACCCAAAATTCCTCACTGCCTATCCGCCATTGCATCCTTGTTTTCTACCCGCTTCCTCAAACTCAACATGGACAAGACCGAATTCATCGTCTTTCCCCTTAACAACCCTCCCCCCCTTTCCTGACCTATCCATCACAGTCAATGACTGCACACTCTCACCCGTCCCCCACGCCAAATGTCTCGGGGTAATCTTCGACTCCTCCCTCTCCTTCAAGCCCCACATCCAAGCCCTCGTCACCACCTGCCAACTCCAACTAAAAAACATTGCCCGCATCCGCTCCTTCCTTGACCACAACACGGCTAAGACACTTGTCCATGCCCTCATCATCTCCCGCCTGGACTACTGCAACCTCCTGTTCACCGGCATCCCTGCCTCCTCCCTCGTACCTCTCCACACCATCCTCAACTCTGCTGCCCGACTCATCCACCTATCTCCCCGCTACTTCCCCGCCTCCCCTCTCCGCAGAGCCCTCCACTGGCTCCCCATCCCCCAGAGATCCCACTTCAAAACCCTAACCCTGACATACAAGGCCATACACAACCTGTCCTCTCCCTACATCTCCGACCTGGTCTCCCGCTACCTCCCCTCACGCAACTTGTGCTCCTCCCAAGAACTCCTTCTCTCAACCCCCCGCATCTCCACCTCCCACAACTGCATACAAGACTTCTCTCGTGCTTCTGCCCGACTCTGGAACTCCCTCCTCCACCACATCAGACACTCCCCTACCCTTGGATCCTTCAAGAAAAACCTGAAGACCCACCTCTTCCTACAAGCTTATAACACACATTAAGACCTAATCCACTGCACCATCTCACCTCTCCCCCTCCTACCGTCTCCCTCCCCACCCCCTCTAGACTGAGCCCTCACGGACAGGATCCTCTCCCTATTGTACCCGTATGACTGATTTGTCGTCACTTTACTACTTGTCTCTGTCTACCCTTTCATTTGTAAAGTGCCATGTAACCTAATGGCGCTATATAAATACTTAATAATAATAATGTGCGGACATCAGTGACTTCGCTGGCACTGCGACTGTACCTCTGTTGCGGCCCACAAGGGAGCTTGTTTGAAGGGACTCCAGATATTCTGGAGGAGGTCTGAGTTCTGGATGAGGTCAGATTACTTGTTAATCCTCTGTGAAAGAGAATTAAGAGGCGACAGACAGACATGGACACTGAAACAGAGACTTTGTAGACTATCTTTGATAGTGATGTAGCTGTGGGTCTAATAATGTCATAGTGTGGTAGATATTAGCTTAGGTGTACTGAAATGAGGCATGTGGGCCGTAAATCATAAGTGTTCATAGTGCATCATTCGGGGGGGGGGGCGGGCACTGGTGGTGTAGCGTGCAGACCCAAGCCGGGCCTAAATTTTTCAGCCAGGGTCCGGGACTATGGGCCAGTGTAGCGATGGCACTGGGGACAGCCTGGAGAGCCCTCCAACATGGACGCACAGACTGGAATGTTTTTACTTGGATGTGCATCCTTGCCGGAGCCGCCACTGTAGCATCTGTCAACCAGAGGGTCCATTCGCATCTGCCCATGTGACACCGCTGGGTCAGGGTAGCGAGCTGCGGCCCCATGAGGAATGGGGAGCATAGGTGTCTGCGGCCTCAATCCAGCCTCTCTTTGTTGAGAGGGGAGAGCCTAGACGCCTGCAGCCTCGACCCAGCCCCTTTTTGAGAAGGGAGAGCATAGATGCCTGCAGCCTCAATCCAGACTCTCTTTAGTGAGAGGGAATGGAGAGCATAGATGCCCCTCAAGGGGTTCCGGGGGTCTCTGTATATGTTGTCCGTCTACAAAAAGTTTGCAATCCGGGATGTAATAAAAAAAAAGAATAAAGAAAAAAAGAGAAAGAAAATTCTAGAAAAATTATCTAGTTAGGCTATAGATGTGGACTGGGTTAGGACACATCTGCCTCCTGCAACACTAAGCAAAAACTGGCCATGTTCATTCCAACCCAGGGTTATATTCTGCTAGGAGGAGTTAACTTATTAATTGGCTTAGTGTCGCCTCCTAGTAACAGAAAGCATACACCCATAATAATGAAGCATAGAGATAAAGCCATAGCTCTATAGACTACTGTAATGCAAAGGCTATATATTTGTCTCCCAAATTCAAAGCTAAAAATATTGTATTTATTTGCAGCATATGAGAAATCATCAAAATAATAAAAAAGAAACTAAGAAAATAATGCAAGAAAAAGTTCGTATTCATTGAGAAACAACATTATTAATGTTTTAACTCAGGAAGAGTTCAAAAATCAATATTTCGCACATAATTATGATTTTTAATTACAGCTTTCATGTGTCTTGGCATGCTTTCCATCAGTCTTGCACACTGCTTTTGGGTGACCTTATGCCACTCCTATCACAAACATTTACGCAGTTCTTTGTTTGATGGCTTGTAACCATCCATCTTCCTCTTGATTACAGTTCAGAGGTTTTCAATGGGGTTCAGATCTGGAGATTGGGCTGGCCATGACAGGGTCTTGATATGGTGCTCCTTCATCCACATATTGATTAACCTATCTTTGTGGCATGGGGCATTGTCTTGCTCAGAGTTGGGGAAGATTGCCTGAGCAGAAGGAAGCAAGTGTTTTTCAAGGATACCCTTGTATGCGGCTTGATTCATACGTCCTTCGCAAAGATTAACCTGCCCAATTCCAGCCCTACTGAAGCATCCCCAGATCATTACCGATCATCCACCAAATTTCACAGTGGGTGCAAGACACTGTGGCTTGTACGCCTCTTCAGGTCTCCATCTAACCATTAAACGACCAGGTGTTCGGCAAACCTGAAAAAGGAGATTTTTGTGTACTCACCGTAAAATCCTTTTCTCTTAGCCTCTAATTGGGGGACACAGACCGTGGGTGTTATGCTGCTGTCCACTAGGAGGCGACACTAGGCAGAATCTGCAAAAAGAGTTATATGACTCCTCCTCTGCAGCATACACCCCTGCAACAGGAAGTGCTCTTCAGTTTTGTGCTAAAGCAGTAGGAGAGCTAACAGATAATAACAGTGACACAGGAGTCTACGCAGGAACCTGTGTAAACAAATATAGTCAACAAGGTAATAACAGTGTAACAAGGCCGGAGCCAAACAGGCACGTGTGTAAACAGTTAAGAGTTAGCAGAGTAATATTAGTACCACAAGGCCCGTAACTAAGCAGGTGCATGTGGAAAACAGTGAAGAGATAACAAAGTAATAATCGTATAACAAGGCCTGTAACTACACAGGCTCACAGTACTACAAGGCCTAGAACTAAACAGGCACAAGTTTAAACAGTCAACAGTTAACAGAGTGACAATAGGTAAATATGTGCAAACATGTTAACCATGTAACAGCTTAGAAGCTATATGAGAACTCTAGAAAAGGCCCACAAGGGCAATAGGGTGGGTGCTGTGTCCCCAATTAGAGGCTAAGAGAAAAGGATTTTACGGTGAGTACACAAAAATCTCCTTTTCTCCTTCGCCTCATTGGGGGACACAGACCGTGGGACGTCCCAAAGCAGTCCCTGGGTGGGAAAGAACAATGGAACTAGTAACACTGAGCATGGTCAGTGAAGAAGTATGCACCGACAGACGGCTGCTGCCGCCTGGAGGGCACATGTACCCAGACCTGCGTCTGCCGAGGACTGAGTGCAAGCACTATAGTGGCTTGGGTATGAGTGTAGGCTGACCGTTTGGCTGCCTATACACTTGTTGCGCCGATACCTGTTACCGAATTGTCCAGGAGGCGGCGACGGTCGCAGAAGAAGGTACCGTGACCTGCCGGAAGGGATGAGTTTTCGAAAGTATAAGCGTCATGGACGGGAAGAGGAATCCACCTGGTTATAGGAGCCTTAGAGGCCGACGTGTCCTATTTCTTCCCATTGGAAGAAGGATAAAGGGGAATCCGACCCTCTTAGAAGGGCAATGTCTTGGATATCCAGACGCGTAGGGCCCTGACAAGGTCCCGAATATGTAAGTCCTTCGCGACCGGACAGAATGGAGTCAGGCGCAGCGACGGCAGAAAGCTGTCTTTATGTAGGTGAAAGGAGTAAACCTATCTTAGAAGAAGAATGGAACCAGCCATAGGACAATTTTGTCCAGATGGAAGACTAGAAATGGAGGATTAAATGAGACCGCTGCAAGTACCGATACTTCTGCAGAGACAAGAGCTGCCACTGAGCCATACCCTATTTGGATGAGGATGCTAAAGGCAATATCCCATCGAGGCTGAAAAGGTGGTTCTTGTAGTGCCGTGAGGACCAAGTTCAGGTCCCCACGGGTGTAGTCTTGTTGTATGGAGACCTTAAATAGCCGACCCTTCGAAGGAAGAATGTCCTAGAAGTCTGGTGACAAGATGTGGGGAAGAAGGTGAAACCGCTGAAGGCCTGCTGTGTAAGAGACCCTAAGGACAGACCTGAGTCTAGGTCTGAGTGGAAGAAACAGAGTTCTTGGAATGAGATAGGGCCGAGGGAATGACCCGTAGAGGTGTCCTGAGCAACAAACAAAAACAAAACGATTTCACATGTGAGATGGTATATTGTAGACACGGCTGGCTTCCTTGCGGAGACTATGGTCACTACATTATCCTGGGAACAAAAAGACCCTTGGGTTAAGGTCCAGGTCTCAATGTCTACGCCCCTAATTTCAGAGTTGAGGAATTCTGAGGGAGAACTGGCCATGAGGGAACAGAGCTGGACTGTCCATTAGTCGTCCTGGTACTGCTGCTATGATTCGGACGAAAACTGCGTACCAAGCGCATCTGGGCCAGTCTGAGACCACAAGTATGATCAGGTGACATTCTTGTTTGATATTCCGCACTATCCTGGTAGTGGAGAAAAAAGTGTAGGGGAGACGGACACAGTTCCAGTCTTGGACTAGTGCGTCCGTCCTATTGACTGTGGATCCTGCGACCTGGCCAGGGAGGTTGGACCCATGGAATTAAAAGCATGACTCCATCAGGTCCATGTCTGTGGATTCCTGGCGCTGGCATCCTTGATGAAGGACATCTGGATGAAAGGACCGTTTCCCTGAGTCCATGCCTTGTTGGTGTAGGAAAAACGTTTCCTAGATGTGCTCCCCTGGTATGAGAACAGCCGACAATACTGTGTTGATGGATTCCACCCGGTGAAGGATGTGGCGGAACGTGTGACATCGCTTGGAAACTGCGGGTACACCCTGGTGGTTGACACATGCCGCGGCTTTGGCATTGTCTGGTTGCGTCCTGGCATTTCCGACTGTCAGACGGAGGCGGAAAGATTTCCCAGCTATAACTAGCGCCCGAATCTACGTAGATTGAAGAACATCTTGAGAAGTAGTCGAAACTGCAGCCATGTGTACTGTGATGGATCACAGCCTGTTCTCGTGTCAACCCTGAGCACGGAGAATTGAAAAGGCCAGAGATACGGGTAAGCCAATGGAACTGTTGCCACTATCCTATAGCTGGAACTCCAAGTGATGGTGCAGCCTGTGGCTATCAGGAGTACGTAGCCGAGCTGGGACTTGTAAGGTGTGCGTGCTGTGCTGCATCGTGTGCCCTGTAATTGAAGGAGACATGTGCAGGGTAATCCGCTAATCAAGTTTTGTGAACGAGCCCAGTGAAAATGACACTGTGTTCTCAGTCTCTGAAAACAACATGTATTGAGGAAGAAGTCGTCCGAGATGGGAGGCTGCTGGAATGTAACATAGGCTTGGCCCACTTCAGGGTGGGGAAAACTGGTATTCTGTTTGACTGTTGAATCGATAAGGGACTGACTGCGTGGAAGAAAGTGCAGGCCACGGCCAAACAGGTTATTGGAGGGACCATGTATTGGTTCATGCGGTCGGGAGTCTGTGAGGTCCAACTTCGAAGCGGGCTGCGCGGAGTGTTTGCGCATGTTATCTTAACCCAAGAACCTACTATAGGTTTAGTGAGAAGATTGGTAGCTGAGCCCGTGCTCCGCGTTCTGCGACCCAGAGTGTCGTTTTTGCAGTCTGGGGAGGGAGGCCGGTTAGGCAACCACAACCCGAGTCCCCAACAGTGGGGAGTCGAGGAGGAGTATGGCATATAGCAATCTCTGCTACAGCCCTTAGCCCCCGACAGTGGAGAGCTGAAAGGGGGGTATGCTATGATGTACCCATGTACTTGTGGATTGCGGTGTTTCAGCCTCTGTCTTGGGAGGCATGGCTGTCATTACGGTCATCAGAACTCCAGCTGTGGGGTGTGGAGAGGATTGGCGGACAGACTTGGGACGCCTACAGTTGTCAGGTAATTGCAGGTTACATCACCTTCGACTGGGCTCTCCAACCGAGGGGGTCCGAAGAAGGAACCTGTCCGTTTAACACGTAGAAAGTCCACCACAACCTGGGGGTGCCAACTGTGTGGAGGTCCTAGAAGGGGTATGTTGGACGACCTCTTTGAGACGTTTGATAACGGAGCTCCGCTAACGTTGGGAGGGCGGAGGGAAAAGACATGTCGGTGTCTCCTCTATTAGCTCCCCCCGGAGTAAACCCATAAGGTGGCCGGAGTACCAACAGGTACCTGCATCTGGCACGGTGGGGAGAAACAGAACCCGTTCGGTAGAGACCTTGCCCGTACCACTCCAGGGATCCGGGATGTGTATGGCACCGGGAATCAGGGACGTTTATTTATTTATTTATTATTACTGCAGGAAAAAACCAGTGCTGGACCAAATGGCGTGTTGCACTGCCCTGCGTAGTATGACGGTGTTCCTTGCACGGTGTGCAGAGGGGGAAGGGCGAACTGCCGCAGGGAACATCCCAGACGGCTATTCTTCAGTTGTCATTGGAGACTGCTGCACAGTGAAACTGTACAGTGTTTTTTTTTTTTTTTTTTTTTTTTTTCTTTTTTTCAATATAATCGGGAGTCCCTGTGTCCTGCACAGCGGATGCTGTTAAATTGAAGTGACTATACTGGCTGCGGCGTTATTGCCCTTGAGGACTGATCCCTAATTCCTATCACCTCCTTCCGGGAGGATAGGGCAAAAGGATAACTCAGCGGTGGCAAGAAGGGAGTCCATTGGCTCTACCACCCCAGTGTGCGCTCCGGTAGGCATTTCGCCTGTCATTGTGTCCCCACATGCGAATGCTCTGCAGTGGCAAGGTGACTGCAGGCTGCTGGCACCCTAGTGTGTGCTCCAGCCGACCTTCTTGCTCCCTGAAATGCAAGCCCTGTGGGGTCAAGCAGGTGTCTGCAGGCTTCTGCACACTAGTGTGTGTCTTAGCCTGTCACAGTGCCCCCACATGCACACGCGCTGCAGTGACTGCGGGCTGCTGGCACTCTAGTGCGTGCTGCAGCAGACCATTCGCCTGGCACAGTGTCCCCTGAAGTGCAAGCCTTGCGGTCAAGCAGGTGTCTGCACGCTTTGAACATTAGTGTGTGCCTAGCACACTACACTGCACCTGGCAGTGTGCCCCCACGTGAGGAACTCTGCTCCTCTTTAGGCTGGTCAACCCCTTTGGGCAGCCTGAGTCTCCACTAGCCTGTCTGCCGCTGTTATACAGCGGCGTCAGCGCTGAGGGCTGTAATGGCGGCGGGCAAGAAGGGGGGCGGAGCCGCAAAAGAGCGCGCCAAGCGTGATGAAAGGCGCCCTTTCTGTAGCCCGTCCCGCCTCCTGTGCTGACGCCGAGAGGTCTGACGTCAGGCGGAGGCGGGCGAGGAGGCGGGGAAAGACCCTGTGATGTGCGGCTAGGCCGAAGCCGGGGCCTCGCGTGAATCGCGGGCCCGGGAGCGGCGGAGGCCCGGCGCGGAGGTCCACGACCGGGAATGGCAGAGACCCCATGATCCCCGGAATGCTCCACCGGAGGTTGCGCCCACCACAGCTAGGTGAGGGCCCCTTTGTAAGGGCAAGGTATTGTGGCTGCTGAGGGTCTGGTGCCGGATTCTCGTCCCCAGCTTCTGCAACAGCGTTGGACATGTAGGTTGTGCCTGCTGTCCAACCTGTGCCTGCTGCCCAACCTGTGCCCCATCAGGAGTCTGCAGCAGAGTTGGTGTGCCGCAGCATTGAGATGTGCTGTGGCATTTTGGGGGAAGCATGAGTTGAGCAGGCTCTTCTGGATGTGCTGCAGCATTGAGATGTGCTGCAGCATGTCTGTTTGGGAAGCATGCCGCAGCTTATTTTTGGGGGACCCCTCGCGGCGTGCTGCAGCGATTTGCAGTGCAGCTGTGTGCCGCTGCGCGCCATACCTTGTGGCGTCTCGACCTAAGAACCCTGAAAGGGGAATTAGGGAGGGATGCTGCGTCCACCTTCAGAGGACACTTGTGCTGTAAAACCAGCACCCCAGCCGTGGGGAGCTGAGGAGGTCGTCTTTTGCCGGTTTTCCATCTGTATTGCTGCTTGCGGTGGGGACATGGAGCATTACTGCGACCCAGAGCCCCATCTGTGGGGACTGGGGAGGAATGCGGGCCTCAGAACCGGCAGGTCTGGAGATCGCTTTAACCCTGCACCTCCAACAGTGGAGGGCCGAGAAAGGAATAGCCCTTAGCAGACAAAATAAATCGACCCAGAGTTCCTATGGAGTCTGGGGAGGTATCTGTGGTCGACATGTCCCTTCAAAAAATAAAAATGCAGCTTCAAAAAGTAAAAATAATGGAGAGAAAACAAGAATGTGTGCCTCCTTTCAGACACTAAGCAAAAACTGAAGAGCACTTCCTGTTGCAGGGGTGTATGCTGCAGAGGAGGAGTCATATAACTCTTTTTGCAGATTCTGCCTAGTGTCGCCTCCTAGTGGACAGCAGCATAACACCCACGGTCTGTGTCCCCCAATGAGGCGAAGGAGAAATTAGACTCATTAGAGAAGATTACCTTACTCCAAGTCCTCTATGGTCCACTTCTTATGGTCTTAAGCAATCTTCATCCTGGCTCTCCTTTGCTTCTCATTGATGAAAGGCTTTTTTCTAGCTTTACATGACTTGAACCCTGCCTCTAGTAGCCTGTTACGAACTGTTCTTGCCATGCACTTCACCCCAGATGCCATTTGCCATTTTTTTGTAGGTCACTTGATGTCATCCTGCGGTTGCTGAGTGACATTCGAATAAGATAACAGTCGGTGGAAAGTCGCTTTCGTCCTCTGCCGGTCTGTAGCTTTGTTGTTCCCAATGTATGCTGCTTGACCTTGTTGTAATGGACTGCTGTCTTCGAAATTTTAAGGATGGAGGCAACAGGACGCTCACTGTATACCTCTGCTAGTAAAGCCAGAATTAAGCTCTTTTTTTCCTCACTCAAGACTTTTATTTTAACTCCTTTGGCATGGTTAAAAGTTTTTTTATTCAAACAAATTACTTTTGGGCTATTCCTAGCACTTGTTTTTCCATCCAGCTTGCCCTATTGCAAGAGGATTGTGAAGACCACAGCAGTGTTTTTTATACTTTCCCTCGTTAAATAAGATTTGGTTCAGAAGATCACCTAATTAGAAGCACATTAAGTAGAATTAGGAGTTTTTTGGTTGGAATTCAACTGACACTGGAATGGAATGGCTGTATGACATGTAGAGACGGTGATTTTTAGAAAACTGTGCAGTGGTCTCAGCAGAAAAATAAAAAGCTATAGCCTTCAAAATTCAGTAATGCAAAAATCCTTTATTTTGTAGAAACATGTTTTTATTGTAATAGTAGCAAAACCTAAAATAAAAACTATATAAATCAGGTATTGCTGTGATTATACTGTTCTGACAAATAAAGCCGCCTAATCACTTATACCACAAGGTGAACAGTGTAAAAATAGTAATGAAGTCAATACTTCAACTGCTGCTGATTAGTTTATTCTGCCTCCCAAAGATTGCAGTCAGGTTCAGCTTACATCACCGATTATGTGTAAATCTCTGTAAAACGTGACAACAAAAATTCACTGTAATGAGGCGGAGGGAATCACTTGGAATTCCCATCTCACCTGTGGTCCGGCGGTGTCCATTTTTATGCACACCTTTTTAGGCATACACAAAACTGCGGTAAATCACAGTTTTGTGTACCTTTGAAAAGACACCATTGAACAGAGGACAAGCCGCGTTCAGAGCAATTCTGCTGCTTCATTAGTGAATGGATCCATCTGGGTTTTCACCTGATTCCCATATATCGGAGACATAGCTGAAAACTAATGTAAGTGCTCAGCATAGAGCACAGGATAAATGTGAATTGATGTAAAGTGTTCTGTACCCAAATTGAACACCAATAGCATTCAACTCAACAGCAAATCACCACCGAGATCCGTCATCCGTTAATGGAAATATAGGGGGTTTCCACATTACAGGTAGCACAAAGGCTCTGAAAAATCGCTATGGCTCCTCGCTCCCCAAAAAAGAAAACCAACAAAACCTGTGCTCCCAAATCCAAATGTCCCCCTCCCTTCTGAGCCCCGCAAAGCCTAAACCATAGTTAAGGTCAACATGTATGGCATCTCTGCAGTGAGAAGCCTGCTTAATTTATGGGGTGTGTTTCTCCAGAAGCATGAGCTGGGCACAATGTATGAGCACCACAATGTACAGGCACAACTAGGGCTTATTTGCAATTTTTAATACTACAACACCCAATGCGCTTGACTCCATGGGTGTTTTACATAGATAAAATCAGCAATATATGAACTCCCAGGTGGGTGTAAATTCCAAAATATTGTCTATTATCCCCAGGGACACTGAAATAATGAGTTTTAAAAATTTCCCTCCATACCTCTATTGAGTCAGGGAGGTACGTTCTCTTCCCAGGACTAAACCGCCTGCCTGCTGTCCATCATTCCCCCCTCTAGGCTCCGGGCGCTACCTCCTCTCTGTCACCTGACGTCATCGGGGTCTGCGCTGTTCATTGATTTCTTGGGCGTGAGCCGTGTGCACTGCTCCACAACTTAGGTCACATGATCTCCTCTGGAGATTGCACCTGCGTGTAGCCCCAGGCCCTCCACTATACGCAGGCGCAATCTCCAGAGATCATGTGATCTAAATTGTTAGGCAGCGCATATGGCGCATACCCAAGAAATCAATGAACAGCGCAGACCCCGATGACGTCAGGCGACAGAGAGGAGATAGTGCCCGGAGCCCAGAGGGGGGAATGATGGACAGCAGGCAGGTGGTTGAGTCCTGGGGACAGAACGTACCTCCCTGACTCAATAGAGGTATGGAGGGAAATTTTTAAAACTCATTATTTCAGTGTCCCTGAAGGTAATAGACATAAGAGCCACCTTCACAGAATGCAGCATTAGTGCTGCTGAAGGTGGCTCTTCTACTTTAATAGGCACTGGGGTTGGGGGTTGGGGAAGGGGTGACCGGTTCCCTTTAACCTTGTACTGATGAGAACTTGCACAACAAATTTTGGGGCGAATTTCTCCTGTTATCCTTGTGAAAATGAAAATCTTTGAGGCTAAAACTACATTTTGGAGAATTTTTTTTTTTTATTTCCACACTTCTATGTTGTAAAATTTTGTGAAGCACCTGGGTGTTCAAGTGCTTACCACACATCTAGATAAATTCTTGGGCGGTCTCGTTTCTAGAATGTGTGGAGGAATTCTATTGTTTAGGTACATTAAAGGGAACCTGTCACTACCTGTCTCTACACCTTCCTAGCTGCTCCCTATCTATCCCTCTCTGAGGTAAAGGGGCCTATAAACAGCAGAAATAAACTTATAACTTACAGCAGTCCCTGAGGCTGGGGACTGAAAAGGCGGCCAGGCTCCATTTAGCACTCCTCCATGCAGCAGCGCACGCCCGCTGGGCGGCATTATTGTTTCTTCATCGCTGCCTCCTTCATTTGGAATCTCCCGCCCTCTTTACACCTATCATGCCCGCCGCTACGTC
Source organism: Allobates femoralis (assembly GCA_033576535.1). Classification (NCBI taxonomy): domain Eukaryota; kingdom Metazoa; phylum Chordata; class Amphibia; order Anura; family Aromobatidae; genus Allobates; species Allobates femoralis. Next base: position 597,310,351 of record JARQOC010000002.1, read on the forward strand.
ACATCCGGCGCGGTGCATTATGGGCCGATCACAGTGATCGACCCAGTGCATTATGGGCCTGATACCGTGATCGGCCCGGCTTCAATAACTGCACTGCGCATGCACGGAGCCAGGCTGTTCACGTGATCCAAGTCCATCACGTGATCGGCCCCATAATGCACCGCACCGGATGTGACACAGCGGCCGGGCAGGACAGTTGTAAAGAGGGCGGGAGATTCCAAATGAAGGAGGCGGCGATTAAGAAACAATAATGCCGCCCAATGGGGCGTGCGCTGCTGCATGGGGAGTGCTGACACAACAATCAGTAACCATTGTTAAACAGCAAGGTGCCGACCGTATGGGAGGGGGAACGCACTCACTCTTCCTGCCTACTAAATTCTTGCGATTGCTATTGATCGTAGCATGCAGAGGTTTAAACAGCCATAGGCGGCATGGAAATCATCCTTGTCTGTGACACCTGGGGCTCGGCTATCACTTACGCCAAGCCCACAGCGGCAATCGTTCGGCAAAGCTATGTGCCCTCATGTTTGCCATACCGTAGGAGTACATTATTGATCATAAACCACTTCATGACCTTGATGTAAACATGTCACAGGTTGTGAAGGGGTTAATATATGACAATCTCAACTGTAAGGTTACCTCTAGTTAGATGATGTTCCCACTATTTACCTCAGTACTTGAACTTTATTAATATGTTTTCTCCAGCATCCCTGCCCTTCACTTAATTACTAATTCGCAGCGCACGTCAGGAGACATTAGCTGATCAGCGGGAGATCTAAACACAACGTCTGAGTCATCAAACATCCGATCCTGAGATGGCCTCATAGTACATTACACTTGTCACAAGACGTTGGGGCAGCGATATTCATCACAAAGTGACTGCCTGTCACTATTTAACCATTTCACTGTAGGACATAGTAAACATTATTAAATCATCCTATTAATTCATACTATCCCAGGGTGGTTTGAAAAAGAATTGCCTTAAAAAGGTGCTCTTCAAGGAGCAAAATAGCTCACTGTTAACCACCATACAATATCTAAAGGGACATGATCTGTTTCCACCCTACAGCACTGCAGATTGACATGCTGCTATAACTGATGAGCTCTAGGTGCTTGCTCCATATAATCATTCTGGTCATTCTTCAAACATTACCTTATACTTTCCTGGGTTTTTCAGTGCACAAATTAACGCACCGTGTCCACCCATAGAGTGGCCAAAAACAGAAATCCTGTCCGGATCTGATGGGAAATTTCCATTTATGAGTTGAGGTAGCTGGAAAATAAAATATGAAATGATTTAGAAATGTAATTCTAATAAACAGATAAACTACTTTAATATGCAAAGTGAAAATGTAAAAGACAGCACATGATTATCTCATGCTAGCTTATCAACAATTTACTGATTATCCGTGGGACTGTTGGTCTAGGTCAGGGGTGGGGAACTCCAGTCCTCGAGGGCCGCAATCAGTGCAGGTTTTCACGATTTCCTTAGTTTTGCACAGGTGATAACATAATCACTTGCACTGGTGATGATTCCAATCCCTGAGCAATACTAAGGAAATCGTGAAAACCTGCACTGATTGCGGCCCTCGAGGACTGGAGTTCCCCACCCCTGGTCTAGGTAATGGGTAGGAAATCAGACCCTGAGACGTACTCCGTTCAGGCACAATGTAACATCATTCTCAATGTAATAATAATTTGGCTTGCTAGCATGAATATTACACGTAAGTTCAGCACTAACAAAAGGACACTGAAATTAACATTATCGCCATAGGCAATGGTACATACGTGTACATTCTTCTGCATGTTAGCAACATAATTAGCATTATTACAATGGGAATTATGCTACACTGCCTCGAGGCCCATTTATTTACTTATATAGTGTCATCATATTCTACAGTGCTTTACAGGCATCATCATCACTTCCCTGTTGGGGCTCACAATCTGAATTCCCCATGAAAATGTCTTTATATATGGAGTCTAGGGTTCAATTCATCAATACAGGCACTGTTCATGAGGGGGTGTGGTAAAGTCAGACGCTCCTGATTCATTAAGCGGCTTGTGTTTCAGTGCATTACACCAGAAATCTCCTTCCTCTCAGAGACTGGTGTGAGATTTCTGGCATATGGAACCCCCGCACTTTGTAACGTCACCCCCGACGCCCCCCACTATGTCCCCATCCTGCACTAACTCTGTCCATTTTGTCAGAGCAGGGGGAGAACCTGGTGTAAAGACGCCAAAAGTTTACATGCTTGTGATTTTTCGTGGGCAATTTTAATAAGTCTGTCTTAATTCTTAAGATTACTTAATAAAGAATGTGTTTTAATTTCACATGGACCATGGAGTTGGTGCTGGAATTTTTCCTAATTTTCTTGGATTTACATGATCAGGGTATGCTGCCCTGCAACTTTTCCATTCATCCGGGTGAACCAGCAGTAACATGGTAGGCTGATATTTTTCATTTGGATTGTGCTATATTAGTTGTATATGCCACAAACCTAGCCTTTATGAAAGAGTGGCAAGACAAAGAAATTTTTAAAACAAGCCATAAGAAGTCCTATTTGGAAACGGTCCCAGATTTCCTGAGGCACCTACTCAGACAGGTGCGCCACCGCCGCCTGAAGATCCTTCTACCAAGGCTAGCATCAGCTGAAGCCTGGGTATGTACTTTGTAATGTTTTGTGAAAGTGTGCAGACTAGACCAGGTAGCAGCTGTGCACATTTGTTCCACTGAGGCTTGATGCCAAATGGCCCAGGATGTACCAATGGCACGAGTGGAGTGAGCTCAAAGTCCACTAGAAATGGGAACTTTTCTTACACGATGGATTTATTCCGCTATCCAGGAAACCTAACAGGCCTTAGAGGTGCCCTGCCCCTTATGGGGACTCTCAGAAAGAACCAACAGACTGTCCGACTTCCTGAAGGAAGCTGTCCTGGAGATGTAATGCCTGAGGGCCCTTACAAGGTCAAAGGTATGAAGTGACTTCTTCACTCGATGTACTGGGGCCAGACAGAAAGACGGCAGAATAATATCCTCATAAAGGTGAAAAGTAGAAATCACCTTAGGAAGGAAGGTGGGAACTGGGCACAGTACCACCTTGTCTTGGTGAAAAGAAAGAAAGGGCAGGAGAGTGCCGCTAACTCAGAGACCCGCTTAATGGACGTAATTGCCACCAGGAAGGTTAGTTTCCATAACAAGAGAGGCAGAGAAACCTCTTGGAAAGGCTCGAAAGGGGGCCGCTGAAGTCCATCCAAGACCAGATTACTGTCCCATGTGTCTAGTGGTCTGCGGTAGGAGGAAACCAAGCGGGAGACCCCCTGGAGAAAAGTTGTGACTTGGGGTTTATAGGAAAGTCGGCATTGGTAAAAGACTGAAAGAGCAGAGATCTGCCCTTTGAGCGAGCTCAGAGCCAGACCTGATTGTAAGCCAGACTGCAGGAAACAAAGGAACCCGGGGATGGACAGCGGAAGAGAAGAACAGGCCCCATCGTTGCACAATAAGAAAAAAGCTTCTATTTACGGTGGTAAATGCGAGACGAGGCCGGTTTCTGGGCCCTGATCATGGTATGGATAACGTCCGGAGAGAACCCAGTACGCATCTAGACCCAGGTTTCAACAGCCACACCGTCAAATTCAGGGCCCTGGAATTGTGGTGGGAAATGGGACCCTGAGTGAGAAGATCCGGCAGATCTGGGAGGCGCCAAGGGATGTCTGCGATGAGCTGCACCAGATCGGTGTACCAGGCGCGCCTGGGCCAGTCTGGGGCTATGAGTATGACAGGGACTCCTTCTGCTTTGATTTTCCTGAGTACCCTAGGTAGTAATGGAAGAGGAGGAAAGATGTAATGCAGTCGGAACGACGCCAGGAGCATACCAGAGCGTCAGCTCCGATGGACAATGGATCGCGAGACCTGGTTATGAACGCGGCAACTTGGCGTTCAGCCGAGACGCCATCAGATCCACATAGGGCGTCTCCCAGCGGCAGCATATCTGGTGAAACACTTCCGGATGGAGAGACCATTCTCCGGCAGCAAGGCATTGACAGTTGAGAAAGTCTGTCGCCCAATTCTCCACCCCTGGAATGTGTACCGCTGAGATGATCGACCTGGTCGACTCTGCCCAAAGGAGAATCCGCTCGACCTCGTGAAATGCCGCTTTGCTGCGAGTGCAGCCCTGGTGATTAATGTAAACTACTGCCTTAGCATTGCCGACTGGACGCGAGTAAGGCGGCCCGCCAGGAAGCGGTGGAAGGCTTTGAAGGCAAGTGAGATTGCACGAATTTCCAGAAAGTTTATCGGCAATGTTGACTCTCGGGTGGTTAAACAGCCATGGGCAGTGCGGTGCCGGTATTCTGCTCCCCAGCCTAGAAGGCTGGCGTCCATGGTGAGGACTAGCCAGTCCACCGGAAGAAAGGAGCGGTCCTTGGAGAGGGAGTTTGGACGAAGCCACCAACGAAGTGCGTGCCTGACAGTCGGTGACAGGTGGAATATCCTGTCCAGGGAGAAGGGGCTCTTGTCCCAGGTGGACAGGAGAGCCAGTTGCGGTGACCGACGGTGAAAATGGGCGAAAGGGACGGCCTCTATTGCTGCAGCCATCCGTCCTAGGACCCCCATGCTGAAACGAATGGAATGTGAGGAAAGACAGAGGAGAATGCGTACTGCCTGACGCAGAGTGGACTTTTTGTCCCGAGTGAGGGAGACCAAGCCTCGGTAGGTGTTTAAGGTCATGCCGAGGAATGTGATCGACTGTGTTGGTATCGGAGATTACTTTTGTAGATTTACTAGCCAACCTAGGCGAGACAAGGTGTCCACAGTAATCTGGACACTGTCTGTGCAGTCCTGAAAAGAGGGAGCCTTGATTAGGAGGTTGTCGAGGTACGGTAAGAAGACTACTCCTCTGGAATGTAGGACACTCATGGCAGCCGCCATGACTTTGGTGAAGACCCTTGGGGCGGTAACGAGACCGAAGGGAAGGGCTACGAATTGGAAGTGGAGATCCTGTACTGCGAGGCGGAGGAATTGTTGGTGAGTTTGAGCAATGGATACATGAAGATATGTGTCTTTTATGTCTATGGAGGCAATAAATTCCCCTTCTTCCATAGACGCGATGATGGAGCACAGAGACTGCATTCTGAACTGCCGGATGCGAACATGTTTGTTCAGATGTTTGAGGTCCAAAATGGGCTGCACGGACCCATCCTTCTTGGGAACCACGAAGAGGTTGGAGTAGAAACCTCTGAAACGCTCGGGTTCTGGCACGGGAACGATTACTCCCGCCTGTTGGAGTGAGTGAATCGCTTTGAAGAAGGCACAACGGAGCTTTGGTGGTTTTGGGGGGTTGGAGGGGAAGAAGCGGCAAGGTGAGCGTGAGAGAAACTATGTGATAACCGGAAGACACGAGATTGTGAACCCATCTGTCGTCTGTGACGGATAGCCATATTTGACTGAACAGTCGTAAGCGGCCGCCGACGAAGGGAGTGTAAAAGGAGTCAGGAAGAGGAGAATCGATGGGATCAAAGCTCCCTAGGTTTGGATTAACTCTGTCTGGGCTCCCAGGAGGTATTGGATTTTAATGATGACTGGGCAGATCTGTCTCTGCGGGGAGTTCGGGTGAAGGAGGGGGAGTCGGTCAAGAGGCTGCCCAGCCAAAGGAGTTGTGAAAGGAACGAAACGTAGACAGTGATCGTCTGAAAAAGGGGTGTTTGGCTTATGTTGGGGAAGAGAGGTACTCTTTCCACCCATGGCCTCTAAGATGAGTTTGTCAAGGCATTCACCCAACAGGCGATTGGGAAGATAAGGGAGACCAGTAAGTGATTTCTTAGAAGCAGAATCGGCTTGCCACTGCCTGAGCCAAAGGGCCCTGTAGATGGAGATGGTATCGAAGGCAGCAAAGGCTGCGCAGGTGGCTTAGTCTAAAGAAGCCTGTATTAGGTAATCTGCGGCAGTAGTGATCTGAGCAGTTATGTTGGTAAAGTGTTGAGAGAGTTGAGACTCCTGTAAGGATTTGTGGAGGGTCTCCGTCCAGACCATAATTGCCTTGGCAACCCACACTGATGAGAAGGAGGGCGAGAGGGAAGATCCCGCCGCTTCGAAGGCAGAGCGTGCAAGCTGCTCTACTTGTCTGTCGGATCCTTGATGGAGGATCCATCTGGTAGGGATAGCAGTGTTTTAGCCGCAAGGCAAGAGACAGGTGGATCAACAGATGGTGAATCCACCCAAACTTTGGGAAGAGCCAAAGCGAAGGGATATCGTGCTTCGATGGCCTTGCGGTTAACGAAGCGCCTTTCAGAGTTTTCCCTTTGTTTAGTCAGGATAGCCTGAAACTCTAGATGGTCAGCAAAGGTTTTTTGTGCTATCTTTGCTCTTTTAAAGGATACTGCATGGTCCGTTGTTGTGGAGGGGACATTGTCTACATTTAAGGTATGGACAACAGCTGCTATGAGCGAGTTAATAGACGCCTGATCGTCTGAGGGGTCTTTGACAGGAGAATCATCCATGTCTAGGCAACATTCACCATCTTCTGGTTCATCAAAGAGGGTAGAGTATGGTCCCTGGTCCCGAGAAGGGGACCCATGAGAGCTGTGGGAAGAAGTGGGAGATGCGTTTCTGTTGGACCGTTTCCTGGCCACGACTGCAGACGTGGTGGGCACCCTGCAGGCATTTGATGGGCCCTCTAACAAGGGATCATCTGCGTTAACCCTACGTTCTGGAGCCCAGTGTTACTGGAGGGACGGTACTGCATGGCCTGGACTAAGTTTTGAGACAATTTTTCCATGAATTGGGACAAAAAGCTTATCAAAAAAGACCTCTCAGGGACTATGGAATGTCTTTAAAATCTCATTTTCTTTATTAAAGAGCTTAAAAAGCATAACAATGCCAGTACATTACAGCTATAATACAAAAGACAATGTGGTTTTTTGATGAGGAAACAGTAATAAACATCAATTATGAAGATCAATAGAGGTCAGAATATTGTATTAGGAACCTCTAGGCTCACACTGGAGATAACTATACTCAGTCAAGCTCAGGATGACACATGACACCCTGCAACACCATTGGCCACTAGTACTCAGTGCTTTTTGCCACCATATCAGGCTTACAATAGATATCATAAACTGAGCCCTCTCAATTTAGGCTGAATTATACAGTTTTTGCTCATTAGCACCTAAAGAGATCTATTATAGTTGTCTGTAAGCTATGAAAAAGCACAGGAAACTACACAATAGTCATATCCCTAGGTAAACAATGCCCAGTCCAGAATTAATTCTGTATAAGCGTGAAATGTGGACTCCTACTTATTTACTGGTCCACATGCTGGCCACATAGTGTATACTAGGGCATATTGCCCATAGGTCACCCTGCTGCAGATGGTACTGACCTGAGTAGTTAGAGCTCCTTATCACCCCGACGGCGTTTCGTCTGGTGAGACTTCTTCAGGGGGTCAGTGTGCCAGTTGTAATGCTCCCTGACGGTCTTATATGGAGCGTTCCATCAGCTCACCCTGGAGCTGGTGTGCATTAACGCCCATCCGCGCCATTACTGCGCCGCGTGTCACGTGACAGCCTCCGATCACGTGCATCCGCGCACTTCCGGTCCTTGGACCGCAAGCTGAGGTGACGCGCTGTAGCGCGCCACCGTCGCTCACGGCCGACGCGCCGGGAGTGGGCGGAGCCGGAGACTAATCACACTGCACGGGCGCGACATGGGCGGGTGGGAGGTAATGCTTCTGGAGCAATGCTGCGCCATCTAGAGTTTTTGGAGGATATTGCAGGTGGATCTATAAATGTATTAAGGTGCTTATCACTTCTCCCATGCATAGAATAAGTGCTCAGTGTACGTATATCTCTCAAAACTTAATTAATCGTGCAAAAATGCTTTATTTTAGTTGCTATAAAGTGCATAGTGCTGTGCATACCAAAATATAATACAATATCTCAGCTCAATCAAACATGTATAAACGCGTACTCGTATTAAAATGCCACATATAGGACAATATCTCAATATACATAAATATTTGCATAGTTATAAGTGAAAACCTAAAAAAGAAGAAAATCCAGCCCCACAGTCCATCCAGTCACTAGGGCATCACGCACATTCTCCAATCTTCCAGCCTCAGTTCAAGTCCGGAACAGGACACAAAATCATACAATGCCACATAGCGATGTGAAATAACTGTAAAGAATAAAAACACACACCGTTAAAATCAATGACACAAAAGTTTATGTTATTATTGAATAGATGACCGCCTTCTGAGACAGAGGTGTCAACAAAACATTGTCAATCAGAGAATAACCATATCTTAAGTACCTACAAAAATGCCCCGAATCCAAAATTTTCATTTAACCCATTTGGTGTGACACAATTTAATCTATAGATCCATTTACTTTCTATCATTCCTAGCTGTTTACTCATGTTGCCTCCTCTCTGTCCCATATTGATCCTATCTATGCCCACTGCTTTTAATAAACTGGAATTACTTTGGTGTTTAAGATAGAAGTGTCTTGGAATAGTCTTCAAGATTGATGGATCTTCCGCTGCCGCTCCTTTCTCGATATCCAGCACATGCTCACGTACCCGTACGCGTAATTCTCTTGTAGTCATGCCGACATAGATTTTACCACAGGGACATTCAGCCATATAAATGACCCCTTTTGTACCACACGTGATATGGTGGCGGATGTCATATGTCCTAGTGTTATCGCTGTTATGGAAGGTCTTGCTCTTTTTTATGTTCGGACACGTGACACAATTCAAACAAGGGTAGCATCCCTTCACATCCAACCACTCAATTCCCTTAGGTTTTTCACGCACAAAGTGGCTCTTCACCAATATGTCCCTCAAGTTCTGAGACCGTCTGGCAGTGATGAGTGGTCTCTCTGGTATACACCATTTCAAAATCGGGTCACTCAGCAGAATATTCCAGTGCTTATTCACCACTTGTGTTAGCTCCTTCCATTGTTTGTTATATGACATAATCAAACGAGGGTGTTGTTCCAAATCACTTTCCTTCTTCCTCGTATTATGTAGGAGGTCCACTCGCTGGTGAGATTTTGCTCTATTATACCCGTTTTTAATGGTTTTCCAGTTGTATCCCCTCTCTTGAAACCTGCTCTTCAGGTCTAATGCTTGAAGTTCAAACGACTGCTCATCCGAGCAAATTCGTCTGGCTCGAATATACTGGCCAACTGGGATTCCTCTGATCGTTGAGGGTAGGTGTGAGGAATCCGCTCTCAGAACCGCATTAGTAGAAGTTTCTTTTCTGAAAATGTCTGTCCTCAACCCACCATCCATCATGGTCTCAATTGAAATATCCAGAAAACTGATTTTCCGGCCACTCTGGTACGTCAGCCTAATGTTTTTGTCGTTGTTATTAAGATTTTTCATTAGGTTATCCAGCTCACCACTTGTTCCCTCCCACACAAACAAAGCATCGTCGATGAAGCGCATCCATCCCTGCATCTTCTCGCATCCCGCAATGGGGTTGTTGATAAACACCTCCCTCTCCCATGCGCCCAAGAATAAATTTGCATACGAGGGCGCACAGGAGGCCCCCATTGCGGTGCCCTGAAGCTGCAGGAACACCTGGCTATCGAAGACAAAGCAGTTGTGTGTAAGTACGAACCTGAGCAAGACCAGAATCAATTCCGCCATCTGTGGTTCTATGTCACTTCCTTGTAGGAACCACTGTGTCGCAGCAATGCCATCATCATGTCTTATAGAAGTATACAGAGCTTCTACATCCGCCGTTACAAGAAGAGCTGTTTCCGACATCTGTATACCTTCCAATCGTTTTAATGCGTCTGTAGAATCTCTTATATATGAGGGTAATGAAGAAGCTAGTGGTTTCAGGTACTCATCAATTACCTTACACACCAGTTCACATAGCCCATCATTCCCCGAGACAATGGGTCTCCCAGGGGGGTCCAAGATGTTCTTGTGAACCTTAGGAATGATGTAGAAGGTCGGCATCCTCGGTTTCATTTCCTTAAATTTCTTCACCATCGTCTTAGGTATGATCTTTGCTTCACTTGCTTTCATTAGTATCTCCATAAGGGTCTCCTTAAATTGTACAAGGGGGTTATATGGCAGTTTCCTATAACAGTCTGTATTTTTCAACAGTTTTTGTGCTTGTCTAACATACATGTCTTTAGGCCAAACTACCACATTACCCCCTTTATCCGCTGGTTTATATACCACATCTTCCCATTGTCTGAGTTCTTTTAGAGCTCCTCTTTCCTCACTGGTTAGATTATGAACCCAGTTTTTCCTTTCTGCAAGTCTCTCTATATCTGCCGCCACCATTTTAGTAAACACCTCCACACTTGAGCACGTGCTCAATGCTGGGAAAGTCTTAGATTTTTTAAACAACTGATTAGGAAACTTACCAAATGGATCTGGGTCTGCATTTTCCTCCACCAGGGCCTCCAGAGCTCTCAATGCTTCTTTTTCATTTTCAGTGTTCAGATTGTGGTCAGCTTTGTAGTGCAATTTTTTCAGGATCACCTTCCTAGCGAAAAGATGTATGTCCTTGATAGTTAGGAACGGATCTAATGAACGAGAAGGGGAAAACGTTAGACCTTTACTTAATACACTCATTTGAGCCTTTGATAGTTCATGGAGTGACAGGTTTATTACCTGTTTCTGCTCTTTATTAACTTTCTTTTTATCGCCCCCTTTATCAGGAGAAGGTCTCACTTTAGATTTCCATGTGGTCGCTCCTTAGGATCGCTCTCTCGACTATCATGGTTCATACTACTATCAGCATTTGAAGAGACCGATGAAAGTGAATCCCTACGTGGTTCTGGTGGAACAACCGGGATTTTTGGTGTCTTGTTGAATTGCCACCTAAATATCTTATTATGCTCATAATCTCCTACATCCCTTTTGAATTTCTTCATCTTACTGGTACTGATGTCTTGTTCCCATTTCTCCATCTCTTTGTCAATTTCTTTAGTATACACCTCCAGAGATTCCTTGGACATGCCTGCTTTTAAGGTTTTAGACATCTCTTCAATCTCATCATCCAAAATTTGTAAATTCCTAGTATTATGTTCATTAATGATACCCATAAAGGAGAAGGAGCAGGTGGAAGCTGCTTCCATCCACTTGTTCGTAAGGATCTCATTCTCCAGAGTGAAAGTAGGGTATAACTGTACACGGAGACCCCTAGGTACTATTTTGTTGGTGATGTAATTATCTATAGATGTCTTGGTCCACCATAATTTCGTCTTTCTATACAAGGCATTTTTGTATTTGTACATAAGTTCTCTGTTGACAGTTGACACCTCTGACTGGCTGCCCTGGGCACCCTTTTTAAACAAATTCACCGCTTTTGTCTTCCAACTTAGTTCCCTGTTCCTCATATCCATATTGCTTTTACAAAGTATCAAAGGGAATCTGTATTAAAACAGAACAACAGTGTAAATCACAACCTTATCAATTCAATGCATTCCTTATCAGAACAGCTTATCAAAAAAGACCTCTCAGGGACTATGGAATGTCTTTAAAATCTCATTTTCTTTATTAAAGAGCTTAAAAAGCATAACAATGCCAGTACATTACAGCTATAATACAAAAGACAATGTGGTTTTTTGATGAGGAAACAGTAATAAACATCAATTATGAAGATCAATAGAGGTCAGAATATTGTATTAGGAACCTCTAGGCTCACACTGGAGATAACTATACTCAGTCAAGCTCAGGATGACACATGACACCCTGCAACACCATTGGCCACTAGTACTCAGTGCTTTTTGCCACCATATCAGGCTTACAATAGATATCATAAACTGAGCCCTCTCAATTTAGGCTGAATTATACAGTTTTTGCTCATTAGCACCTAAAGAGATCTATTATAGTTGTCTGTAAGCTATGAAAAAGCACAGGAAACTACACAATAGTCATATCCCTAGGTAAACAATGCCCAGTCCAGAATTAATTCTGTATAAGCGTGAAATGTGGACTCCTACTTATTTACTGGTCCACATGCTGGCCACATAGTGTATACTAGGGCATATTGCCCATAGGTCACCCTGCTGCAGATGGTACTGACCTGAGTAGTTAGAGCTCCTTATCACCCCGACGGCGTTTCGTCTGGTGAGACTTCTTCAGGGGGTCAGTGTGCCAGTTGTAATGCTCCCTGACGGTCTTATATGGAGCGTTCCATCAGCTCACCCTGGAGCTGGTGTGCATTAACGCCCATCCGCGCCATTACTGCGCCGCGTGTCACGTGACAGCCTCCGATCACGTGCATCCGCGCACTTCCGGTCCTTGGACCGCAAGCTGAGGTGACGCGCTGTAGCGCGCCACCGTCGCTCACGGCCGACGCGCCGGGAGTGGGCGGAGCCGGAGACTAATCACACTGCACGGGCGACATGGGCGGGTGGGAGGTAATGCTTCTGGAGCAATGCTGCGCCATCTAGAGTTTTTGGAGGATATTGCAGGTGGATCTATAAATGTATTAAGGTGCTTATCACTTCTCCCATGCATAGAATAAGTGCTCAGTGTACGTATATCTCTCAAAACTTAATTAATCGTGCAAAAATGCTTTATTTTAGTTGCTATAAAGTGCATAGTGCTGTGCATACCAAAATATAATACAATATCTCAGCTCAATCAAACATGTATAAACGCGTACTCGTATTAAAATGCCACATATAGGACAATATCTCAATATACATAAATATTTGCATAGTTATAAGTGAAAACCTAAAAAAGAAGAAAATCCAGCCCCACAGTCCATCCAGTCACTAGGGCATCACGCACATTCTCCAATCTTCCAGCCTCAGTTCAAGTCCGGAACAGGACACAAAATCATACAATGCCACATAGCGATGTGAAATAACTGTAAAGAATAAAAACACACACCGTTAAAATCAATGACACAAACGTTTATGTTAATATTGAATAGATGACCGCCTTCTGAGACAGAGGTGTCAACAAAAGCGTGAAAAACCTAAGGGAATTGAGTGGTTGGATGTGAAGGGATGCTACCCTTGTTTGAATTGTGTCACGTGTCCGAACATAAAAAAGAGCAAGACCTTCCATAACAGCGATAACACTAGGACATATGACATCCGCCACCATATCACGTGTGGTACAAAAGGGGTCATTTATATGGCTGAATGTCCCTGTGGTAAAATCTATGTCGGCATGACTACAAGAGAATTACGCGTACGGGTACGTGAGCATGTGCTGGATATCGAGAAAGGAGCGGCAGCGGAAGATCCATCAATCTTGAAGACTATTCCAAGACACTTCTATCTTAAACACCAAAGTAATTCCAGTTTATTAAAAGCAGTGGGCATAGATAGGATCAATATGGGACAGAGAGGAGGCAACATGAGTAAACAGCTAGGAATGATAGAAAGTAAATGGATCTATAGATTAAATTGTGTCACACCAAATGGGTTAAATGAAAATTTTGGATTCGGGGCATTTTTGTAGGTACTTAAGATATGGTTATTCTCTGATTGACAATGTTTTGTTGACACCTCTGTCTCAGAAGGCGGTCATCTATTCAATAATAACATAAACTTTTGTGTCATTGATTTTAACGGTGTGTGTTTTTATTCTTTACAGTTATTTCACATCGCTATGTGGCATTGTATGATTTTGTGTCCTGTTCCGGACTTGAACTGAGGCTGGAAGATTGGAGAATGTGCGTGATGCCCTAGTGACTGGATGGACTGTGGGGCTGGATTTTCTTCTTTTTTAGGTTTTCACTTATAACTATGCAAATATTTATGTATATTGAGATATTGTCCTATATGTGGCATTTTAATACGAGTACGCGTTTATACATGTTTGATTGAGCTGAGATATTGTATTATATTTTGGTATGCACAGCACTATGCACTTTATAGCAACTAAAATAAAGCATTTTTGCACGATTAATTAAGTTTTGAGAGATATACGTACACTGAGCACTTATTCTATGCATGGGAGAAGTGATAAGCACCTTAATACATTTATAGATCCACCTGCAATATCCTCCAAAAACTCTAGATGGCGCAGCATTGCTCCAGAAGCATTACCTCCCACCCGCCCATGTCGCCCGTGCAGTGTGATTAGTCTCCGGCTCCGCCCACTCCCGGCGCGTCGGCCGTGAGCGACGGTGGCGCGCTACAGCGCGTCACCTCAGCTTGCGGTCCAAGGACCGGAAGTGCGCGGATGCACGTGATCGGAGGCTGTCACGTGACACGCGGCGCAGTAATGGCGCGGATGGGCGTTAATGCACACCAGCTCCAGGGTGAGCTGATGGAACGCTCCATATAAGACCGTCAGGGGGCATTACAACTGGCACACTGACCCCTGAAGAAGTCTCACCAGACGAAACGCCGTCGGGGTGATAAGGAGCTCTAACTACTCAGGTCAGTACCATCTGCAGCAGGGTGACCTATGGGCAATATGCCCTAGTATACACTATGTGGCCAGCATGTGGACCAGTAAATAAGTAGGAGTCCACATTTCACGCTTATACAGAATTAATTCTGGACTGGGCATTGTTTACCTAGGGATATGACTATTGTGTAGTTTCCTGTGCTTTTTCATAGCTTACAGACAACTATAATAGATCTCTTTAGGTGCTAATGAGCAAAAACTGTATAATTCAGCCTAAATTGAGAGGGCTCAGTTTATGATATCTATTGTAAGCCTGATATGGTGGCAAAAAGCACTGAGTACTAGTGGCCAATGGTGTTGCAGGGTGTCATGTGTCATCCTGAGCTTGACTGAGTATAGTTATCTCCAGTGTGAGCCTAGAGGTTCCTAATACAATATTCTGACCTCTATTGATCTTCATAATTGATGTTTATTACTGTTTCCTCATCAAAAAACCACATTGTCTTTTGTATTATAGCTGTAATGTACTGGCATTGTTATGCTTTTTAAGCTCTTTAATAAAGAAAATGAGATTTTAAAGACATTCCATAGTCCCTGAGAGGTCTTTTTTGATAAGCTGTTCTGATAAGGAATGCATTGAATTGATAAGGTTGTGATTTACATTGGGACAAAAAGTAGTTCCCATTCCGGCAGGCTGGGAGCCCTGGTTTCCCCCGTGAAGGCAGGGGCATTGGCCACGATGGGGGAAGGACTCCTGGGTTTCTGCGGAGGCACAGGCCTGGCAGTGCGGAATAGTATGTTTACATGAGAGCTCAGAGTGGCAGGTGACACAGAAGGTGTAGTATACGGTGTGGGGTTATGACCTCTTTGGTGCCGTAGAAGATTGCATGTTGCCAGTAAGAGAGTAAAACTGCAGGGGGCAGTGGGCAAACAACGGAGAAGGAGCTACAACAGAGAAGGAGCTAAGGCAGGACTGAAAAAGTCCGAAGGGGATGCTCAGTCCTCAGTATATATGATGCCTTACCCTGAGGAATGCAGCAGCATAGTCGAGTCCCAATGCAGGCACATGTGTGGGGAAGACATCGACGTGTGTGCAGAGAAGATCCAGTGTATAGATAGGAAATGGGGGTCGGGCAAGAAAAGTGCAGGCCCTACGGGCAGTTTCAGTGGTGTGTGGCCAAAGAGGTGGGCAATACTCGCGCCAAACGACATCAGCGGGGGACGTGGTTACCGCCCTCCCGCTGGCATCACGTCACAAAGGGGGCAGAGCAGTGCGCTGAGAGGGGCCAGATCCGAGTGAAAATACAGGCCGCCATGGCGGCTGCAATGGTGATGGCCGCTGCAACCGCAGTGGTGTAGGCAGCAGGGATATGTGCACACTCTGAGCGGGGGGAAGAGGGGAGCCCTCCGCCGGAGGCCTATGCTGGGGGTCTGTGGCTGAGCCCCCGAAGTGGCAGTGAACACAGACAGTCTCAGCTGCGGGCCAGCCATGTAGTGTTCATGTCCTCGACCCAGGCTGCTAGGAGGAAAGGCTGGGAAGTCCAGTGATACAAAGAGCTGAAGTTGCGGGTGACCTGCACCTTGTGGAACAGTGTGGCGTCAGAAGAGCTGCTGATTTCAACCCACGTCCCTGGTTGGGGAAAACTGGGGACAGCTGGGTTCAGTCTGATCACTAGAGAGCTGAGAGCTATGCTAAGTAAGGAAGGGGATACGGGGAGACGACACTCCGCGTGCTCGTCCGTTGTCGGTTTCGGGAAATCGGAACCCAAAGGAACTGTCGCCCATGAGAATTCTGAAGAAGATAGCATAGTACAGGTGATCCACCGTCGCAGGAGGAGGAACGTGGAGGTGACACTCCATGTTCCCGCCTGTTGTAGGTTTGGGAAAGCGGTGCCATCGCCAGTCTCAGAGAATTCCAGAAGAAAGAGGAATAGATGTTCCTCCTACAGACACTAAGCTAAAACTGGTGTGGTCTGGCCCAGCCATGGGTGTATACTGCAGAGGAGGAGCTAACTTTCACATTTACTTAGTGTAAGCCTCCTAAGGATGAGCAGCATAAACCCATGATCCTGTGTCCCCCAATGAGGCGACAGAGAAATTGCAGCACACAGACGTCTCCATCCAGCTTCACTGAGCTACAGACATTTTGCAAAGTATGAGCAAAAATGTCAGCATTTAGATGAGAAAAGCTGGAAGACACATACCCAAAAAAACTTGCAGCAGTAATTGCATTGAAAGGAGATCCTAAAAAGTATTAACTCAGGAGGAGTGAATACAACACATCAAAATTTTCAGATTTACATTTTTAAAATATTTGGAAAACCATGCATTATTTCCTTTACACTTCAAAATACTTGCTCCTGGTGTTCGCATATCACATAAGTGGTGGCCTGCGGCGCTCAGCCAATAGCTGCTCTGCTCTGGTGGCGGGCTCAGAGTCCAATGGGAGCGCCGCTGGTCGACGTCATCGCGCCCGCCCCTATGACGCGGCGGTGACGCGCTCTCGGCCGCGGCCAATTAGCTGGGGCTGTGGGCGGCGCCGGGATATAGGCCCAGACCGGGGCCTCGATTAATTGCGGCCTCGGGCGCGTGGATGGCGGTGGCGGTCCCCCCGAGGATGGTGCGGCTCCTGGGCTGTGTGCACACCCCTACTTACCGGCGGTGTGCGTCCCAGCCTGGGGCCGCCGCGTTGTGCTTCTGGGGGTCCGTGGAGACCGGGTCTGGAGCCCAGTGCCTGCAAGACACTGAGGGTCCTGTTGCCCCTGCTACACCAGAGCCCTTAGGGCCCCTTTACACGCGGCTACATTTCTTGGGTGGCTACAGGTAACTTACTGGTTGCAGTGAAATCATGGAGAGATTATTCCATTTGTACACAGCAACAAGATAGAACCTTGTCTCCATGATTTCACTGCAACCAGTAAGTTACCTGTAGCCACCCAAGAAATGTAGCCGCGTGTAAAGGGGCCCTTAGGGATGGCTTGGTGAGCGGGTTGTGCCATCAGTTGCACTTCTTCACCTGCCTCCTTTGCTGGAGGAGGTGAGAGCTTCCATGTGGATCTCTCTTGCAGGGGGGTGCATCGTGCCCTGTGAGAGCTGCTGGTCTGTGCATCCCTCTGTCATGCAGGGGGATGCAGTTTTGACCCGTGGCCATTGCTGCCTCTGGGCTGGGAGAGCGGGGTCCTTTCTGAGGCTCCGTCGTCCCTGTGTGATGCGCTGCCCTCAGTCTCTTATGCTCTCATGGAGAGTAGTAGTAAAAATAGAGAATGAAATAATGTCAATAAAAAATAAAAAATGGTAGATGTGGTCTGAACTACAGACTACGTGTGCCTCCAGCGACACTAAGCTAAAACTGGATAACTACGCCCACGCTCGGGTGTATACTGCAGGAAGGAGGGCTCTATTTTAATCTTTGCTTAGTGTCGCCTCCTAGTGGCAGAAAAGCATACACCCACGGTCCTGTGTCCCCCAATGATGCGAAGGAGAAAATAAATTTACGTTTGTGGGTGTAAAGTAAATAAAAGCTGGAAAAGTTCACGATGTATGAATTCTTTAAGGCACTGTACACCGTATCATTTACAGAAACACAGGACAGTTTTGCTATGGCCTATGACAACTGAATATGATCGTAGAAGGCCATTTGGAACCTCTTCAATACATGTCCTAGGAAACAAAAAAAGATTATGGCACAGAGGAATACCAGAAATCCCTAAGCTTTTAAAGGGAACCTGTCACCTAAAAATCACCCCCCAGCCTATCAATATCTGTCCCTGCACCTTCCTAATCGTATCCTACCTATCCCTCTCTGTCATAAAACAATCATTGCAAAGTTTAAAAAAGTGCCTTATAAACTTACTAAAGTGAGGCTTCATGTCCCCTCAGAAGTCGCACAGGGTGTACCCTGTGCATGATTTTCGACGCTTCCGCAGCTTGTATTCACGCCCCGATGGGCGTGAAAATGCTTTGTAATCACTATTTCCCTCCTCCATGGGCATATAGCCAGTATGACGCTAATCGCGTCATTTCCGCTCAGTGACAAACCTCAAGCTGCACATTGCGCATGTGCGAGGTTTGCTTTACGGTAGCTCATTACAGATGCTGCTGTAAAGCAAACCTCGCGCATGCGCAATGCGCAGCTTGAGGTTCGTCGATAGACGTCACTGAGCCGGAAATACGTGATTAGCGTCATACCGGCTAATATGCCCATGGAGGAGAGAATGATTAAAAGCATTTTCACGCCCATCGGGGCGTGAATACAAGCGGGGAGGCGTCGGAAATCATGCACAGGGTACGCCCTGTGCGACTTCTGAGGGGACATGAAGTTTATAAAGCATTTTTTAAACTTTGCAATGATTGTTTTAGGACAGAGAGGGATAGGTAGGATACGATTAGGAAGGTGTAGGGACAGGAATTGATAGGCTGAGGGGCGATTTTTAGGTGACAGGTTCTCTTTAAGCCTTGAACACATCACTGATGAAGATGGTGGACATTGGAGTAGCCCTTTTTGCAACTCGTGACATGGACCCATCGTACATTGTAAAACCTTTGAATACATCTCTTAACTGGTTATATTCTGTGCATTCTAACAATGGTGAATTCATCAAACACTGATTGACATGTTCAAACAGTAAATCTCATATCCCCATATATAGTAATGATATCAAGTTACCTCCTCCACGATGTAGGAATACATCCTATAGTTCGCTTTCCAGGGATCTTCAGTGGCATTGACATAGAATCCAGCTCCAGTGCCAAAGTCCCAGCTCTCATCTTCCCCATCAATATTGCAGCCACCTACCAGAAGGAGAATGAATAATTAAAAAGGAATGTGTAATCAGAAATCCACCTATTACTTCAAAACAGGTTTGTGTGCTTAAAGAAAACTCCGGGAGATAAAATGTTTTTGTGCTGTCCCTGGCCTCCTACATTATGAAGCAGAGCTGTACACAGCAGATCTAGGATTTATAGAAGTCAATAAAATCATATCTGCTCCTCAGCTCTCACCCCTCCCTTCAGGGACATAGAAATTCAGTCATGCATAGTGCTAGCGTTTCAGGGGACAGGAAGCTAACAAATTGATATGAGCGAAAAGTTGAATCAATCAATGTAGTACTTTGTCTGTGCTCCTAGCCTGATACATGTCAGTGCACATTATGCACCTTCATATCATTGTGGGGCAAAGTTCACAGCGAGTATTCATATCTGCTTGGAGATATGATTGCCATTTAAAGGAAGAACACCCTTGTATTACATTACATAGGATGGTTTGTCAGGGGCTGGATTGTAGTGTGACCATGGGGCCAGCAGCCACGCCCCCTGTTCATCCAAAATGTATGAGGGGGCAGGAATGTAAGATGATCATGTAGCCCCCTAAGTTCAAGCCCCCCAACACACCTCCTGCTCTCTGCTGCAGTATGAGGCTGAATTTCTTAGTCCCCAAAGGGAGTGGTGAGAGCTGAGGAATAGATATGATTTTATTGATTTAGAAGCGATCTATAGATCCTTGACATTTAGTACCCAGCTCATCTTCATCATGCAGGAGGGCAAGGAAATTACAAAAAAAAAGAGTTCCCCTTTGATGGATTTTTTTTTATTTTGGCAATGTTTTTTTTTTTTACATGACGATTTAATTAAACAAAATTAGTCATCTTGCAATTTTCAGACTCCATCTGCCTTTCCTTTCAGGACAGTTACAGCAGGCTCCTTATCATTAAAGGCTGGATTACAATAACAGGTAACTAGAATTGGTGCAAATCTATTCGCACATCCCATTTCAACGCTCACCGGGAAGAGAGGTCTGTTTACTTGCTGTGAGTTAGAGGACCAACTTTTATTTACCAGTCTCCATGGCTCTCTTTTTGATTAGCCGCATGGCAAAAAGTCGTCATTGTGGTTTGATGCACATGTGATCTCACACCATGCCAGCTATTCAAAAGAACAGCTACAGATTCTGGAAGTAAGAGAGGGTACTCCCACTCATGAGCAGACCACTGGCATGGCCAATGGAATGGAATGTGCAAATCGATTTGCACCAACTATATAGGGAACACCTCCATACACAGTAGATAACACAGTATCCACCTATCAAAGTAGGTGATGTTACAGCTGACCCTGCTCTTCCTTCCTTCACAATGACTTTTGCACACACTTATTAGATGCTTCAGTTCAAAAAATGGGATACGAGTCTGTTCATTATTTCCTAAGGATATTCTGGAAACAACAGGAACTTAGAGTCTAAAAAATCCCCAGTGGTAAGTGTGAAAATTGCAAAATACTTATTTTTATTTACTACTGACCATAATATAGAAAAAAAATACATTTCCAAAATGAAAATACATTTAACACATTTGAGGCACAGTCGCCGTGGTCCCATATCTGGGGTGCATCACATGGGCTTGCAGCACAGGTCCATGTTCACATGAGCCTGTTTCCCTAAATGTGAGTGCTGTAAGAATAAACCGGTGCACAGTGGGTTGAGATCTGAGAGGTTGATGAGACCAATGAGTGGCCAAGAGAGAGCAATGTGTGCCAAATGCTAAGCAGGTGTGGGTGTGTCAGGTGGGTGTGGCGAACAGGACTTAACCTGCCAGGTGTCTGTGTGATGATCAGACTGGGGAGATGGGAATCAGGCAGTCCAGACCACTAAGATGTGAGGACGTGTCAGAGGCGATCCGTCCTTTTGGGACTTGAAGGGAGCCGGCCCTTCTCCATGCGGGAAGCCCCTAGCCCTCTGTTGCTTGTGTGTGAGCTGGTGGCCAGGAACGGGTTGTGATCGCTCCTGGAGTTGGGAGCTCCTGGACACTCAATTTACAGTGCGAGCGTCGTCCATGTCATACAGCTGTCTGACCCTGGTCTTTAATAAAATCTAGAAATCGAAGAGTTTATGTTTTTTTCTGCTGGGACAAAATGTGAAGGCTGTAATCGATCATCAGCTGCTGATTGGTAGCAGTGTTCCTGTTGAAGCCTCTCCAGACTACCAAATGTTAGTGTCATGAGACTGGAGACTGATGACAGAGTGTGGTGGTGGAGCATTGCCAGTCTGGGAGGCCAGATTTTTATTTTTTTATGACCTCACTGTGGGCCCATTAAAATTTTAAAGTAAGTGACAACCCGTTTCAATAAAAAGTTTTAACTCTCAAGTGAAATTCCCTTAACTACCAGAATCCTATTTGTACAGCGTTTTACATGTAGTGAAACAAATGACGACACTTACGAGGACTGGTGTCGGGCGCAACTACAATGATCCCGAGCTCAGAGGCAGCCTGGTGGTAGGAAGCCTTGGTGATAAAGTTTTGTTCTGTGCATGTCAACCCTGCAAAAATAAAAATAGATATATTCAGTTACTTCCCAGGAGTCATGTTCTTACAGTCAGCTTTTATTCTGTTATATATTAACCAGATCAATAATTACCTAAACAGCCCAGTAAACTTACACACAATCTGAAACAGCAACTTTATAGTATGTAACTAAGATTTGCTCATTTTTCATTTTGTCCCTTACAGTTTTTTTCTGCTGTTTTAAGGAACCAAGATTTATTTTTCCATTGACATGGCCATGATATAGCCTGTTTTTTTGCAGGACAAGTTGTTTTGAGGGACACCAATCATTACACCACAACACAATGTACTAAAAATGAAAGAATAAAAAATTCAAAGTGGTGTGAAACGGGAAAAATAAAGATGCAATGCCATTGTTTTTTTTTGTTTTTTTTAAGGTCTACAGTATTCATTCATGGTAAAATTGAGCCATCAACATTCTTCTCCTGGTGAGTATGATTCTGGCGATTCCAAACGTCTATTTTTTTTTCAGAATTTCTTTAAAGGAAAGCTGTCAGGGCAAAAATCCATACATAACTGCTATCATTTTCTAATTTCTAACTCTAAACTCTCTCTATTCATGTATTTCTTTTATTTATATTTCCCTCCTATCTTCTGTAAACTTCAAATAAAGAGATTCATTCCATCTGTCACTCACAGTGAATGATCCATTTAGTTCTCTGCTGTCCACACCGCATAAGCATGAATATGCATGTCACATATTCACACCACATCACTGCACAGGAGATCACTGGGGGGTAGGGGGAATTGTAATGTCCTCTCTGTGTCTGCAGCCAATAAAGAGGTGAAATACAACACAGAAACTGTCACAGCAGGGATACCTGCTTACAGAAACAGATGGAGTCTAGATATGTTAGATCGGCAATAGCTCTCTCCCTCCATGTCTTCATCAGTACAGAAGCTACTGAAACCTGACACTGCACTGTACGCAAAGGGAGGAGATTGCTGCTGAGAGGGAGTGCATAATTACATGACAGTTTATATAGCACAGGACCATTCCTAATTGGTTATAATGGAGAGGACTAATCCAGGAGCTCACTGCATGGTCTGACAATGCTGATAACATGGAAACTACAAACGGTACAATGATTTTACATGTTTTTAAAAGGTCTGTCTGTTCAGGCATTATTCAAGGGTAATATTAGCATCTATTATATAATCTATTATATAATTGTCTAGAATTCTACTTCCGGACAAAAGCCAACTTCCGTGGCTTTGTCCGGAGGTAAATGTCCGGAGATAAATGTCCTGTCCGGAGATAAATGTCCAGAGATAAGAGACGTCACCAGCGTCACCTACGCCCGCTCAGGGTGGACCAAGATGGCGGCCCTAAGCGGAGCGGACCTCAGGAAGGTCCGCTGCGCTTAGGGCCGAGCTCCGGCGGACGGAGCGGGCGTGAGGTAGCCGAGGTCGGCCAGCGCGTGGATCCGCGAGCCGACCCGAGGTCGGCTTGCGAATCCAGCGCCGGCGGAGCAGGCGCGAGGTAGCCGGGAGCCGACCTCGCCTCCCGGCTACCTCGCGCCGGCAGAGCGAGCCGGGGATATCCGTGCCGGGCATATCCGCGGCTCAGCTCCGGGGAGCCGCGAGCCAGCCGGGATTTGCCCGATACCGGCGCCGCAACTCTGATTGGTCGCTTGCAAGCGAAACATGGCGCCATATTTTAAATCCAGCGGGAACTTTGGATTTCAAATATGGCGCCGTGCCCCGCCCCACTCTTCTCATTGGTCGCTCGCGCCTGTTGGCGACCATTGAGAAGAGCGCCGCGAAACACGCCGCCATCTTTAAAAAATTTTTTTTTTCCTACTTCTTAGATTTTTACACATGGCGCTGAGCCGCGGATATGCCCGACACGGAGATCCCCGGCTCGCTCCGCCGGCGCGAGGTAGCCGGGAGCCGAGGTCGGCTCACGGCTTACTCGCGCCTGCTCCACCGGCGCGTGGATCCGAGAGCCGACCTCCGGTCGCCTCGCAGATCCACGCGCTGGCGGAGCGGGCGTGAGGTAGCCGGGAGCCGAGGTCAGCTTGCTGATCCACGCGCCGGCGGAGCGGGCACGAGGTAGCCGGGAGCCGAGGTCAGCCGGCGCATGGATCCGGAGCCGACCGGAGGTGCCGTGGCGAGTGCCGCTATGCTGATTGGTCAGCGCTGAGCGCGGGTGGCCAATCAGAATAGCGGCGCATGCCATGGCGCCATATTTCACATACACTGAGTATAGTGTATTTGAAATATGGCGCCATAGCGCGCGCCGCTATTCTGATTGGTTGGCGGTGAACGCGGCGACCAATCAGAATAGCGGCGCGCGCTATAGCGCTATATTTCAAATACACTATACTCAGTGCTAACCACTGAGCCACCGTATACTCTGCTAACCACTGAGCCCCTGTATACTCTGCTAACCACTGAGCTGCCGTACAGTGCTCCATCCTCCCTCATCCCGCCGCTTTGTCCTCCATCCTCCTCCTCCCACCGCTCTGTGCTCCGTTCTCCCCCTACCTGTGCCGTTCCATCCTCCTCCACCTTTCCTTTGTCCTCCTCTCCGCCACTCCATCCTCCCCCTGCCTGTGCTGCTCCGTCCTCCCCCACCCCACCGCTTTGTCCTCCTTCTTTTGTCCGCCTCCCCTCCGACACTCCATCCTCTGTCCTCCCCCTCCCCCACTCCTCCCTCTGTCCTCCATTCTCCTCTCCCCCGCCGCTTTGTACTCCTGCCTCCCCCTGCCGCTTCATCCTCCCCCTGCTTGTGCCGCTGCATCCTCGTCCACCCCGCCACTACCTCCTCTGTCCTCCATCCTCCTCCCCCCTGCTGCTCTGTCCTCCCTCCTTCTCCCTGCCACGCCGTCCTTCCCCCGCCACTCCTTCTTCAAAGTTCCTCCCAATTCAGCCCTCACCGCCTTCCCCATGCAATCTCTACTTCTATATTCTAGAATACCCGATGCGTTAGTATGACTAGATGGTGGCCCGATTCTAATAAAATGAGCTGACAGTGTCCCTTTAAACCTAAAAAATATTGAACTTAAAAAAAAAAAAAAAAAGGGAAAAAAAATCTTTTCACATTTTCTGAGCTATAACTTTTTTTTCAGTCGCTGAAGATGGGCTTGTTTTTTTGCGTACTAAGCTGTAGTATTTGCGGACAACATTTTGGGTTACATACAATGTTTTGATCAATTTTTATTGTATTTATTTGGTGAACTGTGGTGAGCCAAAGCTGCAATTCTTGGGACAACTTTCTTTTTGGCGGTAACGTACCATTTTACATTTTGCAATGAGTAAACAGAAAGCGGCACTCACACTAGCATGTTTGCAGTTGAGGCTACTTTATTGTAGATCCATGGGGTTAAGGTTCAGGGAGGGGGGTGATAGGACAACGGTCACCGTTTCGCGCTTAGTAGCGCTTCCACAGGTCCTGGGTCTGCCTACTCATTGCATTCATGAACTGTTATGCTTTCCAGATGAGCACCAGAAGAAAAGGATTATGCCACCCTGGTGAACCAGTACTGTGAATAGCCAACAGGTCAGTGCCCAGTTCCCCTCCGTTTTTCACATTTTACATTTTGATGGATTGGAATTTTACAGCTGCAAAAATACCAAATATGTCCTTTTTTAATTTTAGATTTTTTAAATCTTTGGGGTTTTCGAGGTGAGTAGGGGGTGTGATTTAATCTTTTACTTGTCTTCATTTAGGAATCTTTTTATCGCTTTGCTAAAAAAAAAAAAAAAAATTACATTCTGTTACCTCCCTTATAAAACCTGTGGCTAATTTTGAACGTTCTTACTATAAACTGCAATACTACCAATATCCTCTCCTTTAGAGTCTTAGCCAGAGGCCAAGAAGGCGGCTATGGAGCGTTCAGCAGGCCCTTTGCTGCCATGATAGCTCATCAGGTCCCCATGATCTTTGCTGCTAGAAGTTTAAGCATATAAGGCTGGCTTCACACTGCAGTTTTTTCCCTGATCAGGTTCAATCAGATTTGTGTGTCAAAACCAGGAGAGGAACTTGCAGAGAAAAGCTATTATTGAAAGATTGACACCTGTTCTGAGTTTTGGAGACACTCCTGCTTTTGGCACACAAAGTGGATGGAACCTAGTCAGTGAAAAAACTGCAGTGTGAAGCCAGCCTAATGTCTTCTTTAAGAGGCTTCTATGTCCTCCACTCATTACCTGTAGTACTGGCAGCTGTTTGAACTTGTTATCAGTATAAAAGACACCTATCCGCAACCTCAAACAGTCACACTCCAAACTCCACTATGGTGAAGACCAAAGAGCTGTTGAAGGACACCAGAAACAAAGTTGTAGCCCTGCACCAGGCTGGGAAGACTGAATCTGTAATAGGCAAGCAGCTTGGTGTAAAGAAATCAACTGTGGGAGCAATAATTAGAAAATGGAAGACATACAAGACCACTGATAATCTCACTCGATCTGGGGCTCCACACAAGATCTCACCCTGTGGGGTCAAAATGATCTCAAGAACAGTGAGAAAAATCACAGAACCACACAGGGGGACCTAGTGAATGACCTGCATAGAACTAGGACCAACATTACACAGGCTACCATCAGTAACACAAAACGCCAACAGGGACTCAGATCCTGCGGTGCCAGACGTGTCCCCCTGCTTAAAGGGAACCAGTCAGCTTGTTTTACCCCTCTATGCTACCACTACCTGTCCCTGCACCTTCCTAGCTCTTGCCTAACCATCCCTCTCTGACCTAAAAGTGCTCTATAAAACTTCAGAAAAATTATTTATAAACTTACATGTAGATTACATCTGTGGACTGGAAAGTCGTGCTCTGGGGCTTCATTCTCTCCCCCCCCCCTCCCACCCGCTGGCTCTTAGCCCACCCCGTTGGGCGTCACCAATCCTTCTGCTGATTCCATTGTTTTAAAGGGAACCTGACCTCACAACCTGCCCCCCCGCATCTTTCTACCTGTCCCTGCACCCCCTCTTATCATTTCTAACCATCCCTTTTGCAGAAAAAAATCGTTTTTGTACAGTAGAGAAGAGTTTATATTCACCTCGTCCTGTGTGAGTTCTCTGTTTCTGAATAAGTCTCAATAGGTGTGCCTGTCTGCTGCTCCCTTGTAATTATGCACGCCCCTCTCAGCTTGCTGCCTTGCTAAGAGCCTGTCCGAGTCATGAAAGGGGCGGGGCTAAAATCGTGTCAATACAAAGTATTGAGATGAACTTTTTTATTGACCAAATAGTTATTTTCCACCAAATTTTTAAACAAATTTCTTTGCAAATCAGACAATGTGATTTTCAGGATTTGTTTTCTCATTTTGTCTCTCATAGTTGAGTCTACCTATGATGTCAATTATAGACCTCTCTCACCTTTTTAAGTGGGGTAGCTTGCACAATTGATGGCTGATTAAATACTTTTTTCCCCAATGTATGTATGTCCTTGGCCGTGTCTCTCCCTCTGATGCGAGCTTATGTGCTAAGCTCGATTCATACCTCACACATCTCATCTGTTTCTCATCAGCTGAGATGTGTAGCTAACAGTGCGGATCCATTCAGCGATCGGATCGCTGCTCTTAATCCTTTGGATCGTACTGGTGATCACTGACAGCGTGATCCCAAGCACAGCGGCGGGAATCTCACCGAGCCCTCCTGGGATCAGAGGTCCCATGATGCGATCATGGGGCCTCTATGCATTGCCATGACAGCAAGGGATCCTGTAAATATCCTAGAAGCTGTATGGAATCACTTCCTGCCAGCAATCCCCCACCAGTGATGTCGACGGCAGAAATCGATGATTTTTCCTCTGTACAGACTGGCTGCAGCCCATCTGTACTGTGGAAAAGCGATCAGATTTTAGACACAGCTGACTGTGAACAACCAACACCTTTTGCAATATGTGTGTTGATTTACCCTCTTTTAAGAGTTTGATAATCCTCTCCTTTGTTTCAATTGACATCTCTTGTGTTGAAGCCATGATTCATGTCAGTCCACTTGGTGCAACAGCTCTCCAAGGTGTGATCACTCCTTTTTAGATGCAGACTAACGAGCAGATCTAATTTGATGCAGGTGTTAGTTTTGGGAACTAAAATTTACAGGGTGATTCCATAGTTTTTTGCTCAGAATTGAGTGATTCCATAATATTTTACCTCTGCTATGTCTGAAAAAAGGTCCCCTTACTGACTACCACATTTTTTATCTTGATTTATTTTAGTGTTTCTTCAAGCCATAAAGCTGCCATTTGAAATGACTTTAGTTTTGTGTTTTTTTCTACATTAAACAACTGAATGAACATCCTCCGAGTCAGGTGATTCCATCATTTTTGCCAGGGGTTGTATTAGAATCCGAGAGTCCTCAATGGTGGATTGAGCCTTTTAATGGCTAACTGAAAAGATGGCAAGAAAAAGCAAAGCAAGCTTTTGAGACACTATGGCTGCTTCATCAGGATTAAAATGAACTTTTATTCAGAATTCATAAGCACCTGTATTAAAGAGAACCTGTCAGGTTGTTCTACCCCTCTAACCTACCTGTCTGCTGTAAAAGTGCCATATAATGATTGAGAAAAGTGACTTATATACTTACATACAGTTTCTATTCAGAGACTGGAAAGGCGGGCTCCATTCTCCCCTCCTCGCCTGCTCTCCGCACGGTCCACTGGGCATCATCATTCGTTCTTCTGTTTCACCTCCCGTTTGAAATTCCCACCTCCTCTGCTACTGTGATGCTGTCCAGAACGTCATATCTGCCTCGTTGCATTCTGGGGGCTGATCACGTGGTACGGCCCGGCATCAATATGCGCACGACACATGCGCTGGAACCGGGCAGTACCACGTGATCATGCACCGAGCCAGATATGATGTTCTGGCCAGGCATCACAGTAGTAGAAAAGGTGGAAATTTCAAACAGGAGGTGGAATAGAAGACAGACTGATGACACCCAGCGGGACGTGCGGGGCACTCTGAGGGAGCTAAACTTTGATAGGCTGTAAGTTATAGGGGGCGGAAGAAAGAGTGAGCACAGCAATGATTGGTTCAACAGAGGCTTCTCTCTTCTGCTCTACCAATTAGAAGATTCAAGACTACAAACTGCAAGAGAAAAGAGTGAAGGCTGCGCTGAGGAAGGAAGAAGTTCTACTGCGCCCTGTGAGCCCTGCCTGCTGCAAAGTGACTCTGCCATGTATATGAGCTCAAGAGCTGCATGCACACTGCTTACTGCTTATGTTGTGTGGAGAGTCTGGCCAGCACCTGTCCCTAGAGATGGAGAGGGAGGAGGTGGTAATAAAACACACAGATATAGGGATAGATGACTGCAGTCCTACTCTGGATATTGCATGCATCTTGCTAGCTGTTTCACATTCACTATCTTCTTATATTGAGGTCCAGCATGCTCCTGACATCATCTGATCCCCCTTACACTACAGACAGAACTGGACTACAAGCACCAGCATGTCCTTGACATCATCTGATCGCCCTTATACTACAGACAGAACTGGACTACAAGCACCAACATGTCCCTGACATCATCTGATCCCCCTTAACTACAGACAGGACTGGATCACAAGCACCAGCATGCCCCTGCCATCACCTTATCCCCGTTATACTACAGACAGGACAGGACTACTAGCCCAGCGTGCCTGCCATCACCTTATCCCCTTATACTACAGACATGACGGGACCACAAGCACAGCATGCCCCTGCATCACCTTATCCCCCTTAATACTACAGACAGGACTGGACCACAAGCACCAGCGTGCCCCTGCCATCACCTTATCCCCCTTATACTACAGACAGGACTACAAGCATCAGCATGCCCCTGCCATCACCTTATCCCCCTTATACTACAGACAGGACTGGACCACAAGCACCAGCATGCCCTGCCATCACCTTATCCCCTTATACTACAGACAGGACAGGACTACAAGCACCAGCAGCATACTCCTGACATCTGATACCCCTTTCCTATGATACATAATACCTGTTATTATGCAAACGTTTCATTATATCTTTTTCGGGAGGCGGAGCTGGGGTGGAGACTCACGGGGGCCCAAAACTTGTGCCAGTGAGGGGCCTCGAAATTCCTAGTGGCAGCCCTGTATGTAAGTATACAAGTCATTTTTCTCAATCATTATAGGACACTTTTAAAGCAGACAGGTATGGTTAGGGAACAGCTGGGAAGGTGCAGGGACAGGCTAGAGGGGTAGAACGACCTGACAGGT
The DNA here is from genome assembly GCA_033576535.1 of Allobates femoralis. Classification (NCBI taxonomy): domain Eukaryota; kingdom Metazoa; phylum Chordata; class Amphibia; order Anura; family Aromobatidae; genus Allobates; species Allobates femoralis. Next base: position 597,340,188 of record JARQOC010000002.1, read on the forward strand.
TCCTTTAAAAACATCACTTTCTTCTCAGGCCAATATAGCCACGGCTTTACGTTTATTGGAACACGTTCTTACTCCCTCACTCTCTCCTGTGTCTCCAGCTTCTCACTACTTCTTCTCTGGCTGTATGTGATTGGGCAGTCACAGTGCAGGAGAAGACCCCGCCCCTCCAGTCTCTGCACATCCTCAGTCTCTTCAGTCACAAGTCTTTGAGGAGAGAGCAGAGCTCAGGACAAGCACACTGGAGGGGGCGGGGTCTTCTCCTGCACGGTGACTGCCCAATCACATACAGCCAGAGGAGAAGTAGTGAGAAGCTGGAGACACAGGAGAGAGGGAGGGAGTTGTGCGTTATTTTGTAATAAAGAAATCCGTGACTTTGTACCTATTGGATCAGTTCTATGTATGTAGTCAACATGCTATGAAATGCAAAATCCGTGGATAAACCTACACACCTGATAACCAGTACAGCACTGGGCACTTGCCACTCTCAGCTTTAGGGGGAAGATAGATTCCAAACTTCATCTTGCACTTCAGTTCAGCGCTGTAAATACAAAGCAGTCACCAGTCATTGGAAGCAACATGGGCATTTCAGCTATACATACCTATAACAAGCCAAAATATTTGGAATACGCAGAAAAAATACATGAAAAGTAGAAATATATCAGTAAGGCTGGGGTCACATTTGGAAGGCACAATCCGGTAACCACATCCATTACCGGATGCGGTCTTACCGTGTGCCTTCACATTTGGCATCACATTACAGATCTGGATCCAGTAATGGATCCAGATCTGCAATGAAAAAAAATTGTGGCACCAAAAACCAGATCCGGAACCGCAAGGTACATTCATGTACAACATGCTGCTATTGCACTCGCATTTCCCTCTCAAAGCGATAGTAATGCTTGAAAATCGCAATGATGTGACCTGTACCATTTAAAGATACAGGTCCGAGTGCAATGCAATTTTTTCTCGCATTACACTTGCGCGAGTTTTGCATCAGTGTGCCTTCAGCCTTCATACAGACTCCTACAGAGAATTTCAATCAAATGGGGACAGCTGTGCACAAAGGTTTGGAGGACCCGAATTTTCAATATATGGCTGGAGTCACACCAGGTACAGCCCCCTCTCTGGACAGGAGCATGCAGTCTCATAGAAATACATCCGCTCCTGTGTGGAAAACCGCCAGCCATGCTGGATGATGCCAAGCATCTCTCACAAGTGTGACTCTGGCCTATCCCAGAGGTGAGACCCACACTGACCAGACATGGATATGAAGAGGACATTTCAAAAAGGTCTAAAATGGAAATACCCCTTTGTTGCAAAATTGTGTGAATATGAAATAGTTGGAAGCTCCAAGGTGCAAATAAATTATCAGAGGTTTACATATACATAGCCTGACTAATCAGCCAATACGTGTACGGTTGGTAGGTACCCTGCTCACGTTTTTTTTTTTTTTTGATTAGGGCTAAAAAGGCATGGCTATATTAATGAGATCCTGAAAATAGGGCGATATGATTCTTTATATGGCTGGTCATCATACAAACACTATGGACCAATACAGTCTCCCAAATTAAAGGGAACCTGACAGGTGATGCATGGTTTGGCAGCATGCATCACCCACTGACTGTATTATCTCAGCCAGATATGTTTGACTGTGAAATGCTGCTGCGGTGGGGAGAAGCTGCCGGGGACCCACCTGTGACTCGGTCCATAACCAGCTTTAAAAGTATGTTGTTCTCTGAAATACCACAGCATTTCAGAGTCAAACTTACCTGGCTGGGATAATACAGCCAGCGGCGGATAAATGCACTCACATTTTAGTCACAATTTAAAGTGCACCCTGGTTTGGGAACTAGACCAATGTCAGCATGCTCCGAGGTGTATTAAATTACAGATTCTGCACTTCCCTCTTAATCCTTATCATTTTCTGGAAAAATAGGCTTGAATACGGTATATAAAAAAAGACTAGTATGTGAATGCATGGGTGCCCTATATTTGCTAGTACCCTTATCTCAACCAATAAGGGGTAAAAAGGCCCATAATGACATATCTGTGCACTCCTGGGTGGGCTATCAATGGTGGAGTGGAGGCGACTCTCGATTATCCACTGCAGATGTAGATGACTATCAGCACTTATCTATTCAAAGCTAAAGGGCATTATAAAACAAACAGCAAAAAAGCAATTCACAGCTAAGTATAGATGCAACCAAGAAAACATTCACCAGCCTGATAGACGCTACCCTTCACTTACATATGACAGCAATCTTTGGTTGTTAGCCGTCCATTTATTTGACTGCTTTCAGTTCTAAGTACAGGTATTAGCCCTGAACATGTGGAAATAATAGAATGAAAACTGAAAAGAGGTTGTGTTATCATGCAGCAGAACAAATCCCAACACTTGATAAAAAACCTATTATAACAACCTTGTATTACTGCAGAGAAAGAGCGAATCTGACACATCCACACAATGAAAAGCAGCCACTCTGTTATTGGGACTGTACTGCTAAGATGACCGATGTCTGAGTCTGGTGAACACTGACTGCAAGAAGGGGTGAAGAATAGCCGCAGATCACAGAGGGGCTGCCAGACTGGCATCAGATATGGTGAGATACTGCTGTACACTCAGAAAAACAGATAGAGGCCACAGCCCAACCTCATATAGGCATCATGCAGGAGTCCTATTATTTAGACTGAGGCATATGGACAATACGTGCCAGGCGGTTGTTTTTTTTTTACATGTCTGGCCAATGTTAAAAAAAGAGAATTTTGTTTACGTACCGTAAATTCTTTTTTCTTTAATCATCAATGGGAGACCCAGACAATGGGGTTTAGGGCACTGCCCTCCGGAGGTCACACTAGGTACTACAAGTTTGTAGACACCGCCTCCTCCGCTTATAAACCCCTACCGCAGGGAACATCCTCAGTTTGGTCCATAAGCTGCGAGGAAATAAACCACACCCGAAACATCGGGAAAAATGCCGTGCACAGACGGTTCAATAACCCGGCAAACACTGTCCCAACAGGGAACAGATCAACTGCAAAAACATGCAACGGAACAACTGGGTGGGTGCTGGGTCTCCCATTGATGATTAAAGAAAAAAGAATTTACGGTACGTAAACAAAATTCTCTTTTTTCTGGTCATCATAATGGGAGACCCAGACAATGGGGATGTCCTAAAGCAATACCCCAGGGCGGGAAGAGTTCCTCAACAAGACGGATAACACATGGTTCCCTTTAGAGATGGGCAACCGCCGCCTGGAGAACCCGCCTGCCCAAACTTGCATCCGCAGAGGCATGGGCATGCACCATATAGTGCTTAGAGAAAGTGTGCAGGCTGGACCAAGTGGCCGCCTGACACACCTGCAGAGCAGACGCTCGATGTCGCAAGGCCCAGGAGGCACCTACGGCTCTGGTAGAGTGAGCCTTCAATCCCACCGGGAGAGGCAAACCAGAAGACCGGTAAGCCTCTTGAATGGAAGCCTTAATCCATCTGGCCAAGGTTGACTTCGAAGCCGCGGACCCCTTACAGCGACCTGTTGTAAGAACAAATAAGGAATCCGAACTCCTAAAGGAGGCGGTCCTGGACACATAAATGCGTATAGCTCTCACAAGATCCAGAGTATGGAGGTCGCGCTCAACCTGATGAACGGGAGCGGGGCAAAATGATGGGAGAACAATCTCCTGGTTCAGGTGAAAAGTTGAAACCACCTTCGGCAAGAATTCTGGCCGTGGGCGCAACACCACCTTGTCTTGGTGAACCACCAGAAAGGGTGACTTGCACGATAGTGCAGCCAATTCTGAGACCCTCCTCAGAGATGTAATCGCCACCAGAAAGGTCACTTTCTGGGATAGACGAGATAGAGAAACCTCCCTCAGAGGCTCAAACGGCGGTTTCTGCAATGCCGCCAGGACCATGTTAAGGTCCCAAGGGTCCAGAGGTCTCCTGTAGGGCGGAACCATCCGTGACACCCCCTGCAGAAATTGACGGACCTTCGGGAGGAGCGCCAATCGCCTGTCAAACAGCACAGAAAGTGCTGATACTTGACCTTTCAAAGAGCCAAGGGATAATCCCAACTCCAAACCCGACTGTAGGAAGGCCAACAACGTCGGGATGGACAAGGGCCACGGGGACCGTCCACCAGAGGCACACCAGGTAAAAAAGATTTTCCACGTCCTGTGGTACATCTTCCTGGAAACGGGTTTCCTAGCCCGATTCATAGTGGCCACCACTGTAGGGGAGAAACCCCTGGACGTCAGCAGCCAGGCCTCAAGAGCCATGCAGTCAATCTGAGGGCCTTGGAATTGAGGTGGAAGAATGGGCCTTGCGCGAGTAAATCTGCGCGTTCTGGAAGAGCCCACTTGTGTCCGCCTGACAGTTGCCACAGGTCCGGATACCAGGACCTCCTGGGCCAATCCGGAGCCACTAGAATGGCTACTCTGCACTCCGACCTGATTTTCCACAGAACCCTGGGAATCAGAGCCAGAGGCGGGAACACATATGGCAGCTGGAATCTGGACCAACTCAGGATCAGGGCATCCGCCCCCATAGACTGAGGATCCCAAGATCTCGCCACGTACTGGGGCACCTGATGATTCAGCCGTGAGGCCATCAGATCCACGTCCGGAGTGCCCCATCTGCCGCAGATGTCCCGGAAGACGTCTGGATGTAGCGACCACTCTCCGGCGTCCATCCCCTGCCGGCTCAGGTAGTCGGCCTCCCAGTTCGACCCCTGGGATGTGAACTGCGGAGATCAGGCAGTCGTTTTCCTCCACCCAAGCTAGAATGCGGTGGACTTCGGCGAGGGCCTGAGCACTTCTGGTCCCTCCCTGATGATTTATGTAGGCGACGGCCGTCGCATTGTCGGACTGTACCCGAATGGGTTGTCCTGTCAGAAATTTCTGAAACGCCAGGAGCGCCAGATAGACCGCCTTGATCTCCAGCACGTTGATCTGCAACGCCGACTCCGACTGAGTCCAGAGGCCTTGAGCCCTGTGGTGTAAGAACACCGCCCCCCAGCCCTTCAGACTGGCGTCGGTGGTCACCACTAACCATGACGGTTTGAGGAATGACCGGCCCCGTGACAAGTGACGTGGCTGGAGCCACCACTGCAGGGAGTCCCTGGTCGGTTGTGACAGTGCCACCAACCGATTCAGAGAGATCGCTCTCTTGTCCCATCGGCGAAGAATCTCCAGCTGGAGGGAACGGAGACGAAACTGTGCAAAGGGCACCGCCTCTATCGCCGCTACCATGCGTCCCACTAGTCTCATCAACGCCCGAAGGGATGAGTGAGGTGACAGGAGAACATTCTGTACACCTGAGTGGATCGCCAGTTGCTTGGCTTGAGGTAGGGACACCAGGGCTGAGTCCATGTGGAAGTCCATGCCCAGATATGTCAATGACTGGGTCGGAACCAGGGTCGACTTCTGAGTATTGAGGAGCCACCCGAACTGTTCCAGAGACCTCATGGTCACCTCCAGGCTCACCCGACAAAGGTCTTCCGAAGGCGCCCTGACCAATAGGTCGTCCAGATAGGGTATGACGGCGTGCCCCTGCACATGCAGGAGAGCCATCATAGAGGCAATCACCTTCGTGAACACCCGTGGTGCCGAGGCCAACCCGAAGGGAAGGGCCACAAATTGAAAGTGTTCGTCCCCCACTGCGAATCGCAACCAGCGCTGATGAGCCGGTGCAATGGGCACGTGAAGGTAAGCGTCCTTGATATCGATGGACGGTAGGAAGTCTCCCTGTGACACAGCCGCGATAACGGAGCGTAGGGATTCCATGCGGAACTTCCGAACCAACACGTGACGGTTGAACAATTTGAGGTCCAGGACCGGTCGAAAGGAACCGTCCTTTTTCGGGACAATAAAGAGGTTGGAGTAAAAACCCCCGAACCTCTCCGCCGTGGGCACTGGGACCACTACTCCGTCTCTGCGGAGTCCCTCCAACACCAGGTGAAAAGCCTGAGCCTTTTCTGGGATGGCACAGACCGATGGAATCGGGATAACGGTCTTGATGTCAGCTCTATCCTGTAACCTCGCGAGACTACGTCTCGAACCCACTGATCTTGAACGTGAAGGAGCCACGTGTCCTGAAAGCGAGACAGGCGGCCCCCCACCTGTGGGGAGGCAGGATGAGAGAGCGAGTCATGTCGAGGCGGGCTTGGGGGTGGCAGCCGCTGCCCCCGCCGGCTTCTTCTGACGACTCTTGGAGCGCCACTGAGTAGCAGGCTTGCCCCCTCGGTCCGCGCGAGCGGACGTCGTGGATGACTGCGAGCTGGAGCGAAAGGACCACTGCTTTGGGTTCCTTTTAACGGTATACCGTGGCTTAGGCTTATTCTGCGGTATCTTAGACTCAGCAGAATCCTTTATCAGCTTGTCCAGCTCGGTGCCAAAAAGCCTGTCACCGGCGAATGGAAGATTCTGCAAAATCTTCTTAGATGTGGCATCTGAGTCCCAAAGACGTAGCCACAACAACCTGCGGATCGCTATCGCATTGGCCGAAGCCACAGCTGAGCGAGTGGCAGTTTCCAAAGATGCCGTCCTGGCATAGTCCGCATAGGCCCTTGCTCTCTCGGTAAGCGCCAGGACCTCTGGACTGGACCTTGCCAGGTCCGTGATACCATCCAAGCAGGTAGTAATCGCTTGTAAGGTCCAGACCGTGGCAAAATTAGGGGCAAATGAAGACCCCACAGCCTCATAGGAAGACTTGGCGAGTTGCTCGACCTGACTATCAGTCGCATCCTTCAATGAGGAGCTATCAGAGGCAGAAAACAGGGAGCGTGCAGCAATTCTAGTCATGGAAGCGTCCACCTTTGGAGACTGCGACCATTCCTGAAGCACCTCCTGGGAGAAGGGGAAGCGATTGTCCTTAGGTTTGCGGACATAGCGCCGCCCAGGATGTAACCTGGGTGCTCTAACCACCCTTCCAAAATTAGTGTGGTCCATGAAAGAGCCACTTGGTCTAGCCTCTGGCCGTAGCCATTGATAGACCTCCTTCGGGTGCACGATAACCTCTTCAGGGGAGTCACGAGACGTAAGGTCTCATTGATGGAGGACACCAGATCCTCCACCCCATCTGGAGGTTCAGACACAGACCCGAGAGTAGAACCCCCATCATCTTCCTCTCCATTAGAGGAACGCTCCTCCTCAGAGAGCCTGGAGCTCGGGTGACTCCTCACGACGAGCTCGCTTAAGGGGTCTCACAGTAGAAGGGAGAGACGCCCGGGGGTAACTGGGAGGAGTAGCTGGGTTTTCCAGTCTCCTATGAAGTGCCTCCAGTGACTGCGACATGGAGGACATCTGGGACAGCAGGGATTCATTGATCCTATTCTGCGTTTCCCATGGTCCTGGGATCACCTGAACCTCAGGGTACAGCACCGGAGCTGCTGCCTCAGCAGTGCCAGTCCGGGCTTCTGGGCGTCCGCAGTTATTGCAGGACCCCTCCACCAGTGTACCATTGCATGTAGCACAGGTAATGGCAGCATCCGCCGCCTTAGCAGCAAGCTTCCTAACTGAGGACATAGCCACAGTAGGGGATGTATAAGCCAAGTCGTACAGACAAACAAACCGGGAGTCCCGGTGGCTTACCGACCGCAGTAAAGCGGTGGGAGGAAGCGGTGTGTGTGTGTGACCTCCGCGAGTTCCGGTCTCCCTCTGAAGTGCAGACACGCGCTGCCGTAGAACCCAGCCGGGAAGTGAGGGAGAAGATGGCCGCCGCCAGTAAAGTCGTGGGCGGCGCCGAGAACACGCGGGAAGCACACACACACGCCCCCCGGTGACGTCACCGCAAGGGCTGCCTTCTCTCCTCCAGGCAGCCCCATAATGGAGGTGCTGGAGCCCGCAGCGCGGGAAATAGTGTAAAACATAGTACACACACACAGACTGCAATTATATCCAAAGATTAGCAGTCTACGGCCTCAGCCCCTGTGACACACAGGGCGGTCAGCCAGGGTGACCCCAGCACAGGGTACACCCGCAGATCCGCGGACCCGAGGGTAACGCGCGGTCTGAGTGTCAGGACACAATAGTGACAGACACTACCCCCAGGCACACAGGAGACACAGAGTGCCTCAGTGCCGGTCCGGTCTGTAAGCACCATTTAGGGAGGCCTCGGACGGGGGTTCAGCCCAGTCCGGAGTGTAAGCACCATTTAGGGAGGCCTCGGACTGGGCTGGCTCCAGTCCGGTCTGTAAGCACCATTTAGGGAGGCCTCGGACGGAGCGGAGCTGTGCAAGGCTCCCATCTCCCACTCTCCAGAGCCCCCCAGAGAGGGATGGAAAGGAGCGCGACAGCGTACCGGGAGAACACAAAGTGTCCAGGCTCTAGGCCCTCCGGTACCTCCACCTGCGTGTGCCACAAGGGTGAGCGGGGAGGCTGTCGCAGGTCCCGACCAGGACCGTATTACCTTGTCTTCAGACGCCATCACGTAAGTAGTGAGAATGCAGTGAAGTGCAAGCAAAGCGTGATCCTCCGAGCACACTAAGTTTAAAACTGAGGATGTTCCCTGCGGTAGGGGTTTATAAGCGGAGGAGGCGGTGTCTACAAACTTGTAGTACCTAGTGTGACCTCCGGAGGGCAGTGCCCTAAACCCCATTGTCTGGGTCTCCCATTATGATGACCAGAAAAGAATGTGTTAACAGGAAGAAAAAAAGTCACTGCACACGTCTATTAATGGGAATCAGTCATCAGATTTTTGCTGTGTTGTATGACAGCACCCTCAGGTAGGGGGAACACAGTATCACAGCACCCTCAGGTAGGGGGATCAGAATCCAGCGATGTATCAGTTACTGGGCGCACCAGTTAATCAGTTTTCTCAGTTGTAGCTGTAGCAGAGCTCAGATGTTGATCTGTGTATAACCAGCCCACATCACAGCTATCTGTGTACATTGTATAGTGCTGGGCCGTGCTTGGACTCCCTTACACTCCAAGTTCTCCTGTATATATAGGATATGATAGTCCGCAGTTGATAAAACACTGATTGAACTGAAACAACAAAACACTTATGAGGGCAATCACCTCAAAACGCAACATCTGCAGTTGGGGTTTTGATTTGGCGTAAATCCTAAGTCATATTGAAAGGCTTCTTAAAGAGTCAATTATGACTTTTAGGATTGCTACTGTCAATAAGTGGCGCTAGAGTTCGTCAACTTCCTCCCTGAAGTGAAAATTTTTTAATATATCAGGACATTCTTGACAAAATTCCACCGACATGTACCAGGATGATGAAGATGAAACGAGGGTAGACATTTCAGTAAATGCCCAGTTACACGTAGCAACACACCAGCGATCCCGACAACGATCCGACCTGGCCTGGCCGGGATCGCTGGTGCAATGCCAGACAGGCAGACTTACTAGCGATGCGCCAACACCCGACGGTCGTTGGGATCTGTCATATTCTCGGCCACAGAATGGGGATCGCTGGTCGTTGCCCCTGTCACTGTGTGGTCGCTGGTGAGATGCCATACAGGCCGACTTCCCAGCGATTACCCAGCGATGCAGTGACACCTGACGGTCATTGGGATCTGTGTTGTTCTCGGGCGAACCATGGATCTCGCTGGTCGTTGCCCCTGTCACACACAGCGATCCAGCATGACCAGCGGAAGATCGCCGATCAAAAATGGTCCAGGCCATTCATTAACGAGCAGCAATCACCCAGAGGGCCGATCGCTGCTAAGTGTCACACACAACGATATTGCTGGCGAGGTCGCTGCTACATCACAAAACCTGTGATATTGCGGCGATATCGTTAGATATATCACTAAGTGTAATGGGGCCTTAAGACAATGATGCCAAACACACAGTCAAGGAAACTCAATTGGTTTCAGAGAAAGAAAATCATGCTGTTCAGCTGGTTTTTGAGGATCCGGGTCTGCCCGTTTTGAAATGGATAGGCAAGGATCTGTTTTGCCGCCCATGTATTATTATTATTATTTATTTATTTATTTATTTATTTATAGAGCACCATTCATTCCATCGTGCTGTACATGAGAAATGTATCCCTATGGTGCTGGATTGGTCATATATGGCCATCCGTTTCTGTGAATTCAGTCAGGGATCCATTTGTGTCCTGTTTTTTCCTGTACCCAGAATCGAAGACCGCTCCGATTTTGGGCACACCGGACAGAAACTAATCTGGCGTGGTCCGGAGCACATAACATGGAGGTCTATGCAGCCAGATCTGGGGGAAAAAATTGTTTCACGGATCAGGTTTTTGGTACTGAGAATGCTCAGAACAAATGCACTGCTCCTTCCAGCCCAATCGCTCTCTCTGTGAGAGAGAGTGTGAGAGAGAGTGTGAGAGAGAGTGTGAGAGAGAGTGTGAGAGAGAGTGTGAGAGAGAGTGTGAGAGAGAGTGTGAGAGAGAGTGTGAGAGAGAGTGTGAGAGAGAGTGTGAGAGAGAGAGCTGACATTACCATTATGTCCTATGGCTGCACTGATTGCCATGCACAAAGCGGGAGCATAATTGCCATTCATTTACACAAATCCGTGCCTGTCCGTCAAGGATCCACACGGACAGCCAAAAAACATGATGTGAAGGAGGATGACCCAGCCAATCACTTGCTGAATCCAATAGAAAATTTATGGAAGGAACTAAAGCTCCAAGTTCATAGTGTCGCAACCTCCAGCAGGAATGCAGGGCCTGAAAACTCTGAGCTCACGTTGTCAGTCCCGCATCTGCAGCAGCATGCACTCACCGCTCTGAAATGCCAGAACATCCCAAACTGTTGCTTAACTTCCTTTGGCCATATAAAGAAATGGTAGTTTTGAAAAAGGCCAGCAGAGGGCAGTGCAAAATTAGAAATGCTACAACTCTCAGAGCTAAGGTGTAGGAGTTACAAGTAACGCGCATAACATTAAGGAAGATCAGGGAACATTTTAGTACTATCTACTCTGGGTCACTACAAGAGAAGGAACCCGTAAAGTATTCAGGATGAAGAGTGTTTAAGTGGAAAAAGGGCCAAAATCACACCTGAGCACTGCATGCGACTAGTTTACATACAGGAGGTGTCTTGAAGTTGTTATCACCAACAAAGGCTTTTGTATGAAGTATTAAACGGAACTTGTCACCAGGTTTTTGCAACCTAATCTGAGAATAGCATAATATAGGGACTCGAGATCGTGATTCCAGCAATGTGTCACTTACTGGGCTGCTCAGTGTAGTTTTGATAAAATCACTGTTTAATCAGCTGGAAATTATCATTAGCAGTCTACTGCCGACTTTCTGCCCTTTAAATCCAGCTCTCCAGTGATCTCTATGCCCCAGCCTCGGCCTCCCCAGTGATGTATATTCTCCCAGACTCTCCTGTGATATCTAGGGCTCTAACAAACCTGGAAAAGCAGTTGAGAAGTACATGACCAATATCACCCACGCTAAAGAGAAGCTGCTCCAGCCACCACAGTAGGGGTGAGTTGATTGTTTAACCAAATATAGCGGGTAATTTTCAAGTTGATAATTTTGTGCGGCCCCCGAAGGATTGTAGAAATTTCCAAATGGCCCTTGTCAGAAAAATGGTTCCCCGCCCCTGGCTTTGAAAATTGGTGACATGTTCAATACTTATTTCACCTTCAGTATATGCACATACACTACCGTTCAAAAGTTTGGGGTCATATAGAAATTTTTGAAAGAAAAGCACATTTTTTTCAATTAAGCTAACATTAAATAAATGAGAAATACACTTCATACATTGTTAATGTGGTAAATGACTATTCTAGCTGCAAACGTCTGGTTTTTAATGCAAAATCTACATAGGTGTAAAGAGGCCCATTTCCAACAACCACCACTCCTGTGTTTTAACCACTTCATGATCTGGGAATTTTTCGTTTTTCATTTTCGTTTTTGGCTCCCCTGCTTCCAAGAGCCATAACTTTTTTTATTTTTCCGTCAATATAGACATATGATGGCTTGTTTTTTTGCGGGACGAGCTGTACTTTCATATGCAATCATTAATTTTACCATATAGTGTACAGGGAAATTGAAAAAAAATTCTAAATGCAGTGAAATTGCAAAGAAAAGTGCAATGACACGCTTGTTTTTTGGGTATTTTAGTCACCATGTTCACTATATGGTAAAACCAACATAACGGGGTAATGCCTCGGATCGGTACGAGTTCGTAGACATCCAACATGTATACCTTTATTGGTATCTAGGTGCTGAAAAAAAATTCAGAAGTTTAAAAAAAAAAAAAAAAAAATGTACTTTATGCGTCTTGTTCTGCGACCCGTAGCGTTCTCATTTTTCGGGATCTGGGGCTGTGTGATGGCTATATTACCCAGTTTGCCACCGGCATCAGGGCAACTTGATGAGTCTGGGTACAGCACTAGAAAATGGCGCTTTAATGAAGGCGCCATTTTCTGGGGTGGCTGCAGGCTGCAATTCCCAGCATGGGGGGCCCAGAACGCTTGGGCCTCTCCATGCTGAGGATTCCAGCCCCCAGCTACCTAGTTGTACCTGGCTGGACCAAAAATATGGCGGAGCCCCACGTTATTTTTTTTTCTAGCATTAGTTCTATTTTTGGTTGGCAGCCAGGTATAACAAGGCAGCTGGGGGTTGGTGGCAGTCCGTAGCTGCCAAGTTGTACCTGGCTGGACCAAAAATATGGCGAAGCCCCACATCATTTTTTTTTTAAATTCTACAACTAAAATGACATGAAGGTTTGCCGTATTTTTGGTTGCCAGCCAGGTACAACTTGGCAGCTGTGGGGCTGGAATTCTCTGCGTGGAGAGAGCCAAATGTTGTGGGCCCCTACGCTGCAAATTGCTACCCACAGCCATCCCAGAAAATAGCGCATTCGTTAGAGGTGCCATTTTCTGGTGCTGTAACCCCAACTCTTCCAGTTGCCATTATGCTGGAGGCACACTGGGTCTCTCCATATGTCGCATTTGGAGAGCCCCTGTGTGACCCCATCTTGGAAACTAGACCCCCCAAGGAACGTATCTAGATGCATGGTGAGCACTTTGAACCCCCAGGTGCTTCACAAATTGATCCGTAAAAATGAAAAAATAAACTTTTGTGGAAAAAAAAAAAAGTACTTTTTCATTTTTACGGATCAATTTATGAAGCACCTGGGGGTTCAAAGTGCTCACTATGCATCTAGATACATTTCTTGGGGGGGGGGTTCTAGTTTCCAAAATGGGGTCACTTGTGGGGGAGCTCCAATGTTTAGGCACACAGGGGCTCTCCAAACATGACATGGTGTCCGCCAACAATGTGAGTGGAAAATTAGCTCAATTTGTTAACGGACACCATGGCGCATTTGGAGAGCCCCTGTGTGCCTAAACATTGGAGCTCCCCCACAAGTGACCCCATTTTGGAAACTAGATCCCCCAAGGAACTTGTCTAGTTGCATAGTGAGCACTTTGGACCTCCAGGTGTTCAACAAATTGATCTGTAAAATGAAAAAGTACTTTTTTTCACAAAAATGTTATTTTAGCCTAAATTTTTTCATTTTCATATGGGCAACAGGATAAAATGCATCCTAAAAATTGTTGGGCAATTTCTCCTGAGTACACCGATACCTCATATGTGGTCATAACCCACTGTTTGGGCGCACGGCAGGGCTCAGAAGGGAAGGAGCGCAATTTGACTTTTGGAGCTAATTTTCCATTCACAAAGTGAAATGGCGCTCCTTCACTTCTGAGCCCTACCGTGCGCCCAAACAGTGGTTTATGACCACATATAAGGTATCGGTGTACTCAGGAGAAATTGCCCAACACATTTTAGGATCCATTTTATCCTGCTACCCTTGTGAAAATGAAAGAATTGAGGCTAAAAGAACATTTTTTATAGAAAAATTAAAATGTCCATTTTTTCCTTCCACATTGCTTTAGTTCCTGTGATGCACCTGAAGGGTTAATAATCTTCTTGAATGTAGTTTTGAGTACGTATATACTCGTGTATAAGCCGACTCGTGTATAAGCCGACCCCCCTACTTTTGCCCCCAAAATCTGGGAAAACCTATTGACTCGTGTATAAGCTAAGGGTGGACCCCAGCTCAGGTATACAGCCCCCAGCAGTGTGGTATACAGGACTCCCCAGTGGTAGTATACAGTCCCCAGCAGTGTGGTATACAGCAGCCTCCCCAGTGGTATATACAGGCCCCAGCAGTGTTACCGCAGCCTCCCCAGTGGTAGTATACAGCAGCAGCCCCAGTGGTAGTATACAGCAGCAGCCCCAGTGGTAGTATACAGCAGCAGCCCCAGTGGTAGTATACAGCAGCAGCCCCAGTGGTAGTATACAGCAGCAGCCCCAGTGGTAGTATACAGCAGCAGCCCCAGTGGTAGTATACAGCAGCAGCCCCAGTGGTAGTATACAGCAGCAGCCCCAGTGGTAGTATACAGCAGCAGCCCCAGTGGTAGTATACAGCAGCAGCCCCAGTGGTAGTATACAGCAGCAGCCCCAGTGGTAGTATACAGCAGCAGCCCCAGTGGTAGTATACAGCAGCAGCCCCAGTGGTAGTATACAGCAGCAGCCCCAGAGGTAGTATACAGCAGCCCCAGAGGTAGTATACAGCAGCCCCAGAGGTAGTATACAGCAGCCCCAGAGGTAGTATACAGCAGCCCCAGAGGTAGTATACAGCAGCCCCAGAGGTAGTATACAGCAGCCCCAGAGGTAGTATACAGCAGCCCCAGAGGTAGTATACAGCAGCCCCAGTGGTAGTATACAGCAGCCCCAGTGGTAATATACAGCAGCCCCAGTGGTAATATACAGCAGAGGTTCCCAACTCCAGTCCTCAAGGCACACCAACAGTGCAGGTTTTCAGGGTTTCCTTAGTATTGCACAGGTGATAATTGAATCACCTGCACTGGGGATGATTCCAATTTCTAAGGAAATCCTGAAAACCTGCACCGTTGGTGTGCCTTGAGGACTGGAGTTGTGAACCTCTGGCATACAGCAGCCCAGTGGTAGTATACAGCAGCCCCAGAGGTATATACAGCAGCCCCAGAGGTATATACAGCAGCCCCAGAGGTATATACAGCAGCCCCAGTGCTAGTATACAGGCCCCCCCCCCCTTGCTGCCGCAAACCTGTAAAGGAATAAATCATTATACTTATCCCTGCCACTGTCCCGCCGCCACCATCGCGCTCCTCCGGCTTCTTCCGACTTCCTCCTCTGGTCGGCGCAGGCAATGACGTCATTTTTTGGGCTGAAAAACTCGGCTTATACGCGAGTATATACGGTAGCTTGAGGGGTGCTATTTTTGGAATGGTGTCACTTTTGGGTGTTTTCTGTCATGTACACCCCTCAAAGGAACTTCAAATGTGATGAAAAATGAGAAATTGCTGATGAACTTTGAACTCTTATAACTTCCTAACAATATACATTTTTTTTTCCCAAAATTGTGCTGATGTAAAGTAGACATGTGGGAAATGTTATTTAATAACTATTTTGTGTCACATAACTCTCTGGTTTAGCAGAATAAAAATTCAAAATTTGAAAATTGCGAAATTTTCAAAAATGTTGCCAAATTTTTGATTTTTTCACAAATAAACGCAAAAATTATCGACCTAAATTTACTAGCAACATGAAGCCCAATATGTCACGAAAAAACAATCTTAGAATCACTAGGATCCACTGAAGCCTTCCAGAGTTATTACCTCATAAAGGGACACTGCAAAAAAAAGAGAATTTTGTTTACGTACCGTAAATTCTTTTTTCTTTAATCATCAATGGGAGACCCAGACAATGGGGTTTAGGGCACTGCCCTCCGGAGGTCACACTAGGTACTACAAGTTTGTAGACACCGCCTCCTCCGCTTATAAACCCCTACCGCAGGGAACATCCTCAGTTTGGTCCATAAGCTGCGAGGAGGAAATAAACCACACCCGAAACATCGGGAAGAATGCCGTGCACAGACGGTTCAACAACTCGGCAAACGCTGTCCCAACAGGGAACAGATCAACTGCAAAACATGCAACGGAACAACTGGGTGGGTGCTGGGTCTCCCATTGATGATTAAAGAAAAAAGAATTTACGGTACGTAAACAAAATTCTCTTTTTCTGGTCATCATAATGGGAGACCCAGACAATGGGGATGTCCTAAAGCAATACCCCAGGGCGGGAAGAGTTCCTCAACAAGACGGATAACACATGGTTCCCTTTAAAGGTGGGCAACCGCCGCCTGGAGAACCCGCCTGCCCAAACTGGCATCCGCAGAGGCATGGGCATGCACCATATAGTGCTTAGAGAAAGTGTGCAGGCTGGACCAAGTGGCCGCCTGACACACCTGTAGAGCAGACGCTTGATGTCGCAAGGCCCAGGAGGCACCTACGGCTCTGGTAGAGTGAGCCTTCAATCCCACCGGGAGAGGCAAACCAGAAGCCCGGTAAGCCTCTTGAATGGAAGCCTTAATCCATCTGGCCAAGGTTGACTTCGAAGCCGCGGACCCCTTACAGCGACCTGTCGTAAGAACAAATAAGGAATCCGAACTCCTAAAGGAGGCGGTCCTGGACACATAAATGCGTATAGCTCTCACGAGATCCAGAGTATGGAGATCGCGCTCAACCTGATGAACGGAGCGGGGCAAAATGATGGGAGAACAATCTCCTGGTTCAGGTGAAAAGTTGAAACCACCTTCGGCAAGAATTCTGGCCGTGGGCGCAACACCACCTTGTCTTGGTGAACCACCAGAAAGGGTGACTTGCACGATAGTGCAGCCAATTCTGAGACCCTCCTCAGAGATGTAATCGCCACCAGAAAAGCCACTTTCTGGGACAGACGCGATAGAGAAACATCCCTCAGAGGCTCAAACGGCGGTTTCTGTAATGCCGCCAGGACCATGTTAAGGTCCCACGGGTCCAGAGGTCTCCTGTAGGGCGGAACCATCCGCGGACACCCCTTGCAGAAATTGACGGACCTTCGGGAGGAGCGCCAATCGCCTGTCAAACAGCACAGAAAGTGCTGATACTTGACCTTTCAAAGAGCCAAGGGATAATCCCAACTCTAAACCCGACTGTAGGAAGGCCAACAACGTCGGGATGGACAAGGGCCACGGGGACCGTCCACCAGAGGCACACCAGGTAAAAAAGATTTTCCACGTCCTGTGGTACATCTTCCTGGAAACGGGCTTCCTAGCCCGATTCATAGTGGCCACCACTGTAGGAGAGAATCCCCTGGATGTTAGCAGCCAGGCCTCAAGAGCCATGCAGTCAATCTGAGGGCCTTGGAATTGAGGTGGAAGAATGGGCCTTGCGCGAGTAAATCTGCGCGATCTGGAAGAGCCCACCTGTGTCCGCCTGACAGTTGCCACAGGTCTGGATACCAGGACCTCCTGGGCCAGTCCGGAGCCACTAGAATGGCTACTCTGCACTCCGACCTGATTTTCCACAGAACCCTGGGAATCAGCGCCAGAGGCGGGAACACATATGGCAGCTGGAAACTGGACCAACTCAGGATCAGGGCATCCGCCCCCAGAGACTGAGGATCCCAGGATCTCGCCATGTATCGCGGCACCTGATGATTCAGCCGCGAGGCCATCAGATCCACGTCCGGAGTGCCCCATCTGCTGCAGATGTCCCGGAAGACGTCTGGATGAAGAGACCACTCTCCGGCGTCCATCCCCTGCCGGCTCAGGTAATCGGCCTCCCAGTTCTCGACCCCTGGGATGTGAACTGCGGAGATCAGGCAGTCGTTTTCCTCTACCCACGACAGAATGCGGTGGACTTCGGCGAGGGCCTGAGCGCTTCTGGTCCTCCCTGATGATTTATGTAGGCGACGGCCGTCGCATTGTCGGACTGTACCCGAATGGGCTGTCCTGTCAGGAATTTCTGAAACGCCAGGAGCGCCAGATAGACCGCCTTGATCTCCAGTACGTTGATCTGCAACGTCGACTCCGACTGAGTCCAGAGGCCTTGAGCCCTGTGGTGTAAGAACACCGCCCCCCAGCCCTTCAGACTGGCGTCGGTGGTCACCACTAACCATGACGGTTTGAGGAATGACCGGCCCCGTGACAAGTGACGTGGCTGGAGCCACCACTGCAGGGAGTCCCTGGTCGGTTGTGACAGTGCCACCAACCGATTCAGAGAGATCGCTCTCTTGTCCCATCGGCGAAGAATCTCCAGCTGGAGAGAACGGAGACGAAACTGTGCAAAGGGCACCGCCTCTATCGCCGCTACCATGCGTCCCACCAGTCTCATCAACGCCCGAAGGGATGAGTGAGGTGACAGGAGAACATTCTGTACTCCTGAGTGGATCGCCAGCTGCTTGGCTTGAGGTAGAGACACCAGGGCCGAGTCCGTGTGGAATTCCATGCCCAGATATGTCAATGACTGGGTCGGAACCAGGGTCGACTTCTGAGTATTGAGAAGCCACCCGAACTGTTCCAGAGACCTCATGGTCTCCTCCAGGCTCACCCGACAAAGGTCTTCCGATGGCGCTCTGACCAATAGGTCGTCCAGATAGGGTATGACGGCGTGACCCTGCACATGCAGGAGAGCCATCATAGAGGCCATCACCTTCGTGAATACCCGTGGTGCTGAGGCCAACCCGAAGGGTAGGGCCACAAATTGGAAGTGTTCGTCCCCCACTGCGAATCGTAACCAGCGCTGATGAGCCGGTGCAATGGGCACGTGAAGGTAAGCGTCCCTGATATCGATGGACGCTAGGAAGTCTCCCTGCGACACAGCCGCGATAACGGAGCGTAGGGATTCCATGCGGAACTTCCGAACCAACACATGACGGTTGAACAATTTGAGGTCCAGGACCGGTCGAAAGGAGCCGTCCTTTTTCGGGACAATAAAGAGGTTGGAGTAAAAACCCCTAAACCTCTCTGCCGTGGGCACTGGACCACTACTCCGTCTCTGCGGAGTCCCTCCAACACCAGGTGAAAAGCCTGAGACTTTTCTGGGGATGGAACAGACCGATGGAATCGGGATAACGGTTTTGATATCAGCTCTATCCTGTAACCTCGCGAGACTACGTCTCGAACCCACAGATCTTGAACGTGAAGTAGCCACCTGTCCTGGAATCGAGACAGACGGCCCCCCACCTGTGGGGAGGCAGGATGAGAGAGCGAGTCATGTCGAGGCGGGCTTGGGGGTGGCAGCTGCCGCCCCCGCCGGCTTCTTCTGACGACTCTTGGAGCGCCACTGAGTAGCTGGCTTGCCCCCTCGGTCCGCGCGAGCGGACGTTGTGGATGACTGCGAGCTGGAGCGAAAGGACCACTGTTTAGGGTTCCTTTTAACGGTATACCGTGGCTTAGGCTTATTCTGCGGTATCTTAGACTCAGCAGAATCCTTTATCAGCTTGTCCAGCTCGGTGCCAAAAAGCCTGTCACCGGCAAATGGAAGATTCTGCAGAATCTTCTTAGATGTGGCATCTGAGTCCCAAAGACGTAGCCACAACAACCTGCGGATCGCTATCGCATTGGCCGAAGCCACAGCTGAGCGAGTGGCAGTTTCCAAAGATGCCGTCCTGGCATAGTCCGCATAGGCCCTTGCTCTCTCAGTAAGCGCCAGGACCTCTGGACTGGATCTTGCCAGGTCCGTGATACCATCCAAGCAGGTAGTAATCGCTTGTAAGGTCCAGACCGTGGCAAAATTAGGGGCAAATGAAGACCCCACAGCCTCATAGGAAGACTTGGCGAGTTGCTCGACCTGTCTATCAGTTGCATCCTTCAATGAGGAGCTATCAGAGGCAGAAAACAGGGAGCGTGCAGCAATTCTAGTCATGGAAGCGTCCACCTTTGGAGACTGCGACCATTCCTGAAGCACCTCCTGGGAGAAGGGGAAGCGATTGTCCTTAGGTTTGCGGACATAGCGCCGCCCAGGATGTAACCTGGGTGCTCTAACCACCCTTCCAAAATTAGTGTGGTCCATGAAAGAGCCACTCGGTCTAGCCTCTGGCCGCAGCCATTGATAGACCTCCTTCGGTGCACGATAACCTCTTCAGGGGGGTCACGAGACGTAAGGTCTCATTGATGGAGGACACCAGATCCTCCACCCCATCTGGAGGTTCAGACACAGACCCGAGAGTAGACCCCCCCATCATCTTCCTCACCATCAGAGGAACGCTCCTCCTCAGAGAGAGCCTGGAGCTCGGGTGACTCCTCACGACGAGCTCGCTTAAGGGGTCTCACAGCAGAAGAGGGAGACACCCGGGGGTAACTGGAAGGAGTAGCTGGGTTTTCCAGTCTCCTATGAAGTGCCTCCAGTGACTGCGACATGGAGGACATCTGGGACAGCAGGGATTCATTGATCCTATTCTGCGTTTCCCAAGGTCCTGGGATCACCTGAACCTCAGGGTACAGCACCGGAGCTGCTGCCTCAGCAGTGCCAGTCCGGGCCTCTGGCGTCCGCAGTTATTGCAGGACCCCTCCACCAGTGTACCATTGCATGTAGTACAGGTAATGGTGGCATCCGCCGCCTTAGCAGCAAGCTTCCTAACTGAGGACATAGCCACAGTAGGGGAAGTATAAGCCAAGTCGCACAGACAAACAAACCGGGAATCCCGGTGGGTTACCGACCGCAGTAAAGCGGTGGGAGGAAGCGGTGTGTGTGTGTGTGACCTCCGCGAGTTCCGGTCTCCCTCTGAAGTGCAGACACGCGCTGCCTTAGATCCCAGCCGGGAAGTGAGGGAGAAGATGGCCGCCGCCAGTAAAGTCGTGGGCGGCGCCGAGAACACGCGGGAAGCACACACACACGCCCCCCGGTGACGTCACCGCAAGGGCTGCCTCCTCTCCTCCAGGCAGCCTCATAATGGAGGTGCTGGAGCCCGCAGCGCGGGAATTAGTGTAAAAACACAGTACACACACACAGACTGCAATTACATCCAAAGATCAGCAGTCTACGGCCTCAGCCCCTGTGACACACAGGGCGGTCAGCCAGGGTGACCCCAGCACAGGGTACACCTCCAGATCCGCGGACCCGAGGGTAACGCGCGGTCTGAGTGTCAGGACACAAAAAGTGACAGACACTACCCCCAGGCACACAGGAGACACAGAGTGCCTCAGTGCCGGTCCGGTCTGTAAGCACCATTTAGGGAGGCCTCGGACGGGGGTTCAGCCCAGTCCGGAGTGTAAGCACCATTTAGGGAGGCCTCGGACTGGGCCGGCTCCAGTCCGGTCTGTAAGCACCATTTAGGGAGGCCTCGGACGGAGCGGAGCTGTGCAAGGCTCCCATCTCCCACTCTCCAGAGCCCCCCAGAGAGGGATGGAAAGGAGCGCGACAGCGTACCGGGAGAACACAGAGTGTCCAGGCTCTAGGCCCTCCGGTACCCTCCACCTGCGTGTGCCACAAGGGTGAGCGGGGAGGCTGTCGCAGGTCCCGATCAGGACCATATTACCTTGTCTTCAGACGCCATCACGTAAGTAGTGAGAATGCAGTGAAGTGCAAGCAAAGCGTGATCCTCCGAGCACACTAAGTTAAAAACTGAGGATGTTCCCTGCGGTAGGGGTTTATAAGCGGAGGAGGCGGTGTCTACAAACTTGTAGTACCTAGTGTGACCTCCGGAGGGCAGTGCCCTAAACCCCATTGTCTGGGTCTCCCACTATGATGACCAGAAAAATGGCCAGGTCATTAGGGTCAAAATAGGCTGAGTCATGAAGGGGTTAAAGGAGCTGAGCCCAACCACATCTTAAAGGGGCCGTCCCCAACCACATCTTAAAGGGGCAGTCTGCAATAATTTCTTAAAGTGGCCGTCCACAACCACTTCTTAAAGAAGTGGTTGTGGACGGCCCCTTTAAGAAGTGGTTGTGGACGGCAACCAATCAGCGCAGTTGGCGCCTGATTTAAATCCTGCTTCGCTCATTGGTCGCCGCAGTCGACGGCGACCAATGAGCGAACCTTTGCCGGAGGATTTGAATTCCACGCCACTAATTGGCTCAGCCGGCGGCAGCTCAGCCAATGAGCGACGCCGAGCGGCTTCGGCAGGGGATTTGAATCCTGCGCCGCTCATTGGCTGCCGACTGAGCCACCATACAGTGCTAAACACTGAGCCACCATATATTGTGCTAACCACTCAACCACCGTATACAGTGCCAATCATTGAGACACGGTATACAATGCTAACCACTGAGCCACCATACAGTGCTAATCACTGAGCCACCATATACTGTGCTAGCCACTGAGCCACAGTATACAGTGCTAACCACTGAGCCACCATATACAGTGCTAACCACTGAGCCACCATACACTGCTAACCACTGGGCCACGGTATACAGTGCTGACCACTGAGCCACCGTATACAGTGCTGACCACTGAGCCACCGTATACAGTGCTAACCACTGAGCTACAGTTTACAGTGCTAACCACTGAACCACCATATACTTTGCTAAACACTGATCCACCGTATACAATGCTAACCACTGAGCCACCATACACACCATATAAA
Organism: Allobates femoralis; assembly: GCA_033576535.1. Taxonomy (NCBI): domain Eukaryota; kingdom Metazoa; phylum Chordata; class Amphibia; order Anura; family Aromobatidae; genus Allobates; species Allobates femoralis. Next base: position 597,362,513 of record JARQOC010000002.1, read on the forward strand.
TCCCGCAACAACAGCGTACTTTCTGGAGAGAGGACTGTACTATTCAGCGGCTTATTTCAGCGGCACATGTTCATTTCACCGCACTCCTGATGCAATAGCATCGGCCTATTTCTAGTTTGATAAATAAAAGTATTAGTTTTCATGGAAAGCACAAAATTGTCTGGGTGACCCCAAACTTTTGAACGGTAGTGCACATATACAATGTGAGCAGTATTCAGAGTATCCAACCAGTTTGAAGCAGCACCGTGTCTTACTCACCTGTCATGTTCAAACACCTTTTGGAAGCCTTCAAAGCACTTGTTGCTGGAAATCTGCTTTAAAGCCATATTCTCTGGAAAACTAAAAAACAAACAAACAAAATATACAGTCATATTTTAAATCAAGGGATTTTATTGCCGATCTTGATGAGCGTCTGTGGTGGAGTCAGCTGCTACTGATTCATGAAGAGATACACCCCCCTTCATGAATCTGCAGCATCAAACAGGTAGAATCCACCATGCCGAAATCTTACTCTACTTAGGGTCTGGAGTGAGATTTCTGCTATAAGGATCCAAAAGTTTATCATATATTAGAAGCGCTGTGGCAAAACTACGGGTTGCGCCAAAGTGTTGACACTTTTAAAAGCCTTTTTGCCACTTTTTTGGCATAAAAACTGATGAATCGGGACCTAAAAGTTCTAGAAACCAAAGGCTAAATTTAGATGCTTTGGTTTCATGCTCCATAACTCCATGGACTGCAATGTCTTTATCAACAAAGGGTCCCCTGACCAGAACTAACAGTCTCGGTCAGATAATCAGCTGTTAGTTTGGGTCAGGATAAACATGGCATTCCTTGTGGTGCAGGATTCACACACGTGTGTCATGGTCAACGAACAGACTGCAAGGCTGCCGAACTTGGGTCAGAAGACCCACGGCCGTTCCCTGAATCACAAACTGTGACACACAAATGTGTGAATGCAGCCTGATGTCTGTGAAAAACACGGACACCAGAATTTGGCCTTTGATAGATTGTTCAGTTACTAGAAAAGAAATTCCTACCAGGACCATTGGAAACGTTCTATGGTTTGATATGATGAAGAATATATGCACAGCTACAAAACAAACACATCTTAGGTAAATCATAAAAGTACTGGTCACCCCTGGAAAAGGAACCACAGAGACAAGAGAAGCACTGGGGATTGGTAGATGATCATACATGGGGTTTGAAATGAATAATGCTACAAAAGGAATAATCCACCCCTTCTGAATTGCCCCAGTGGGAATCACAAAAAAAATGAATAAATAAATAGCCTTACGCTCACACCAATCTGTCCTCTGCAAGTCACCCAACAAATGCAATGGCTGCAGCTTAACACTGTTCTGCAAACGGGGCAAACCTGTAAAGGTTACTGCCAAATAGTGGTCCCTGGATGTAGTGGCCACCTCTCATTGTGCATCAATGGACTGGCAGCACAGTGCCGAGATTGTGTCACGGGAGCGATTATGGCAGGTTAAAACAAGTGGCGCACTGTAATGCCTGCCATCACAGATTGACATTTAATAGATTAACAGACACTGGCGAAGTTCCACTGCACGAGCGGCTGTTAGAAGCAGATGATGGCTAAATAATGGCTATCATTTACCAGCAGAGATGAGGGCTCAATTTATGAGCACACATCAGATCCAATATATGATATAACTGTACAGCATATGTCAGAAAGGGGTTAAAGATGACCGAGCTAGACCTTTTTGGGTTTGAAGATGTACTCGAACACAACTCCTAAACCTACCTGCCATATTCCCTTTAAAAATGAAAGAATGATGGCATGGCCCCTTCCTCATTTAAGCCTGAATGAGAGCTTGTGAGCCCTTCTTAGAAGGACTCTGTCAGCCCAGAATGACTGTTGAAACCAAGTACAGGTGCTTGGTGCACCACGGCGGGGCTAAACAAGTGCAACTTCCCACCTGCTTGTTTTCAGTCTATCTACACGCTCTCCTCTTAACTGATTGAAAGCTCCAGCTTAAATTAGCTTTGTGCTGATAGAGTAAAGGGCCCGTCACACGCTATTAGGCCAGTTTCACACATCCGTGTTACCACTGACGTGTGGAACAAGGCCGTTTGGGGGCGTCCACGGATAGCACACGGGCAGCCTGTCACCGCATACTTACCTCCCTCCAGCGCCGACAGTTCCTCTCACTTCCGGGATGCTCTTGGGCACAGTGAAGTGAATATTCATGAGCCTAATGAGGGGCACCGGAAGTGAGAGGAACTGTCACCGCTGGAGGAAGGGGAGTATAAAATTCTTTATTTTCAGGTTTTACACTTTTGTTCGTGGTCCGTGCACACGGATGTCACACTGTGAACATCCGTGTGCAGGACGTTTGGACGTAAATGCGGTCCGTGGCTCCGCATAAAAACGGACTTGTCGCCATGTGGAGCTCACGGACCTGCATGTGCTCCACACAGAGATACGGTCCGGGCGGAATCACGGACGTCTGCAAGTGTCCACATGGGAACATGTGTCCCCGTATGTCCGCGCCTCCGGCATGTGTCGGCACGGACTGCACACGTGCCGGAGGCACGAACATGTGAATGAGGCCTTATATCGTGAACGATATCGTTGAAACGTCACGGGTTTTGGGATGTTCAAATGATGTCGTTGCGTGTGACATGTCGATATGACCAGCGATAAGTCGGATGATCATTGATCGCAGGTTTATGATCCGGACCATAAATCAGTCGATCGTCTGTCCAACCTGCAACATCGGTATGTGTGACACTTTGATAACAATGTCTTTTACGACTTCGGCTATTCTGAAGTGAAGGACGTAGGCAACCAAACGACCGCAAGTACCGTTCACTTGTCGCAGAATCGTTGCTGCGTTGTTCACGATATCTGTACGTGTGACACCTCAGCAGCGATCATTGAACAGCGTTCAAGCGATCCAGGTCAAGTCGGATCGCCGACACATTGAAGCATGTAACGGACCCTTTACTCTAAACGGGAGATTTACTGTGAAGGAAAACAGTCACCTCTCTGAACAGTGTCTGGGGCTGTGGTTGGTGCCGCCCAAAAAATTGATAGTCAACAGATTAAGAAACTGACAGACAGGGGCGTAACTACAATAGGTCCAGATGTCGCAGTTGCTCCAGGGCCCTAGAGCTTAGGGGGTCCCAAAAGTACCTTTTGCCTATGGAAAAGATTAATGCTTTTAAAGATTTGCAACAGTAGGAGCTTTTGCATTGGGGCCCATGAGCTTCAAGTTAAGCCACTGCTGACAGACTGTGGGTTGAAGTTTATGACTGATCTAGAAAAGAAGGGGGCTATATTGGGCACTGATATAGTTTTTGAAATGTCAAATGTATTTTTGTAAGTTTTGAGATTTTAGTTATTATTCTCACTATAACGCCGGGGATCTCTCTATGGGCCCCTTTACACACACCAACTTCTGTGACCAACTTCTGAACAGATCTCTGGTTGCAGTGAAATCATGGACACATTGCTCCATTTTGTGGCTGTGTACAAATGGAACAATGTGTCCATGATTTCACTGCAACCAGAGATCTGTTCAGCAGTTGGTCACAGAAGTTGGTGTGTGTAAAACGGCCCTAAGAGAGAATCTGACCATGGTTCTGATACTTTAATTAAACTCTGATTTGACTTTGATCAGAATATCTGTATAGTGTGATGCAATCCTCTGGCATGAGTATCAAAGAATGCCATCAGGAAAAGGTGGAGAACATAACTTCTCCATTGTCTCCACTCTGTGAGTCTGCAGAAATCGACTGCACTCAAATGCCCCCCACAGACTTGAGTAGGTGCACACCGTTCGATTTGTGATGCCACTCACATCATGCAGGTTTTATTTTATCATGCTGAATAGGCATGAAAAAGAAAACTCTGGTCGGTACTGCCCCATAGTACAACATAAGTCCGAGTGCTATCGATAAAACGTCAGATGGCACACGGCCGAGTTATATGCTGAGCAAGCCCTAACAGATGAAAAAAACAAAAGAGATGCAAAATGTTCAGCTTAATTACGCACACAGATATTCTCTCAGTGCCACATTCCCACAATCGGCTTAGTGAGGTTTCGATATTGCAGATTTTGTGCACCTTTAAGAAGTGGAATAACTTCAAGACCATGGGCCACAATGCAAAAGTTCTTTCATGCTTGCAGTTTGAATGGCTAGAAGTTAGCAGGGTGTGAGCGGCTCAGATGGTAGGCGTGGTTTGGCATTAGTGGGCATGGCTCGGAGTTTCCCGACGGAATAAACGTTAAACTTTAAGTCCACGCGGTCATGGAGCTGATTATAAGATAGGCGGAGGGGTGTTGATTAATTAAGGCGCGTGGACAGCGCTCCGTCACACCCACCAACTAAGCTGGCCACACCCACTGGTATACTTTAACTATACAAGGAGAGGCTTCAGCACCCCCTCTTGCCTGGGGGTCTTACCCAAAGACCCCAGCTTCTATTATAATCAACTCCACGACGACATGGACTTAAAGATGAACATTTATTCCTTTCGAAAACGCCAAGCCGTACCCACCAATTTTAAATGACGCCTAGCTTTATAGCCACTCATGCCATGCTAACTTCCAGCTGTCGAATCTGCAAGTATGTCAACGTTCCAATGGAGCCCCCAATTACTATAGGTTTTTTTTTATATAGGCAAAAGGGACTTTTGGGGCCCCCTAGGCTCCAGGACCGAGGTGCAATCGCAACCCCTCTACCTATTGTAGTTACACCCCTGCCCATTAGGTTACTAGTTTGTTTTAGCACAGTTGTCTCTTGTTGGTATATAATGCTTTAAAGAGAATCTGTCAGGCCATTTATGCCCCCCCAGGTATCACTGTCTGTACCTGCAGCTTCATAATACTAGTCCAATCATCCCTTTCTGAGCTCAGAGTGTAATGTAAAAAGTGAAAAAAAAAGCATTTATACACTTACATTTTCTTATGTAAATAACTGTCCTTTCACATCAGCGTTTTTTGCTGAATGCGGCAAATCCGGCAGATTCACCGCATCTGCCGCCTAACGGCCGACTTGCAGTTCACCTGCGGCAAGCCCCCATTCATTCTCTATGGGGCTTGTGGCAGGTGCGACACGTGTGGTTTTTCCTTCATCCGGCACTTGTGGACGCGCAAAAAAAACACACAGCTACTTTGTTTTTTACCAGGCCACAATTACCGGATTGAGGTAAAATCGCACTTGCCGCAAGCCCCATAGAGAATGAATGGGGGCTTGCTGCAGGTGAACCGCAAGTCAGCCATTAGGTGGCAGATCCGGCAGATGTGGTGAATCTGACGGATCTGCTGCATTCAGCGAAAACCGCTGATGTGAAAGGACCCTAAGGCATGTGACTACACCTTGGAGGATGTAGTCTTTCTGGCAGATTAATAGTTAACTCATTTCCAACTTCTCTGTATGAAAGGACCTGTGTGATGTCCAGATTATGTGACCATAGTGGGCAGAACTAAGCAAGCCAAACCATTATGTGCTAAGACACAGCTCTGCCTATTGTAGTCAAATGGTCGTGATATCACACAGGTCCTGCAGCATGTCCTGAAATTTGGCTGAAATGTTAACTATTAACCTGCCAGAGTGACTACTGCCTCCAAGGTGTAGACTGACTGTCTCATTTAGATAAGAAAATGTAAGTCTATAAATGCTTTTTTTCATCTTTAACATCACATTATGAGCTCAGACAGGGATGATTAGAATAGGACTATGAAGCTACAGAAAGTGATAGCTGGGGGGCATAAACGGCCTGACAGGTTCCCTGTAAATAAGGCTGCTTTACTTTTCTTTTGCCGGATTTGATAAAACTTTAGTGATATACTTGTGGTTTGCATACGATTTTTACCTGCACATTTTCTCACATCTACTGCAATTTTATAGGACAATCTGCCCATAAATCTTATCAAATCTGTAAGGCTGGTCACACTACGATTTTTTGCAATCGGACAGCATCGGATCCGAATTTGCCCCATGTAACCCTATGGGGATCGGACCGATTCGGATGTGCACTACATGGCATCCGAATTGAGTCTGATCCAATTTTTTCTGATGCAAAAATCGGCTAGAATCGGATCTGACAGATCAGATGGCAATTATGCCAAATCCGATCCAATTCTTTTAGCATGGGGCCCTATGGAGCAGGGTCCGAGGAAACACCTGATGTCTCCTCTGACCCGATTTTAGTGTACTGAGCATGCTCAGTACACTAAAACTGCTCTTAACCATCTAATTTTACTTCCGCAATGTATATACATACATTGCAGAAGTAAAATTAAGTAAGGCAGGGGTTAAAAATAAATAATATGTATGCTCACCTGTCCACGAGTCCCCCGGTGTCTCCAGCACATCCTGCCTGTAAGACCTACCGTGATGTCACAGTCACATGAACAGTTACCGCGGTAACTGGTCATATGACTGTGACATCACGCGAGGTCCTAGGATCAATAGACGACTGCTGGAGACTCTGGAGGACTCGTGGACAGGTGAGCATAAAGAGGTTTTTTTTGTATTTTTTATTCTGGAGAAGAGGGGAGAAGACGGGGAAATACAGGGGAGAAGCGGGAGTACCGGGGGAGAAGCGGGGAGAACAGTAAAACACAGGGGAGAAGAGGGGGAAACACAGGGAAGAAGAGGGGGAAACAGGGGAGAAGCGGGAGTACCGGGGGAGAACAGTAAAACACAGGGGAGAAGAGGGGAGAGGTGGGAGTACCGGGGGAGAGCAGGGGAGAACAGGTGACAGACAGGTGACAGGAGGCAGAGGAGCGAGATGACAGGAGGAGCCGGCCAAACTGATCCTGCAAAATGTCAGAATAGGATGCCTATTTGGCATCCAAATGCAGGGATCAGTTTGGATCCGATGCTGTCCCGACTTATATCGGACAGCGTCGGATTGCAAAAAATCGTAGTGTGAAACCAGCCTAAGAGAAATGGACATGTTTGATTTGAAAAAGCAGATTTCCATAAATGTCATCCACTTTGCTGAAACTGTAAGACACGATGTTTTTGACAGAGAAAATATTCAGGACTCAAAAACTCATAGTGTATACATAGTCTATGAAGGACAAACCGTCACTTTTACCAAATATTCAGGATTTGTAACCTTTGGGACTGTCCGACAACAGTAGCCGATCAATAGTAAAATTAATCAGGAAAACTACAAGTGGCCTCATAACCGAGCGCAGTGATGCGAGGACAGAGGAGCAGCCAGCGGCCGAAACATGGCTATGTATTGCTCCAGGAGTGGCCCCCATTGAGCCCCCCTCACTATACGGCTGAGCCCTGCTCCCCCTCCTCTCTATATGGCTAAGCCCCCCTCCTTACTACATAGCTGACTCCCCGCTCACTGTATATCTGAGCGTCCCCTCCTCTCTATATGGCTAAGTCCCCCTTACTGTATGGCTGAGCCCCCCTCCTCACTATGTAACTGACTCCCCGCTTACTGTAGCTGAGCCCCCCTCCTAAGTAGTTGAGCCCCCACCCCTTATTATATGGCTGAGTCCCTCTTACTGTATGGCTGAGCCCCCCTCCTCACTATGTAGCTGAGCCCCCACCCCTCACTATTTGGCTGAGTCCCTATTACTGTATGGCTGAGCCCCCACCCCTCACTATATGGCCGAGTCCCTCTTACTGTATGGCTGAGCGCCCACCCCTCACTATATGGCGGAGTCCCTCTTATTGTATGACTGAGCCCCCATTACTATATGGCTGAGCCCCCACCCCTCACTATATAGCTGAGTCCTTCTTACTGTATGGCTGAGCCCCCACCCCTCACTATATGGCTGAGTCCCCACCCCTCATTATATAGCTGAGTCCTTCTTACTGTATGGCTGAGTCCCCACCCCTCACTATATGGCTGAGTCCCGCTTACTGTATGGCTGAGCCATCACTATATGGCTGAGTCCCTCTTACTGTATGGCTGAGCCCCTCCTCCTCACTATGTAGCTGACTCCCCCCTCACTATATGGCTGAGCCCCCCGCTATGTCCCTCTCTACAAGACACTGTACACCGCGCACAGGCGGCTGTGACACAAATACCCAGCACGTGGAGAGGTTCTGGGCCTTGTAGTGCCGCCACCTCCGCGTCCCTCACACCCCACTGTCTACACATCCCCCCACACCGGAGCCGCCACCCACCTGCAGCACAACTTTTCACAATTCACAGCAGTCTGGTGAGAGACAGGACCTGAATGTGAGCACCACGTGACCAGTGACGTGAGGGGGAGGAGTCAGGAGAGCGACGTGAGAGGAGCGAGGAGGAGAGCTCGAGTGACTGCAGAGAGAGCAGTGTGTAATGTGTGATCAGCAGAGAGCAGCGTGTAATGTGTGATCAGCAGAGAGAGCAGTGTGTAATGTGTGATCAGCAGAGAGAGCAGTGTGTAATGTGTGATCAGCAGAGAGCAGTGTTATGTGTGATCAGCAGAGAGCAGTGTGTAATGTGTGATCAGCAGAGAGGCAGTGTGTAATGTGTGATCAGCAGAGAGCAGTGTTGTAATGTGTGATCAGCAGAGAGCAGTGTGTAATGTGTGATCAGCAGAGAGCATTTTGTAATGTGTGATCAGCAGAGAGCAGTGTGTAATGTGTGATCAGCAGAGAGAGCAGTGTGTAATGTGTGATCAGCAGAGAGCAGTGTGTAATGTGTGATCAGCAGAGAGCAGTGTGTAATGTGTGATCAGCAGAGAGCAGTGTGTAATGTGTGAATCAGAGAGAGCAGTTGTGTAATGTGTGATCAGCAGAGAGAGCAGTGTGTAATGTGTGATCAGCAGGAGAGCAGTGTGTAATGTGTGATCAGAGAGAGAGCAGTGTGTAATGTGTGATCACAGAGAGCAGGTGTGTAATGTGTGATCAGCAGAGAGCAGTGTGTAATGTGTGATCAGCAGAGAGGCAGTGTGTAATGTGTGATCAGCAGAGAGCAGTGTGTAATGTGTTGATCAGCAGAGAGAGATGTTGTAATGTGTGATCAGCAGAGAGCAGTGTGTAATGTGTGATCAGCAGAGAGAGCAGGTGATCGCAGAGAGCAGTGTGTAATGTGTGATCAGCAGAGAGAGCAGTGTGTAATGTGTGATCAGCAGAGAGCAGTGTGTAATGTGTGATCAGCAGAGAGCAGTGTGTAATGTGTGATCAGCAGAGAGAGCAGTGTGTAATGTGTGATCAGCAGAGAGAGCAGTGTGTAATGTGTGATCAGCAGAGAGCAGTGTGTAATGTGTGATCAGCAGAGAGCATGTGTAATGTGTGATCAGCAGAGAGAGCAGTGTGTAATGTGTGATCAGCAGAGAGAGCAGTGTGTAATGTGTGATCAGAGAGCAGTGTGTAATGTGTGATCAGCAGAGAGCAGTGTGTAATGTGTGATCAGCAGAGAGCAGTGTGTATGTGGGTCAGAGAGCAGTGTGTAATGTTGTGATCCACGAGAGAGCAGTGTGTAATGTGTGATCAGCAGAGAGAGCAGTGTGTAATGTGTGATCAGCAGAGAGAGCAGTGTGTAATGTGTGATCAGCAGAGAGCAGTGTGTAATGTGTGATCAGCAGAGAGCAGTGTGTAATGTGTGATCAGCATGATGGAGCAGTGTGTAATGTGTGATCAGCAGAGAGCAGTGTGTAATGTGTGATCAGAGAGAGCAGTGTGTAATGTGTGTGAGAAGTGAATGTGTGATCAGCAGAGAGCAGTGTGTAATGTGTGATCAGCAGAGAGCAGTGTGTAATTGTGTGATCAGCAGAGAGCAGTGTGTAATGTGTGATCAGCAGAGAGCAGTGTGTAATGTGTGATCAGCAGAGAGCAGTGTGTAATGTGTGATCAGCAGAGAGCAGTGTGTAATGTGTGATCAGCAGAAGAGCAGTGTGTAATGTGTGATCAGCAGAGAGCAGTGTGTAATGTGTGATCAGCAGAGAGGTAGCTGAGAGCTGTGTAATGTGTGATCAGCAGAGAGCAGTGTGTAATGTGTGATCAGCAGAGAGAGCAGTGTGTAATGTGTGATCAGCAGAGAGCAGTGTGTAATGTGTGATCAGCAGAGAGGCAGTGTGTAATGTGTGATCAGCAGAGAGCAGTGTGTAATGTGTGATCAGCAGAGAGAGCAGTGTGTAATGTGTGATCAGCAGAGAGCAGTGTGTAATGTGTGATCAGCAGAGAGCAGTGTGTAATGTGTGATCAGCAGAGAGCAGTGTGTAATGTGTGATCAGCAGAGAGCAGTGTGTAATGTGTGATCAGCAGAGAGCAGTGTGTAATGTGTGATCAGCAGAGAGCAGTTAGTGTTAATGTGTGTCAGCGCAGAGAGCAGTGTGTAATGTGTGATCAGCAGAGAGCAGTGTGTAATGTGTGATCAGCAGAGAGAGAGGTGTTGTAATGGTGTGATCAGCAGGAGAGCAGTGTGTAATGTGTGATCAGCAGAGAGAGCAGTGTGTAATGTGTGATCAGCAGAGAGCAGTGTGTAATGTGTGATCAGCAGAGAGCAGTGTGTAATGTGTGATCAGCAGAGAGCAGTGTGTAATGTGTGATCAGCAGAGAGCAGTGTGTAATGTGTGATCAGCAGAGAGCAGTGTGTAATGTGTGATCAGCAGAGAGACAGTGTGTAATGTGTGATCAGCAGAGAGCAGTGTGTAATGTGTGATCAGCAGAGAGCAGTGTGTAATGTGTGATCAGCAGAGAGCAGTGTGTAATGTGTGATCAGCAGAGAGCAGTGTGTAATGTGTGATCAGCAGAGAGAGCAGTGTGTAATGTGTGATCAGCAGAGAGAGCAGTGTGTAATGTGTGATCAGCAGAGAGCAGTGTGTAATGTGTGATCAGCAGAGAGCAGTGTGTAATGTGTGATCAGCAGAGAGCAGTGTGTAATGTGTGATCAGCAGGAGCAGTGTGTAATGTGTGATCAGCAGAGAGAGCAGTGTGTAATGTGTGATCAGCAGAGAGCAGTGTGTAATGTGTGATCAGCAGAGAGCAGTGTGTAATGTGTGATCAGCAGAGAGCAGTGTGTAATGTGTGATCAGCAGAGAGCAGTGTGTAATGTGTGATCAGCAGAGAGCAGTGTGTAATGTGTGATCAGCAAGAGAGCAGTGTTGTAATGTGTGATCAGCAGAGAGCAGTGTGTAATGTGTGATCAGCAGAGAGCAGTGTGTAATGTGTGATCAGCAGAGAGCAGTGTGTAATGTGTGATCAGCAGAGAGCAGTGTGTAATGTGTGATCAGCAGAGAGCAGTGTGTAATGTGTGATCAGCAGAGAGCAGTGTGTAATGTGTGATCAGCAGAGAGCAGTGTGTAATGTGTGATCAGCAGAGAGCAGTGTGTAATGTGTGATCAGCAGAGAGCAGTGTGTAATGTGTGATCAGCAGGAGAGCAGTGTGTAATGTGTGATCAGCAGAGAGCAGTGTGTAATGTGTGATCAGCAGAGAGCAGTGTGTAATGTGTGATCAGCAGAGAGAGCAGTGTGTAATGTGTGATCAGCAGAGAGCAGTGTGTAATGTGTGATCAGCAGAGAGCAGTGTGTAATGTGTGATCAGCAGAGAGCAGTGTGTAATGTGTGATCAGCAGAGAGCAGTGTGTAATGTGTGATCAGCAGAAGAGCAGTGTGTAATGTGTGATCAGCAGAGAGCAGTGTGTAATGTGTGATCAGCAGAGAGCAGTGTGTAATGTGTGATCAGCAGAGAGCAGTGTGTAATGTGTGATCAGCAGAGAGCAGTGTGTAATGTGTGATCAGCAGAGAGCAGTGTGTAATGTGTGATCAGCAGAGAGCAGTGTGTAATGTGTGATCAGCAGAGAGCAGTGTGTAATGTGTGATCAGCAGAGAGCAGTGTGTAATGTGTGATCAGCAGAGAGCAGTGTGTAATGTGTGATCAGCAGCAGGTAATGGATAGCAGAGTGTGTAATGTGTGATCAGCAGAGAGAGCAGTGTGTAATGTGTGATCAGCAGAGAGCAGTGTGTAATGTGTGATCAGCAGAGAGCAGTGTGTAATGTGTGATCAGCAGAGAGCAGTGTGTAATGTGTGATCAGCAAGAGAGCAGTGTGTAATGTGTGATCAGCAGAGAGCAGTGTGTAATGTGTGATCAGCAGAGAGCAGTGTGTAATGTGTGATCAGCAAGAGAGCAGTGTGTAATGTGTGATCAGCAGAGAGCAGTGTGTAATGTGTGATCACAGAGAGCGAATTGTGTCAGCAGAGCAGTGTGTAATGTGTGATCAGCAGAGAGCAGTGTGTAATGTGTGATCAGCAGAGAGCAGTGTGTAATGTGTGATCAGCAGAGAGAGCAGTGTGTAATGTGTGATCAGCAGAGAGCAGTGTGTAATGTGTGATCAGCAGAGAGCAGTGTGTAATGTGTGATCAGCAGAGAGCAGTGTGTATGTGTGATCAGCAGAGAGCAGTGTGTAATGTGTGATCAGCAGAGAGCAGTGTGTAATGTGTGATCAGCAGAGAGCAGTGTGTAATGTGTGATCAGCAGAGAGCAGTGTTAATGTGTGATCAGCAGAGAGCAGTGTGTAATGTGTGATCAGCAGAGAGCAGTGTGTAATGTGTGATCAGCAGAGAGCAGTGTGTATGTGTGATCAGCAGAGAGCAGTGTGTAATGTGTGATCAGCAGAGAGCAGTGTGTAATGTGTGATCAGCAGAGAGCAGTGTGTAATGTGTGATCAGCAGAGAGCACTGTGTAATGTGTGATCAGCAGAGAGCAGTGTTATGTGTGATCAGCAGAGAGCAGTGTGTACTCTACACCCTCTTCTAACAAGTGAGGCATTCTGGATAATGCGTCCGCGTTTCCATTCTGATGCCCAGCCCGTTACTTGATGGTGAATTGGTAGTTGGAGAGTCTTGCCATCCATCTCTGCTCCATGGCTCCCAACTTCGCAGTTTCCAGGTGGGTGAGCGGATTGTTATCCGTGTATGCTGTGAATTTTCGGGAGGCCAGATAGTGTTTGAACCTCTCTGTGACGGCCCAGACCAAGGCCAGGAATTCCAGCATGAAGGAACTGTAGTTTTCGGGGTTCCTCTCTGTGGGGCGCAGCTTCCTGCTGGCATGGGCGATTACCCTCTCCTTGCCGTCTTTTGGGAAAGGACAGTTCCGAGTCCCACATTGCTGGCATATGTATACAGCAGAAATGGCAGGTTGTAGTCCGGGTAAGCAAGGATTTCTTCTCCTGTCAGGGCTTCTTTCATCACTCGGAACACTTCCTCTTGTTCTTTACCCCATCTCCACGGAGAATCCTTGGACCTGCCCTTCGTGGGTTGGCCTACTAGGAGGACTTGTAGGGGAGCAGCCTTCTTTGTGTACTCCTTGATGAACCTCCGATAGTAGCCCACCAAACCCAGGAATCGACATACTGTGTTTCCCCGAAAATAAGTCCCCCCCGATAATAAGTCGGGGGGAAGAAGAGGGCCTACTAATATAAGTCACCCCCCAAAAATAAGTGAGGAAGGGGTGGTGTCCCCGCTGTCATGCCCCACTCCTCCGGCCGGCCGGTGGTTTCCCTGCTCCTCTGCTGGTCTGCAGTGTGGTGTCCCGGTTCGGTTGCATGCTGATCGGTGTGGTGCCCGGCCGACTTCCTGCTTCCTCCGGTAATCCCCGCCCTGGTCAGGCCCTGCGCCAATGAGAGCGCAGGACCTGTGACGTCAATCACAGCCCAGCGGCGGCTTGATGATGTCGGGCCAATCAGAGGCCCCAACGTCATCTGGCCGCGTCTGGGTGGTGATTGACGTCACGGGTCCTGCGCTCTCATTGGCGCAGGGCCTGACCTGGGCGGGGATTGCCGGAGGAAGCAGGAAGTCGGCCGGGCACCGCACCGATCAGCATGCGATCGGACCGGGACACCGCACCGCAGACCGGGAGAAGAGCGGGGACACCACCGGACAGCCAGATGAGTGGGGCACGACAGCGGGGACAGCACCGGACAGCGACAAGCAAGGTAAGAAGCGGTGCATATGTGTGTGAGTGTATGTGTGTGTATGTATGTGTATGTATGTGTGTATGTGTGTGGATGGGGCTGGGGCTGCCAATATAAGTTCCCCCCCACAAAAATAAGACAGGGGGCCACTCTTGGCCCCCAAAAAAATATAAGACATGGTCTTATTTTCGGGGAAATACGGTACTTCCTTGATGGTCTTGGGTTCCGGCCACTCTTTGATTGCTGTCTCCTTGTCTGGATTAGGGGCCACACCTTCGGCACTGACTATGTGTCCCAGGTACTGCGCTCTTGGCTTTAACAGGTGGCATTTTGATTGTTTTAGTTTCATCCCGTACTTGGCCAGAGCTTCAAACACCTCTCCTAGATGAGTGACATGTTGTTCATAGGTCTTGGAGTACACAATCACGTCATCCAGGTAGAGCACCGTCTTAAAGTTCTTATGTCCCAGGCAACTTTCCATTAATCGCTGGAAGGTTCCGGGTGCATTACATAGTCCGAAGGGCATGCTGTTGAATTCACATAGGCCCATAGGTGTTGTAAATGCCGTCTACTCTCTGTCTTCAGCTATGGACACCTGCCAATACCCACAAGTGAGATCTAAGGTAGAGAAGTAGTTGGCAGACTTCAACGCAGCTAAGGATTCCTCTATACGAGGTAACGGGTAAGCATCTTTGAGTGTTATGCGGTTTATTTGCCTGCAGTGTACACACATTCTCATACTGCCATCCTTTTTCCTGACTAGGACTAATGGGGCTGCCCATGGACTACAGCTATCTCGTATAACCCCTGCGTCCTTCATGTCCTGTAGCATTTCTTTGGCTTTTTGATAATTGTGGAGGTGGAATAGGCCTGTACCGCTCCTTGATTGGTGGATGTCTACCTGTGGGGATGTGATGTTGTACCCCTTTTACCCTACCAAAATCAAGTGGATGCTTACTAAAGACTTGTTCAAATTCCTGAAGTACCCGATACACACCTTGCTTTTCATACACAGGAGTGGTGTAATTTCCGACATGGAGCTGCTGGCACCTATCCTCCAGTGGCCCGATTGTTTGGTCAGGTTTTGCCCCTTTTTTGTGGGGTTCGGGTTGCACTGTTTGGATCTCATTGTTGATGACTGTGTACAACTTAGCAACGGTGGTATACCTGGGTAATTTAACCACCTCACTGCCACAATTTAAGATGCGAACAGGTACTCTCCCATTGTGTACGTCAACCAACCCCCTGGCTGTCAGCAGTGTAGGTCTGTGCTCAGTACTAATGGGCTCCACTAATGCTTGATAGTCCTGCCCTCTCAGTCCTATAGCTGCTCGAACCACAAAATCATCATTTCACTCATCGGGGGTATCACAATGGGCAACGGGTGCTGTACCAATTTCACCACCTGTAATTGTTACCTGTTGTTGATGCAGGATGGCTCTGATCTCGCGCTGGAGAACCTTCCTTTGACCAGGTCTGGCAGTGTCTGCAATCTGTTGAAGCAAAGACAAAACTTCCTCCAAGCAGTTGCTAACAACATTTGTGCCTAGTATGATATAGGGATAATTTGCATTACTGAAATCACCGAATAGGTACTAAATATTATATTGAAAAAACTCACCAAAAATGGTCGCTTTTTTTCTACCCCTTGCATCTAGCAGATGGCTGCAGATTCCCCCAGGAGGTGACACATGCGTCAAGACACCGGTGCACAGCCCCCTGCAACCCATAACATGGGGGCGGTTTGTGGCAACCAGGCGACCAGCCATGCTAACAAGGAGGGGCTGGTGGTGAATGCAGACACATGGACTCCACTAGGCCTCTGCCACTCACATCCAGGTGATACATATAGTGTCTGAGCAGCCTATTGGTAACACCCCCAATCCGGGCGGGCCACTCAGCACTGAGGACATGCATCACTGTGACAGACGCCCCCTAGAGGAAAACAACCTCAACTGCAAAAGATAAAAAGATGCAGGTTGACATTAAAGATAATGTTGTAAGGTGTCAGTTGGTATTATGGCGCCAGAATATCGAAAGCTCGTGACCCACCGTCAAGGGCCCTTACACTCACGAGTACCTAGCCACATGTATAACACATGTATAATTTAGCTTTAAACAAAAATCACCGAATAGGTACTAAATATTATATTGAAAAAACTCACCAAAAATGGTCGCTTTTTTTCTACCCCTTGCATCTAGCAGATGGCTGCAGATTCCCCCAGGAGGTGACACATGCGTCAAGACACCGGTGCACAGCCCCTGCAACCCATAACATGGGGGCGGTTTGTGGCAACCAGGCGACCAGCCATGCTAACAAGGAGGGGGCTGGTGGTGAATGCAGACACATGGACTCCACTAGGCCTCTGCCACTCACATCCAGGTGATACATATAGTGTCTGAGCAGCCTATTGGTAACACCCCCAATCCGGGCGGGCCACTCAGCACTGAGGACATGCATCACTGTGACAGACGCCCCCTAGAGGAAAACAACCTCAACTGCAAAAGATAAAAAGATGCAGGTTGACATTAAAGATAATGTTGTAAGGTGTCAGTTGGTATTATGGCGCCAGAATATCGAAAGCTCGTGACCCACCGTCAAGGGCCCTTACACTCACGAGTACCTAGCCACATGTATAACACATGTATAATTTAGCTTTAAACAAAAATCACCGAATAGGTACTAAATATTATATTGAAAAAACTCACCAAAAATGGTCGCTTTTTTTCTACCCCTTGCATCTAGCAGATGGCTGCAGATTCCCCCAGGAGGTGACACATGCGTCAAGACACCGGTGCACAGCCCCCTGCAACCCATAACATGGGGGCGGTTTGTGGCAACCAGGCGACCAGCCATGCTAACAAGGAGGGGGCTGGTGGTGAATGCAGACACATGGACTCCACTAGGCCTCTGCCACTCACATCCAGGTGATACATATAGTGTCTGAGCAGCCTATTGGTAACACCCCCAATCCGGGCGGGCCACTCAGCACTGAGGACATGCATCACTGTGACAGACGCCCCCTAGAGGAAAACAACCTCAACTGCAAAAGATAAAAAGATGCAGGTTGACATTAAAGATAATGTTGTAAGGTGTCAGTTGGTATTATGGCGCCAGAATATCGAAAGCTCGTGACCCACCGTCAAGGGCCCTTACACTCACGAGTACCTAGCCACATGTATAACACATGTATAATTTAGCTTTAAACAAAAATCACCGAATAGGTACTAAATATTATATTGAAAAAACTCACCAAAAATGGTCGCTTTTTTTCTACCCCTTGCATCTAGCAGATGGCTGCAGATTCCCCCAGGAGGTGACACATGCGTCAAGACACCGGTGCACAGCCCCCTGCAACCCATAACATGGGGGCGGTTTGTGGCAACCAGGCGACCAGCCATGCTAACAAGGAGGGGGCTGGTGGTGAATGCAGACACATGGACTCCACTAGGCCTCTGCCACTCACATCCAGGTGATACATATAGTGTCTGAGCAGCCTATTGGTAACACCCCCAATCCGGGCGGGCCACTCAGCACTGAGGACATGCATCACTGTGACAGACGCCCCCTAGAGGAAAACAACCTCAACTGCAAAAGATAAAAAGATGCAGGTTGACATTAAAGATAATGTTGTAAGGTGTCAGTTGGTATTATGGCGCCAGAATATCGAAAGCTCGTGACCCACCGTCAAGGGCCCTTACACTCACGAGTACCTAGCCACATGTATAACACATGTATAATTTAGCTTTAAACAAAAATCACCGAATAGGTACTAAATATTATATTGAAAAAACTCACCAAAAATGGTCGCTTTTTTTCTACCCCTTGCATCTAGCAGATGGCTGCAGATTCCCCCAGGAGGTGACACATGCGTCAAGACACCGGTGCACAGCCCCCTGCAACCCATAACATGGGGGCGGTTTGTGGCAACCAGGCGACCAGCCATGCTAACAAGGAGGGGGCTGGTGGTGAATGCAGACACATGGACTCCACTAGGCCTCTGCCACTCACATCCAGGTGATACATATAGTGTCTGAGCAGCCTATTGGTAACGCCCCCAATCCGGGCGGGCCACTCAGCACTGAGGACATGCATCACTGTGACAGACGCCCGCTAGAGGAAAACAACCTCAACTGCAAAAGATAAAAAGATGCAGGTTGACACTAAAGGTAATGTTGTAAGGTGTCAGTTGGTATTATGGCGCCAGAATATCGTAAGCTCGTGACCCACCGTCAAGGGCCCTTACACTCACGAGTACTCGACTTGACGGTGGGTCACGAGCTTACGATATTCTGGCGCCATAATACCAACTGACACCTTACAACATTATCTTTAGTGTCAACCTGCATCTTTTTATCTTTTGCAGTTGAGGTTGTTTTCCTCTAGGGGGCGTCTGTCACAGTGATGCATGTCCTCAGTGCTGAGTGGCCCGCCCGGATTGGGGGCGTTACCAATAGGCTGCTCAGACACTATATGTATCACCTGGATGTGAGTGGCAGAGGCCTAGTGGAGTCCATGTGTCTGCATTCACCACCAGCCCCCTCCTTGTTAGCATGGCTGGTCGCCTGGTTGCCACAAACCGCCCCCATGTTATGGGTTGCAGGGGGCTGTGCACCGGTGTCTTGACGCATGTGTCACCTCCTGGGGGAATCTGCAGCCATCTGCTAGATGCAAGGGGTAGACGACTTCCTGGACACCGGGCGCACAGCGCATGCGCGGCTCCATACAGGAGAATGGAGACGCGCGTTCATTTCACACAGTCAGGGGAGGCAGCAGCAGGCGCGCACCATGACTGACAAGAGGGGCGGGTCGGAGGAGCGTGAAACCCCGCCTCCCGGTCTTTGGTCTTCAGAAGTGTGAGCAATTACCTAACTACATATTTCATAGTATAAAGGGCATCAAAAGCCTATAGCCACCTTCCCTGAATGCAGCCTTAGTGCTGCAGAAGGTGGCTATTTTAGCTTTTGATGCCCGGGGGTGACAGGTTCGCTTTAAGGGTAAGGTCTATTTCAGGCTGTTTCAGTTCTGCATCAGCGCAATACTTCTTATAAAGGATATAGGGAATGGTGGTCACCTGTGACCCGGTGTCCAGCAGAGCAGGTGTCGGGATGCCATCCAGTACAATGGACAGAAACGGCCTCTGTCCGATGAAGGTTTTGTACCAGGTGGCTGTGCCCTGTTGATCTAGTCCTGAGGTTTGGCCCTGGCCTCCAGCTCCTGACACGGTGTCCGGTGCGGTTACAGCAGCGGCAGATGGGCTCCCCAGTGCAGCTGTAGTGGTCAGTGGCTCTTCCTCTGTATGCGGTGTCTTGCTTCCTTCACATCCAGGGTACATCCTTTGAGCTGTCATCAAGTTGTATCAGCGGCTGAGGCTTAGGCTGGGGTCTTGGCGCTGGCTGTTGGTCACTTTGCTGTAACTGCAGAGCGTCCATTAACTTAGCGATGTTTTTATTCATCTGGCGCATCTCAGCATGCATCTCAGCTCTCAGAATCATACTTGTCAGGCTGAGCAGATTGTACATTGTGCGTGGCTGCAGACACGGGTAATGGTTTTGAAGTAGCCTGCACCTTTTCACTGCACCACCGTTTAATAGCAGCTTCATGGGTCTCTACCGGCTTTAACCCTTTGATGGCCATCTCCTTCAGGGTGTTAAAGTCAGATTCTGGATTGCTCAATGACCACCAACGTACAGTCTTACTGTCATCAGGGATAGCAGTCCCCGAGTGAATTGTTCAATGAGGAGCTTATTTTCATCAGGTGCACTGGTGGAGGTGACATGTATAAGGGCACGCAATGCTTCTTCCAGACTCCAGGCATAGGCTCTTATGTCATTCCTCGTCCTCTGGTAGCAGTGATGGAATCGCATGCGTATATCGGCCTCGTTGCACTTCTCAAAGGTAGTTCTCAGTTTATTGAATATAGCAGAGGCGGATTTGCGCTCAGCAACAGACCAGGACACACTTTCTTTCTCTAATGCACCAGTTAACTATCCAAGTACCACAGCAGCTCGTTGTTGACCGGTCATCGCATACATATCTAGGACGCTGTTGATCTTTCGTTTGAACTCATCCAATGTATCGGGGCGTCCGTCATACTGGGCAACCACTTGGCCCCCGGGATGTATGGGCTTGACATCGGCATTATTGGGACAATCGCACCCAGGGCGCCGGAGGTGCTGGCAGCGCTACCGGAGGCAGCCATAGATCTTTCGGTGTAATTTCGGGGGTCAGCGTACGCAGTGTCATTGTCGCTGGAGGAGGCCGACATGTTGGAGGCCCCCTAGTTAATTACAGCCAGTCCTGGAAGGGTTAAACAGTTCGGGAGTTTTCGGACTAGGCCGCGGCGCTCGGGAATGCTCGGCTGAGCGAGGGGCGGGTTTCAGTTTCACGCTTTACAGGCTGGCACGCCCCCTTTCTTCCTGCTCTTCGGCGCAGTAATGGCGGCGTAGTTTAAACAGTCACTCAATAAAGTCAATAACACGGCACACAGTACCCGGTAATACTGGGCACGGGATCCTGTTCGTGGCGCCAGGAAAAGATGTGTCAAGCCCCAGGGTGTGGGGTACTTGGGTATCGGGCGGCGAGTGGTTAACTTTGTCATGGGGAAACTGGTGGCCGAGCCTGATCCCGTGTCCTGGGGGACTATTGTTTTGAAAAGGGGGTTATCTACAGAGAAGTATTTACAAAGTTTGTCGTTGTGACGCCACCTGCAGTTTCTGGTGAGTAGCACCAGCGCCGCCACAGTCCGCCTGAGGTCGGTGGTGTTGTGGCTAAGATGGTGAAGTCCTCCGTAGGTAGAACTGGAACCTCCGGGGCAGGTTGGAGTGGGGTTATGGCTGAGATGGGGTGTTGGAGCAGTCTATGAGAGGGCGTTGGGAGCGGAGGGAATGATGCACACACACAGAAGAAGTCTCCTTTATCTTTTACTGATGTTAAGCAGGTTAAGAAGTCCAGGGCACTGATGGGTGTACAGGTTGCACAGTGGGTTCCCACAGCAAGTGGGTATAAGGCCTCCTCTGTCTCTGTATAAAGGTTGAAGCATAGCCTGCCTTCAGCCCGACTTGCCTTCTCTCTCTTCCTCACTGTAGTGTTCCTCTCTTTTTCACTCCTTCTGTGCGGTCTCTGGGTCACCCTCTCTGATCACGGCGGTGCTGTACTGCTGTATCTGGTTCCCTTTCCTGACTCATAGGGGATTAACCGGGTAGCCGAAGCCTCCACGGTGCAACGGGGGTTTTCTGTGGTCCTATAGTATCCCAAAGGTGCGGATCCCCAATATCCAGCACTTCTTTGGGCGAAACTCTGAGTTCCTTGCTCCCTTTTAGCTACTTGCTCCTTGCCTTCTGTCCCCACTTTAGGCTTGCGGGACGTAGAAGGGCCACTCCGGGTCACTGGTTCGGGCCTAACCGGGGCACCGACCACCAGGACATCTTCGCAGCTCTCCTAGCGTCTGCACACTCTAACTAACTCCGCCCCCAGCAGCAGTATTTATAGGGGATCTTGCCTAAGGTCAGCAAGTGGTGCTCCCCCTACTGTGCCGGGGTGGAAGGTGTTGTATGTAGTAGGTACCTGCCATGGAAACGCAGCTGTGCATTGGAGAAGTCTGTGGCTACCTGCGTGAACAGGGCGCCACACAACACACGAGCCGTCCTGTGTGGCTTTTATCCTACGCCAAAGCCACAACACATGTCACGAGCGTGCAGTAGCGAGATAGTAGAAAGTGCTCTTGCGTCATATAGTGGGCAGACTTCCTCACAAGCCTGACCAATGGTGATGCAGTCGTGTAGGCCAATCGGAGTGGTAGGGGTGCGGTGTACAACACTCTGCCACGCCTGTCTCCTCGCCGTGCTCACACTGTGCACCCACATCCCTGATGAGGTGGTGGTGTGTAACGCGGCGATTTGGCGGCGAGGTGGCGATGTGAAATTGCTTCCAGTCTGTGCCAGGCCATTTCTGGAACGCAGGATCACCGAACATCGCACGTGAGATGTCTATGTGTGACAGGGCGACTGCGATGTGCAGAAAAGTGCCCGGAACGTGTGCGCTCATGTCAAATTGCCAGCCATATGGCGGCGATATTGCTACGTGTGATGGTACTTTAAAACATTACTCTTTACTCCAGAACCCAGCTTTCCCATCCACTGCTTGGATATCCCTCTTTACCTCTCCACCCAACACTCTCGATTCCTCTGCACATGCCATCCTCCTGCACAGTCCATTGCCCCTGCATTCTCCATCCTCCCTGCACTCTCCATCCCCTGCAGTCTCCATCCTCCATCCCCTGCTCTCTCCATCCTCCATCCTCTGCATGCCCCATCCTCCATCCCCTGCTCTATCCATCCTCCCTCCTCTGCAATCCCCATCCTCCATCCCCTGCTCTTTCCATCCTCTATCCTCTGCAGTACCCATCCTCCATATCCCTGCTCTTTCCATCCTCCATCCCCTGCTCTATCCATCCTCCATCAGCCCTGCACTCTCCATCCTCTGCAGTCCCCATCCTCCATCCCCTGCTCTATTTATCCTCCATCCCCCTGTACTCTCCTTCCTCCATCTCCTGCAGTCCCCATCCTCCATCCCCCTGCACTCTGCATCCTCCATCCCTCTTCACTCTCCATTCTCCATCCCCTTTTCACTCTACATTCTCCTTTTTTTAAATCTCAGCAGTGACCTCTCATTCCCAGACTGGAAGCGAGTGGTGGGGCTTGGGAATTACAGACAGGGAGGAGGAGACCCAGTGTGCAGTCCCAATTTGGCAATATTTCAAAGTCATTGTAGGGTTAAATGTAATAAAAAATTGTTAAGGGCCAAGGAGAGGTACCTATCTAAAGACCCTAATTTAAAATATCAGTTATTACAGTGCGTTGTGAAAGTATTTGGCCCCCTTGAACTTTTCAACCTTTTGCCACATTTCAGGCTTCAAGCATAAAAATATAAAATTAGGGACACAATCGTGAAGTGGAACGAAATTTATTGCATATTTAAAAAATTTTTAACAAACAAAATACTGAAAAGTGGGGCGTGCAATATTATTTGGCCCCTTTACTTTTAGTGCAGCAAACTCACTCCAGAGGTTCAGTGAGGATCTCTGAATGATCCAATGTTGTCCTAAATGACTGGTAATGATAAATAGAATCCACCTGTGTGTCATCAAGTCTCCGTATAAATGCACCTGCTCTGTGATAGTCTCAGGGTCCTGTTTCAAGTGCAGAGAGCATCATGAAGACCAAGAAACACACCAGGCAGGTCCGAGATACTGGTGTGGCGAAGTTTAACCAGTTCCCGACCTTTGAAGTTGTACAACATCATGAAAGTCGGTGCCTTCCCGACCTATGACGTTGTACAACGTCATGGCCATTACCGCGGCTCGTTGCCGCAGTGACCGCCATCGGGCCCTGGTGCTCTGTGATTCCTATCACAGAGCACCGGGGCTTGAGGTCAGGGGATGTGGATTCCCCCCCCAGGATCATGGTGATTGGCTGTTTGAACAGTCAATCACCGTGATCCTCTGCCAGCTATCCAAGTGGCTGTGGAGCGGCTTAGATCGGATGATCACCCCCATCAGAGCCGCTCCACAGCTGCCCTGCACCCGCCACTGCTGACAGTAATCTTGTGCAATGTGCCCGGCCGTCTCTCCCTCCTCGATTCCCCTCATCTGCTCCTCCCCCTCGTCCTCCTGCCCCCCCTCTGAGCCCCCCCTCCGTGACCCGCGCTCCCCCCTCCGTTACCCGCCCTCCCCCCTCCATGACCAGCGCTCCCCCTCCGTGTCCCGCTCTCCCCCTGCTCACCTCTGCTCCCGCTGGCCTGCTGCTGATAGCTGAGGAGCTGCAGGACATCGGGCACCGTGCTACCAGGAGGATCTCTGCTGTTAGGTAAGTATGGATGGATGGGATGAATGGATGGGATGGATTCATGGTGCATGGATGTATGCATGCATGCATGGATGGATGGGTGCATGCATGGGTGGATAAATGGATGGGTGTATGGATGGATGGATTGATGGTGCATGAATGGGTGCATGCATGGATGGATGGGTGCACACAAGGATGGATGGGTGCATGCAAGGATAGATGGATGGGTGCATGCATGGGTGGATGGATGGATGAGTGCATGCATGTGTAGATGGATGTATGCATGGATTGATTTGTGCATGCGTGGATGTTTGCGTGTGTGGATGTGAGCGTGCATGGATGTGAGCGTGCATGGATGTGAGCATGCATGGATGTGAGCGTGCATGGATGTGAGCGTGCATGGATGTGAGCGTGCGTTGATGTGAGCGTGCATGGATGTGTGCGTGCGTGGATGCATGCGTGGATGATGGGTGGATGGATGCATGGGTAGATGGATGAGTGCAACAAGGGATCAAGTGTCCTCTTGTAGTCTTTGGGATCATAGTCATGGTGCACTGTATGACAGATCATTACCATACAGTGCACAATAACTCTGACCCCAGAGACTGTAGGAAGAGGACACTTGATCCCTTGCTGCAGTCTCTGGATTGAGCAGAGGCGATCGAGTGTCGTGGGACCTTCGTTGTGGACTATGTCGGAGGAAATCAAGCGTAGTGGGACCTTCATTGTGGATAATAAAGATGGAGTACGAATTTTGTTTGTGTTTTTTTTCAATTAAAAACATTTTTCTCTGGGTGGTATATTTTCTTTTACTATTTACTAGAGATTCCTAATGGCCGGATCTAACATTGGCCCGACATTATGAATCCTCTGGCTTCGTGCCAGCTGCCAATAAAAAAGCTGGCATTAACCCCTTTATTACCCAGCTTGCCACCAGAGCAACTAGAAGAGTCTGGGTACAGCGCCAGAAAATGGGGTTTCAATGAATGCGCCATTTTCTAGGGTGGTTGCGGGCTGCGATTCACAGCATGGGGGGCCCAGAACGCTTGGGCCTCTCCATGCTGTGGATTCCAGCCCCCAGCTGCCTAGTTGTACCTGACTGGACCAAAAATATGGCGGAGCCCCACATCATTTTTTTTTTCTAGAATTAGTTCTAGAAAAAAAAAAGGGCTTTGCTGTATTTTTGGTTGACAGCCAGGTACAACGAGGCAGTTGGGGGTTGGTGGCAGTCTGTAGCTGCCAAGTTGTACCTGGCTGGACCAAAAATATGGTGAAGTCCCACATCATTTTTTTTTTTTCATTACTTCAACAAATAAAATGACATGGAGCTTTGCCGTATTTCTGGTTGCCAGCCAGGTACAACTTGGCAGTTAGTAGTCTGGAATCCTCACCGTGGAGAGACCCAAATGTTGTGGGCCCCCCACGCAGAAAATTGCAATCCACAGCCACCCCAGAAAATAGCACATTAATTAGAGGCGTCATTTTCTGGTGCTGTACCCCAACTCTCCAATTGCCCTTCTGCTGGTGGCACACAGGGGCTCTCTGTAAGCGACATGGTGTCCGCTAACAAGTTGAATGGAAACTTAGCTACAGTTATGCGGACACCATGTCGCGTATGGAGAGCCCCTGTGCGCCTAACCATTGGAGCTCCCTCACAAGTGACCCCATTTTAGAAACTAGACCCCCCCAAGAAACTTATCTGGATGCATAGTAAGCACTTTGAACCCCCAGGTGCTTTACAAATTGATCCATAAATATGAAAAAGTACTTTTTTTTTCTACAAAAGGTTTATTTTTTTATTTTTTACAGATTAATTTGTGAAGCACCCGGGGTTTAAAGTACTCACTATGCATCTAGATAAGTTCCTTGGGGGGTCTAGTTTCCAAAATGGGGTCAGTTGTGGGGAGATCCAATGTTTAGGCACACAGGGGCTCTCCAAACGTGACATGGTGTCCGCTAACAATTTGAATGGAAAATCAACTGACATTGTTAGCGGACACCATGTTGAATTAGAGAGATCCTGTGTGTCAAAACATTGGAGCTCCCCCACAAGTGACCCCATTTTGGAAACTAGACCCCGCAGGCAACTTATCTAGATGCATAGTGAGCATTTTGATCCCCCAGGTGCTTCACAAATTAATCCGTAAAAATAAAAAAATACATTTTTTGTGGAAAAAAAAATTATTTTTCATTTTCACGGATCAATTTGTGAAGCACCTGGGGGTTCAAAGTGCTCACTATGCATCTAGATAAGTTCCTTGGGGGTCTAGTTTCCAAAATGGGGTCAGTTGTGGGGGAGCTCCAATGTTTAGGCACACAGGGGCTCTCCAAACGCAACATGGTGTCCGCTAACAATTTGAATGGAAAATTAGCTCAAATTGTTGGCGGACATGGGCAACAGGATAAAATGCATCCTAAAATTTGTCGGGCAATTTCTCCTGAGTACATTGATACCTCATATGTGGTCATAAGCTACTATTTGGGCACACGACAGGGCTCAGAAGTGAAGGAGCGGAATTTCACTTTTTGAATGGAAAATTAACTCCAAAAGTCAAATTGTGCTCCTTCCCCTCTGAGCCGTGCCATGCGCCCAAACAGTGATTTATGACCACATATGTGGTATCGGTGTACTCAGGAGAAATTGCCCAACAAATTTTAAGATCCATTTTATCCTGTTGCCCATGTGAAAATGAAAGAATTGAGGCTAAAAGAAAATTTTTGCTTTAGTTCCTGTGAAGCACCTGAAAGGTTAATAATCTTCTTGAATGTAGTTTTGACTAGCTTGAGGGGTGCAGTTTTTGGAATGGTGTGACGTTTGGGTGTTTTCTGTCATGTACACCCCTCAAAGGGACTTCAAATGTGATTTGGTCACTAAAAAAATGGTTTTGTAAATTTTGCTGGAAAATGAAAAATTGCTGATGAACTTTGAACTCTTATAACTTCCTACCAAAAAAATTTTTATTTTCCGAAATTGTGCTGATGTAAAGTAGACATGTGGGAAATGTTATTTGTTAACTATTTTGTGTCACATAAATCTCTGGTTTAGCAGAATAAAAATTCAAAATTTGAAAATTGCAAAATTTTCTAAATTTTTGCAAAATTTTTCATTTTTCATAATTAAATGCAAAAATTATCGACCTAAATTTAATACTAACATGAAGCCCAATATGTCACGAAAAAACAATCTCAGAATCGCTATGATCCGTTGAAACATTTTAGACTTATTACCTCATAAAGGGACACTGGTCAGAATTGCAAAAAATGCCAAGGTCTTTAGGGTAAGTTCACACAGGAAGGTTTAGTGGCGTTCAAACCGTCAGAATACCGCTGGAAATTATCAGTTCTGAGCTCTGAAGTCTCCAGCTGTGTTCCGGCGGTTTTCCGGCGTTTTTTTACAGCGTGTGCACAGCGGTTTATAGTCGTTTTTCCCAGCGGTTTTTCCAGCGGTTTTCTATGAAGGATTTTGTTCATGGAACCGATCCAAAACCGCTGGGAAGAATTGACATGTTGTATGCTGCTAAACCGCTCGGAATCCGCTCAACCGCTGGCGGATCCGCTCACATAAACCGACTATGTGTGCACAGCGGTTTCTAAATTGCATAGGGTTACTTGTAAGTCCTAAAGCTGCTAAGGATTTACATAAATTTAAATAAAACCTATGCTAAACCGCCGGCGGTTTTCGCTGCTAAACCGAGGTTAAAACTGTATGTGTGAATTTACCCTTAGGGTCAAAATAGGCTGGGTCATGAAGAGGTTAAAGCCAGATTTGGATACAAAAAGATTTCCCAAGTTGTAAACATCTCAAGGAGTACTGTGCAAGCTATCATATTGAAATGGAAGGAGTGTCAGACCACTGCAAATCTACCAAGACCCGGCTGTCCCTCTAAACTTTCATCTTGAACAAGGAGAAGACTGATCAGAGATGCAGCCGAAAGGCCCATGCTCACTCTGGATGAACTGCAGAGATCTACAACTAAGGTGGGAGAGTCTGTCCATAGGACAGCAATCAGTCATACACTGCACAAATCTGGCCTTTATGGAAGAGTGGTAAGAAGAAAGCCATTTCTTATGGTACCTTTACACGCCGCTACAGAAGGTTGGAAACAACTGGGTGTCTCACGTGCACGAGCACGTTCCAACGGTTGCAAATGGTACCCGATACCGCCTTTACACGCTGCTACAAAGTGCTCTTCAGAAGGTTTAATCTATCTGTGGAGGCACCGCCGGGTGCCACAAGTTACCTTCTGTAGAGCACCTTCCCTCATTTACACGTCGCTACAGAAGGTAATATGGGAGGACCTGGGGCAGCAGGGACAACAGATAGGCGTGCCAGAGTTGTGGATTACGAGACGCTCGTACGATGATTGGACAGTGCAATAGCATCATGATTGGCCAGCCAGCGCAGGAAGGTGGTAGGAATTGTGTAGTGTGACTGGTCAGCTCCTTAAATATGCCGCCCTATGCAGCGACAACCAATCGTAACGCAGGAGCTTCCACCAATGATTGCTGAAGGGGGCGGTTTCCCGGAGGCTGTGTCACGCCCCAGGGAGTTAACTAGGTGATGAAAAAACCTTCCTGTACCTCATTTAGACGCCGCTACCATCGGGTTGAAACCAACCTGTTTTAGAGCACTGCTCTGAAACAGGTGTCGACAGTGACCGGTGGCAACAACCTAGTTTACACGCCGCTACCTCGGGTTGTTTTGACGGTACAAGATACATTTGTATCCGACACCCGGTTGTTTCCAACCTTCTGTAGTGGCGTGTAAAGGTACCATTAAAGATATCCATAAAAAGTCTCGTTTGAAGTTTGCCACAAGCCACCTGGGAGAACACCCAAACATGTGGAATAAGTGCTCTGGTCAGATGAAACCAAAATCAAACTTTTTGGCCACAATACAAAACGATATATTTGGCGTAAAAGCAACACAGCTCATCACCCTCAAAACACCATCCCCACTGTCAAACATGGTGGTGGCAGCATCATGGTTTGGGCCTGCTTTTCTTCAGTAGGGACAGGGAAGATGGTTAAAATTGATGGGAAGATGGACAGAGCCAAATACAGGACCAGTCTGGAAGAAAACCTGTTGGAGTCTGCACAAGACCTGAGACTGGGACGGAGATTTATCTTCTAACAAGACAATGATCCCAATCATAAAGCAAAATCTACAATGAAATGGTTCAAAAATAAATGTATCCAGGGGGTTAGAATGGCCAAGTCAAAGTCCAGACCTGTATCTAATTGAGAATCTGTGGAAAGAGCTGAAAACTGCTGTTCACAAACGCTCTCCATCCAACCTCACTGAGCTCCAGCTGTTTTTCAAGGAAGAATGGGCAAGAATTTCGAGTCTCTCAATGTGCAAAACTGATAGAGACATGCCCCAAGCGACTTGCAGCTGTAATCTCAGCAAAAGGTGGCGCTACAAAGTATTAACTCAAAGCCACGCCCCACTTTTCAGTTTATTATTTGTTAAAAAATAAAAAATATGCAATAAATTTCGTTCCACTTCACGACTGTGTCCCAATTGTTGTTGATTCTTCACAAAAAAATTCGAATTTATATCTTTGTGTTTGAAGCCAGAAATGTGGCAAAAGGTTGAAAAGTTCAAGGGGGCCAAATACTTTCACAAGGCACTGTATATCTATTATTAGTGGAATAGTTTCTCTATAATATTAAGAACACATCTATATATTTACCTTGTGGCATCCATCATCCACTTCTGGCCCAATGTCCCCCTATCATGTGCCAACGGGAGCCATATTTGCACTCCCAAGTGATGGGTGTGTAAATATGGCGCCCGCTGGCGGTACTGGCTGCTTGCACAGTACTACCAGTGGTGCCTCCAACACCCAAAAACTACAACACCTGAAACCTACACCAGGAACCTGCCACATGCAACCCACACAGCCGAATAAGGAACTGTGCCTGCGTGAACTTGGAGTGCGTAGGTGTAGGTCCTCATCTTTGGGTGTCCAAAGATGGCAGTGGCCTCAGTAACTGTGCATACGTACACCGGGTTCGTGTGGGTGCAGTTCCTTACGCAGCAACCATCTTTGTACACCCCAGGGGGGAGAGAGACAGCACAGAGTGAGGAGCGATCAAAAGGTAAGGCACAGAGAGTGTACACAGGGGGACAAAGAGTGCACAGGGGGACAAAGAGTGCACAGGGGGACAAAGAGACACACATAGGGACAGAGAGAGAGCACAAAGGGCACAGAGAGTAGTGGTATGCAAATAATGCGCCCATGCGTGGTACTGGCACATTGTGCAGTACCGCCACTGATGCCAAAACTACTGCCCATAGCCACCACAGCTGACAAATCACCACCTGAGTAAGTGTGCATGTGTATACTTGGTGTGCATGCACTCTTACTCAGGCGGCCACCATCTTTGAACACCTGGGTATACAAAGATGGCGGCGGCATGACCTGATGCACGCATGCAAACTTATTCTGCAACCATCTTTGGACACCAGAGGAGGAAGAGAGCACCAAGCGGAGACATTAGTATAATCAAAAAAAGCATAACATCAGCTCACCGATTGCCAATGAGGACTCTAGGATGGAATAGGGTGCAGTGAATGAACCAGTCCCAGGCTGCCTCCCAGGTGTAACAAGGTTAACCACAGAAAAGAAAGGAAGTCCAGCACTGCAGTGTATAAGGAAGTTCGAGGATATCAGGCAACATTCATAATTAATTGACTTTATTGGAATCCATAAAAACAGTCACGCTTTCGCGTTTCAGGCCCGAGACAATGACCCTTAATCATGGCCAATGATTAAGGACCATTATCTTATCTTGGGCCTCAAATACGTAAACGTGACTGTTTTTATGGATTCCAATAAAGTCGATTGATTATGATCATTGCCTGATATCCTCGAACTTCCTTATACACTGCAGTGCTGGACTTCCTTCCTTTTCCACACAGGGTAGAGACAAAGCACAGTGGGGCAGAGAGAGCACAGAGGGTAGACACAAACAAACTGCAGAGAGAGCACACGGGGGAAACAGCTCAAAGAAGAGACAAGAGAGGGAAGAACACAGCACGGGGGGAGACAGACCGCTTAGACGGGAGGGAGCACACAGGGGGAAGACAGCTCAAAGGAGAGAGCACAGAGGGGAGAAGACAGCATAGGGGGGAAGGGACAGCCGCCGCGCCACAGAGCCTGCCCCCATCATCATGTCATTGCCTTCCAGATGTGATAGCATCAGGCCCACATCTAGTTAGGCAATAAATGGGAGAAGTTTAGTGTACCAAGTACATACAAGTGCAGGATCAGTTCCAGGTAATAATTCAGATTATTGGTAAATTCCTATATGGCCACAGAGCACAATTATGTTAAGGAATCCTGATCCTATATGATAACTATCATTACCCATCATTACATATGCTGAGTTATAACTAGTCAGCTATTAGCCTCGCCAACATTTTTCACCCAACCGGGGACATCATGGAACTGAGGCTATAATGAGCTGCTTGTAGACGGACGCAATCTTTATTGGTTTGGTTGTGAAATCACTATAAAGGTCAACCTATGCTGAAGTCCTTAATGTTATAACCAATAGATCTATACATACTAAGTGTGTATTTTTAAACCAACAAGACTAATCCCCTAAAACAAGCATGAAAAGAATATGCCCATGTGTTAAGAAAACTGTCAATCTTTAATAGCCTCCACATCATTGGAGAAGTTACTCAGGTCAGAGGCGCTATCTGGATGGAGAGGTAGGTCATACTGAAGATTGAGGATTCACTCAGAATAGACATTGACACATTACTTGCAGGTTCTGACACATTCGCTTCTGTGTAAATGGACCGTTTAACACTGCACAAGTCACACAGGTGACACAATGGGCCTTTCAATGGTCTTAGTGCATAACGATGATTGATTTACAAATGCTCATGTCATTAGACTTAGTGCATGATTAGGTTATACACATCAAATATCATTAATCTTAACGCAGAGTAAAGATGTAAATAAACTCAGCGCTTATCATTAAATGGATTCACTAAAAGACAGTATCATTGAACTCAGTGTATAGTGTAATGTACACCATTAACTCTGTCCATATTGCATCTCATCCATAGAGAACACTATTCAGCAGTAATAAACAGTGATGAATTCATCCATATTATTATAGTTAATTCACAAACAGGCATTGCAATACACCACAATATATTCATCATTACTTACGTGTATTACAGCTTCAATGCATAAGGGGAATGGACATTAATACTTAATTATATGTTTGGGAACTAGTCCACTAAGTAATATTGATCTTAATTTATGCTTGTCATAAGACAAACGTAATAGAGATACAAAAGACTAAAAGTTGCCTCCATTTATGTCATTGTACTTAAAGGGATCCTGTCACCCCCAAATCGCCTCCTAAGCTATTAAACCATGTCCCTGCAGCCTCCCATCACTAATCCCACACTTTTTGGCTCAGAAAAGCATCCTGTGAAAGTGTAGAAAAATGTTTTATAACTTACTCATTAGTGATGATAATGAGCTGGGGCTATATTCTTTAGTCACCAAGGTTGGCCATCTTCGTCCTAATATCACGCCTTAATAGGCGCGATCTTCTATGCATATTGTAAGCAGCGCCTCCCAGCTCTCCTCAGCGCTGTAAAGGCTGTAATGGAGCTGTAATGACGCAAATGGCGTCATTTCCGGCATCGGGTGATGTCAGTACACATGCGCCGCTCTGTAGGATTCAAGCCCCGCACTGCGCATGCGGCATGGGTGTACTGACGTCACACAGGTAACATCGCTTCCAGCGAGGTGGGAGGTGGCTCCCAGGTCCCTGATCGCTGGGGAGATCTGCCTGTTTGACAGCTCCCCAGCGACCAGGTAACTACGCTCCAGCGATCCTGGCAGGTCGTTATCACTGTCGGGATCGCTGAAGCATGGTTGTGTGTGACGGTATCTTAAGGCCATTGACATGCACATTGTGTCACCTTTGTGTGGTTTGCACAGTGTTAAATGGTTAATTCACACATGTGTGATCGCATCATAATTGACACCTACTGTGCAGGAGCAAACATGTCAGAACTGACGGGAGGCTAGGTGTTATCGGCTACTCTAAGGGTGCTGTTACACTTGGTGAAGTTCCAGCAATCCCGACAACGATACGACCTGGAAAGGATCGCTGGAACGTCACTACATGGTTGCTGGTGCAATGTCAAACAGTCACATCTACTCAATGACGCAGCAACGATACGGCAACCCGTATAACAACCTCTGCAGTTGTTGGGACCCTGTCACACAGTAGCTAGTCTGATGACTCAGACCTAAGTGGCTGAGTTCTGAGTCACCAACGAGGTCATTGTTAAGGCGCCAAACTCACCATGCATGCTGCCCAGCGGGAAACCGACAATCAAAAAATGGTCCAGGCCATTCTAACACGATCGGCGATGTCACAGCAGGGGCCCGGTCACTGCTATGTGTCACACATAGCGAGTTTGCTGGCGAGTCACTGTTGCATCACAAACCTGTGACGTACAGCGATCTCGCTATGTGTAACTGGGGCTAAACTGAATCATCAGTCCTCAGTATGACCTACATCCCCTTCTGGATAGACCAGGGTCTCTCCTGTAAGCATTTCTGACACGAGTGACTTCTCTAATGATATGGAGTCTTTTAAAGATTGACAGCTTTCTTAGCATATGGGCATATTTGTCATATGGTTGTTTTTAGGGTATTCATCTTATTGATTTTAAAAGACACACCAGTATGGCTAGATATATCGGTTATATCATTAAGGATTTCAGGATAGGTTGACCTCTATAGTGATGTTAAAATCAAACCTATAAAGATTGCAGTCATCTACAAGCAGCTATTATTACCTCAGTCCCATGATGACACCGGTTGGGTGAAACATCATTAACCTGGATTATTACCTTGTACTGATCCTACACTGTATGTACTTGGCAACTGAATTTCTCCCATTTATGCGTTCTTTATCTTATAGTGTAACTATTCCACTATTAGCAGATATAATAAAAGTTATATTTAAATTTAGGCTCTTTGGTTAGGGTACCCCTTCTTTGCCCATCTTTGCAATTTGTGATCATATTTAACCCTATGTTGACTGCAAAACAGCATGAAATTAGGACTGTATACTGGATCTCTTCCTCCCTGTCTGAGATTCTACAGCCCCACAACCTGTTTCCAATCTGTGAATGAGAGGTCACTGCTGAGATTAAAAAAAAAAGGAGGCAAGTCATTCACAGACCAGAGGCAGGCACAAAACGTTGATTACAGATCCTTTTTCAATTTCCGACCAATGATCTCCCAGATGTGTTGGATAGGAGACAAGTCTGGAATCTTGCAGACCATTGTTGCATGTTTGGGCCACACATTATAATTATTATTTTTATTATTTATTTATATAGCGCCATTATATTCCATGGTGCTTTACATGCTAAAAGGGGCAGACTAGGACAAGTAACATAGTAACAATACAAGTAACAATAAATGTGGACAATTCGGTCGTACAGATACAAGAGGGGAGAAATCCTGTTCGCGAGGGCTCACAGCACACATACCCAAGTTGTTGAGTATGGCAAATCATTGCATTCTTTAATAACCACATTGATAGAAACCTAGGCATTTAAATGTTTGTATTTCTCATACACAATACTGAATACATTGAGATGTTTTAAAATAATTGTTTAAGTTTTTCATCATTTGTGTCATTAACATGTCTATCAAGCCTGTGATTTCCGTAATTCCATGACTTTTCCTTCTTGGTACTGAAGTTTCAATTTTGAGGAGTGTATTTAGATCAAGTTATCATTCCAAATGTCAGATCTAGACATGCAACTATCGTCTTGCCATGCAACCCTTCTTTACTGTGCCACATATTCAGGATAATAAAATTAAGCAAAGGGGCACTCCTGGGTTATACCTGGTGGTCCAGTGGGGCACTGTGGTTTAGAAAGGAAACCCACTAACCATACTGAGTTGTGCACTCGTGCACAACACCGACAGAGCCTGGATGGTAACATCTGCCAGAGACCGCCGGTCTGTGCTGGACGATGGTTCCCGGAAGTCATGTGACTGGATTCATGTCACACCTTGCAGGTCCGAAGTTACAGAACTCCTCCACCCAAAGCAGCTCTTGCCCACAGTGCCCTTGAAGGGGGATGGGAAACAGAGAATAAGATTGTATGTAACTGTGGAGCCCACTGGGACGGGGTACTCGGTGCCGGACCGGGGTACTGCTGGGGATGTCACGGTGGTCCTGGTCCGGACCGTGTCCAGGGTTCGCACAATAAAATGGGGTGTATTTACAGGGGATTTGGTGTGTCGTGACGCCATCCACGGGTTGTGGTCAGTAATGGGACCACCGCTGCTGCAGAACCTCCGGGGAAGATGTTTGGCAGCTTTAGATGGAACAGCTCCCCGCAGGTAGAGCCTGGTTCCCCGGGGCAGTGTAACTGAAGTCTGTGATGGTTGTTATAGATGTTGCAGGAAAGAGGATGATAGTGGAGACGGTGTTGCTTGTGGGGGTGTTCAGGGCTGGAGTGCAAGGATCACACAAACTCACGGTTTTTGTAGTTTTTCCAAGTCTTTACTTTGCAGATGGTATACACAGAGTATTGTCCACAGAGTCTGTACCGGGGCCGGGTTGCTCCACCCTGACCGGTCCTTGGCTTCCCACTCCTGTGCTTTGTGTGAGGCCCTGCTGCCGCCTTTAGCTGAACTGCTGGCCCTGTCTCACCTCATGGGTACCAATCTACTAGGCAACTTGAGTCTTCTGTGTCACTGACCCCTCCGTGTTGCTTTGTTATGGTACAGTGAAGATGGTGTACCTTCACTATTTCGGTGTTCACTGTGCTGTCTGTTTCAGGCACAGCATCGGATCTGGTATCCGTCCTATGCGCTTCTCCGGGGTGAGTTCAGGGTAACTCCTTGTCCCGGGTGTGTTCCTTTTCTTTTCCTACTCCTTTCCTCAGACCCTGGCCGGCCTGGAAGTCGACAGTGGACCGTGGGTTGAGCTTAAGGCAGCTCCTCTGCTCCCAGGTCCTTCCCTCAGTCCTCTCAGGAACTCAACTCACTCCAAACTCGACTAACTGTCACTCCTACTCTGAGGTAAACAACATTAGCTCCTCCCACTCTTGCAGGTGCCACCTATGCTCCACCCACCATTCTGCTCTTTCCCACTTCCTAGTGTAGTGTCCAGTGCTGTGTGGTGTGGTGAGCTAACCCTTTGTGTTGTTTCTGTTGCACTTTAACCCTTGGGGTGCCACATAACTCTTTCTCATGTGCAGCACCATGGAATTAATGGTGCTATAGAACTAAATAAATAAAATATTAATAATAATAATATGTGCAGTCTGCTGGAGCGCCGGTTTTAGGAAAAAGGAGACCCTTTCTTCTACAGTTGGTGCTCCAGTAGACCACACTACAATCTTTTTCTATGTGTTCAGGATAGACTAATGTCTCACCCACTATGAGACATCCACTTATGTATCGCCACCTCAACAACATGGAGGCAGCAAGGAAGAATACAGCTAAATGGAAAACATGTACGAAATAGAAGATCTTTATTAGGCTTAAGCACTACTATAAAACATATTGTCATATAAATGTAGTGTTCAGGGATTTGTTATTAGCGTTTCAATCCAAGCATCATACTATACATTAAAATTATTTTTTTTTGTAATAGTAGTAATAATATACAGATAGTGTAGGATTTTCTTAGCCTTGTGGTATTTACTTTGATGTATGTTTTCTCAGTACTTGCCTATCTATATTTGTGGCAGAGCTTTACCCATGGAAACTTACAGGAAAGTCTACGTGCTGTAGAAGTAATTTTGAAAAGGTAAAAATGTCACACGTCTAATTGAGCTGCCACTACACATTTACACAAACATGCTTTACTTTCCACTTCAATTTGTTCATCTTCGCCCATTCACAGACGTAACGACAAAACCCATCAGTCCCAGCCACTTCATTGTCACCTCTTTGTCTGAGACAAAGAATCATACTATATATTGTCTTATAAAGCATCCCTACAAATCTTCCATAGTGCCCTGCTGTTCCTAGTCATTATCAATAAATGGAACCATCAGCAGCTCTAAAAATGAATTATATTTCTGTAGGTTCCAATTCTTCTTTCAACACATCAGAAACACATACATGAATATAGTCTGGCCTTTTAATACTTTTATTGATATAGTTCTGGCTTTCATGTTTTATATTTGCATTGTATTACAGTAATTACTAGGTCAGTACAAATAGGCCTAGAAAAAAATGAGTAATCTCCAAATGTTAGTCCCTTGCAAGACAATTTAGTATTTTCACAATGTATAGACATGAATTGTGAAGTATGCTCTATTGTAATTCTTGGTAAAGATTGACATTATAGCACAAAAAAAGGTATTTTGGTTTTTGCATAGATGTTTTACAATATGGTAAATTTGTCTTTACTTTGTATCATGCATACACATTCAGTTGTGTTGTCACATTTGAAATGCAACAGTTTTAGCTCCTCTTTCCCATATAATTACACCACATAGATTAGGCTGGTTTCACACTACCGGTTTTCGGTATCCGTGTGAATTCAGCTGAAACTGGATGCACCTACAAACCCTTTTTTGGCCCCACTGACTTTCAATGGGCGTCAGGAACTTGCAGGTGCATCCAGTTGTTTACGGCTCTCCCTAATCCCGGTGTTCATGTTTTTTTCACTGACACCAAAACTGATTTTCCATTTCAAAACCGAGAACACCCGGATCTGGGGCAATGTCGATTAAATTACAATGGTGCTCTATGGAAGCCAGACCCGGCGTAATCTGGGTTTTTAACTGAGCATACCCAGAAGCCAGTTTTAAATGACACACCCACTAGGGGACATGTAATTTTCCACCGGATCCAGCTAAATAATGAACACAACCTGATGCAACGGGATGCTCACGCACTGGTATTATCACTGATCTGTGAGATGAATCAGTGATAATACCGGTGGCGGTGCATCCAGTTGCATCATGTTTAACAATTGTGGGGGGATCTGGGGGGATGCGCATTTTACCCGTATTCCCCTGGATTCTAATAACCGGTAGTGTGAAACCAGTATTACCTAGCCATAATTATACCCCAATGATTGGAAGGATATATAGTCACTTACACAATTCCATCTGGGAATCTGTCCCATTCACTTTATTGGGAACTGAAATGCTGGAAGCCTGGTTGTTTGAATTGCCTGTGGTCTCAATGGTGGACCTACCCCTCTCTTTCCCTCATCTGCTGGTTAATAATGTTTGAAACCTGCCCAGAGCCTGCATATTAAACCCCACTGCCAGAAGGAAAATAATTTCAATTCAACCTGCAGTGTTCGGGTTTCAGTCATGGAGGTGACTTCGATGTCGGTTCAGTCACCACTCTGGCTGTAACCGTGCCCCTGCACTGACTGATAGATTCCTCTACTGCTGGGCAGCTGTCAGTCAGTGAGGGGGTGCCATTAGAGCTGCTGCCGTTGATTTCACAGCAATGACTGAACCTGCGTCGGGGCCGACCCCATAGCTGAAACCCAAATGCTGCTGGGAGGAAGAAAATTCTTGTCCTCCTGGCAACGGGGTCTGATGTGCAGGCGCTGGGCATGTCAAACATAAATTAACCTGCAGATTAGCCCCAAATCTGAAGGTCAATAGCCTTATATATGTATATATACCGTATATACTCGCGTATAAGCCGAGTTTTTCAGCCCAAAAATTGGGCTGAAAAGTCCCCCCCTCGGCTTATACGCGAGTCATACGGCCCCCCTCAAAGTTTGGCGCCCCCACCTCAGTTTCTGGGCCCCCCCGCATGCAGCGCTGCACATATACATTACGTGTCTAGCAGCTGTTACCCTCCGGTGGCAGATCGCGGCTCCCGGCTCCGGGCTCCATCTTCCTCTCTGTCTTCCTGGTTGTCATGTGACCGGCGCGATGACGTCATCGCGCCGGTCACAAAGCAGGAAGACAGCGAGGAAGATGGAGCCCGGAGCCGGGAGCCGCGATCTGCCACCGGAGGGTAACAGCTGCTAGACACGTAATGTATATGTGCAGCGCTGCATGCGGGGGGGCCCAGAAACTGAGGTGGGGGCGCCAAATTATGAGGGGGGCCCTGCTGGGGCCCTGTATACTACCACTGGGGCTATATACTACCACTGGGGCTATATACTACCACTGGGGCTATATACTACCACTGGGGCTGTATATATACTACCACTGGGGCTATATACTACCACTGGGGCTGTATACTACTACTGGGGCTATATACTACCACTGGGGCTATATACTACCACTGGGGCTATATACTACCACTGGGGCTGTATATATACTACCACTGGGGCTATATACTACCACTGGGGCTGTATACTACTACTGGGGCTATATACTACCATTGGGGCTATATACTACCACTGGGGCTGTATGTATACTACCACTGGGGCTATATACTACCACTGGGGCTATATACTACCACTGGGGCTGTATACTACTACTGGGGCTATATACTACCATTGGGGCTATATACTACCACTGGGGCTGTATGTATACTACCACTGGGGCTATATACTACCACTGGGGCTGTATACTACTACTGGGGCTATATACTACCACTGGGGCTATATACTACCACTGGGGCTGTATGTATACTACCACTGGAGCTATATACTACCACTGGGGCTGTATACTACCACTGGGGCTATATACTACCACTGGGGCTGTATACTACCACTGGGGCTGTATATATACTACCACTGGGGCTATATACTACCACTGGGGCTGTATACTACTACTGGGGCTATATACTACCACTGGGGCTATATACTACCACTGGGGCTATATACTACCACTGGGGCTGTATATATACTACCACTGGGGCTATATACTACCACTGGGGCTGTATATACTACTGGGGCTGCGTGTATACTACCACTGGGGCTGCTGCTGTATACTACCACTGGGGCTGCTGCTGTATACTACCACTGGGGCTGCTGCTGTATACTACCACTGGGGCTGCTGTATATACCTCTGGGGCTGCTGTATACTACCACTGGGGCTGCTGCTGTATATACCACTGGGGCTGCTGCTGTAACACTGCTGGGGCCTGTATATACCACTGGGGAGGCTGCTGTATACCACACTGCTGGGGCTGTATACCTGTGCTGGGGTCCACCCTCGGCTTATACACGAGTCAATAAATTTTCCCAGGTTTTGGGGGCAAAAGTAGGGGGGTCGGCTTATACACGGGTCGGCTTATACACGAGTATATACGGTATATACCAATCCACAAAGTGAGGCAGCACTCCAAGCAAGTTCAGTTTTCAGATTTTATTCATCCATAAAACACCACAACGTTTCAGACCGTAGTCCTTTTTCAAGTGACATGTATAGTGCATCAGAAGCTGGGTTTATATAGCTCACAGCCCCTTTACAATCATTAATCAATAAATACATAAAAGACAAACAGAGGACACTCCCACCACGTCAGGCGAACAACAAGAAAAAATAGAGGAACTTGTCATCAATCTATCAAAAAAGCAGTAGACAGACTCACAGGTAGCTATACTGCATAAAGGTCTTTCATTTAGCCCGAGTAATCATGTGAATTGGTTCCAGTTGGAGTTGGACTTGCAGAGGTTCTATAGATCCTTAAACTTAAAAAATGGTTTTACAATACTATACCACAGACCAAGGAAAGTGGCACAGAATTGTCATTAGATGGAGTGGGATTGAGAAATAAAAGTAATTTTGACCCAGGAGATAATACCCCAGCTATAGAAGCTTTTGCATTAGCGGTGAAACAAGATGTGGAAGCACTTAGGAGAACACACACCAAGGAGTTTAGGAAACCCAATATAACCACCGATGAGAAAAAAGCCTTGAATGATCTGATCCAGGATGATGACTTGGTGGTGAAACGGGCGGATAAAGGGGGAGCAGTCGTCATCTTGGACAGATCATACTACATACAGGAGATCAGACAACAACTCAGTGATGTGAAGGTATATAAAAAATTGGATGGAGACCCGATATTTAAGATACAGGGGCTGATTAAACAACTGTTAGATAGAGCCTTATCTGGAAAAATCATACATCAAAAATTGTATGATTTTTTATTTGTAAAACATCCAATTACACCTATATTGTATACAATTCCCAAAGTCCATAAATCCCTGGAGGCCCCACCGGGACGACCCATAGTCTCTGGGGTAGGCTCAGTGTTTAGCCAGATGGGAATTTATTTGGACAAGATCATGGGTCCCTTAGTGGTTAAGTCAAGGTCCTATGTGAGAGACACGGGGGATTTTTTTGAGAAGCTAAGGGAGGTGAAATTGGAAGGGGATGTTATTGTGGCATCATTGATGTAGTCTCCTTATATACGTCGATTAATCATGAGAGAGGCTTGTTGGCTGTGGCAAAGATGCTAAGAGAACGAACATGTACAGAGGAAGCTAAGCAGTTCATCTTAGACATGTTAGAGGTGGTGTTGAGGTACAACTATTTCCAATTTGGTGAAGAATTTTTCCTACAGGTGCGGGGAACCGCAATGGGGGCGCATATGCCCCCCGCGTATGCAAATATGACTATGACAGCCCTGGAGGAGGACTTCGTCTATGTGTCCCACCACTATGAGAAGGTGTTGAGGTGGTGGAGATACATAGACGATGTCTTCCTCCTGTGGACTGGTACGGAGAGAGAACTACAGGGGTTTCATGAATATCTAAATGAAGTGCATGAGACAATTAAGTTTACTTTGGTCCAGTCTAGGACAAGTGTACAGTTCCTTGATGTGTTGTTTAAGGTGAAGGAGGGTAGATTGGAGACCTCGCTATACAAAAAGCCAACAGATAGGAACAATCTGTTGCGATTTGAAAGCCAGCACCCTCGTACTATGGTGGAATCTATTCCATATAGCCAAATGGTGAGAATGGTCAGAATTGAGAGTCAACAAGAAGGGTTGGATAGGTCTATGAAGGATTTGGAGTGTAGGTTTAGACAGAGAGGATATCCAAAGAGGATTTTGGAGAGACAGAAAAAGAGGCTATCTGAGGAGAGACGAGTTGTGATAGAGAAGAAGAATAAGAAGAGTGAGAATAAGGACAGGATCCCTATAGTGACGACATTTGGTGAGGAGAGTGGTGAAATAGCTAAAATTGTAAGGCGACATTGGCCCATGCTCAAAAGATGTTGTCCTGAGATAGTGGAGTTTAGGGGACCGCCTATTTTTGCATATAGGAGAGGGAAGAACATTAGAGATATGGTCGTCCACTCACATATAGAGATTGGTAAGGGTAAACAACAGACTTTGACAGGATCCAGGCGATGTGGTAGTTTCCCTTGTTTGGGGTGTGTAAATTGTCAACATATGATAAAAGGGAATAGATTTATACATCCAAGTACCAGGAAGGAATATAGGATCAATAATTTCCTAACATGCACTTCAGAATATGTGGTGTATCTGGTTGAGTGTCCCTGTGGTTTCTCTATGTGGGTGAGACCACGCTGGACGTAAAAACCCGCATGAATCAGCACAGGTACACAATCAGACACAATATCATGAATTTGCCTGTACCAAAACATTATACTGAGTTTGGACATACAGAGAAACAGTTCAAATTCAGGATAATTGATTGGGTACCCTCCTTGAAAAGAGGGGGTGACAGAGAGAAAGCTCTTTAAAAAAGAGAGTTGGAATGGATATACAGGCTAGACACCTTGAGGCCTAATGGGCTTAATGTAGACTTTAAGACTAGCACTGTGATATAAGAAAAAACCTGGAGATAAGAGAAATTCTGTTTTTTTCCCCCTTTTTTTATTGGTTTAATGATAAAGTATGTATAGTAGTACTGGTTATTAATATGTTAATTTGGGTATTTTTTTGTATTTTTTTAGATTCAACATGCAATGGAGATGACTCACCCAACAATAGAAATGAAGAGAGAGATAATTAAAAGAAAGAAATTTTTTTTCATTTTTTTTCTGTTTTTATAGCATGTAGGGGTATAGTCGTGGTAAATAGGCTGATAGGTATAGAATTAAATTACAGGTGCTACCGATATTTGGAAGGATAGAGGGTAGTGATATAGGTATCCTGAATATAATCCTGAACATAATCCTGTGACTGGCTCCGCTGCAGAAAGA
The DNA here is from genome assembly GCA_033576535.1 of Allobates femoralis. NCBI lineage: Eukaryota > Metazoa > Chordata > Amphibia > Anura > Aromobatidae > Allobates > Allobates femoralis. Next base: position 597,405,351 of record JARQOC010000002.1, read on the forward strand.
TGTCCTTTGGAAACATTGGGCACTATGGGGGTTGTGGCTTATTGGTCACAGTGTCCCAGTAAACAGGAGGGTTGATGTAGGATAAGCCTTGATGGGATAGACAATAGTGTTATATATAATGGTACATTCTAGGTTTGAGGTTATAGGATTTAAAACACCATATTAGTAAGAGATGGGTCCTGTATAACTCGTATGTAGGAGAGGGATGTATATTCAGTGAGTACAGCGAGTTTTGGATAAAACTGAAGCATTTAGAGCAGTGTTTTGTGTATTAACATCTGAGCATGCTCAGTAAAAGACACCTATTGAAGCCAGATAGAAATGAGTGAAGTAAGATGGCCGCCGAGTTTTACTGCACATGTGCGAGCAAAGTTCAAGCCAGAACATGACCTCTGAGCATGCTCAGTAGAATCAGGAAGTGTTTGTGCGATATCACAGCACATGGAGATGGGTGAGTCTACTCTCAAGCATGATTAATGTATTTACACAGGTGATCTTGTTATAAGATTGTTAAGGCACAGCAGCACTTTAATGTAAGAAGGAGTACTGTAAGGTAGATGTAACAAGGCACAATGGAAAGCACTTTTATGGAGTTATTTAATGATGTGATGTAAAGAGAAACACATGTAAAATGCACAGTATATATGAAGTTTTATGTATTTATTGATTAATGATTGTAAAGGGGCTGTGAGCTATATAAACCCAGCTTCTGATGCACTATACATGTCACTTGAAAAAGGACTACGGTCTGAAACGTTGTGGTGTTTTATGGACGAATAAAATCTGAAAACTGAACTTGCTTGGAGTGCTGCCTCACTTTGTGGATTGGTATGAATTACAAACAGACTGAAGGAACTGTTTTTTGAGGATTTGTTGCACCCTTTATTTGATGTTTTTCAAGTGCTGCTCTATTTTTGTTTTATATATATATATTTACAAAAAATAGGCAGCATGGCATTATGAAGTCTGAAGACTACCAACAAATTTTGCAGCATAATGTAGGGCCCAGTGTGAGAAAGCTGGGTCTCCCTCAGAGGTCATGGGTCTTCCAGCAGGACAATGACTCAAAACACACTTCAAAAAGCACTAGAAAATGGTTTGAGAGAAAGCACTGGAGACTTCTAAGGTGGCCAGCAATGAGTCCAGACCTGAATCCCATAGAACACCTGTGGAGAGATCTAAAAATGGCAGTTTGGAGAAGGCACCCTTCAAATATCAGGGACCTGGAGCAGTTTGCCAAAGAAGAATGGTCTAAAATTCCAGCAGAGCATTGTAAGAAACTCATTGATGGTTACCGGAAGCGGTTGATCGCAGTTATTTTGGCTAAAGGTTGTGCAACCAAGTATTAGGCTGAGGTTGGCAATACTTTTGTCCGGCCCATTTTTGGAGATTTGTTTGAAATGATCAATGTTTTGCTTTTTGCTTCATTCTCTTTTGTGTTTTTTCATTTAAAACAAATTAAATGAAGATAATAATACCAAATAATTTGTGATTGCAATCATTTTCAGGAAGATACTGAGTATTATCTGACAGAATTGCAGGGGTGTCAATACTTTTGGCCACAACTGTACATAAAGTGAATTACATTAAGTGCTACATAGTGTCATCATTATAAAGTGCTTATATAGTGCTAATCTGACTATTTAACCTTCCAGTTACAGTCAGTTACTGTATAAAGTGCATAACAATTAGAGATGAGCCACCACCCCGGTGTTCGAATTCGATTCGATTCGTCGAATCGACGGGGTGTTCGACGAATGTTCGTCGAATGCTCGACGAACACCGTCGAACACCCCGGAAAACGAACAATCCGGGCCTGTGGGGCATTTTCACTTCCACAATGTATATACATACATTGTGGAAGTGAAAAAAAGTGAAAGAAAGTGTTAAAAATAAAATAATAATCAATGCTCACCTGTCCGCGGTCCACCGAAGCCTCCGGCAAGGTCCTGCGGCTTCCAGGACCTGTAGTGACGTCATGTTCTCGCGCGAACTCCGGTCACATGACCGGAGTTCCGCGAGAACATGACGTCACCACAGGTCCTGGAAGCACAGGACCTTGCCAGAAAGCTTAAAATAGATATTTTTATGATTCGGACCCTTTCTTTAAGTAACTTCTTTAAGTAAAAGTTACTTAAAGAAAGGGTCCGAAACATAAAAATATCTATTTTAAGCTTTCCGGCAAGCTCCTGTGCTTCCAGGACCTGTGGTGACGTCACGTTCTCGCGGGAACTCCGTGACCGGAGTTCCCGCGAGAATGTGACGTTACCACAGGTCCTATTATCAATAGGACCTTGCCGGAAAGCGTAAAATAGATATTCATGTGACCGGAGTTCGCGCGAGAACATGACGTCACCACAGGTCCTAGAAGCCGCAGGACCTTGCCGGAGGCTTCGGTGGACCGCGAACAGGTGAGCATAGATTATTTTTTTATTTTTAACACTTTCTTTCTTTTAGGGAATGTTTATTTTGGCTCTAAATGCGGCAGATGCGGTTTTCTGACCGCATCTGCCCCATTTTCGAACCAAAATCGAACATGTTCGAAATTCGCCGAATTGGAACCAAATTGTTCGAATTCGGCGAATGACTCGAATAGCGCCAAAATCGACTCGAATTTGAGATTGGCGAACTATTCGAGTCGAACATCGCTCATCTCTAATAACAATCAATTATTGACACTTTTAAATCAGCTGTGTTTATAAAATGATCATAAGTAGTTTCCCTGCGCTCACCCCTGCCATCAGCCTCATGCAGCTCATTCCCGGCGTCTTCTGGGTTCATAGTGCGCACGTGCACATCATACGGCGTCATATGACGCTATAGTGGTACTGCGCATGCGCGCAGTCGCCAGCGCCATCTTGCTTTCTGGAAACCGTCGATTTTTGCCCAGAGCTCAATCACAGCTCATTTCTAACCGTTTTTACTTTAAACTGGGCATAACAATTAAAAAAGGACCTAGTCATACACACTAGGACCATACCTAAAGGGCAGCTAATCCACCACTAGGGGGAATCAGCAATCCCTCATGAGCGTCAATACAAGGGGGCAAGATGGTCAGTCCAACTCCCCAGTTTGGCTACTCATATACAGGCAATCAGGTCCCATTCATCACCAATCACTCCGGTCCTATATAATCATTACATAAGCACTATAGATGTTCATTATGATTTTATTTATTATGTTAATTATAAATATACTGTCTGCACCTGATGGCGATTTTTTCGGGGTCAACTACTGGTCCACCACCTATGAAAAAATAAATTAATTCAGTTCTCCGATATTACAGATATTTCTCAAAACAGAATAATAGATTTTTTTTTAAAAGAACTCATACAGTTGTATCATGTACACCATATGGATTAGATGAAAAATAAGTTACTCAGAAGCTTACTGTGCTGGTTATGTGAATTTTTTTTATATTAGAGTATGAATTTTAAAATCAACATTCAAGCCCTCTGGTCTTAAAGTTTTAAGCTTGAAAATCCATTCTAGCTCTTTTCTTTTTAGCATGGCCACTCTATCCCCTCCTCGCCTTTGAGGTGGCACATGGTCTATTATCGTGAATAGATGAACATTTATAGTGCTTATGTAATGATTATATAGGACCGGAGTGATTGGTGATGAATGGGACCTGATTGCTGTATATGAGTAGCCAAACTGGGGAGTTGGACTGACCATCTTGCCCCCTTGTATTGACACTCATGAGGGATTGCTGATTCCCCTAGTGGTGGATTAGCTGCCCTTTAGGTATGGTCCTAGTGTGTATGACTAGGTCCTTTTTTAATTGTTATGCCCAGTTTAAAGTAAAAACGGTTAGAAGTGAGCTGTGATTGAGCTCTGGGCAAAAATTGCCAGTTTCCAGAAAGGAAGATGGCGCTGGCGACTGCGCGCATGCACAGTACCACTATAGCGTCATATGACGCCGTATAATGTGCGCGTGCGCACTATGAACCCAGAAGACGCCGGGAATGAGCTGCACGAGGCTGATGGCAGGGGTGAGCGCAGGGAAACTACTTATGATAATTTTATAAACACAGCTGATTTAAAAGTGTCAATAATTGATTGTTATGCACTTTATACAATAACTGACTGTAACTGGAAAGTAAAATAGTCAGATTAACACTATATAAGCACTTTATAATGATGACACTATGTAGCACTTAATGTAATTCACTTTATGTATGTATAATTCAATGTTTTCTATGAATTTTGATAATTAATGAATTAGCTTTTAATGTATATAAAGCTCACTAGAAAGTGTATGCACCATGCTTGAGAAAAGAGTCACTTGCTCTGAAACGTCGTATCACATGAGGTGTTGAATAAATCATCCACTTCACTGTCTGAAGGAGTGCTGCCTGTTATTTGTAAATTTCTTGATTGGACGGCTGAGCACCGTAATACAGGACTTTGCACCGGATAAGTATACAAGATTGTGCTGATTCTATTTTTCTATTTTATATATATATATATATCTACTATATAATTGCCGTAGGCATTTCCGTGTCGGACCCCGAAAAGACTGTGGCTTTGTCACTCTGTGACTTCACCACGAGCGAAGCATTGGCCGCGTAGCGGCCAATGCGAGTCGTTTGCTTGCGCGAGCAATGGCCGCGAGGCCATTGCGAGTCGCTGGCTGAGTGCGAGCAATGGCCGCGAAGTGGCCATTGCGAGTCGCTGGCCGAAAATAGAACCAGAGGCTCGGCCACAAAGCTAGCGATTTACCGCTCAGGCAGCGACTCGCAATGGCCGTGAATCACGCGAGCAAAAGTCCACACACCCCCCCAAAAAGTATTCACACACCCCCAAAAAGTCCTCAACCCCCCCAAAAAGTATTCACACCCCCCCAAAAAGTATTCGCACCCCCCCCCAAAAAGTATTCGCACCCCCCCAAAAAGTATTCACACCCCCCAAAAAGTCCTCACACCCCCCCAAAAAGTCTTCACACCCCCCCAAAAAGTCTTCACCCCCCCAAAAAAGTCCTCACCCCCCCCCAAAAAGTCCTCACACCCCCCCAAAAAGTATTCACACCCCCCCAAAAAGTCCTCACACACCCCCAAAAAGTCCTCAACCCCCCAAAAAAGTCCTCAACTCCCCCAAAAAGTATTCACACCCCCCCAAAAAGTATTCACACACCCCCACAATGTCCACACAGCCCCCCCCACAATGTCCACACAGCCCCCCCCACAATGTCAAAACAGCCCCCCCCCACAATGTCCACACAGCCCCCCCCACAATGTCCAAACAGCCTCCCCCCCACAATGTCCACACAGCCCCCCCCACAATGTCCACACAGCCCCCCCTACAATGTCCACACAGCCCCCCCACAATGTCCACACAACCCCCCTACAATGTCCACACAACCCCCCCCACACAATATCCACACAGCCCCCCCCCCACAATGTCCAAACAGCCCTCCCCCCACAATGTCTAAACAGCCCCCCACACAAAATGTCCGCACAGCCCCCCCACAATGTCCGCACAGCCCCGACGCCGTCGATCACTTACCTGTCTTCATGACATCTGATTCGTCAGGTCCAGTCTTCCATCCGGCCCAGGCGTCCTCTTCCTTCAGCCCGGGCCACGAGTCTCCCATCCGGCCCAGGCGTCCTCTTCCTTCAGCCCGGGCCACGTGTCTTCCATCCGGCACAGGCGTCCTCTTCCTCCGGCCTCGGGGTCTTCTTTCTTCCTTCAGCGAGCTCCAGGTCCTGGATGTTCTGTCTTCGGTCCGCTCCGCTCACTGACGATTAAAGATGGCCGCCGCGAGTTTCTGGAAGCCCCGCCCATGGATCCAAAATGCACCAATCACATTCACATACACAGCAACCAATCACATTCAAGGCTCATTCATGCATTTTTATCAATGGGAAAAATTCACTACATTTAAAGACAATAAAAATAAATAAATACACATAAAAATATTTAAAAATACAAATAAATTCACTTAAAATAACAAATAATAAATAAATTTAATAATAATAAAAATACTAAAAAAAAATAAATTAATATAATAAATAATAAAATAAAAAATAATAAAAAAAAATAAAAAAAATTAATATATAACATTAATATATTAATTAAATTAACTAATTAAAATAAAAAAAAATAATCTAATACAAATAAATTTCATTAAAATAAAAAATTAATATACAAATAAAAATAATAAATATTAAAATAAATAAAAAAATATATATATATTTAAAATATTAATAACATTAACTAATTCTAGGAAAATCAAATTACTCAAATAAAAAAAAAATCAATTAAAAAAAAAATAATAATATTATAAAAATATTAAATAATAAATAATTACAATAATAAAATAATAAAAAAAAATTCCATATAAAAATTCATAACATTAACTAATTCTAATAAAATAAAACTAATAAATAAAATATTCATAACATTAAGTTATTCAAAAAAAATGTAAATAAAAAAAAAAAAAATATATATAGCTACTATAATCTAATTAACGCACGTTCTAGAATCCCGATGCATTTGCATCGGGCTCACAGCTAGTATATATATATATATATATTACAGGTCCCATTTAATAGGACAATGTACTGTAAAGGACAATAATTTTTAAGACTGTTTAAAAATCTTCACACCCAACAGAAGATCGTAAAGGAGTAAGAAGATCCAACGCCAATGGATTTTTAATTCTATGTCACGTATGTACATGTGTACTGTCCCAACTGCATTTTGGAGGTATTTGAGCTCAGAAGCAGACATGTCATTGGTGCAACCTGCACATTTGCACATGGGTCTAATGTTATAGTTAATATCTTATACCTTGTTTTGATTATCATTTAAGATATCTTTGATAATTTTGTGTTGTATTACAATTGCAAGTGCTAATCAGAAGAGCACTGACACAGTGTATTTGGCTTTTCCTAAATGTGCTACTATGTTGAGGATTAGTTCAAACAAGTTGTTATCTTTGAATAGAGTCAGCAGAATCCATGTTTTATGGACTTTATGGCTAAACATACATGTCTTTTAGATAATGAGCTAAGCCTCCTCTATTGTTTTGTGCTGGTAATACATACTTTGTCTGGACATTCAAAGAACCAGAAAAGGTTGTACCCTTGGCTGTATATATTTTTGTCTCCGATGTAGTGCTATTCATTGGACCAATACTGGCAGATGTGGAGATTGCTTGTATCTGACCCCAAAATAGTTATCCCAGGAAGAGATTTCCACAACACAACATGTTGCCTAAAACATGGGATGGTTCCCAGGATCTATCTATGCCCAACTAGTAGGAAATTTCCTAGGAACGACTGAATAAAATCTGCAGTGATTAACCCTTTGAGTTACAAAAAGATTCAATGTTTTCTTGTGGTCCAGAGCCTGGTACGCAGAGGTCATACAAAACCATTATTATCAAACCTCTGCCAGTGTTTGGATTTTAGAGATATAATATAATTTGTGGTCTATTATATGTTTCAATGTGCTTTTAGGTATATAACTGATGATTGAATGAAAATTGAAACAAATGACAAGTAATCAACCTTGCCCAATATTTCTAATCAGGCGTTTTCACCGTTCTACCTGTTTAATTCAGGAGTTGGAGGATTGTTATATGTTGTCTCCTTTACCTATATGACTTATGTCTGGAATGATATTGTAAATTATGAGGATCCTTGAATGAGGGACAGATTGCTCTTTGAATGACCAATAAGGGTCTATGGTCTCTGGTTGATAAGGGATCCCGATAGATGTGTTCTTTCACATGTGGTGAAGAGAAAAATCAGTCCTTATTAAGATCAGCAAAGTGTCCATAACAGAGGAATCTTACACGGTAAGTTAGTACACTGAGGGTATTAAAGTCCTCTTTAAATTGATAGGGGCACCCACAAAATAGGGTGCTGAGTGCAGTTTTAGCGTGAATACAGCAGGAGAACTGATACCAGCAATTGCAGAATGTGGATTGACTGATGTTTTGTTGATTAATCAGAACCATTGTCCTTAGTGCCTATGCTCATTTTGTATGAACTCACCAGAAGGATGTCATAATAAGAGTTATACAGTAGTTCTTAAATACCCAGTATATTGAGATCTGGAAACATATAGACATATAGACAGAGAGGGAAGACTTATTGTCAGGTATTCCCCCTAATGGGACGTTGAAGGATAACTTTTGAACTGGGTAATAAATACACATCATTACACCCCCACCTAGGTGACAGCCTTCTTTTGATTCTTTTTTTAACCAGGAACAATTCCTACAACTTTTTATGTCAAAATCTCAAACACGAGCAGATTTAATTTGAAAGCAAATCCAATTTTTGTAGTATGGAAGAAAATAGAAGAATCTTATGGAAAGAGTATTCAATTTCATGCAGATATACGGTGCTGCATGGCAGCAAAACCACCCTACTTTATCTAAGGAATTATTATTGATAATACGGGTTTTGCAAAATAAAGAATTAGATATTTAAATTAATTTCAATTTCGGAATGGTGTTTAAAATATGTGTGTCTTAAATGTGTCTAAGTGACCTAAACAGAACACAATATGAAAAATAACTGCATTGATTTAATTTATAATATTGCTCAAAAATATACAATGCATCTTCACAAATATGAACCATTTGCATTAAAAACATTAATATATTAAATAACACATGGAAAACACTGTAAGATATGCAGAAAATGGGTACAAATTCCACAGGTACATTCAATTAATTTTAATTTTTATGATCATTAGCATAAGCTAAAATATACAAAAAAAAAAATCACAATCCAGTGACATCTTCATGTGGCATTTCCAAAGTACGGCCAAGAGATGTAGCAAAAGAGTATTCAGAAACCCATATAAATATTGGTTACAATATAAATATCGTAGTAACTCATGACTGCAAAAATTGAGGTGGTATATTTGCCCAAAATTGATCCATTTCAATAACTTTCTCTAGTATCACATTTTAGCACTATTGTATCCAGGAGGTAAGAATTAGAGATAAGCTCTCAAGATTCGGGTCACCGAACTTCCCGGGATTGAGCAAACCTCAAGATCAGAGATCGTGTGCTTTACGTTTGCAAAACACTGGAGCGAGCTTTGCTGTGGTTGGGTACAATCAGAGTGTGGCTGCGTGCAAGCCGCGTGCAGTGTTTGATATGCTCCCATTGGACTTTTTGGGTGTAGTTTGTGTTCAAAATTAATTTGAAAAAAAGAAAAGAAAATATCGACCTCTTACTCCCTGAAGACATTTACTTATGGCTGGCTGTATATAGATGGAGAGCTAAACTGCCATTCAATAACTTCCATTGAGGTTCGGGTTACGTTTGGGGTCATGAACAGTGCGGCAAAAAGTTTGGCTGCACCGCCGAAACCCGAACTTCAAAAGGTTCCCACATCTCTAGTTAAGCCCCCGTCACACTGAGATCGCTAGCGAGATCACTGCTGAGTCACAAGTTTGGTGACGCAACAGTGACCTCGCCAGCAATCTCACTTTTTGCAGCGACCAGGTCCCTGCTGTGACATCGCTGGTCATGTCAGAGTCGCCTGGACCATTTTTTGATCATTGGGGTCCTGCTTGGCAGCATGCATCGGTGTGTTTGACAGGGACAATGACCAACGACCTCAATACTACAGGTCTGAGAAACAGGTCCCAACTACCACCGTATCATTCCGGATCGTTGCTGCGTCGCTGGTGAGATCTGACTGTTTGACATCTTACCAGCGATCCCGACAGCGATGCACCAGCGATCCTTACCAGGTCGTATCATTTCGGGATCAATGGGGCGTCGGCAAGTGTAATAGTACCCTAAGAGTGAGCCACGTAAAAGGTTCTGCTGAGTTGATGTTTTTATCCAGAATTAGTTTGAGTTTATATTCCTAAGCTTTCATTATTTTAGGTTAATATAATCTTATTAAGTAATCTCGAGCATTATTTCCTTATGTACGTCGAAGTGGAACAGGTCACTTAGGTCTAACAGGACATTTAGAAGCATTGAAAACCCAACAAGCAAAGAATAAACATAAATTCCAGCCTCTAATAATATGAATTCAGGCTTCATTGATCTAGCAAACCTACTATACAGTTGTATTTGTAAAAGTTGACTTTACAATTACACCAGGCCCAATTCAGCATTGCATTTTCTCAAGTTTTTGAGTGCAAATACCTCTGAGTTTTCTCTCTGTGATAAATTCATGAAACAATTTTCACCTTTGTAAAGTACCGTATATACTCGTGTATAAGCCGACCCGTGTATAAGCCGACCCCCCTACTTTTGCCCCAAAAATCTGGAAAAACCTATTGACTCGTGTATAAGCCGAGGGTGGACCCCAGCACAGGTATACAGACCCCAGCAGTGTGGTATACAGGCCTCCCCAGTGGTAGTATACAGCAGCCCCAGTGGTAGTATACAGATTCCCCAGCAGCCCCAGTGGTAGTATACAGATTCCCCAGCAGCCCCAGTGGTAGTATACAGGAGCCCCAGCAGCCCCAGTGGTAGTATACAGGAGCCCCAGCAGCCCCAGTGGTAGTATACAGGAGCCCCAGCAGCCCCAGTGGTAGTATACAGGAGCCCCAGCAGCCCCAGTGGTAGTATACAGGAGCCCCAGCAGCCCCAGTGGTAGTATACAGGAGCCCCAGTGGTAGTATACAGATTCCCCAGCAGCCCCAGTGGTAGTATACAGATTCCCCAGCAGCCCCAGTGGTAGTATACAGGAGCCCCAGCAGCCCCAGTGGTAGTATACAGGAGCCCCAGCAGCCCCAGTGGTAGTATACAGGAGCCCCAGCAGCCCAGTGGTAGTATACAGGAGCCCCAGTGGTAGTATACAGATTCCCCAGCAGCCCCAGTGGTAGTATACAGGAGCCCCAGCAGCCCCAGTGGTAGTATACAGGAGGCCCAGCAGCCCCAGTGGTAGTATACAGGAGCCCCAGTGGTAGTATACAGATTCCCCAGCAGCCCCAGTGGTAGTATACAGGAGCCCCAGCAGCCCCAGTGGTAGTATACAGGAGCCCCAGCAGCCCCAGTGGTAGTATACAGGAGCCCCAGCAGCCCCAGTGGTAGTATACAGGAGCCCCAGTGGTAGTATACAGATTCCCCAGCAGCCCCAGTGGTAGTATACAGGAGCCCCAGCAGCCCCAGTGGTAGTATACAGGAGCCCCAGCAGCCCCAGTGGTAGTATACAGGAGGCCCAGCAGCCCCAGTGGTAGTATACAGGAGCCCCAGTGGTAGTATACAGATTCCCCAGCAGCCCCAGTGGTAGTATACAGATTCCCCAGCAGCCCCAGTGGTAGTATACAGGAGCCCCAGCAGCCCCAGTGGTAGTATACAGGAGCCCCAGCAGCCCCAGTGGTAGTATACAGCAGCCCCAGTGGTAGTATACAGCAGCCCCAGTGGTATACAGCAGGCCCCCAGGGGTACATATAGCAGCCCCCAGGGGGTACCCAGCAGCCCCCTGGGGGTACCCAGCAGCCCCCTGGGGGTACCAACAGCCCCCTGGGGGTACCAACAGCCCCCTGGGGGTACCAACAGCCCCCAGGGGGTACCAACAGCCCCCTGGGGGTACCAACAGCCCCCTGGGGGTCCCCAGCAGGTACCCCAGCAGCCCCCTGGGGGTACCAACAGCCCCCAGGGGGTACCAACAGCCCCCTGGGGGTACCAATAGCCCCCAGGGGGTACCAACAGCCCCTGGGGGTACCAACAGCCCCCAGGGAGTCCCCAGCAGGTGCCCCAGCAGCCCCCAGGGGGTACCCAGCAGCCCCCTGGGGGTCCCCAGCAGCCCCTGGGGGTACACAGCGGCCCCCAAATGCTGTCACTCGCCCCCCCTTGCAAGGGCCCCCCCCCGCTTCTCTTACCATTCCGGACTTCTGATCCGCGCCGCTCCTCGCTCCTCCGCGCTGCTCCGTCTGTCTTCTACATCCGGGATCCCCGGCCGCGCGATGACGTCACATGCCTGCGACGGCCGGAGATCCGAGATGTAGAAGACGGACGGACGGAGCAGCGAGGAGCAGCGAGGAGCGGCGCGGATCAGAAGTCCGGAATGGTAATATAACCATCGGGGGGGGGGGGCCCCTTACAAGGGGGGGCAGGTGCCAGCACTTGGGGGGGATTTAATTAGTTATGCACTGCTTTCCCCTGCCGGTGATTGACAGGGGAAAGCAGTGCATATTTAATGAGCGGCCCCACGTGACGGGGCCGCTCATACAGCAGCCTCCCCCCCCGCCTCCTGAAGCCTCCACAGCCCCCGGACACAGCCCCGGACACAGCCCCCCCCGTATTGACTCGTGTATAAGCCGAGGGGGAGACTTTTCAGCCCAAATTTTGGGCTGAAAAACTCGGCTTATACACGAGTATATACGGTAGTTTTTTTGTTGTTAAGTTTTATGATATTTGTGTTTTTTCCAGATGTTTTATTGATTCATCAAATTAAATGTTTAAAATGTTGCTAAATTTGGTGCAAGTGTACTTTGATTTTCATCTAGCACTGATTTTATGTATGCAATTTTTTTGCAAAATGTTTAATTTGTAAGCAAAAAATGGCAAAATGGGTCAAAGAATAAATGGAATATGTTTAATATTGCTAAAAAGAAAACCATGAAGCAAGTATGTAATTTTGAAGAATTTGGTGAAAAAAAGCAATGAATACAATACAAAAAAATGCCTTAAAAATGCAAATGAATCCGGGTCAATGTGCTTCACACTTTGTATTCATCTCACAGTGTATGTGTATACTCACAATTCTGCATGTGCTAGTGCATCTCAATCAATTAGAATATTAGCAAAAATCAATATCATATTGCCCTGTTTCAAGGCGTTTCTGGGAGCCCTGAAAAACATTGACTAATAAATCAGTATTATATTCACCCTTTGATGTCTTGTGGAATAACCTTCATCCTTCCTACTTTAATTTTCTGAGATAATGACCTAGAAGTTTTCATTGGCTGTAAGACATAATCCTCAACATTTACATAAAAAGCACTTGAAATAGATCACTCTGTTTGTAATGATTCTATATAATATATATGTGTTTCATGTTTTGTATTGAATTACTGAAATTAATTTTTTGATGATATTCTAATTCATTGAGATGCACTAGTATAAAGATGACATCCCTGATTATTGTTGGCAGATTCAGAGTCTGGTCATATTTTGCCTTGAGTATCTGAATTCTGTTATCTAGACTCAGATCATTGTAGGGAATACGTACTACATTATGGCAACTCAGCTAGATTGTAAGAAATGTGTCTGTCAATAGCAACCAACAGAATATTGACTGCTGCTCGGTGCTTTAATACAAGCTGTAAATTAGAGTCGGTATAGGACTTGTAAAGCAATAAACTTTCTCTTCATTTAAAAACTGTAAAATTGTGTCCAAAGGGGAGTTGTGACTTTATATAAACCAACCTCTCTCAGATAAATACTTATATGACTTGAACAGCAGAAACCTTTGAAGTTCTTTACCTTCAAGATAAATTGGTGTAAATAATTGCATCAATTAAATAGCCTGTCAAAGTGCTGATCACAGGTTCAGAAGAAGAGAACATTGTATTCTCCAACCATCTCTAATGGTGGGTTTACACGTCCCGATATCGGGGCGATATCGTAGGCAACGGCGCGGGAGCGCGCATTTTTTGAGCGCTTTTCCCGATATCGCATCGGCGGTTTACACGCTGCGATATCGGGAAACAACGTCCCTACGATGTGTACGCCCACCAACCCAGTAACGACCATTTAACATGGGAGTTAATGGGTGAGGTGCGAGTACACATCGTAGTTGGATGTTTACACGCAACGATCCGGCTCCAACAGGCATCCGATATCGGGCGGTCTAATAGCACGCTCATTCGACCCCCGATATCGGATTACCATCGTTCCTGCATCATATTGTACCTTCAAACAGTACGATGCAGGAACGATATCGGGTCCAACTCCCGAACCACGTGACTTTTGGTCGGAGTTGGACGCCGATATCGGGACGTGTAAACCCACCATTAGGGACAAGAAGTAATCTCAGTCTTACTAAAAATCCATGGTGGGTTTTATGAGTGACATCATATGACTGAGGGATTGGATTCACTACTGGGTAACACTGATGTCCTCATGTTAAAGCACAGAGGAGGTCCTCATCTCTGTGCAAGAAGAGAGCACAGTTACAAACACCATCTCTGTCTCTGGAGGACCTGCCCTGTCCTTTGTTATGCAGACAGCTCATTAATTTGAATAGAATTTGTGCAATTCTTCATTTCTCCTGTGGAGGTGCTGCAGAAAATATCCACAGTGACTTCCAGATTTCCCCACAACAGTGTCATACTGTATGATCAATTTATTGTGAAGGGATCCTTTTGGTAAGTAGACACTGTCCACAGTTGAGAGCTCTTTTCATGTGGGATAACCCCTTTAATCAGGGAAATTTTTCCTGTTGATCAGTGGTAAATACTGGTGGCTATTACATGTGTGCTCTGAGGTAACCCTGTGAAACACAGAATGTGAGAAAGGTGGAACGTTCTATATTCAGTTATACTGCATGTTTTAGGTTTCAGTTGGAATTATTACATTTTTAGATGGTTGTAATGCAAGTATGTATAACTTATAACATTCAAATTCAAATCTACATATGGTCTTTAGTAACTCTTTTTTATATCTTGTACAAATTTTGACCTACATCATATGTTCTTCTCTGATCACATCTAAATTTATATAAATTCCTAGTAACAGCAGCACATTGTGGGAGATCAGAAAATAATTACCCAGTAAAAGATTTCCTTTTAAAAGGAGTTGTGAACAAGATGTCTATTTCTGTATAAAAACTGTTTTAAGGTACCGTCACACAGGGACATATCGCCGGCGATATTGCCGGGGATCGCGGGAGCGCGCATCCCTGACAACATCGCCGGTGAGATGTCAGACTGAGCAACTTACCGGCGATGTCGCCGGCTAGTTGCCGCGGCTATCGCTTGCTGGGTTGCCCAGCAACCCAGCGAGCGATAACCCGCAATGTTGTAGATAGGCGGAATCGCCGATAACATTGCGGGTTGTCGCATTACACAGGGCGATCAGGCAGAATTGCCTGAGCAACATCGCCAGGTTTCCCAACATGGTTGGGAAACCTGGCGATGTGACTCAGGCGATTCATCGCCTGATTATCGCCCTGTCACACGCGGCAATTCGCTGGCGATGTCGCCGCAACCTGGCCACGCCCCTCGGTTGCCGGCAACATCGCCGGCAATATCTCCCCGTGTGACGGTACCTTTAAAGAGAATCTATCAGATCAAAGATCCATTTATAACTGTTATAATTTTCTAATTCCTTTCTCGAAGCTATTTCTATTGATATATTTCTTTTATTTATATTTCCCTCCTATCCTCTGTAAACCTAAAATAACAAGATTCATTCCATCTGTCAATCACAGTTAAAGATCCACTTAGTTCTCTGCTGTCCACTTCCCATAGGATGAATATTCATGTCACATATTCACATCACTGCACACAACATCAGTGGAGGGAGGGCTGTATCCTCCTCTCTGCTCCTGTTTGCTGCCCAGCAAGAAGTCAAATAAAACACAGAATCTGTCACAGCACAGCAGGATATCTGCTTAGAAAAACAAATGGAGTAGACACCTTTAGATCAGGTAAGGTAGACCAACAATAGCTCTCTTCTTCCGTGGCCTCAACAAAAGCTCCTGAAATTGAAACCTGACACAGAACAAAGGGAGGAGGTCAGAGGTCGGAGGTCAGAGAGAGCTGCTGAGAGGGAGTGCATAATAAATTAACATTTTAACACAGCAAGACTATTCCTCTTTGAATAGACAGGACTAATCCAGGAGCAGGGTGTGCAAATGCTTATAATAAGGGAACTACAAAGGGTAGAAAAATGATTTTCCATTTTTTTAAAAGGTCTGCCCAGGCACTATTCAAAAGTAATATTAGAACCATACTGAAAAGTGACCTGCAGTGTCCCTTTAAAGGGAACCTGTCAGGTTATTTATGCCCCCAAACCTATCACTAAGGGGCCCTTTACACACGGCTACATTTGTAGCTTGTCACCAGGCAACTTACAGGTTGCAGTGAAATCATGGATACATGGTTCTATCTTCTTGCTGTGTACAAATGGAATCATGTATCCATGATTTCACTGCAACCTGTAAGTTGCCTGGTGACAAGCTACAAATGTAGCCGTGTGTAAAGGTACCCTAAAGGTACCTTTACACGCCGCGACGGCAGGCTGGATACATCCCGCTACTTCACGTGCACGAGCACGCTCAAACGGTTACAAACGGTCAACGCACCCTCTTTACACGCCGCCACAAGGTGCGCTACGCCACGCTACATCTATAGCTAGCTACATCGCCGGGTGTCTCAAGTAGCCAGCTGTAGCTCATTTACACACCGCTATAACCAGCTACTATGGGCGGACCTGGTGCAGCAGGGCCAGCACATAGGCGTGCCACAATTGTGGATTACGAGCCGTCCGTACGCTGATAGGACGAAGCAATAACATCCTGATTGGGCAGGCAACGCAGGAGGCTGAGTAATACAGCACGCTCGAGCGATTGTGTAGTGTGACTCGTCAGCTCCTTAAATATGCCTCCCTATGCAGCGACTACCAATCGTCATGCAGCAGCTTCCACCAATGATCGCACATGGGGCGCGGTAACACGGAGCCAGGGTCACGCCTTAGCTACATTGCATCTACATCGCAGGCTGTCCAGAGTTGCCTTCCGTTGCTTCTTTACACGCCGATACAGCTCGCTACCATCGGCGATGTAGCCATCAGTTTTCGAGCAGAGCTAGGAAACAGATGTATCTGTTGCCGGCTGTAGCGTCACGTCTTCAGACGCCGCTACGACGGGCTACATTGGCGCTACAAGCTACATTTGTAGCCTGTAGCGGGATGTATCCAGCCTGCCGTCGCGGCGTGTAAAGGTACCATAACTGTCTCTGCAGCTTCCTACTACATCCCTAATCATCCCTGTCTGACCTAAATGTGAAGTATAATGGTTGAAAAAATGCTATGTATAATTTACATGTCCCCCCATTGTCTAGTTGTGTTAGCGACGTGTGGATGTTCACTTCGGGTCCAATCTCCCCCTTGCTTCGTGGTATCACACCGCAGTGGGTGTGATAATTAATTCAGAAGTGCGGTGCAAAGTTTTTGAATTATCACGTCCACCGAAGCAAAGGGGGAGAGTGAACCCAGAGGGACTGCCCACATGATGCTCACACGTCTAGACAATAGGGGACAATGTAAATTATAAAAAGTTTTTTTCAACCATTATGCTTCACATTTAGGCCCCTTTCACATCAGCATTTTTTTTAAATTGTGGCAGATGCGGTGAAAAAACCGCATCTGCCGCGATTAACGCATAACCGCTGCACTTGCGGCACAGTTGCGGCAAGCCCCATGCAATGTCTATGGGGCTTGCGGTAAGGGTGCGGCAGGTGCGGTATCGGCACTTGCGGCAGGTGCGGCCGCAAAAAAACGCAGTCAGCAGCGTTTTTTTTCACGGCCGCACCTGCCGCAAGTGCCGAAACCGCACTTGCCGCACCTGCCGCACCCTTACCGCAAGCCCCATAGACATTGCATGGGGCTTGTCGCAACTGTGCCGCAAGTGTCGCGGTTATGCCTTAATCGCGGCAGATGCGTTTTTTTCACTGCATCTGCCGCGATTAAAAAAAAACGCTGATGTGAAAGGGGCCTTAGCTCAGAGAGGAATGATTAGAGATGCACAAGGAAGCTGCAGGGACAGGTAGTGATAGGTTTGGGGGCATAAATGACCTGACAGGTTCCCTTTAATGCAGTGGCTGCTACCTTGTATTTTAGATCCTCCCCTATTCAAATGAATAGGAGCAGATGTGCAGTACCCGACAGCGGCACCCGGAGTTGGCACTAAACAGATGATGGAGCTATGTTGTTTGACTTTGCGACTGCTAACAGTCCAAAGCTGGCATTACGTACTGCAAGTTGGTGGAGGTCACACATGCCTGACCACCATCATTTAGATATCCTTGGGGTATAAAATTAGTAGGAAAGCGATTTAATAAAGAAAGTAGAATAAGAGCAAAGGATTGTCTCAAGGGCGTCATAAGGTACATGCACATCATCTATGAGCCATAAATATGGTTCATCACTGTAGAAGCAATCCTTTATTTTACAAGGACAGCCATTCATATGTTGCCATGGGATAATATATTTCTTTGCAGCTGCCTGTACTTTGATGAAACACTCTTTACAGGTTTTATCCAACTTTTGGAGACATTTAATTTTCTTACTTAAATGCATGGAATTGGTGGCTAATTTTGCATTGCTCTCCTTCTGCCTTTGCATTACACTGACTGTTGCTGGCAGCAGATCGATTTACTAGGATTGCTAACTTAACTTTCTATTTTTTATGGACAGGTTATCAAAAAATCCCACAAACAATATTTTTTATGGACACATTGGAAGACCATAATAAATCGCTATGGGTATAAGTGATACGTGTTTACAGTTCATACCATATTTAGAGGACTATAAGATGCAATTTTTCCCAAAGAAATTTGTGGTGAAAAATTGGGGGCGTACATCTCATAGTTCACATGAAGCTTTCTAGGACAGCAACAGTGGAGGAGGATTACAGGAGGCCGAGTTGCTGCAGCAGGAGTGGTGCAATGCTGCAGGCCCTGAGCTGGGAGGAGGAAGTGTTTCAGAGGTGCAAGGTGGCAGCCATTGATTTCCCAGTAGTAGGATTCAGGAAAATGTCGGCAGAGCGAAGCAGGAGCTGTTGACCTCCCAGTGGTGGGCTTTAGGGAAATAGTGCCGGAGGTGGCGCTTACACAGATATATGTTTTGGCCAAGATCTCAATCTATGCTTGCACCACTTCATTTTCATCCAGCGACTTTTCCCTGTAGTCCTTTTCCGGGAGATTAATGGCTCCTGCCTCGTGCCGCTGAAGCATCCCAAGCCCAGAGCTCGCAGCATCAACCCTCTCCAGCCTCCTGTGACCTTGCTCCACCAATTTCCCCCGTAAGCTTAATTTGTACTATAAGATGGACCCCCATTTTCACGTTAAAAATTCTTTTTTTTATCTTTTTGCGCTGCGTCCAAAATGCTGCGTCGTACAGTATCAGCATAGTGGATGGGATTTCAAGAAATCCCATCCTCACTATGTGTAACCCGCCAACAGCGTCTTTGGCGTTGCAGTGCGGGTTGCCGGGAGTCCGCTCCTTCGCAACATGTTCATTTCATGCTACGGAGTCGGAAGCGGCTCCCATCGGGTGACTGCAGGAAGTAGCCACCCTGCACCCGCCGCACTTGGTGAGTACAGGGTGGCTGCGGTCTCCCTGCGGCCACCCACGGCTTCCCTCAGGTCCGGAGGAGCTGTGTCCAACACACAGCTCCTCCGGACTGTGTGCACGCACCCTTATGGTTCAGTGCGTCTTGTGGTCCGCAAAAATACAGTAATTCTAATATGAAGCTGCATTAACTATAAACTGTATAAGGCTATGTTCACACTGCATTTTTGCTCTGGTTTTTTTGGTGCGTTTTCCTTTCCTTTTCAGCTGGAAAACTGGATCAGCTTTTGAAAAAAAAAAAAAAACACATCAGAAACGTATCATCCATTTTTGATCTGTTTTTTCTGGTGCATTTTTTAAGCTCATAGACAATGGTTTCAATGGGAAAAGTGGATCAGAAAAAGGCAGCAAGAATTGACATGCTCATTCTTTTAGCGGATCGCTTTTTAAGGGGAAAAAAAAAGCACCAGGTCATGAAAGCACAAATTGAACAGTAAAACTTGAAAACTCATTGACTTTGCTGGGATTCCATTAAAGTGATGCGTTTACTGCATTTTCACTGCAAAAACGGATCCCAAAAAATGGATCAAAAACGCAGTGTGAACATAGCCTAAGCATGATAATTACAGTCAAAAAATTCTGTATAAGTTTATTCGGCTTCAAAATAATCATGAATGCTTTAATTTTTAATTATGGACAGAGAAAAAAAGTGCCCTATTTTTATGGTCTGTCCTGGAATATCTGGATGGTTGGTAACCCAGTCTGTCAATCAGGCAACTATTATATTTTTAAAGAGCGTTTGTAACTTGTTTATGTTTCTTTTTCTAAGCTCCTCGCCTCTGATTTATGATGGATAGACCACATCAAATTAGAATGGGCAGGGACACAAAGGACCTGCAAAATGTTTAATGAAACCTGATAATAAAAATGATTTTTAGCCCCAAATAAACACATTTAATGGGAATATGTCAGGACTATTATGCTACTTCTTCTGGGTGCAGCATGGTGTAGGCAAAGAGACCCTGAATCCAACTATTTATCACTTAGATTATGGGGTGCGGTCTCAGAGCTTTTAAATTTAGCAATGCAGCATAGCTGAGAGAGCTACCCCCACCCACACACCTGGCTCTGTATGTACATTACTACAGACAGCAGTGCTAATCACAAGAGGAGGAGAAGTTGGACAACATCGCATGAGCCAGCTAATCACTGCAATGATAAAATCCTAGCGATAAAACACTTAGTTTAAGTAAGCAGCACAAGAGATGACATATGACACACTGTTGAATTCTGTGTTTTAACCCCTACGGAATGATATCCTCAGATTACACAGCAAAAACGTGCTGGAAGATTTCCTTTAAGTAAAAAAGAATCTGTCCCCAAAGGTGGATTACCCCTTTAATTCAAATCTCTGTTATAAGAGTGCTCTCCAAAAAGGAGCTGTTTCAAAGTAAATAGTAATATGTATAAAAGAGAAGGAATAGCTCAACAAAGGTACAATAACCATAAAGAAAAAAGCATATAAAGTAATTCTACAGATTAAAACTGTGACCGTTAGAATTGGGAAAACCTGTGTCATGAAAGTTTCATGGTATCAATTGCAATATTTGTAATTGAAGGCTGCCCCTAGAAGAACATGGATTACTTAGGCTGGCTTCACACTGCTGTTTTTCACTGATCAGTGTCCATCTGTGTTTGTGTGCCAAAACCAGGAGTGTCTCCAAAACTCAGAACAGGTGTCAATCTTTCAATTATACTTTTTCTCTGCAAGTTCCTTTCCTGATTCCTCTCCTGGTTTTGTCACACAAACACTGATGGACACTGATCAGTGAAAAACCGCAGTGTGAAGCCAGCCTAAGAGCTCAATTACAGATATAGGGAGTAGTTTGAGGTACAGTAAAATGGATAAGTAGGCATAGGAATAAAACAAATAAATGAGCGCACATTGGATGAGCAAGTACTGGTAACAAAGAAGATCCACATACATTAGGAGTGCTCACCTTGAGTGGTTGTGCTAGGTGAGCACAGCTCCACTATTCGATAAAACATGATACAGCCTGTCTTGCATTCACAAGCTTGCCAAGGAACAAAGCCAAGTGGTAACAATAATGTATCTAAGCGTTTACTGGTCAGTTCCCATCTAAACTCCAAAACAGACCTGGCGCAAGGTGATTAAAAATATCTTAAATATAATCTTAGTACACAATGTGTTTCTGGGCTCAATGGCCCCTTTTTCAAATCACAGGGAACTTGAAAAATGTGCCCTTGAGCCTGGAAACATGTTGTGTACCAATATTTTAATAAACAATCACTGATCTCAGGGAGACCAGTCAAAGAAAACACTGCAGGCAGCCGGCAAAAGCGCTCAAACACAGTGAAATCCTAGGTGCATTGCCCCCGGAAGTCTGTGGAGACCTCGTTTAGGAGATTCAAACATGAGACTAGCCAGATATCTACCAGGCATTGCTACCACCTAGCCAGAAGCCTACTCCACACAGATGAGGGGCAAAACCCCGAAACAGCTGACTGTGGATGGATACCTGGCTTTGGTATTTTCCTTATCATATTTTTAAACTTGTAAAGAGTTGGATGTTGACTGAAAGGGCCACTTAATATGGTGGTTATGGTGGTCTCTCAAGAAGCCACCTCATGGCTAGGTCCTTCCCTGGAGAGATATCTGGCTAGTCCCGTGTTTGAGACTCCTAAACGAGACTCCACAGACTATTTGCATATTCGTAATTCCCAGGGGGCAATGCACCTAGGATTTCACTGTGTTTGATCATTTTTGCCGACTGCCCGCAGTGTTTTCTTTGACTGGTCTCCCTGAGATCAGTGAATACTTTGTGATGTTGGTCTACTAGGCCTTGCTTCCACCTAGCCAGAATCGTACTCCACACTGATAAGGGGCAAAACCCCGAAACAGCTGTCTGTGGATGGATACCTGGCTTTGGTATTTCCCTTGTCGTATCTTTAAACTCATAAAGAGCTGGATATTGACTGAAAGGGCCACTTAATATGGTGGTTATGGTGGTCTCTTCAAGGAGCCAGCCATGACTAGGTCCTTCCCTGGAGGGATGTCTGGCTAGTCCTGTGTTTGAGACTCCTAAACGAGACTCCACAGACTATTTGCATATAAGTTTTTAATAAAGAAATTTTTATTCACCTTGCGCCAGGTCTGTTTTGGAGTTTAGTTGGGAACTGCCCAGTAGAGATGAGTGAATTTTGCTCAAACATGTTTGCCAATTTAAAATCCGGACAGAATTTGGCAGTGTTCGTTCAGCCCCTCGAACACGCACGTTTTGCTGCAAAGTTGGGAAATTTCGGTTTTGTCCAGTAATTGTTCAGATGTGTGTGTAACTTCACTAGGACAGAAGCATTAGTGCAACTGCACTAATGCTTCTTTCTGTTCTACGTTAATCTACACACACATAAACACAGACAGACCATTTTACCAGTCTCCCGGTGCTTGCTTGCTTCCTGGTTCGCTTCCCCCGCTCACTTACTTCTGGTCCCACCCATTAAGCTTTCTGCATATACACTTCACTGACTCCACAACAACCAATCACAGACGCTTATGCTCTTTGAAAGTGGGTATGATTAGCTGTCATTTTTCCAATGTGGATGGAGTCTGTGCTTGGTTGTCAAACACATTAGTGTATGGTACCCAACCTGACATCATAGGGTGTAAACAAAAATAAATAATGGTAAAAAAAATGCATAGGGCTCCGCTGTATTCCGTCTTAGCACAGATAAACCGGACAGTGTGAGCTGCCACCCTCAGCTGCCTATTTTTAACTAGCTGAATAAAAAAAATATGTAGGGCTCCACGCTATTTTTAATTGCCAGCCAAAGTAAGTCTCGATGGACCAGGAAGCAAGCAAGCAGTTGGAGACAGGTAAGATGATCTGTGTGTCTGTGTGTTTTTGGCAGCTTTTGGACACCATTGAAGGTGTTTTCTATGCGTTTTATGTTGCCTGCCTTTTATTTTGCATGGTGTTTGGGGTGTTCAGTGAATCGAACAATTCGGCGAACACCCTGCATTCGGTGAACGGAGCCAATTTGAACACTCAGGTGTTTTCTCATCTCTACTGCCCAGCAAACACTTAGATACAGTAAAATGGATGAGGACTGCCTTGTGTAAAATCATTACTTATTACTCTTTTATTTCCTTTTCATACAGACATTGAAAAATAAGTATTTGTATAAGGGATACTTCTATATTGTACAGATAGAATCTCCCACCCTGGTTTCCATTACAAAATCTTGAAGATCGGTTTTGATTTCCATTGATTACTCTTTTATCGCCATCAGTCATTTATATAACACGTTGACTTTTATGACATGACCACATTCACAGACAGCTAACATTTTCATTAACCGATGGTTTATCTAATGCGGACAATCCTATAGTCACCAAAGAATAGTCATTTGTTTTGGTTTTGTTCTCTTTCTTCAGGTTTTTCATTTGTGCTAGCTGCAGTTGGCCGGAGTTGTATGCCAATGCTGGAATGGTATTCACTAAAATTAACTGTAAAGGCTTCTTTTCTTCCCTGTACCGGCACTGAATATAGCGCGAGAACGCAGAGCGGTAGGTTTGATTGAAAAGTGTATATACCAGTGGATTTACTGCTGATGATAAGTAACCAATCCATACAAATACTTTCAGCAATTCTCCCATAATATGCTCGTTGCATAAGTCTTTGCAGAACACAGCCATCACATTAGTGATGAAAAATGGACACCACATAATCACAAAGAGGAAAAACACAATCCCCAGGACCTTAGAGGCTTTCTGCTCATTGCTGATGGACTGCATAGTTTTTCTTCCATACGGAGCAAATTCTTTTTGCAAAGAACGCTGGAATAGTTTCTCAGATGAAATAGAGTTTGCGGGAGGAAACTGAATAAAGCGAGCTTGCTCTTTGCCCCCAGGTTATTAAAACACAGGTCAGCTTCTTTCTGGAGTGATTTTATGGTTAAAAAATATGTGACCACCATTATGACTAGAGGAATGAAAAAAGCAACCAAGGAACCAACAATGATGAAATGTTCGTCAGATAAAGAACAGTTTTCTTGGTTGAATACTTTGCTGTCATCCTGGAGTCCGAACACAGGCACTGGCATGGAGATACCTAAAAAAAAAGACAAGAAAAGTGTTAAATACTGAGAGGTCGGGAGACTATACATAAGTCTAAAGGCCCCGTCACACACTACAATATCGTTTGGTGACGTTGCAGTGATGTCATAACGACATTGTTGTGTGTGACATGTACCAACGACCAACGATAAGTTCGTTCATCATTGGTCGTTGGTAAAGGACCCGGGCCATTTTTTTATCGTTGGTCTCCCCTGGCTGGCTAGCATCAGCGTGTGTGACAGCGGAGAGACCAACGATCAACAACCTCCCAGCGCTGCACAGTACACGCTGGGAGCTGGTAACCAGGTAAACATCAGGTAACTAAGCGCAGCGCTCTGCTTAGTTACCCACTGTTTGCCCTGGATGACCAGCGTTCTGCTGGTCCTGATCGCTGGTGATTCTGCCTGTTTGACACCTCACCAGCAATCACATAACAATGTCCCAGCGACCCCATCGTTGGTGGATCGCTGGGACATCGTAATGTGTAACGGAGCCTTAAAATAGACATTCTGACCAAAGCGCATTTGATGTATAGTCACACAACCCGATACCCTCCACATTGCTGTCATCGCCGAAACTGGCAGCGGTAAAGTAACCACGCCTTTACTGAGCTGTTAAGGCACCTGGTGACCATCTCAAACACAGGAGGAAATGTGGAATAAGCTGGAGGCAAATGGATGGCACCAGTAATGATGAGCACATATGACAAATGCATATAAGTTCCAGTGCCAGGGTGGAGGGTGACTTTGTAACACTGCTGCCATCTAATTATTATCTAAGCAGAGAGCTCAGTGACTCCTCTCCTGCCATTGAAAGATGTGTGCTGGGTGAGGTGAGACCAGCAGACACAGCCCAATTTGTGTGCACTGTGGGAGTGCCTGCTGTATTGGGATGCGACCAGCCAACACTTTACAAGTTTAGAATGTCCAGCTAAACTAGATGGCCCAAAACAGCTGCTGAAACACAGTCCGGAGGGCATCTGCCTTCCTACCACCTGGCCAGCCCACCCTTGGTTGTGCCCACTCATCCTTAGGTCCCACAAAGCCAGATAGTGCTGTCTTCACACACTGAGCGTCAAGTAAGAATGGTCATGATCATATGCTGACATGTTAGAATGACACCATTACATTTAGTGTACTGAATGCTATTATTAATAAATAAATCAAAACTTTTGCATGGCTAAAGTCAGCTTGTAGGCTCTCTATAAATCTCCACACATTGATTTTTACATTATTAGTTGTTATACATGTTCTCTTTTATTGTCTGTAGTGTCAAGCATACTTTCATTCATTAAAGCAGCAGGATAAAATGTTGCTGATATTGGGAGAGCTGAGCCTGTTTGACTTTTGTGATTATTACAAAGCAAGAGAAAAAATAGCAGATGTCTGATGTAAGAGCAGAATAGAACCAAGCAGGAGTGTGCCCATCGGGTGCAGGGACAGGCTGTCAGAACATATTCTTACTATAAGGATCCTGACAAATAAACAGAATCTGCCAAATTAAACGGTAACTCCCATTTCATAGATGATATTGTTACAGCGATTGTAAAAATAATTACTTTTATCATTTACTGCTTATTAAAATTTTTTAGCTATTCTGAGGAATAAACTTTTGTTTTCAGCTCACTTCCTCCACTGCTGTATAGTATGACATCGCCACCTGAATGCTGGCCAGGATGAGGAGGTAAAAGTGCACCAGCAATCCAAGCCAGCTCCGTGATAGTGCTTACAAGCTGAAGTGAAAAAGCTTGTAAGCTCTGAACATGTTCTGCTGTCTAGCAGCGGTGGTCGGTCTCCACGGTAACAGATTGCAAAGAAAATTGTTAATAGCTCAAGAAGGCTGGAAATGTTAATAAGCAGTAATTTACTAATTTTCTTGTGTTTGCAATTACTATTTGAGTATTCAACATTACCTTTAACTATTTTTTGGTGCACATTTACCTAATTACATATTTGAGGAGTGTGTGAGGAAGAAACGGGCAGCCATATAATGGATTGAGCATATCCATGCATTATGTGCTCGTTTCCTCTTCCCTGCTCTTTTTCCTGACTTTTGAGCCATTTTCTATACTCCCTTATTTGAATTTTTGCCACTTCAAAGGAAAGGGAATGAGGCCAACTATCGTTGGGCCCCCTCTAATGCAAGGGATAAGGAATTAAAGGGAAATTTTCATGAGGTTTTTGGTATGAATTTGTTTTAGGATTTGTTAGGTTTTGGTTATGTAATCTGGGAGCATCATAATGTAGGAGCAGAGACTCTGATTTAAGAGCTATGTCATTTACTGGGTCATGTTTTGCTTGTTCAATACAATCCATGTTTTATCAGCAGGAGATTATCATCACAGTGTATGCAGCCTATTTGCCACCTACACTAACCACTCTCCCATCAAAGATTAGCTGTACTCGGCTGAAGGCACACTGTGCGAGTGACCCCGCGCGAGTGCAATGCGAGGGAACCTCGCATTGCACTTGGACTAGTGATGTCATATCAGGCAGGGCACACTGGTGCGTGTCCCCTGAGCTGAACTCGCACTGCGACTCAAATGTGAGTTCAGTCGCAGCATGCTGCGACTGAACGCGTGTTTGATGTGTGAGGGGCTAATGGAAGTCTATGGGTGTGAGGAAACCTCGCACTCAGACAGCACACTGTGCGAGTCACTCACATGTGTGCTATAGTCCTGACACAGGAAAGCCCGATACCTATATATTTACAGATAAAGATCTGTAGATATAATAGCTAATTCGGGCTTTCTGCTGCTTTGACAGCAGCATTTTTTAAATTTCCCGAGGTTAACCGGCATATTAACTCCATCTGCAGCCTCTGTGCTGCATGTCAGCCGGGAGGCTTCAGATGCAGTTAACAAGCCGGTTATATCGGTTAAACCTCATGTTTCTGTCATGGCAGTTTGTGTCCAGTTATGTCCACACTCCCTGGACACAAACTGACATATCAGACTGTCTGTGCAGGGGTTAATTAACTTTTTTAATAAAAGCCGGCAGTCACCCCTATTCTGTAAATTATTGTATTCTCCTGCGGTGAGCAGGAGTCAGGATCTGTTCATGGTCCTGATCGTTATAGCTGGGTGCTGACCAGCTTCAGCACCACAGACACTGGACAGCTTCTGCACTGTAAAACCGTGATATTTCAGCACCAGGGACAAGGTCTATAATTTCATGATCTTACAGTGCAGGACCATGGACAGCTCCTCCTGAGTCCTGCAGACTGCCGGATAACACAGTAATTTAATAAATACCGGTAATTGCTGGCTTTTTTTAAAAAAAAGCTGCATTAACCCCTGCACACACAGTCTGTCATGCCAGTTAGTGTCCAGGGAGTGTGGCCATAACTGGATACTAACTGGCATGACAGACTGTGTGCGCAGGAGTTAATGCAGCTTTTTTTTTTATAAAAGCCTGCAATTACCGGTATTCGTTAAATTACTGTATTATCTGACGGTCTGCAGGACTCAGGAGGAGCTGTCCATGGTCCTGCACTGTAAGGCTGTTAAATTATAGACCTTGTCCTTGGTCCTGAAATTTCGGTTTTAAGTGCAGGAGCTGTCCACGGTCTGTGATGCTGAAGCTGGTCAGCACCCAGCTATAACGATCAGGACCATGGACAGCTCCTACTCCTGCTCACTGCAGGAGAATACAGTACTTTACAGAATAGCAGTAATTGCCAGTTTTTATTAAAAATATGCATTAACCCCTGCACACGCAGTCTGACATGTCAGTTTGTGTCCAGGGAGTGTGGACATAACTGGACACAAACTGCCATGACCAAAACATGGGGTTAAACCTATATAACCTATATATGTTAACTGCATCTGCAGCCTCCCAGCTGACATGCAGTACAGAGACTGCAGATGGGGTTAATATGCCAGTTTTTTAATGTCTGCGCTATCTATGGTGCTGATGTTAATACATCAGCACCATGGACACCAATTACCACATCATTTAACCCTTCAGCTGTCACCGGTGCAGTCACAGCGGTGACAGCTGAATGGATACTGTTTCGGCAACCAGGCAAATTCAAACATTGCTGCTTTGACAGAAGCGGTGCTTGAATATGCCTGTAAATGCTGTTTGCTTCAGGACCGCAAACAGCATCACACTGACACACACCACACACTCACTCATGCAGCACACTCGCAGCATACTAACATGCATACAGCCATACACACACCCACACGCACCACACTCACAGCAAACACACACACAGCACTTGCATCACTGTAATGCATCAAACACACTCTGTGTTTGTTGCATGACAGTGTGCCTCCAGCCTTCAGGATGCAAGGTACACAGAAAGCTGGTAATCAGTGGTGTGGGTGGGGCTATAAATAGTTTAGCATTCTGAGCTCTGCATGATCTGCAGCAGAATAAAACACTGATTCTATCACAACTGCTACACCCAGTAAAGTAGTTATAAATTACTGGAATCAGGCTCTCAGACCATGCATCATGCTGCTGTCAGAACATAGCAAAATCCTCCTGACAGATTTTTTTTTAACCCCGTTCACGACCAATGAAGTATAGGAATGTCAAAGACCCCCTCTCTCCCATTGACGTGAGTTCACTGCTGAGCTTGCCTCATCCCTTACACATGTCAGCTGATTTGTCAGCTGACTGTGTAGCTAACATGGCCATTGACTGTTAACCCTTTGGATCAGGCTGTCAGAAACTGACAATGTGATCCACAGCACCTCGGTGGGTATCGTGCTATTCCCTGCTGGCATCAGAGGTCCTGTGATGCGATCATGGTTCCTCGATACGTTGACATAACAGCCCGGGGTCCTCACAGGTACTCATGCTGTCATGACTCACTTCCTGTGGATGCCCTGTGACCAGGAGAAACGATCAGACAGTTTAGTGCTGAGGCTTCATATGGGGTGGTGTAAAATAAAGAAATATTAAAATAAGTTTTAAAAAAATATGAATAAAAAACAAAAGTTCAAGTCAGTGCACTTTTGTCCCATTGAAAATAAAATTATTTATATAAATAAAAATACACATATTTGGTATCTCCGCATTCAGAAATGCCCGATCTCTCAAAATATAAAATCAATTAATCAGATCGGTAAACTGTGGAACGGAAATAAAAAGTCAATTTGCCAAAATTACGTTTTTTTTGGTTGCTGCAACATTGCACTAAAATGCAATAACGGGCGATCTAAACATCGCATCTACCCAAAAATTATATAATTAGAAATGTCAGCTAAAGATGCAAATAAATAAGCCATCACACGGCCCCAGATTTTCGAAAAATTAGTATGTCGTGGAAAATGGCATCAAAAGTGCAATTTTATTTTCTTTAAAAACGTCTAAAATTTTTTCACCACTTATACAAAACTTAAAGTATACATGTTTGATATCTATGAACTTGTACTGACCAGTGGAATCATACCGACAAGCAGGGGCGGACACAGACTGTAATGGGCCCCTGTGCAAGAAATTTTTTGGGGCCCCCCTTCATAGTGCAACAAACTTATGAAAATATATAGATTGTAATATTTATAACTGCTGCGTATTTTAGTGCGGGAAAATCTGCAGCATATTAATTCTTGCTGTGGGTTTTCTCACACTAAATAGACTGTATGTATAATATTGAGGCTATGCAGGGTTGTATTTATTATCTGGAGGCTACTGCTGGGCTGTATATATTATTTGGAGGCCCGTTGAAGAATCCATATAATATATACAGCCCAGTACAGCCTCCAAATAACATATATAACCCCTGTGCGCTGACAGCAGTGGGCCTCTGGGAGCTATGTATTTGCCCCTGATAGGGGCCCCCGGCCTGCTGTGCACTCCTCCCCCCATGCTTTCCCTCCTAACCCGTGTGGCAGACGGCCACTGATCACAGTGCCTGACTGTATGAACTCGGAGCAAAACACTGGTCTTCAGCACCTCCTGTACTGCACTTCCTGCAGGAGATCATAGAGTTCTGCTCCCGGCTCAGTACTGTCATGCAGGGGCATACATAGAAATCATGGGGCCCCATAGCAGAATTTCTAATTGGCCCCCACAAAAAAAAAAAGTAATATTTGCCTGAGTCATATAAGAGCACATTTTAAGATTTTTCAGTCCCTACAAAGTAATTTTCCTCCCACTGAAGCCTTTAGATTCCCTTTTAATTGTCCCCATAAAGTATGATGGTAACAAAAGTGGCCTACAAACACTGTATAATCCCCCACAGTGAATTCCTCCAAAGTACCCTCCACACACAGTATGATGACCCCACTGTACCCTATCTACTACACCAACAAAGTATGGTGACCCCCAACTGTGTCCCCCACACAAGCCTTCCAAGCAGAAAAATGGGTCTACATACAGAATAATGGCCCCTACTATCCCTACAAATAGTATAATGGCCCCAACACAGCCCCCCACACAGTATGATGGACCCCATACAAACCTCCACACAGTATGATGAACCCTGCACAAACCATCACTCTGTATAATTGCTTCCATACCAGATACTGACCCTCAAGTAGCCCTCCATAAAAGTATAAAGGCTCCCTCATAGCTGTCCATATATTATCATATGTAAGGAAAAGGTGTATCACGGTCCGCGCTGCTGTGTCACAAAATCACGGAGAAGACAGTGCTTCAATAAACATCCTTTATTCTTCCTGTCCTACGCGTTTCGAAGCCACCTCGAGCTCCTTCCTCAGGGACATCAGGGATGTCTTCTCCGTGATTTTGTGACACAGCAGCGCGGACCGTGATACACTTTTTCCTTACATCTGATACCAGTGTTCCACGTCCTGTGGTAGGTGGAGGTCCAGCAGCAGCTGTATTTCTCGCGCTCCAGCCGGTTGTGGGTATACACAACCCAGCAAGGTGAGTGGACAGTACACATCACCTTTTTCCAACAAGTGTCATCATTGATAGGGCACTATTCTGCGCCTCGCTTTGTCTCCTTGTGTTTACACAGCATATATTATCATAGACCTAAAATAGTCCTCAAAATAGTAGAATGGTCTTCACAAACTTTGCCAAATATTTAATGGCCCCACATAGTCTTCTATATAGTATAAAGGGCCCACATAAGTTCTCCATATTGTATAAACCACTGCATAGTGCTCCATATATTATAATGCATCACATATTTCTCCATATATTAGAATGCACCCCCATAGTCCTCCATATTGTATAATGCACTGCATAGTACTCCGTATATTGTAATGCACTCCCATAGCCTTCCATATCATATAATGCACCCCCCATAGTCCTCCATATTGAATATTGCACCCCATAGTCCTCCATATATTATAATTAACCCCCACTATCCTCCATATCATATAATGCACTGCCCATAGTCCTCCATATCATATAATGCACCCCATAGTCATTCATATTGTATAATGTACTGCATATTTTCCATATTATAATGCATCCCAATAGTCCACCATATCATATAATGAACCCCCATAGTCTTTCATATAGTATAATGCACCCTCCAAAGTCATCCATATCGTAATGCACTCCACATACAGTAGTTCTCCATATAAGAGTACACACCCCATAGACCTCCATATATTATAATGTATCCCCTATAGTCTTCCATATTGTATAATGCACACTATATAGTCCTCTGGCCGCTGTGTATTCACTGATTTTTAAAAAATAAATACCTCTCCTCATCCCCTGCTGCTCCAGTCTGTGTCAACTTTCTGTGCCGACGCCGACACACTCGCCGACACACTCGCCGACACTGACACACACTGATAATCACTGACACGCATGGACACACACACTGGCACTCGCTGAAACACACACCGACACACACACTGGCACAATCACCGACACACGCCAACACACTCACCTGTCAGTGAGTGTTAGTGTGTGTGTCAGCTCAATCACTCTCACACACGGAACCACACACTGACGCTGACACACTCACCAGCACTCACTGACACTCACCTACATACTCACTGACACACACTCAATGACACACTCATTAACACACACACTGACACACTCACAGACACACTGACATACATGGATACACTCACAGACACACTCACAGACACACTGACACATGGATACAGACACTGACACTCACAGACACACTCACAGACACACTGACATACATGGATACACAACACTGACATTTACTGACACACTCACAGACACACTGACATACATGGATACACACACTGACACTCACAGACACACTGACATACATGGATACACACACTCACAGACACACTCACTGACCCCCACACACAAACACTGACACTCACGTTATGATCCGATGACCTTGGAGTAACATAAAAAGACTTCACAGAAGTAGTTGGCAACTGTACTGACCGCAGTCCCTGACTAAATACCGCAACTAGAAGTAGCCGTGGGATGTAACTAACCATACCCTAGTCACCTCAACACGGCCCAAGAACTAGCTACCCCTATAGATGGAAACAGAAAAATCTATCTTGCTTTAGAACAGAACCTCAAAAGAATAGCAAGCCCCCCATGGATATTGACTGGGAAACAGGAGAGGAAAAACACACACAGGTAGATAATAGAGTTTAGCAAAATAGGCCACACTAGCTAGATAGTAAAAACAGAATGGAATACTATTGCAGTCAGTATTAAAATACTATCAAAAACCTCCAACAGCAGATCGTGCCCAAAAATTACTTGCCAAGTCTGCTAAGACTCGCCGCCCTCTATATTTGCAGGAACTTCTGTGAATCAAACTAGAATAAATAGGTACTAACACCAGCAGAACTGGAAGTAGCTGACAACAGTGAGTAACAAATCATACCTAGGAAGAAAACTTCCTAACTGAGAGCAGGTAAACAAATATTCAGACTAAATATCAAACCCACAACTCAGAGCAAAACAAGCAATAAGTAGATCCTCAAGCATACAACATGTGTGCCACAAAATAACAAAAAACATTCACTTAGCTTGCAAGGATTCAACAGAGCAGGAAGGAACCAGGGAGGGGTGTGGAAACCTCCAGGAACTATTACAACTGGCAGAGGTTGATCAGCTCCAAACCACCTATATGCTTGTCACGTCCTACTGACGGACTACTCACGTGGACCCACTGGACCGCGTAAAGCGGATGCTGATACCGGGTGATAGAGAGGCAGACACGTACCGTAGAGTCAACGGGTTTATTAAACAGAACTATAACACAGAACCACACGCCCCTGGAGAGGGCCACAAGGTCGCAACACCGGGAGCCCAGCGAGGGAGACCCCGGAGCGCTTGACCCCTATACAGGGATACCGCCGGGATCAGCCTCGAAGGGGCCAATGCTACGGACACAAGTGTTCAACCGACCCCAGGCGACGTGGTAATGAAACAGCACCCGGGAATACAATACGAAACGTGAACCAGGAACACGGAGAGATCCAGGAACACGGAGAGATCCAGGAACACGGAGAGATCCAGGAACACGGAGAGATCCAGGAACACGGAGAGATCCAGGAACACGGAGAGATCCAGGAACACGGAGAGATCCAGGAACACGGAGAGATCCAGGAACACGGAGAGATCCAGGAACACGGAGAGATCCAGGAACACGGAGAGATCCAGGAACACGGAGAGATCCAGGAACACGGAGAGATCCAGGAACACGGGGAGATCCAGGAACACGGAGAGATCCAGGAACACGGGGAGATCCAGGAACACGGGAGATCCAGAACACGGGGAGATCCAGGAACACGGGAGATCCAGGAACACGGGGAGATCCAGGAACACGGGAGATCCAGGAACACGGGGAGATCCAGGAACACGGGGAGATCCAGGAACACGGGGAGATCCAGGAACACGGGGAGATCCAGGAACACGGGGAGATCCAGGAACACGGGGAGATCCAGGAACACGGGAGATCCAGGAACACGGGAGATCCAGGAACACGGGAGATCCAGGAACACGGGGAGATCCAGGAACACGGGAGATCCAGGAACACAGAGAGATCCAGGAACACAGAGAGATCCAGGAACACGGGGGATCCGGAGCCGGGCGAGAACCAGCGATCAGCTTGGAGGGAATCAGGAGACCATCCAGGAACACGGTGATCAGCCAGGAACCGGCAGGAACGAGATCTGGAGGAGGTAACACAGAAAGATCAGGTAACAGACCAAACAAGGAGCGACCTGACAGACCAGTAGTGGCAGCTTCACTAAGGAGAAGATTGCCCTGGCCCCGACTGATTGGCAACAGGAGGTTTAAATCAGAACAGGGCAGTCCTGATTGGAAGGACCCAGAGACCTGGTGATTGGTTGAGGGGAGGAGCAAGCTCCCTGCAATCTCTCCAGCAGAAACTGAATTGGAGACAGTTTCATGTGCTGAAGCAGTGGTACCGGAAGTGAGAGGAGCAGTGTTGCTCCAGCAGAGGGAGTAAGGGCAGCAGGCCGCGGGCACGGGCGGCAGACCCCCGAGGGGTAACAGTACCCCCCCCTCTACGCCCCCCCCCCGGACGGAGACCGGCCCGGAACCCGCGCAGGAGGCTCAAGGCATCGGCGTCCCCCGTCCCGGTCCCAAGGACAGAAGGGACCCGAGGGCGGTTGGTTTGGCGTCATATGACAAGCACAGGAGGAACCGGACGTCCTCGGGGCACCGCAGACGCCATCAGGACACCGGCAGGTGCAGGACGCCATCAGGGACACCGGCAGGCGGCAGGACGCCATCAGGGACACCGGCAGGCGGCAGGACGCCATCAGGGACACCGGCAGGCGCAGACGCCATCAGGGACACCGATCGGCCGGACGTCATCAGGGGCACCGAGCGGCAGGACGTCATCAGGGACACCCACCGGATCAAGGCTGGAGACTCCCCAGGAACACGGAGGAGGAGCCCGTCCAGGAACAAGGCACGATGGGACATCGACCGGCTGGACGTCATCAGGGACACCGACCGGCTGGACGTCATCAGGGACACCGACCGGCTGGACGTCATCAGGGACACCGACCGGCTGGACGTCATCAGGACACGCCCGCGACTCATCAGGACACGCGGATCCAGGCTGGAGACTCCCCAGGAACATGGAGGAGAAGCCCGTCCAGGAACAAGGCACACGTCATCAGGGACACCGACCGGCAGGACGTCATCAGGGGCACCGACCGGCAGGACGTCATCAGGGGCACCGACTGGCTCAAGGCTGGCAAGCCGATCATCCAGAGAGGCCATAGGGGAAACCATCCGAGTCTGTACCCCACGCATCCGGTCCCTCTCCTGGCGGAGACCCAGCACCTGGAAGGAGAGAGCAGAGTCCACAGTAGAGGGCACCCCCAAGAATGTGGGTGCCAGGCGGGGAGTCCTTCTCCGGCTGCTGGGGGTGCAGGAAGAAGAGGACGCTCGGGCCTCTAACGACTGGATAATCGCCACAACCCGGTCGTAACTCTGGCGG
Organism: Allobates femoralis; assembly: GCA_033576535.1. Classification (NCBI taxonomy): domain Eukaryota; kingdom Metazoa; phylum Chordata; class Amphibia; order Anura; family Aromobatidae; genus Allobates; species Allobates femoralis. The sequence continues at coordinate 597,441,096 of JARQOC010000002.1, forward strand.
AGTGCGACCAGCTCTCTTTGGGCATCAAACCTGGCATCAGCGGGGTCCATGGCCAGGGCAAAATCTGTCACGTCCTACTGACGGACTACTCACGTGGACCCACTGGACCGCGTAAAGCGGATGCTGATACCGGGTGATAGAGAGGCAGACACGTACCGTAGAGTCAACGGGTTTATTAAACAGAACTATAACACAGAACCACACGCCCCTGGAGAGGGCCACAAGGTCGCAACACCGGGAGCCCAGCGAGGGAGACCCCGGAGCGCTTGACCCCTATACAGGGATACCGCCGGGATCAGCCTCGAAGGGGCCAATGCTACGGACACAAGTGTTCAACCGACCCCAGGCGACGTGGTAATGAAACAGCACCCGGGAATACAATACGAAACGTGAACCGTGAATACAGAGCACAGACAGGGGAATCAGAACACGGGGAGATCCAGGAAACAGACGACGGGAGATCCAGGAACACGGGGAGATCCAGGAACACGGGGAGATCCAGGAACACGGAGATCAGGAACAGGGAGATCCAGGAACACGGGAGATCAGAAGGGGATCCAGGAACCACGGGGGAGATCCAGGACCACGGGGGAGAACCAGCGATCAGCTTGGAGGGAATCAGGAGACCATCCAGGAACACGGTGATCAGCCAGGAACCGGCAGGAACGAGATCTGGAGGAGGTAACACAGAAAGATCAGGTAACAGACCAAACAAGGAGCGACCTGACAGACCAGTAGTGGCAGCTTCACTAAGGAGAAGATTGCCCTGGCCCCGACTGATTGGCAACAGGAGGTTTAAATCAGAACAGGGCAGTCCTGATTGGAAGGACCCAGAGACCTGGTGATTGGTTGAGGGGAGGAGCAAGCTCCCTGCAATCTCTCCAGCAGAAACTGAATTGGAGACAGTTTCATGTGCTGAAGCAGTGGTACCGGAAGTGAGAGGAGCAGTGTTGCTCCAGCAGAGGAGTAAGGGCAGCAGGCCGCGGGCACGGGCGGCAGACCCCCGAGGGGTAACAATGCTCCAATCCGAATCAGACTGCCAATCATCAGGATCAGCTGTGGAACTCTCCAAAACACAGCCAGCTGCATCACCAGCAATAACCGCAGGAGGGAGCTCACAACCAGAATTTTTCATTAATGAATTCACAACACACACTGTGAGACAGTGCGGGGATCATATGCGAGGGGCGCTATGTCTCCCCCAGAATGCGCACTGTCACGTATTGAGCCTGGTATAGGGTGTGAGAGAAAGGGACGGTCCGCTCCCTCCGCTCCGGGTCTTGCAAGGTCCCGGAAGTAGACACGGAGTTAAAAGCCTGGTCAGGAGGCAGGGCGGGGTTCCCTGTACACAGATTTGTGCCTTGGCTGCAGCAGCAGCAGATATACAGAAAGGAGAGGTCTAGAGTTCCAGGAGGCCGTGTGCTAGACTAACACGGCCTAGCCCAGGAGGGCTGGGGAACTCGGGGTGGCCCATAACCGAGGCCTTTGGCCTGAAGGACCCGGGGTACGTTATATGAACTGTGTCTTGTGTACCCGGCTGCGACCCGGATTCCGGCAGACTGTGCCATCGCTGTGTGTACCAGCAATAAACACCGGGTCCTGTTTGAACCACTACCGGGCTCCACGTGTTTCCTGACTTGCAATCCAGGCGCTGCCCCACATATGGTGGAGAATGCGGGCAAGCAGGCCAGCCCGGTGAAAGTGACTGTTTCATGAGGCCAATGAGCGGCGACTAAAGTGAGAGGAGCACAGTCAGAATAGCCGACAGTCTTGCGGGGTGCCCGGCACTGTATGTCCATACTTAAGCCGGCCACGCTACAGTTCAGGCCTGCCGCTGATATGGAGGAAATCCTAAGGCAGCTGGTACTTACCCAGCAGCGGCAGCAGGAACAGCAGCAGCGACATGAAGAGCAGCAGCTCCGACAGCAGGAGCAGCACCAGCGACAGCAGGAGCAGCAGCAGTTGCTACAACAGGAGCAGTTACGACAACAGCAGGAGCAGCAGCAGCGACAGCAGGAGCAGCACCAGCGACAGCAGGAGCAGCAGCTCCGACAGCAGGAGCAGCACCAGCGACAGCAGGAGCAGCAGCAGTTGTTACAACAGGAGCAGTTTCTACAACAGCAGAAAATGAATGAACTGCTCCTGCAGCAAATTGCGGCCTTACGAGACCCGCCAACAGCGCCTCCCCCGGAGCGGCGTGAGGCCCGGGACCGGGTCCGATCGGCCCTGCGGAAGCTGAGTCCAGAGGACGATGTAGAAGCCTTCCTCACCGTCTACGAGCGCACCGCAGAACGAGAAGGCCTCCCTTCCGCTCAGTGGGCTGAAGTGGTGGCGCCATTCCTGATGGGCGATGCCCAAAAGGCCTACACGGACCTCAGTTGGGAGGAAGCACAGGACTACGCCAGACTCAAAGGTGAGATCCTTGCTAGACTGGAGGTCAATACTTATGTCCGAGCCCAACGGGTGTTTTCCTGGTCCTATGTGGAGTCCAAGCCGGCTCGCTCCCAGGCGTATGACTTATTGCAGTTGGTGAAACGGTGGCTCCAGCCTGAGAGCTTAACTCCGGGACAGATGGTGGAAAGGGTGGTGGTCGACCGGCTGGTTCGGACTCTGCCGGTTGCGATACAGCGTTGGGTGGGGCAAGGGGACCCGGGTACCTTGGACCAGGTGGTTAGCTTGATAGAGCGATATACAGCCACCGAGGAGTTCATACGGGACTCTGCCCCACTGCGGCAGTTACGCCGGCCTCCGGAGCCGGGTAGAGGTATGCGTTCATCTACAGGGGACTCTCCTAAAAACGTACCCGCTGAGAGGATACCCCAGAACGGGGCTGGCAAGAAACCAGGCTCCCCAAGAAGGAGCTTCCGACCCGGCGCTGGCACCGCTACGTGGTGCTGGCGGTGCAAAGGGCCGGGACATGTGGCTACCTATTGCCCACTAACAGCGGACCCCATGGACTGTGGGTTCACACGCCGGCTCTCGATGTATGCCAGCCCCGTGTTCACCGCAGATGTAGTGGTTCCCCTAACGGCACCACCTCTGTGTCCGGTGCTCGTCAATGGACACAGAGCAGAAGCTCTCTTGGACTCTGGCAGTTGGGTGACGCTGGTTCGTGCGTCCTTAATCCCCGGGTTGCAACTCACTGGGGGATTGGTCGGGGTCCGGTGTATTCACGGGGACCTACGCGAGTATCCGACCACGGAAGTGACTCTATCCACTCCCTGTGGAGAGGTGACTCACGTGGTCGGAGTGGTAAAGGCTCTACCCTACGGGACGGTGCTGGGAAGAGACTTACCGTTGTTTTGGTCCTTATGGGAAAGGAGGAGTAGCCCTGTCCTGAAGCCAGGGAACCCGGGTGCTGAGCCCGACGACCCTGAGACCGGGACACCTGCCGTAGGGGTCGCCAACATAGGGCTAGAGTGTCACCCCGATAGGTTCCCGCTAGACGTCTTGGCAGGGGAGGTCGAGGAGACCCCACCGCTTCCAGAGTTGGAAGTATCCCGGGGAGCGTTTGGGACAGCCCAGCTACAGGATCCCACACTGACCCGGGCCCGAGAAAGGGTAACTGAAATAAACGGGGTAGCTCAGCATCCGGGGGCAGAGAACGTATTTCCACGCATGGTGCTTAACCAAGAGTTACTCTATAGGGTGGACAAAATCCGGGATGAGGTTGTGGACCAACTGGTAGTACCGCAGCCACACCGCCGGGCGGTCCTAGAGATGGCCCACTCCCACCTGCTAGGGGGCCACCTTGGGGCTAAAAAAACGCAAGAACGCATCTTGCGAAGGTTCTTTTGGCCGGGCGTGTATGCGGATGTCCAGAGGTACTGTGACTCCTGCCCGGAATGTCAGCTGACCACACCCATTGCCACCTTCCGTAGTCCATTGGTACCTCTACCAGTTATAGAGGAACCTTTTGAACGGATCGCAATGGATTTGGTGGGGCCTATAGTGAAATCAGCACGAGGCCACCAACACATACTCGTGGTTGTCGACTACGCCACCCGGTACCCGGAGGCGATCCCATTACGCCACCCCACGGCGAAAATAATTGCCCGGGAGCTGTTTGCCATGTTCTGTCGCCTAGGACTACCTAAGGAAATCCTCACAGATCAGGGGACTCCTTTTATGTCCAAAGTGACCCGGGAACTGTGTAAATTGCTCAACATCAAACAGCTGCGCACCTCGGTGTACCATCCCCAGACCGACGGGTTAGTCGAGCGGTTTAACAAAACCCTGAAGTCCATGCTGAAAAAGGTGGTGGCCAAGGATGGAAAGGATTGGGATATGCTATTACCATATCTAATGTTCGCCATCCGGGAGGTACCACAGTCGTCTACGGGGTTTTCCCCCTTTGAATAGTTGTACGGCCGACATCCTAGAGGGCTCTTGGATGTCGCCAAGGAGACGTGGGAACAGGAACCCACTCCCTATAGGAGCGTCATAGACCACGTGGCGAAAATGCAGGACCGGATCACGGCGGTCCGGCCTATTGTGACAGAGCACCTGATGGATGCTCAAGGAGCTCAAAGCCGCACATATAATACACGGGCCACCGTTAGGACCTTTGAGGTGGGAGACCGGGTAGTGGTCTTAGTGCCCACTACGGAAAGCAAGTTATTGGCCAAATAACCTTGATATGGGTGTTGTTATTGGCTTGCAGGTGCTGATTTTAATCTTACACTAATTTTAACTTCACATTTTTCATTTTTCGGATAGAACTGGCTGCGGCATTCTTCTGGAACCTCTTTGAAATGATAACTGCTGGAATAAGATATGTGACAGCTTGAAAGATCTGTGTTGGCACACTGGACTACACTTTCCCCCTATTCATCTGAAAAAGTGGAACATCTTCTGTAATGAATATAAGACGGACTCTGAGCATACTGGTGCATGAGTTGTATAGAATTGCTCATATATGAGGCTATTACCGATTTGGTAACTGTGAGATCCTAATATGGTACAAAGGGGGTCCATATATATTGAACTATTATGTGCAAAAATACAGGATGCCCAACATTACTGATGCTCAGTGAAACCATGTCTCTTTTATAGAAATGTTACCTATGGAGGGTGGTGTGGATGTAGATCCAGGATGTATCGGAAGCAGCCGTAGCTGCAAATGTCAGCAGTGCTCTACCTTCTCCCAGTCAGGGGTTAAGTGCGCACGGCCCATCCACCCGCAGGCTCCTATCCCGCCCACTCCCGTCACCATGACTGCAGTTTAAACAATCAGTACGCGGCCATGACGGGGCTGGGATGAGGATGCGAGCCGCGGTGGTGAGATGCGCATGCGCCGCATAAGGCTCCGTGATTGGCAGAAGGTAACCATGTGCATAGTCACATGGTATAAAGGGGGAAGGAAAGGATGCCGTAGCCACGCCCCCTGACGAAGCTTACCAGCGAAACGGCGTAGGGGCTGGCACGTGCACAGAGAGACCCTCCGACAGCATATGGTATGACCGCAGCTTGACACAGGTCTGTGACTCTAGGGCGGATCTGAGACTGGTGATTTCTAGAACAAGTGTAGCAAGGGAAAATACCGGGCAACCTGGTTACCGGGTGACAAGTGAGATATAGGAACTGTGGCTTTGAAGGTGTACTCCATCTTAGGTTGTGCTAGCAATATACTATATATAAGATCATTGAGTCTGCACCTGGGATGGTATCTGCACATTAACCCAGTATGACCCTGTTATCCAAGCACTATGTATGTATTCATGCTTGTTACTATGTATGCTACCAAAATGTAAAACCCTTGTAAACCATGTATACACGTCTCTGTAAAACCTATACAACAAAATTGTCAGCTGAGCCCTATATTGCTGAGGAGGCGACTCTGTGCATGCTATCGTTTGTCTCATCACTGTGCACTTTAATTTTTACCTTGAAACATTATTTGTCAAAACTCTTTCTAACTATGTGGATTGCTCTTAATAAATAGAATCCCATTTGCTAAAGCAACTATGGTCCTCTTGTTTGAATAGCAAGGGCCATATGAAATCCGGGAAAAAGTAGGGGAGGTGAATTACAAGGTATACCAGCCCGGGAAAAGGAAACCCGTGCAGCTATACCACGTTAACCTGCTCAAGGCGTGGAAAGACCGGAGTGCATGATCATGGAGGCATCCGATGCACCCAGGGTCCCTTCCCCTTCGGCCCCCAGGGATACCGAAGGCGTACGAATAAGTGACACCCTCACTAAGGCCCAACGACGGGAAGCTCACAAATTGGTACAGCAGAATCCCGATGTGTTTTCTGACCTGCCCGGGCGGACTTCGGTCATTCAACATGACATTGTCACTGAGCCCCGGGTAAAAGTGCGGGTGAAACCGTACCGGGTACCCGAGGCCCGACGGCAAGCCATCGCGGCCGAAGTGAAACACATGCTTAAGTTAGGGGTGATAGAAGAATCCCGGAGCGAGTGGGCTAGTCCCATCGTGCTCATTCCAAAACCGGACGGATCGCTGCGGTTTTGCAACGATTTCCGGAAGCTGAATGAAGTATCTAAGTTTGATTTATATCCCATGCCCCGGTGGACGAGCTGATCGAAAGACTGGGGCAAGCCCAGTACTTTACGACGCTCGATCTGACAAAAGGCTACTGGCAAGTGCCGCTGACAAAATCGGCTAAGGAAAAAAACGCCTTTGTTACTCCGGAAGGCCTCTATCACTATGTTGTGTTGCCTTTTGGGTTGCATGGAGCCCCGGCCACATTCCAGCGGCTCATGGACATAGTGTTAGAACCCCATCGGAAGTACGCGTCCGCTTACCTGGATGATATCATCATCTTTAGTCCTGATTGGCATACCCACTTATCCCAGGTACAGGCCGTGGTAGATTCGCTCAGGGCCGCCGGCCTGAGGCGAATCCAAAAAAATGTGCCATGGGGCTCGAGGAGGCCCGGTACCTGGGGTATGTGATTGGGCGAGGGGTTATCAAACCCCAAATAAACAAAATCGAGGCCATTCAAAATTGGCCCCGACCAGTGTCTACCAAACAGGTGAGGGCGTTTCTCGGCATTGTTGGGTATTACCGACGTTTCATACCCAACTTTGCTGGACGAACGGCGGCCCTATCCGACCTGTTGAAAGGGAAGAAAACTGCGTTGGTGCGGTGGAATCCCCAAGCAGAGGCAGCCTTTCAGTCCATGAAGTTGGCCTTGTGCGGACAGCCCGTCCTCATCAGTCCTGACTTCAAACGCGCCTTCGTTGTACAAACAGACGCCTCGGAGGTGGGGCTGGGGGCTGTGCTGTCGCAGGAAGTGGACGGAATCGAGCATCCGGTCACTTACTTGAGCCGGAAATTGTCCCCGGCGGAAAAGAATTATAGCGTAGTGGAGAAGGAGTGCTTGGCCGTTAAATGGGCCTTGGAGTCCCTACGTTATTATTTGCTCGGGCGACAGTTCCGGTTAGTTACGGATCACGCTCCCTTGGTCTGGATGCGAAATGCCAAGGAACGGAACGCTCGGGTCACCCGGTGGTTCCTGTCCCTCCAAAACTTCAATTTTACGGTGGAGCATCGGGCTGGCAAGTTGCAGGGTAATGCGGATGCCCTGTCCCGGGCACCCTGTTTGATGGCTGGGGTTCAACCCCACAAGTTTGAACCGAGGGGGGGGGGGTGTGAGACAGTGCAGGGGATCATATGCGAGGGGCGCTATGTCTCCCCCAGAATGCGCACTGTCACGTATTGAGCCCGGTATAGGGTGTGAGAGAAAGGGACGGTCCGCTCCCTCGCTCCGGGTCTTGCAAGGTCCCGGAAGTAGACACGGAGTTAAAAGCCTGGTCAGGAGGCAGGGCGGGGTTCCCTGTACACAGATTTGTGCCTTGGCTGCAGCAGCAGCAGATATACAGAAAGGAGAGGTCTAGAGTTCCAGGAGGCCGTGTGCTAGACTAACACGGCCTAGCCCAGGAGGGCTGGGGAACTCGGGGTGGCCCATAACCGAGGCCTTTGGCCTGAAGGACCCGGGGTACGTTATATGAACTGTGTCTTGTGTACCCGGCTGCGACCCGGATTCCGGCAGACTGTGCCATCGCTGTGTGTACCAGCAATAAACACCGGGTCCTGTTTGAACCACTACCGGGCTCCACGTGTTTCCTGACTTGCAATCCAGGCGCTGCCCCACAACACACAAACACTGACACACACTCACTGACACACACGCACACTGACATCCTCACTTACACACACACACACAAACACTGATACACAAACACACACTAATACTCACTGACGGCCTTTCCACATCTGCATTTCTATTCCGTTTGTGTTGCATTATGTTTTTGACAGCATTTGTGTCCAAAAACGCAATTAAACGCATGCGTTTTTGCACCTATTGATTTAAATGGAAAATGCAATGAAAACGCAAATAAAAATGCATGTCATTTTCAGAAAATACAAATGCATGCGTTTTTGCAAACGCAGCCAAAAATGTGTCCAGCAATGTTTTGGGCTGCGTTTGCAAAAACGCATGCGTTTTCTTAAAATGACATGCTCTTTTACTTGCATTTTCATTGCGTTTCCCATTTAAATCAATGGGTGCATTTTTGGATGCGTTTCTATGCTTTTTTGCAGTGCAAAAATGCGTAGAAATGCAAACGTGACCCCCCTTAGATGTGAACTTAGCCTAATAATCACTGACACACATAGACACACACACTGGCACTCACTGACACACACTGACACTCACACCAACACTCACACCAACACACTCACCGACGCACACACCGGCACACTCACTGACACACACACACACACTGACACACACACACTAACATTCACTGGCAATTACTGACACACACACACACACTAACACTGACTGTCAATCACTGACACACACGGACACATATAGTCTTGAGACTTTCCCTTTAAGATCATGATTTTAACTGCACAGGGCATTTTCCCATTCACACTTCCAGGTTGCAGACATTGAGGGTGAGAATAGGACCCATTATAGTGAAAGAACTCTGTAAACAGTTACTGGGCTTATGATTTCATGGCTATGACATCAACTAATGCTTTCACATTTATTCTTTAGATCAGGGCCAGCTTGAAATAAGCTTTCTAATTATTTCCTTGACTCCTATTATATAATGCAATAAATTCACACAGCCATTCTGGCATTTCCCTTAAAGATATAGCGTGGTGTGCAGCGGATCTATTGGTGAGTGTACACATAGACACACACACTGGCACTCACTGACACACACTGACACTCACACCAACACTCACACCAACACACTCACCGACGCACTCACCGGCACACTCACTGACACACACACACACACACTGACACACACACACTAATATTCACTGGCAATCACTGACACACACACACTAACACTGACTGGCAATCACTGACACACACGGACACACACACACACACACTGGCACTCACTGACACACACACTGACCCTCACACTAACACTCACCGACACACTCACCGACACACACACACTGACACTCACTAACACACACTGGCACTCACTAACACACACAAACACTGACACACACTGACACTAGTGATGGGCGAATCCTAAATTACTCGGAATCGCTTGACTCTAGCGAGTCCGAGCACAGGACTCGCTACTCGTTGCGAGTCTAGCGAGTCCAATGTTAATGAATGGGGAAGCGAGTAATAGCGAGTAGTGTGAGATTTACAAATCGCAGATGTGTCTCGGAAGCTTCAGCCTGAAGCAATCCTAGTTTTGTCATTTATTTGCATTGGACTCGTTTACTTTGCAACTGTAATCGCTGGGAAACTCGCACAGATAAGAGTCCTGTCTGCTCAGTGTGCTGGCTGCCACAGCTCCAGGGTCCTAGAGCCTGCCTGCTGCCTGATGTAGCAGAGCTGAGATTGTTCTCAGTCTGCTCATTCCCTGTGCATAGACATCTATATCTATGCACAGGGATGAGCAGAGAGGACATCGCGTTTTGGACTGCGTCGGACGGAAGAGGATTTTTTTAAATTAAAGATGGAGTCTCTAATGGCTTTTTTTTTATTTCTAATAAAAAATTTTCTCTGTGTTGTGTTTTTTTTAAAACAATTTAATAGAAATTCATGGCGGTCATGTCTAATATTGGCGTGACCGCCATAAATTTCGGGCTTAGGGCCAGCTGATAATACAAAGCTGGCCCTAACCTCTTTATTACCCAGCGTGCCACCGCCACCAGGGCCGCTGGAAGAGCGGGGTTCAGCGCCAGAGGATGGCGCTTCAATGAACGCGCCATCTTCTGGGGCGGCTGCGGGCTGCAATTTGCAGCGGGGGGGTGCCCAGAAAGCTTGGGCATCCCTGCACTGCGGATTCCAGCCCCCAGCTGCTTAGCTGTACCTGGCTAGAAATAGAAATTGCGCGGAGCCCCACGCATTTTTTTTAAATTATTTCATGAAATTCTGAGATTCTGAGACTCTGACTCTAACTCTGAGACCTACCTGAGACTCTGACTCTGAGACTTCTCTGACTCTGAGACTCTGACTCTGACTCTGAGACTCTGGACTCTGACTCTGAGACTCTGACTCTGAACTCTGAACTCTGACTCTGAGACTCTGACCTCTGAGACTAGAGACTCTGACTCTGAGACTCTGACTCTGAGACTCTGACTCTGACTCTGAGACTCTGACTCTGAGACTCTGACTCTGAGACTCTGAGACTCTGACTCTGAGACTCTGACTCTGAGACTCTGACTCTGAGACTCTGACTCTGAGACTCTGACTCTGACTCTGAGACTCTGAGACTCTGACTCTGACTCTGAGACTCTGACTCTGACTCTGAGACTCTGACTCTGACTCTGAGACTCTGAGACTCTGACTCTGAGACTCTGACTCTGAGACTCTGACTCTGACTCTGAGACTCTGACTCTGAGACTCTGACTCTGACTCTGAGACTCTGACTCTGAGACTCTGACTCTGAGACTCTGACTCTGACTCTGAGACTCTGACTCTGACTCTGAGACTCTGACTCTGAGACTCTGAGACTCTGACTCTGAGACTCTGACTCTGAGACTCTGACTCTGAAATTAATGAAATAATAAAAAAAAAATGCGTGGGGCTCCGCGCAATTTCTATGTCTAGCCAGGTACAGCTGGGGGCTGGAATCCGCAGCGCAGGGATGCCCAAGCTTTCTGGGCACCCCCGCTGCAAATTGCAGCCCGCAGCCGCCCCAGAGGATGGCGCGTTCATTGAAGCGCCATCCTCTGGCGCTGAACCCCGCTCTTCCAGCGGCCCTGGTGGCGGTGGCACGCTGGGTAATAAAGGGGTTAATACCAGCTTTGTTATACAAGCTGGTATTAAGCCCGAGATTCTTAATGTCAGGCCACGTTTGACCCAGCCACTAAGAATCTCCAATAAAGGGTTAAAAAAACACAGAGAAAATTTTTTATTTGAAATAAAAAAAAAAGCCATTAGGGACGCCATCTTTAATTAAAGATGGAGTCTCTAATGGCTTTTTTTTTTATTTCTAATAAAATTTTTTCTCTGTGTTGTGTTTTTTTTAAAACAATTTAATAGAAATTCATGGCGGTCATGTCTAATATTGGCGTGACCGCCATAAATTTCGGGCTTAGGGCCAGCTGATAATACAAAGCTGGCCCTAACCTCTTTATTACCCAGCGTGCCACCGCCACCAGGGCCGCTGGAAGAGCTGGGTTCAGCGCCAGAGGATGGCGCTTCAATGAACGCGCCATCTTCTGGGGCGGCTGCGGGCTGCAATTTGCAGCGGGGGGTGCCCAGAAAGCTTGGGCATCCCTGCACTGCGGATTCCAGCCCCCAGCTGCTTAGCTGTACCTGGCTAGAAATAGAAATTGCGCGGAGCCCCACGCATTTTTTTTAAATTATTTCATGAAATTCTGAGATTCTGACTCTGACTCTGACTCTGAGACTCTGACTCTGAGACTCTGACTCTGACTCTGACTCTGAGACTCTGACTCTGAGACTCTGACTCTGACTCGATCTGACTCTGAACTCTGACTCTGACTCTGAGACTCTGACTCTGAGACTACTCTGACTCTGACTCCCGAGACTCTGACTCTGACTCTGACTCTGACTCTGAGACTCTGACTCTGAACTCTGAACTCTGACTCTGAGACTCTGACTGACTCTGAGACTCTGACTCTGAGACTCTGACTCTGACTCTGAGACTCTGAGATCTGACTCTGAACTCTGAGACTCTGACCGACTCTGAGACTTGACTCTGACTCTGAACTCTGAGACTCTGACTCTGAGACTCTGACTCTGAGACTCTGACTCTGACTCTGACTATCTGAGACTCTGACTCTGATCTGAACTCTGACTCTGAGACTCTGACTCTGAGACTCTGACTCTGACTCTGAGACTCTGACTCTGACTCTGAGACTCTGACTCTGAGACTCTGACTCTGAGACTCTGACTCTGAGACTCTGACTCTGATGATTTCTGACTCTGATCTATGATCTACAGTACTCTGAACTCCGAGGATGCACTCTGAGCTCAAATTCGACTCGAGACTTCATTGAGGACTCTTGAACTCTGACCGTATAGGAATACCACTGATAACTATGACCTCTGAGACTCTGACTCAGACTGATCTCTGAACCTGAGACTCTACTAATGCTTGGACTCTAATTGAGGGCTCTGCTTTGCAAAACTCTGTGAACTCTAGACTCCTGAGATTCTGAGCCTATATCTCGGGCTAGGACTGTATACACTGGACTCTAACTCTGATACCGCTCTGAGACCTGACTGCTGGAGACTTCAGACCTCTGAACCGCCATCTTCTTGACTGCTGGGACTGCTGACGGGTCCTGAACTCTGACTCCTGACTGCGATCACTGACTCTGACTGCTGAGATTGCCGACACATTTTGAATCTGAGACTCTGACTCTGAGACTCTGACTCTGAGACTCTGACTCTGACCTGACTCTGAGACTCTGACTCGACTCTGAGACTCTGACTCTGGATCTGACTCTAGACTCTGACCTCTGAGACTCTGACTCTGACTCTGAGACTCTGACTCTGAGACTCTGAGACTCTGACTCTGACTCTGAGACTCTGACTCTGAGACTCTGACTCTGAGACTCTGACTCTGACTCTGAGACTCTGACTCTGAGACTCTGACTCTGAGACTCTGACTCTGACTCTGACTCTGAGACTCTGACTCTGAGACTCTGACTCTGACTCTGAGACTCTGACTCTGAGACTCTGACTCTGAGACTCTGACTCTGAGACTCTGACTCTGAGACTCTGACTCTGACTCTGAGACTCTGACTCTGACTCTGAGACTCTGACTCTGAGACTCTGAGACTCTGACTCTGAGACTCTGAGACTCTGACTCTGAGACTCTGACTCTGAGACTCTGACTCTGAGACTCTGACTCTGAGACTCTGACTCTGAGACTCTGACTCTGACTCTGAGACTCTGACTCTGACTCTGAGACTCTGACTCTGAGACTCTGAGACTCTGACTCTGAGACTCTGAGACTCTGACTCTGAGACTCTGACTCTGAGACTCTGACTCTGAGACTCTGACTCTGAGACTCTGACTCTGAAATTAATGAAATAATAAAAAAAAAATGCGTGGGGCTCCGCGCAATTTCTATGTCTAGCCAGGTACAGCTGGGGGCTGGAATCCGCAGCGCAGGGATGCCCAAGCTTTCTGGGCACCCCCCGCTGCAAATTGCAGCCCGCAGCCGCCCCAGAGGATGGCGCGTTCATTGAAGCGCCATCCTCTGGCGCTGAACCCCGCTCTTCCAGCGGCCCTGGTGGCGGTGGCACGCTGGGTAATAAAGGGGTTAATACCAGCTTTGTTATACAAGCTGGTATTAAGCCCGAGATTCTTAATATCAGGCCACGTTTGACCCAGCCACTAAGAATCTCCAATAAAGGGTTAAAAAAACACAGAGAAAATTTTTTATTTGAAATAAAAAAAAAAGCCATTAGGGTCGCCATCTTTAATTAAAAAAATCCTCTTCCGTCCGACGTAGTCCAAAACGCGATGTCCTCTCTGCTACATCCCCTGTGCATAGATATAGATGTCTATGCACAGGGAAGGAGCAGACTGAGAACAATCTCAGCACTGCTACATCATCTCTGCGAGCAGGCGGGCTCTAGGACCCTGGAGCTGCACAGAGAAGACAGCTGGACTCGGCTCGCAATGTAACAGCAGTTATTTGCGAGTTTCCCTGCTATCACTGGCACAGTAGCCGAGTCTAATGCAAACAATGGCAATCCTAGTTTTGTCAGAGTTTGCCATTGATTTGCATTGGACTCGTGCGAGTAAACGCTGGGAAACTCGCAGAGTACCGAGTCCTGCGAGTCATTTACTACTCGCCGAGTAACGAGTCCTAGCGAGTAGATTCGCCCATCCCTAACTGACACACTCACTGACACATACACACTGACACACACACATTGACACAAACACAGACACACTGACACACTCACTGAAACACACACACTGGCACTCAGTGACACACACACAAACACTGACACACACTGACGCTAACACACACACTGACACACTCACTATCACACAAACAGTGACACACACACACTAACACTCACTGACAATCACTGACACACACATGGACACACACACTGGCACTTCCTGACACACACTGACATTCACACTGACACACCGACACACTTACCAACACACTCAGCAACCCACACACTGACACACACACACTGATACTAACACACACACTGGCACTTACTGACACACACACACACTGACACTCACTGACACACACAATGACACTCACTGACACAGTGTGTGTGTCAGTGAGTGTCATTGTGTGTGTCAGTGAGTGTCAGTGTGTGTGTTTGTCAGTAAGTGCCAGTGTGTGTGTTAGTATCAGTGTGTGTGTGTCAGTGTGTGTGTTGCTGAGTGTGTTGGTAAGTGTGTCGGTGTGTCAGTGTGAATGACACACACTGACACACACAATGACACTCACTGACACACTCACTGACACACTCACTGACACACTCACACACACACACACACTGACACACACACACTGACACACACTGACACACACACACTGGCACTCACTGACACACAAACAAACACTGGTCATATATAACACCTGGACTGAGAATACGGTTGTGTGAATATAGCCAAACAATGACAGAAAGCTGCCAGTCACCTACAATCTGAATATAGTGGTTGGCTGTTTCTACTGGGAGAATGCCATGCTCTCTAGGTAGCAATTGGCATCATTATGATTGTAGCCTGTGGGGCAGATAACCAGAGTGTGCACAACAAAGCTCAGCTACAGTAGGCACAGCACTAGCTGAGAAAGCTGCAATACGGCTGGCTTCACACTTGCAGATGGATCTGCAGCGTTTTGCAGATGCATCTGCAAGTGTGAGCATGCTGACCGCGGCCCCTATGTTTATAATAGGGCGCACGCGGTGTGAAAGCTCTCATTCACTCCTATATGTGTACTGTCAGCAGGCGTATGCCTGCTGACAGATCACACACTCCCGTCCGCACTGTGGACGCGAGATGTAGCGTCCATGCTGCGGGCGGGAGAGTGTGATCTGTAAGCAGGCATACGCCTGCTGACAGTACACATATAGGAGTGAATGAGAGCTTTCACACCGCGTGCGCCCTATTATAAACATAGGGGCCGCGGTCAGCATGCTCACACTTGCAGATGCATCTGCAAAACGCTGCAGATCCATCTGCAAGTGTGAAGGCAGCCTAACTGCACCATACAGCCAGACTATTCCTGGAAGGAGTTCCTCCTTATCAGATAATGAGGAGAGCGAAGCAGTCACTAATGGGTCTGTGAGTGTAAACTCTGCTACTCTTAAAAGGAACCTATCAGCTCGTTTATGCCCCCTCAGATATCACTGTCTGTAGCTGCAGCTTTATAATACTATTCTAAACATCCCTGTCTAAGCTCATATTGTAATGTTAAAGGTGAAAAAAAAGCATTTATAGACTTACATATTCTTATGTAAAGAGGCAGTGACTACACCTTGGAGGACATAGTCACTCTGGCAGTTTAATAGTTAACATTTCAGCCAAATTTCAGAAGATGCTGCAGGGCCTGTGTGATGTCACGACCACGTGACTATAATATGCAGAGCTAAGTCTCCATAGCCCATAATAATGTTGCTTGCTTAGCTGTGCCCACTATGGTCACATGATCAGGACATCACACAGGTCCTTTAGACAGAGACGTTGGCAGTGAATTAACTATTAACCTACGTTCTCCAAGGTGTAGTCTGATTGCCTCATTGACATAAAAAATTGTAAAAGTGTATTAATGCTTTGTTTTCAACTTTAACACTTCACTATGAGCTCAGACAGGGACGATTAGAATAGTACTATGAAGCTACAGGTACAGACAGTGATAGCTGAGGGGGCATAAACTACCTGACAGGTTCCCTTTAGGTATATTCCACTGTCAGTGTGTTGGCAGAATGTGTCAGCACCATCAGAGTGTGCCCTGAAATAATTATTTCTAACAGGAAATTGGGCAGCCATGTTGCAAGCTATGCTGAGCAAACCAATTCCTCTTTGACTGCTAGAATGAAAATCCCAGGAAAATTGTAATATTAAAGGGAGTCTGTCAGCTCATTTTTGCTATGTAATCTCAACACACCATGCTGTAAGGACTATCACACTAAATTAAACTACGTGTCTCTTGTCCATGTCCTTGGTGTTGTTGTTTTTTGTTATGTTTGTTTTAGCACCAGGAGCTTATCATCACTGTGACTAGCTGTCATGAGACACTGGTCCAACTCCACCCTCTTCTGTGATTAGCAGATCACTGTCTATAGATGTGGTGTACAGAGAGGCTGGTGTGGAAGGGGGTAGCTCACTGAGCTCAGCTGCTTGGCTAAATCTAAAAACTTTGATTCTGTGAGGACTGCTGCACCCAGTAAATTAAGTGATACATCGTTTAATTCAGGATCTTTTTGCCTACATCATGCTTTTCTCAGTTGAGGTAGCAAAAACCTGCTGACAGATTTTGTTCAATTAATTAGATTGATTGATTTAGACAGAAACATTTCACCTGTGATGGCTGTGATGGCTGGCATTGCAGCTCTTCACCTTTTATGCCAGATGCGACCACTGGAAATAATTACTGAAGTCCTTTATCTATTACCTGTTAATTAAAGGGGTTGTTTGTGCTTTTATAAAATCTCTTTGTGTATCTAGGCTGCAAAATGCTGACAGTTTGTACTATATACCCTGTCAGCATTTTGCATTGTTACCTAGATATCATTATTCTGCATGTGGAGGAGCAGCTCAGCCACCAACCAGAGGTGTGTTTGTTTTGGAGCCTGGGTGTAAACGTCACTATTTATCATTTACCACCCAGACTCCAACAAGCCCTCCTCAATCTCCTACAAACACACCCCCTTACAGCCTCAGCATGCCCGGCCACCCCAGACTCCAACAAAGCCGCCCCTCCCTCAGTCTCCAATATGACCACCCACCCCATTCACCTATGTAAACTCTGAATTACACTGCGTGGTCATCTCCTGTCTGCAACACTGTTGCGAATCCACAGTTGTGTGAACATGACCGCTGTGTGCTGTGGTGTGAGTGTTCATCTCTTTCTGCTGTGCCTGCGTTGTCTGATGAAATCCTCACTGCGACAGCCGTTTCCCCTGTGAAGCAGGATGACCGACTCTTTATCACTTCACAGACGGGGTGGCTGTGGCAGTGAGTGTGGCACCCTGGCACCTGTTGGGTACCACAGAACTCCTTAGGGCATGAGTGGAGCTAACAGCAAGCATCACTCAAACAAAACACTTACAACACCTTAGAACACCTGGTTTCACCCCGAGCCTCTAGGGGGAGCTCCACTGGTCACTTTGAGCCAGTTCCCCCTATAAATAGGGTCTTGGAGGGAGAAACTTCCGAGTGTGCAGATGCTAGAAGAGCTGCAGGTTGTGTGTGATCTCCAGCCTATGAGACACACACTAGGCCCAACCAGCCATCCAGCAAGTGAGGAAACCCTTGCAATTGGGGTAAGAGGAAAGGAGGAGCACCTCTCAGGGACACCAGAGTTACCTTAACTCTATCCCTCATCATCCGGTTACTGGAAGCGAGCTGTGAGAGCTGCCAGCCACCACAGAGAACCAGCACAAGCCACAAGGAGTCTAGCCCCCTGTTCCACCTGAAGCACCTACCAGTGAGAGCCCAGGGAGGAGTACTGATCCTGCTCAAACCCTTTTAGGGTATGTGCCCACAGGAAGGTTTAGTGGCGTTCAAACCGTCAGTAAACCGCTGGAAATTATCAGTTCTGAGCTCTGAAGTCTCCAGCTGTTTTCCGGCGTTTTTTTTCAACGTGTGCACAGCGTTTTTCAGTCAGTTTTTCCAGCGGTTTTTCCGGCGGTTTTCTATGGAGGATTTTGTTCATGGAACCGATCAAAAACCGCTGAGAAGAATTGACATGCTGTATGCTGCTAAACCGCTGGGAAACCGCTCAACCGCGGGCAGATCCGCTCACATAAACCGACTATGTGTGCACAGCGGTTTCTAAATTACATAGGGTTACATGTAAGTCCTAACGCTGCTTAGGATTTACATAAATTTGAATAAAACCTATGCTAAACCGCCGGCGGTTTTCGCTGCTAAACCGACGTTAAACCTTCCTGTGGGCACATACCCTTACAGTGCCCTCAGTGCTGATACCCAGGTGAATTAAGTTCCATTGAACACACTGCCAGGTCCGGCTGGATTCCACAGCCACCCGACCTTAATCAGAGAAACAGAGAAAGGAAGCCTACAACAACTGCTTGCTGTGAACCTCCAGAAGTGCTGACTTCATCCTCACCCGGTCTGAGCGTACCTGAAAACCACCAGTAAAGGTACTTAAAAGATTTTGGTGTGTCTGTGTCTGACTCCTGGGCCTAACAGCAGTATTACCGCAGCTGCCTCACAACATCTTTTGCAGCTTCTGGCTCCAGGGACTCCCGCTCATTATGTGGGGAGCGTCCCATCTTGCTGCCTAACATCCCCCGGAGGCCTAGCAGCGCCAGTACAGTTACCGAAACACCAGCAAGTGGCGTCACGAAGACAATCAATCCCCTACTGTTCAGCCATCCCCCCTATTGATCTGGACCACCGGGCCCCACAGCCGCAGGCGCGGTTTCGTGACAGAGGAGAGTCAACGCCTGCGACGTGCAGAACCCTACTACGGTGAGTCATGAGCATCTCATCAGAGACAGCGCGGGCATTGGGAAGGAGGTGAGCACACACAGTACACTCAGCAATCATCTCCTTCACACTGCTGTGGGATCAGCACAGTGTTTCAGACAGAAGGACAGAAGGATACGACCGCTCAGTGCAATTCAGGGTTTATATAGGTGAATGGGGGTGGGTGGACATATTGGAGATAGGGAGTGGGGGGGAAGCAGACTTGTTGGAGCCTGGATGTAAATGACAAATAGCGACGTTTACACCCAGGTTACAAAACAAACACGCCTCTGGTTGGTGGCTGAGGCTGCTCTTCCTCATGCAGAGTAATGATTTCTAGGTTACAGTGCAAAATGCTAACAGGGTGTAAATTACAAACTGTCAGCATTATGCAGCCGAGTTACACATATACTGTAAATTATACAGAAAACCTGGACAACCCCTTTAGGGAGTCCTGACAATAATACATAGATATATGCGGAACTCTTTACATGCATTTTCTATAAATATATAGTTACTAAGAGTGAACTGGTACTATTACTTTTATTACTAGATCTTTATAGTCTATTGGCCAATGTAGGATAAGCTGAACTTTACTTTTCTATGGTTGGATGCGCATTCCTTAAGGACCAGTTACACAGTTACATGGTACGATATCGTGAATGATATCGCTGAAACGTCACGGGTTTAGAGTTGTTGAAACGACATTGTTAGGACGTTGTTTCATGTAACACTGAGATACGACTACAATAAATCGTTGGATTGTTGATCGCAGATTTGAGAACATGTTCTTAAATCAAACGATCCTCGATCAGCCAACCTGCTGCATCATTGTGTGTGACACCGCAATAACGATCTTGTTCACGACTTCGCCCATTCACATCAGTGAACAAGTATCCTTCGCTGGGTTGTGCGAACGATAGCTGCTCGCTACATTGTTGGTGCGTCGTCCACGATATCTAGACGTGTGACATCTCACCAACGATATCAAAACGATGTCCTAACGACTGCGCGCTCATGAGATCGTTAAGGATATCGTTTCAACATTGCAGCGTGTAACGGTACCTTTAGGGTATGTGCACATCAGTCGTTTTTGCATCTTTGCAGACCGTCCGGAAACCGGTGGAGAATTGCAGAAACTGAGTTTTCTGACCTCAGCAGTGTCCATCGTTTTTATAGCGTTTATACAGCGTTTTGTCGGCGGTTTTCTGGCGGTTTTTCTTAGCGTTTTCCAGACTGGTTTTTGGTGCACTTGTAAGCTAGATCCACTGGAAAAACGCTCAAAAGAAGTCACTTGCTCTATCTTTGAAAACCGGTGGAAAACCGGTGAATAAACTGAAAACGACCTGAAAAAAACCGTTCTAATGTAGACAGCGTTTTCTAAACTCTATTGACTAGCATGTTAATCCAACCGGTGGCTAGGATTAACATAAATTAACATAAAACTCAGCGGAAACCGCCGACGGAAAACGTTCAAAAACAGCCCACAAAACGACTGATGTGCACATACCCTAAGTGTTATCTTTATGCTCACATCACAAAATAATCCACAAAGAAATTTCTCACTCTATGTTTATCTCCATCAAATCATTCTTTTCTTCTTTGCTATCGTTATCAGTTTTCCTTTCATGCGGCAACATACCCAAGCTACGGTATGAGTCCACGATGTGGCGAAGGGGGGCTGCGGAAAGCATAAGATTTAGGTCATCTAGAGTGAGTCGTAATGTGAAAGCCCCATGCAGTGTACAGCATTAGTCCTACTTAAAATGGCAATATTTGGTTACATTTCTCTTACAAAATGTTGTAAGATGCAACAGGGAATAAAATAATCTGTTTAAACTAGACCTGTCATCTGCCATGTAGTAATATTATGTAACAAGAGCTTCCTAAAGAATGGATGTAAAATAAAATGTAAACATTTCTCATGTATTATATTAAGCCTCCCTTGTACTAAATGTCATAATTCTATAATAATATACGTACTGTTTAATATACAATTATTAAAGTGACTTTGTGGAAATAAAAGAACATATATTGTATTTTATGTTCACTGTATCTTATATATATATAATACATCTGCTATATAATTGTCTAAGGCGTCTGTCTGAAGCCGAAATCACGCGCCAGACAGAGGCCGCTCATTGGTGGCTGCCGGAGGTGGCCACCAATGAGCACAGACTATGCAAATAGGCGCATGAATTCAAAGTTCGAATTTCGTGCCAACTTGCAGCCCGGCAACACACCGGGATACACGGGTCCGGCCGACGGTGGCCGCAGCATGCGCGAGCCAGCCGGGAGATGACCAGCGTGAGCCAGTCATCTCCCGGCTGGTGAGCCGCTGACTGGAGCTCAGCCGTGGCTACCTGCGGCACAGAGGTCCGCGGCGAGCACAGTGCTTTTTTTGCGACGGTACAGTGTACCGGAAAATGTGAGCTGGGGCAGGCTGGTGGAGGCTGCTGGAGGGAGCGTGAGATCTCCTGCTCTCGCTCATATAATATGCATAGCCGCTCTCCATCACCGTGGTGCTGAAACCGCACCGCAGTGAAGGGCTGGGGGAGCGGCGCATATTATACGGTCCTGTGCCCCCCTGTGATGGCACATGCCCCCCGGTGTTAGATATGGCCCCCATGCTGCTGCCATAGTAAAATAATAAACTTTATACTTACTTCCTGGCTCCTCCTCCAGCACTGATCTCTCGGTATCTCTCCGGTCTCCCGGCTGTTGCTGTGATCGCACGCAGTGATGTCACTCTCTGCTGTGCCGATTAAATGATCGCACAGAACCAGGAAGTGGAGGAGCTCTGCAGCATCAACTCTGCCCGATCACAGCAGCACGAGGGAGACTGGGAGATCAGCGCTGGAGGAGGTAAGTATAGAGTTTATTATTTTCCTATGACAGCAGCATGGGGGCCATATCTAACACAGGGGGCATGTGCCACACATAGGGGATGTGTGCCCTGCATAGGAGACGTGTGCCATGCATAGGAGACGTGTGCCATGCATGATGGACGTGTGCCATGCATATGGGACGTGTGCCATGCATAGGGGACGTGTGCTATGCATAATGGACATGTGCGATGCATAGGGGACGTGTGCCATGCATAGGGGACGCGTGCCATGCATAGGGGACGTGTGCCATGCATAATGGACGTGTGCGACGTATAGGGGACGTGTGCTATGCATAGGGGACGTGTGCCATGCATAATGGACATGTGCCATGCATAGGGGACGTGTGCCATGCATAGGGGATGTGTGTCATGCATAGGGCACGTGTGCCATGCATGGGGGACGTGTGCTATGCATAGGGGACGTGTGCCATGCATAAGGGACGTGTGCCATGCATAATGGACGTGTGCCATGCATAGGGGACGTGTGCCATGCATAATGGACATGTGCCATGCATAGGGGATGTGTGCCATGCATAGGGGATGTGTGCAATCCATAGGGGACGTGTGCCATGCATAGGGGACGTGTGCCATGCATAATAGATGTGAGCCATGCATAATGGACGTGTGCCATGCATAGGGGACGTGTGCCATGCATATGGGACGGGTGCCATGCATAATGGACGTGTGCCATGCATAATGGACGTGTGCCATGCATAATGGATGTGTGCCATGCATATTTGACGTGTGCCATGCATAATGGACGTGTGCCATGCATAGGGGACGTGTGCCATGCATAGGCAGGGCCGCACTGTCCAATGGTCAATATGAGCCTTTAAGCTCAGGCAGCAAGGAGGCAGGGGGAGCCGCAGTGCAGAAGGGGGCGGCGCCTGCACCATGCAGCCGGCTCCCTGTGTGATGTACGCCCGCTGCATAAGGTAAAATCACCAGTGGCGGCCACCGACAGCACCCCCCCCGCCGACAGCAACGCCACCCCCCCGGTCCTCACCTAGGTGGCTCGAGCGGCAGAGAGCCTTGCTGCACCCCTGTGCATAGGGGAAATTAATCTGAAATGCGTACCGGCAAATATGTTTTTTACAAAAAAAGCACTGGTGACGCATGATTGCCGTGACAGAGACGACAGTGCTACACTCACATAGCGGGCGGGAAAGCTGTCGGCTTTCCCATCCCGCTATTAGAAATGAACAGCGATGTGAAAACGATGCAGCAGCGATTCCGGCCAGGTTGTATCGTTATCGGTATCGCTGGTGCATCATTATGTGTGACGGGGGCTCTATACTTACAGGACCTCTGATGATGTCACAATCATGGCCAGAGCAAGATCACATGGCTGTGACATCACCAAAGGTCCTTAAGCTAAACGCACACAGCACCAGGAGCCAGGTACTGCAGACCACTTACACCCACACACCCTACACTCACCTTGCACGCACTCACACTCACCTGCCGTCACACTCTGCCCTGCACTCACGTCACACTCTGCGCTGCACTCACGTCACACTCTGCCCTGCACTCACATCACACTCTGCCCTGCACTCACGTCACACTCTGTCCTGCACTCACGTCACACTCTGCACTGCACTTACGTCACACTCTGCCCTGCACTCACGTCACACTCTGCCCTGCACTCACGTCACACTCTGTCCTGCACTCACCTCACACATAGCCCTACACTCACCTTGCACTCACCTCACACTTAGCCCTGCACTCACCTTGCACTCACGTCACACTGCACGTAACGCTGGCTGGGTGCGACCAATCAGTGACACGGGATTTCCGTTACAGCGAAACAGGCACAGTCACTCCCGGCCCCCCTCCGCTCGGTCTCCTGCCTGCTGCTCACCCGCTTCACACTCCCTCACGGCCGCTGCTCTATGCTCCATCTGCCTGCCGCGCACCCCGCCATTCTTCTTCTTTTCGTGGCATAGACTCCAGAAATTCAAAGGCTGCGTGGGGTGGGGGTGGAGCTACCAAAGGGGGCTTTGTATGGACGTGAACAAGGGCACGCCCACCACTTCAGGGCTATGCACTTGGACACGCCTACTATAATGCCCCCTGTTAACTTCGCCCTCTGAGGCCTTGGAATTGTTGACGTCTATGCTGGAGGAAGAAGAAGAAGACATGCTAGGGTGAGAGGCGGCTGGACAGAAGCCTAGAGTGGGTGAGAACTGAGGGGGCCACCACTGCACACTTGCACAACCGGACCGCCGTACACCAGCACTGCCGTACACCCGCACCGCCACACGCCCACATATTCTAGAATACCCGATGCGTTAGAATCGGGCCACCATCTAGTTAACATATAAATATGACCATTTTTGTTGGATTTATAACTAGCGAGTGGTGATATCATTTATATGAACTTCAACATTTGAACGTGACCAAATACAGAATAAATACAAGATTTGCTAAAATATAGTGTTCTTCACATATGGTTAAATAAATCACTAAGCTTGTCCTATCCTTTGCAATATTAAATTCAGACAGTATACAGATGGCACATAAGTGTCTCTTTGTAGTGTGTGTGTGTCCCTATAGGGTGTGCATGTGTGTGTGTCCCTGTGGGGGGGGTCTGTGTGGTGTGTGTGTGTCTGTGTTGTGTGTGTGTCTTTGTGATGTCTGTGTGTCCCTGTGGGGTGAGTGCATGTGTCCCTACAGGGTGTCTGTGTGTATGTCCCTAAGGGGGGATCTGTGTGGTGTGTGTGTCTCTGTGTTGTGTGTGTCTCTTTGTGGTGTGTGTGTCCCTATAGGGTGTGTATGTGTGTGTGTCCCTTTGGGGGGGGTTGGTGTGGTATGTGTGTGTCTGTGTTGTGTGTGTCTCTTTGTGGTGTGTGTCCCTGTGGGGTGAGTGCATGTGTCCCTATAGGGTGGCTATGTGTGTGTGTCCCTGTGGGGGAGTCTGCGTGGTGTGTGTGTGTGTGTCTCTTTGTGGTGTGTGTGTCCCTATAGGGTGTGTATGTGTGTGTCCCTGTGGGGGCGGGGTCTGTGTGGTGTGTTTCTGTGTTGTGTGTGTCTCTTTGTGGTGTGTGTGTGTGTCTCTGTGGGGTGAGTGCATGTGTCCCTATAGGGTGGCTGTGTGTGTGTGTCCCTGTGGGGGGGTCTGTGTGGTGTGTGTCTCTGTTGTGCGTGTCTCTTTGTGGTGTGTGTGTGTCCCTGTGGAGTGAGTGCATGTGTCGCTATAGGGTGTGTGTGTGTCCCCACGGGGGTGGGGTTGTGTGTCTCTGTGTTGTGTGTGTCTCTTTGTGGTGTGTGAGTCTTTGTTTGGGTGCGTGGTGAGTTCCAATGTTGGGGCTGCACCTTAGCGACTATACACTTGCTGTTACTTTTTGTGTGCGGGTGGTGTGTATACATGTCCCCGTGCATGGTGAATATCCCATGTTGAGGCCCCACCTTGGTGACTATATGCTGGTATGTGCTGTTAGTCTTTGGCGCTATCATTAAGCCCCTCTCATTCACAACTGTCAACTGGTAACTGTCACTTTTTCCCCATTATGTAGATAGGGGCAAAATTGTTCGGTGAATTGGAATGCGCGGGGTTAAAATTTCGCCTCACAGCATAGCCTACGATGCTGTTTGGGTCCAAATGTGTGACTGTCAAAATTTTGTGGCTGTAGCTGGCAGCTGTCGATTTTCCTCCAACACTTTTCCATTTACTTTTTCCCCCATTATGTAGATAGGGGCAAAATTGTTTGGTGAACTGGAATGTGCGGGGTTAAAATTTCACCTCACAACATAGCCTATAACGCTCTCGGGGTCCAGATGTGTGACTGTGCAAAATTTTGTGGCTGTAGTTGTGACGGTGTAGATGCCAATCCTGGATATACAAACACACTCACATACATACATACACACATTCAGCTTTATATATTAGATTTCATTTGTGTTTTCTTCACATCAAGAAACGATTTTATACATTTTGCTTTAGGCTATGTGCCAAGAATCAGGACACAGGGAGTTCAGAGATGCAGCATGTCCTTATCTGCAGAGACTCGACTGTTTTTGGCAGGATGACGCAGCATCTTGGTCAAGGATTCTGGATTCAGCATCTTCATCTCTGCAGAGACAATACTGTTGTTGGCGGGAATACGCAGTGTCCACAAACAGGATTCTGGGCACTAAGGATTTTAGCTGTGTTCTCCCGTCGAGAACACTCACATCTCTGCAAGCATAAATTGACATGCTGTGGCTCGGGAAGCCACGCTGGAAGTATATGTTGTGGAGAGTGGTTGAGATGTCTATAAATCCCTCATACTGTGCTGGTACTGCAGAATGCAGTGGTTTGGATGCACCTAAAATATGCTGCATCCAAAACGCTGATCACAATGATCATGGGGACACAGTCTTAAGGTGATAGGACAAATGTTTTCTTACTAGGAAATGATTGTGTTTATGCATGTGATATATTTGATATCTTTCAACAAGATTTCATATTTCAAAGGCAATTATGTAATGCAAACATCAGTGTTTATCTCATCTTCCCTTTTTTGGCAGTTTTTGCAGTATAAGCAAATCCTACCAAAATGTATGCGCCTTTCATGAGGCTGGTATTTATTATTGCAGTCTGCGTATATGATGTATTGGTAAATTAATCCATTAACATAATAGGAAAGAAAATAAACAGCTTCAGAAGTTATTGATTAAACAACATTTCAACAATTAGAATCCATTAATTCATCTTTAAAAAATTTGTGGAATAAA
The DNA here is from genome assembly GCA_033576535.1 of Allobates femoralis. NCBI lineage: Eukaryota > Metazoa > Chordata > Amphibia > Anura > Aromobatidae > Allobates > Allobates femoralis. The sequence goes on from JARQOC010000002.1 coordinate 597,467,835, forward strand.
CAATTTCTGAAAAATGCCATGTAAAGATTCTTGATGCAAATTTTTATTTAGTTTAAGGCTATGTTCAGACCCTTGTGCATTTTTCACGCTTTTTTATCCAGTTGCGATTTTTTACGCAGTTACGCAGCAAAAGCGCAACTGCATTCACACATTGCGCTTTTGTGTGCGCTTTTCCCGAGCCCATTTTAACATATGGGCAAAGAGAAAAGCGCAGAAAAGAGCAAAAAGAATTGACATGTCTATTGTTTTAGGCACACGCTTTTGCAGTGAAAGCGTGTGCGTAAAATAATGCGTGAAAGCACAACATGTGCATGCATTTCAGCAAAGCCCATAGGTTTTGCTGGACTGCCTATCCATAATTGCATTCCACTGCATTTACGCACGTGTAAAAAAATGCCACATAAATGCAGGAAAACAAAGTAAAATTCTGCCAATATGCAGCATGTGAACGTAGCCTAACCGCGTAAAAAAGAGCAAAAATGCACAATGTCAGAACGTAGCCTGACATGCCTATTCTTTTTACGCACGTGCTTTTGCAGTGAAAGCGAGTGCGTTAAAAAACACGCGAAAGCGAAACATATGCATGCTTTGCTGGATTGCGTTTCCATAATTGTGTTTCACTGCACTTCCACGCGCGTAAAAAAGTGCAGTGTAAATGCAGGAAAACGCAGTAAAATGCTGCCACTACAGAACATTGCACATTTTTTGCGCTTTTTAATGCGGTTGTGCTTTTTGATGCGGTTATGCGGCAAAAAGCGCAACTGCATTCACACATTGCACTTTTGTGCGCTTTATTCTGTGCACTTTTCCCGAGCCCATTTTAACATGCGGGCAATGCGAAAAGTGCACAGAAAAGTGCAAAAAAAATTGACATGTCTATTGACATGGTATTGTCATGGTGTTGGTGGCGGATCAATCAGGATACACTGAAAGCTTGTTGACAACAGCAGTTAGCTTTAATTAGCAACAAACAGGTACAGATATGAAGGGCTTTGTGGAAACAGGAATATACAGTTGTGGCCAAAAGTATTGACACCCCTGCAATTCTGTCAGATAATACTCAGTTTCTTCCTGAAAATGATTGCAATCACAAATTCTTTGGTATTATTATCTGCATTTAATTTGTCTTTGTCTTGAAAAAACACAAAAAGAATTGTCCTAAAGCCAAATTGGATCTAATTCCACACCAAACATAAAAAAGGGGGTGGACAAAAGTATTGGCACTGTTAGAAAAATCATGTGATGCTTCTCTAATTTGTTTAATTATCAGCACCTGTAACTTACCTGTGGCACCTAACAGATGTTGGCAATAACTAAATCACACTTGCAGCCGTTTGACATGGATTAAAGTTGACTCAACCTCTGTCCTGTGTCCTTGTGTGTACCACATTGAGCATGGAGAAAAGAAAGAAGACCAAAGAACTGTCTGAGGACTTGAGAAACCAAATTGTGAGGAAGCATGAGCAATCTCAAGGCTACAAGTCCATCTGCCTTGTAGCCATAATGCACTAGGGCTGATCACGTGACCGGCCCCATAATGCACTGCGCCAGATGTGACGTCCGGCCGGTGCATAGAATGACACAGAGGGCGGGAAATTCCAAATGGTGGGGGCAGAGAGGACAAAGAATAATGCCACCCACGAAGGAGTGGTGAATGGAGCATGGCCACGCCTTCCCAGTTCCCCTTATCTCTAATAAGTTGCGGTGAACCCCGCGCATGCACAATAGCTGCGCGAAGCCAGCAGTACACCCAAATGAGTGTACTGATGTATCTGAAACCGGATATGACGCATATTACGTCATATCGGCTTCACCGCCGCCAACTACGAAGCGAGCAGCCTCTCGGATGTTTACCACGCCCATAGGGGCGTGCATAATTACCGTCAAGGCGGGGGAGAGCGGCACACAGCCCTGCCTGTTGCGGCTTCTTCGATACTAGGAAGCAGCAGTAATAATATAATAAAAGAGTGATTTATAAAGATCGCCAGCACGGTGTGTGGAGAACCAGGGATGGATGGAATCAGGATACCAAGCTGCAGGGGTAGGTAAGAAGGGGATGTGGGGTGGTGTTATGGAATCAGGATCACTTTAAGGTCCAAAATAGAGTGAAAAACTCAAAAATCAAATCTAGGGTGTATTGAAAATGATGGAGAGAAAAAGTAATTCCTTTTAGGCAGAGATAAAAGAGATGAAGAAGGATATAAAGGAGTGAAAAGAAGAATAAACTTGATTTATAAATGTAACCTCTTAGTTGGCCCCTAAAAGGTAACCATGTGTACAACTACGGTGGTGCAGCCAAATCATACGTATAAAGAAACCTCAGCAGATGACCGCCCTGTTACTGAAAATCACTATTCATAGATTAACACTAGGGATGAGCGAGTATGCTTGTGACTACTTGGTACTCGCACGAATATCTCGGTACTCGGGGTACTCGGCGAGTACCGAGTAATCCCGCGATACTCTTGCTATGCTCGAGGTCCACCTCCCTGCATGTTGGCGCTCTTTACAGAGCCAGCCCACATGCAGGGATTGGCTGACAGACACTGTAATGCCATAGCCATGTTGGTTGTGGCATTACAGTGATTGGCTAGCCGCACAGCGTGATCAGGTCTTTATAAGACCTGACCGCGCTGTGCTCGTCACTCTGCACCATTAGACAGTCAGTGTAGGGAGAGGTGCTGCTGATTCAGGGACAGATTTGTGGCCTTTCAGATAGTGTAGGTGCAGGGCTGCTAATCTAATACCACAACAGTCCTTCTGAGGACTAATACAGCTGCATACAGGCAGGCAGGGAGGTAGGGTATATAGCAAACTTCTTGCGCTAGTATACCAGCCTGCATCACATCTGGACAACAATATAGGGAAACATCTTGGACTCACATAGTTTGCAACTCAAACATGCATAGTCAACCTGAGAACAGAGTTCCATAGCTACAAACCCAGTATAAAAAGTAAAAGGATCCACCAAATTGCAAGTGCACACATTTATTGTATTATCAGTGAATCAATAAAAATACTGGGGGAATTTACATAAAACCAAGGAGGGTTACAAAGAGGGTGAACCGGTCACCACCCATCTGGAAACGTTTTCCCCTCTCATAAACTAATGTGCCACAAACAGGAAGTTGATATCACCAACCATTCCCATTTTATTTAGGTACATCTATATAAATGGAAATTAAATTTTTCTCTAAATAGTTAGGAGGTAATATCTATATTAATTTTAAAGGGGAAGTATTGATTACCAACTTTTTATAAAAAATAGAATCTTTATTGAAAATCCTTAAAATATCAAACAAACCAATTCCCATTAATAGACTAACATGAAATCTTAAAATCACTTTTCTCGTAAGTACAGACACATACTTGACAGGTAAATGTTTTACTGACCCTCAATAACTGGACCCTACCTTACAATGGAGATATTTACACCTTACTTTTTTTGGGTGCCCCCATTCACCGTCGGCTCTCCCTAGAGAACTCTCCCTAAGAAAAAGGTCAAACAGTATGGTAAGAGGGTAGTAAAATAATCTTTTCAAAGGCAGGACTTAACTTGAGGAATATAGTCCTCCACTGTATAGCCTTTCCACTGTCTGTATAGACCGTCTGTACTCCAGATAAGGAATTGCTTCTGCTATCTCCAAATTTAAATGTATGTGTCTGTACTTACCAGAAAAGTGATTTTAAGATTTCATGTTTGTCTATTAATGTGAATTGGTTTGTTTGATATTTTAAGGATTTTCAATAAAGATTCTATTTTTTATAAAAAGTTGGTAGTCAATACTTCCCCTTTAAAATCTATATAAATGGCCCACCCTGTATATGTTCAGACACTAGAGGGCATGCATTTTATGATTGAACCCATTATGTAAGTCATTAACTAGTGTTATACAGTTGAAAATGACACCCTGTACTATTAATATTGCACTCACCTGAAACTGTGCATATGGCTGAGCTTATTTCACATGATTAGGACGGTATCTATTGTACATATGAAATATTTAGTTGCTGTTTCTTTTCAATAATCTCTCGGGTGAATGCTTCTGTTAACAGTATAGCCTACAACATAGAGGAAATCTATTTGATCTCTTCTTAATTTGATGGTAAATTGCAAATTCCTTCTAATTTATTATTATTACTAGATGGCGGCCCGATTCTAAAGAATCGGGTAGTCTAGAATCCATATATAGTTTATTTACTAATAGTTAGGGGAGTGCGGTGAAATTAATAGTGTGTATACAGGTGGCTCAGTGGGTAGCAGAGTATACGGTGGCTCAGTGGTTAGCACTGCACGGTGGCTCAGTGGTTAGCACTGCGCGGTGGCTCAGTGGTTAGCACTGCGGGCTGGCTCAGTGGTTAGCACTGCGCGGTGGCTCAGTGGTTAGCACTGCACGGTGGCTCAGTGGTTAGCACTGTGCGGTGGCTCAGTGGTTAGCACTGTGCGGTGGCTCAGTGATTAGCACTGCGCGGTGGCTCAGTGGTTAGCACTGCGTGGTGGCTCAGTGGTTAGCACAGCGCGATGGCTCAGTGGTTAGCACTGCGCGGTGGCTAAGTGGTTAAAACTGGGCGGTGGCTCAGTGGTTAGCACTGCGCGGTGGCTCAGCGGTTAGCAGTGAGTGCGGTGGCTCAGTGGTTAGCAGTGAGTGCGGTGGCTCAGTGGTTAACAGTGAGTGCGGTGGCTCAGTGGTTAGCAGTGAGTGCGGTGGCTCAGTGGTTAGCAGTGAGTGCGGTGAAATTGGTCAGCGCAGCGCCGTGGGCAGAGTGGTCAGCGCAGCACCGTGGGCAGAGTGGTCAGTGCAGCGCCGTGGGCAGAGTGGTCAGCGAGCGCCGTGGGCAGAGTGGGCAGCGCAGCACCGTGGGCAGAGTGGGCAGCGCAGCGCCGTGGGCAGAGTGGTCAGTGCAGCGCCATGGACAGAGTGGTCAGCACACACATACACACACACACACATACACACACTCCACTATACTTACCACCAACCCTGCGTCTTCCCCGCCACCTGGATCCTGAGTCGCCGCCCCCGGACGACTGGATACAATATGTCGTCCGGGTAGTTTGGCGAGACATCTTGGATGCTATATTGGATCCAGTAGTTCGGGGACGGTAACATGTTGACTGAAGATCAAGGCAGCGGACGCAGGGCCGGTGGTAAGTATAGCGGAGTGTGTGTGTTTGTGTGTGTACAAAGTGAGGGAAGTGCGGACAAAGTGACGGAAGTGCCTACATCCACACATATATACACATACTGTACATTGCATATGGAGGGGTGAGGAGAGCGGAGGCTGGAGGGTGGTGAGGAGGGGTGAGGTAGGGGTGAGGAGAGCGGAGGCTGGAGGGTGAGTGAGGAGAGCGGAGGCTGGAGGGGAGGAGGGGTGAGAGAGGGAGGCTGGAGAGGTGGGAGGGGCTGAGAGAGGGGAGGCTGGAAGGGGTGAGGGAGGGCAGAGGAGGGAGGCTGGAGGGCGAGGACAGGAGGAGGGCGGAGAGGACAGAGGAAAGGGGAGGCTGGAGGGCAGAGGACTAGGGAGAGGCTGGAGGGAGAGGCTGGAGGCAGAGGCTGAGGGGAGAGGCTGAGAGGGAGAGGCTGGAGGGAGAGGCTGGAGGGAGAGGCTGGAGGGCAGAGGCTGAGGGGAGGCTGGAGGGCAGAGCTGGAGGGGAGAGGCTGGAGGGGAGGCTGGAGGGAGGCTGGAGGGGAGAGGCTGGAGGGGAGAGGTGGAGGCAGAGGTGGAGGGAAGGCTGAGGGAGAGGCTGGAGGGAGAGGCTGGAGGGCAGAGGCTGGAGGGGAGAGTCTGGAGGGCAGAGGCTGAGCGGGAGACTGGGGAGAGGCTGGAGGGAGGTGGAGGGGAGAGGCTGAGGGGAGGGCTGGAGGGAGAGGCTGGAGGGAGAGGCTGAGGAGAGGCGGAGGTGGAGAGGCTGGAGGCAGAGGCTGGAGGAGAGGTGGAGGGAGAGGCTGGAGGGAGAGGCTGGAGGGGAGAGGCTGGAGGGAGAGTGCTGGAGTGGCAGAGGCTGGAGGGGAGAGGCTGGAGGGCAGAGGCTGGGGGGAGAATGCTGGAGGGGAGAGGCTGGAGGGAGAGGCTGGAGGGAGAGGCTGAGGGCAGAGGCTGGAGGGGAGAGGCTGGAGGGGAGAGGCTAGGGACAGAGGCTGGAGGGGAGAGGCTGGAGGGGAGAGGCTGGAGGGGTGTGGCTGGAGGGGAGTGGCTGGAGGGGAGAATCTGAAGGGGAGAGGCTGGAGGGCAGAGGCTGGAGGGCAGAGGCTGGAGGGCAGAGGCTGCAGGGGAGAGGCTGGAGGGGAGAGGCTGGAGGGGAGAGGCTGGAGTGGAGAGGCTGGAGTGGAGAGGCTGGAGTGGAGAGGCTGGAGTGGAGAGGCTGGAGTGGAGAGGCTGGAGGACAGAGGCTGGAGGGCAGAGGCTGGAGAGCAGAGGCTGGAGGGGAGAGGCTGGAGGGGAAAGGCTGGAGGGGAGAGGCTGGAGGGGAGAGGCTGGAGGGGAGAGGCTGGAGGGCAGAGGCTGGAGGGCAGAGGCTGGAGGAGAGAGGCTGGAGGGCAGAGGCTGGAGGGGAGAGGCTCAGGGGCGGAACTACCGTGGTGCAGCCTGTGCAGCTGCACCAGGGCCCGACCTGCTAGGGCGCCCCTTGAGCCTGCAGGGGGGCCCCCAGCCGCCCCCCATGACCCTGTGCCAGTGTGGCAGAGGAGAGGGGGTTAACTGAGGGAAGCTTCCTGCTTCCCCCAGCTGAGCCCACCCCTCCTCTCCTGTGCTGCTACTCCGGCTCACAGGGGCTCGCACGATGCAGGATGCAGGTAGCAGCCGGCAGCCGCATCATAACCCCCCCATTCACGCCAGTGGCCACGGTAGCGTACAAGCACCCCCCCCGGTCCTCTCCCGCGGCCGCGATCGAGAGATAGCACCCCCCCGGTCCTCAGTGTCCTCACCGTCTGCACCAGGGCCACCCGGTGGCACGGTCCGCCACTGGAGAGGCTGGAGGGCAGAGGCTAGAGGGCAGAGGCTGGAGCAGGAGGACTGGGCTGGAGGAGAGAGGAGGCACCGGGACAGACGGGAACGTTCCTGGCCGGAACTTCCAAGAGCGGAACGTTCCTCCGCCGCTCCCTGTAGCCGGGCTACCCCGCACTGGTGACGTCACCACCATGGGTCCGGAGGCCATCACGGAAGTAACCTTCGGGTTTTCCAGAAGTGGCCTTCGGGTTTTATATTATAGATTATTTATTTATAGATCATGATTGATTCCATGGTGCTATAAATCAGAAAGGGTTACATACGAACAAGTTAAAAATACAATGAACAAACTAACAGTGCTTGACCAATACAGAGGGCAGACTGAGGACCCTGCCATTGCGGGCTTACATTCTACAGGATCATTTATATATAATGTGAATCTTTCAAAACCCTGTTCTGTCCAAAGTCAAAGGTCAAATATCTAATCTATATACTGCAATAGTAAGATTATGTAATAATTATTAATTGATTATGTAATCAAATATATTGGCTATATTATATGCCATTTACGTTAGAAAAAAGTGGCAGTAAAAATTTGAAAATTGGGGGTCACTGGAGTGCCCATTGCACTACCTGATGACTGGGTATATTAACAGGTAAACTGAAAAGAATTTTGACTTAAAGGGAACCTGTCAGCTAGTCTATGCCTCCCCAGCTATCACTATCTGTAGCTGCAGCTTTATAATACCAGTCTAATCATCCCTGTCTGAGCTCATAGTGTAATGCTAAAGGTGAAAAAAAGCATTTATACACTTACATTTCCTTATGTAATGAGGCAGTCAGTCCCCAGCTTGGAGGACGGGACTGTTTGGCAGGTTAATAGTTAACATTTCAGCCTTGTGCTAGAACATGTTGGGAGACCTGATGTGATGTCACAACCATGTGACTACAATAGGCGGAGCTACATTCTCATAGAACATAATACGTTTGCTGGCTTAGCTCTGCCCACTATGTTCACATGATCGTTACATCACACAGGTCCTTTAGCTATCCAAGTTAAGAGTGCGTTAACTAATATCCTGCCAGACAGTCTCCCTCCTCCAAGGTGGGGACTGAAATGTAAGTGTATAAATGCTTTTTTTTCACCTTTCACATTACACTATGAGCTCAGACAGGGATGATTAGAATAGTATTATGAAGCTACAGCTACAGATAGTGATAGTTGGGGGGACATAAACCACAGGTTCCCTTTAATATACTAAAAATGAATTCTATACAGATGGAATCAGTCCAGTGGAACGGTCAGACACAAACGCTGATGCGTATACAGTGTTTTGGCGTATATTACTTGGAGCTATAAGCCACTCCTGCCACACTAAGATGGTAAATGAATGCAGACAAGAGTTGGTTTTTAGCTGCACACTGAGATTACAGATTAGAGTGGTTTAATCCTAGCAGCTGGAACGGTCAGACACAAATGCTGATGCTAAATACAGTGTTTTCTCGTATACTACTTGGAGCTACAAGCCACTCCTGCCGCACTAAGATGGTAAATGCGTGCGTACAAATCAAACTTTCTCGTCCACACCCTGAACACGACATGTCGCGTTCAGGGTACGGACGAGAATGTCTGATTTCTACGCAAGCATCCGCATGCGTACAAATCACACACAAAAGTCTATCAGTGTGCACGGCAATCCGCGGCCGAGCGCATTACCTTGCGTCCCCATGTTAAACATAGGGATGCGTTGTGTCTGCGCTCGGCTTGCGCTTCCCTGCCCGCAGCGGCGGGGAGTGCAAGTGTGAAGGCAGCCAAAAAGATGCTTTGAAAGAGCCAAAAGTTAATAACATTTATCTTTACTCTGTCAAAGGAGAAAGAAGAGTGGCAAATGTTTTGTCCACTGTTTTCATGATAGCACTGTAGGATCTCAAATGTCTATTGTGAAAAACAAAAGACATATCAAAGAAGCAACCCTTCACTATCAGAGGTAGCCAAAACAAAGCCTATTATTTTGTTTTGTAAAATAAAAAATAAAAATGTAAAAATGTAATAAAGGCACATTCAATTATAAAATCTAATGTGATCTGACTAAATTGAACAATGGTGAGAAGAAGCTATAAGTCTATTTTATATAGTGTAAACTAAATGACCATTGTACCTAGACTTAATCAAGATAAGCGGGAGGTGCATAATACTGATCCACATGATTTTGCAGGACTATTTCCCATGGACATGTTGCCCAGGAATGCTGATATACAGGGGTAACTACAATACATGCAGGTGTTGTAATCTCACCTGGGCCGCGGAGCCTGGGGGGTCCCAAAACTCTTTGGCGTAGAGAAAAAGGCTGTTGATGCTACAAAGATTTAAGTCATCTATAAATCTATTTAGTGTCCATAATGATCATTTCTGATCGATTCTTTTATTGGATACTAAGTAGTATATTTACTTGTAGCTTTTAACGGTGATTAGTGTGTCTTTTTTGAGTTCTGTAATTATTGCATTAAAATGTACTATTTGTACATAAGGACATAATATGAAGCCAGACATCATGGCCTACAGGAACATAACCATATGTGAAACAGCTGTTGCTGAGTTACTTTGTTTCCATGCTATGAGCATGGGTACTCTTTTCCCTGTGGAAAGCGAATACATCCTGATAATGATTATTATTATACAATTATAATATATTGATTACAAACACAATTATGAAGCTTATGGCCTGGATTCATCATTTGCATTTTTTTAAAGTTACTGCTCGTTTTTGTTGCTTGGCATTTGCTGACGTTTATTGTGCAAAGGTCATGAAAATGGTGCACACGGTTCATGAATTTAGTGCAAAGTAAAATAAACGGGTTTCTGTCTTGTCATTAGCCATTTTTTTGACTTTTTTGAGCAAAAAGATATCTATTTTTCAAAATGCTGGGACTGGGAGAGTGGCTTAAGACATTTGGAGTAATTAAATTTGCCCACTAAAAGGATGGGACTGGGAGAGTGGCTTAAAACATTTGGAGTAATTAAATTTGCCCTCTAATAAAACAGGGAAGTACATATAAAATGGACTTATTTAAAACGTACGAATCAAACGATAAATTGGGTGAAAACACACAAAATCAGACACAAACATGTGTAAAGGCAGTGATGGATCGGGGCCTGTCTCTAGACAGAGAGATACAGATACGTTTGAAATTAGTGGGGTAAAGCGAACAAATGAAACATAATACACTTCTCACTAGAAGCAACATATATGTCAGATACTAGATAAACTAATGAAATATGGGCTGCAAGGTATGGTTTGTCCTACAGCATATTATAAGGTGAACTATATTTCTTTTACATTAACTAAACACAATAATGGGAATAAAACACTGATTTAAAGATTGCTAAGTGCCCATTTTGATTTTGTACTCCCATAATATGTTAAAAACAATATAAATTAGTAAAATATAAGGCTAAGGGTGGTTTCACACTGGCATTTTTCTGTTTTGCGTCGGTGTCTACCAAACTCCTGATGCATCTTGATCACGCATGCATCCCTATACTTAACATGGGGTCACAGGGACATCAGGTGGCATCAGGATTTTGACGGATCTAGACGAGTGCATCGTTTTGTTCTCTCCCACAGCCTCTTGATGTTGTGATGCAAAAATCCTGATGCATCTGGATACGGCAAAATCGGCAAAATGACTCATTGATCTCTATGATGCTTAATCCAGCCACTGGTGAATGTGGCCACACCAGGTCAGTATTTTACACTGAGCATGCCAAGACTAGTTTAAACATTCTCAGAATAGTTCCAGTCTCTCTCTTTCTCTCTATCTCACTATCTTTCTCTGGACCTAGATTACTCCAAATTCATATATTCATAGTCAATTCAACATTTTTATAAGAAAACGCAGGACGGTCAGGATACAAAATCCATGCAAATTGATACAAATATAGCAATTTTTGCCTGACACTGCAGTGCATGCATTAATGCATGTGTCAGCAGACGCAGATGCATGCGTTTTTTTGGTTTGTTCAGGACGCAACGCAAGTGTGAAACCAGCCTAACTGTACTTACAATTACTCTACTTCCAAGTAACATTTTAGTACAAAGAGTTTGAGTACATTATTATTATTATTATTGATATAGCACCATTAATTCCATGGTGCTGTACATGAGACGAGGTTACATACAAAAATATAGATGTAGTTTACAGTAAACAAATTAACAATGATGGCCTGGTACAGAAGGAAGAGGATCCTACCTGAGCAGGCTTAAGGCCACGTCACACGTAACAATATCGTTGCCGATATCATTTAAAAGTCACGTGTTCTGTGACGCTTGAACGATGTCGAAACAACATTGTTGCGTGTGACACTACAAACGATGAACGATCAGTCGGCTGTGCGTGTTTATTGCAGGCTGTAGAATTTCCTAAAGAGATGAGAATTTAGGTTATGTCTGAAGGATCTGAGCATGGTGGATAATCGGACGTGTTGGGGGCAGAATTCCAGAGAATGGGGGATATTCCGCAGAAGTCTTGGAGGCGATTGGTTGAGGAACGAATAAGTGTGGAGGAGAGGAGAAGGTTTTGGGAAGACCAGAGATTAAGTGAGGAAAGATTTTGGGAGATTACTTCGGAGATATAGGGTGGGTACAGGTTATGGATGGCTTTGTAGGTCAGTGTCAGTTTGAAACGGGTTTGTTGGACAATTGGGAACAATTGGAGTGATTTGCAGAGGGGAGAAGCAAGGAGGGAAGTGAACTAGTTGGATTATATATGATCATTTATCATATGTGCATATATATATATATATAATATATATATATTAAGCAAAAGTTAAGAGCAGGACGGTAAGACGAATTGCATTCAGGCTGGTGCAAAGCCCTCAGTAGTATACAGCTACTTCACATATGTACCAAAAAGGGGACATCACTCATCCATATACTTCTCTTTGATTTTTTATTAGTCCATAGACAACCGCAACGTTTTGGTTCACAAGAAACCTTCCTCTAGCAGTGTCACACAAGACTTCTCCCGAGCATTCGCTATACTCTGGATCTCTCTACCCCAACACATCAGACTCTCACCTACTCTGGAGACCTTCAAAAGAAACCTGAAAACTCACCTTTTCTGGCAAGCCTACAACCTGCAGGGAGCCACAGTCAACCAAACCACCGCATGACCAACTCTACCCTCTCCTACTGTATCCTTACCCAGCATCCTCTATCCTATTGTCCTTGTGTGCCTTATATTGTGCATGTTTATTGTACTTGTCTATTATACCCTCTACATATCTAAAGCACCATGGAATTAATGGTGCTTTAATAAATAAATAATATATATATATATATTTTTACAAATTTAAATATTAATTCTTTACATTTTTTCAATTGTTGAAAACATTTTTTTCGGGAGGCACCTTCCCTTGAAGACATTGCACTAGACTGAATATTTAGATCTAATATTTTCTACAAAATTCCAATTACAAGGTTGGATACTTACTAAATTTCCAGGAAAAATAAAGATACAGATTACCTGAAATAACATGAAGGATGGGAAGAAAGCAAAAAGAGCTGGCAAAGTAGATTTTTTGTTTCTTGCCATGATCCTGCCTCTTATAGTCCTTCCTGTACAAAGTCAGGTGTGTATTAATTATATTCTAAGATTTTTACTCTAATCATAGGTATGTCTAAGGCTAATTTCACATTGCGTTCTAGCACCCGTTCAGTGGATCCACAAAAAGCTCTCTGTTTATAATAAATATTTTTTCCAGTTTGTAGCAAGTGCTATCAAAAAAGTATCAAAAACAGGGCTATTTGTCTGTACGTAAGCTGTCTCACCTCGTCACGGTTGCCCTAGCGAGACAGTCCCTAGCTGATGTGTGCATTTAAAACCTGAGTGTGTGAACATACCTCCATCCAGGCTCCAGCCAGGACTCCACTCTGTGGGCTTTTTACCTGTGAAACAGCTTGTGTGTGGACTACTCATAGGGGAAGGGTGGGTCACTTCCCTTTCCTGCGAACAGGAGAAATACATTCACCAAACGTGCTGTGTCTTGCACCATTTTCAGGAGCATACGTTTACTGCAGGTGGACAGTAAACTGCATTCGGGTGTCCGCCTGCAATAAACGTATTCCGAAAAATGGTGCAAGACAGAGCACATGTTGACTCCATCTGCACCATTAAAGTCAATGACCACATTTGCCTATATGTCTGAGGCCAGTTTTGTCGAGGATGTAGACGTAAGACCCCATGGAACCTTTGAATGGCGTGATACAACGCAATGTGAAAGCCCCCTAAATTGTATTATTCTATGTATGAGCTGACAATACAGTTACAATGCCTAAAGTAATATAAATATGTGAAAAGAAATAGATTAATAAGTATGCAGGTTGTAGATGATCACTTGTACAGCTGAGAGTATGTTACTTGAATGTGACTAGGCTGATGAAGTTAAGTATGTTTGAGAAATATGGTGATGTTTCTTATGAATTGACGGAAAAAGAAGTGTTGGATTTGTCTATGCTTTTGTATTTTGCAAATACTGTGGGTGATAGTGATGAATGAAATTAATGGTGTGATAAAAATGTAATGAAATGTATAAATGGGATAATATGCTGCTATATTTAAAATGTAAATCTGTATGTTGAAATGTTATCATATGGGTTTATAAGGTGTTAAATAGGTAATTTATATATAAGAGTTCAAGCTATCATATACTGTAGAATGGTTCATATAGTGCAGGGTCTTTAGTCTAGACAAATCCAAAAGAATACATGGAACAAGTGAAGAGATAAAAATAAATTGCCTTGATTAAGGACGGGGATGGTGACACACATAAGGCATTTTATTTTTATTTTAATGACATTCAACTTGATCTCGAGCCATGGTGACTTGATGAATGAAAGCTCTGTAGGAAGATCAATCTTATGCGAGCCTAGATATGTCCACATGGGTCTTCTCCGCCATTATCTTGATTGTATCAAGCCATCACAAAGCTGGTCTTCCTCTTTGCCTTGTTTCTTCTATTCTTCGGACTATTATGTCCTTTGCCAGTGATTGCTCTCTTCATATGATGTGTACAAAGGAGGCAAGTCGTAATCCTTGCTTCAAGTGACATGTCTGGCTTGATTTGTTCCAAAATTGATTTGTTTGTTCTTCTTGTTATCCATGGCATACAGTGTACAAATACAGACCCTTATTTCCTGCCTTATGATTGGGAAATAACAAGTTTTATTTGTTTAAGTAACAAAGTTAAATTGTTGTAATTTTCAACTGTATATCACTGGTTAATGATTTACATAATGGGTTCAATCATAAAATGCATGCCTTCTTGTGTCTGAACATATACAGGGTGGGCCATTTGTATGGATGCACCTAAATAAAATGGGAATGGTTGGTGATATCAACTTTCTGTTTGTGGCACATTAGTATATGAGAGGGGGAAAACGTTTCCAGATGGGTGGTAACCATGGTGGCCATTTTGAAGCTGGCCATTTTGGATCAAACGTTATTTTTTTCAATGGGAAGAGGGTCATGTGACACATCAAACATATTGAAAATTTCATAAGAAAAACAATGGTGTGATTGGTTTTAACGTAACTTTATTATTTCATGATTATTTACAAGTTTATGACCACCTTTAAAATGTGCTCAAAGTGCTGCCCATTGTGTTGGATTGTCAATCAACCCTCTATCCCTGGATAGATCCCTCCAAGACTGTTGGAACACAAAATGTGATGGTATGGTGTGGTATATGGGGTACAAAAATAGTGGGGCCATTCTTCATCAATGGAAACCTCAATGCCACACGTACATGTGGAGGAAAGAAGGAGATCTTGGGAGGATCGAAGATTATGAGTTGGATGATATCGGGAGATTAATTCAGAGATATATGGGGCGGATGGATTGGGGACAGCTTTGTAAGTACAGACAAGCATTCTTCCACTCCTGTGGTGAACTATAACTTCCAGAATGCCAAAGGATCTGCAGGACATGCTGGGAGTTATAGTTCTTCCTTGATATGAATTGTACTTATGAGATTTGAAAGCAGCACTCCAGTGTTTTCTTTTCAGCACTGGAGTGGTGCTTTAAATATAAGGCTGCTTTCACATTGGCAAAAGTGCAACTCAGTGTGGATCCTTGAATTTCATGGAACCACACGGACAGGCACGGAAGTGTGCAAACGGATGTCAACGGACCTTTTTTTAATCATCCGTCATCAGTACCAGAGATAGGGCTGGGAGGAGCTGTACCTTGAACAGCAAAACAGATCCATTTCACAGATCCAGTTTTTTCATGGATCCATCCTCCATAGAGCTCCATTATAATTTCATATGGAATGATACAGACCCGAGTCTGTCCGTTTGTGTCTGCTTTTTTCAAGGCAGCCCAAAATCAGAACAGTTTCTGATTCTGGGTGCATGAAAAAAACAGACAAAAACAGTTCAGTGAAAAAAATGGACACACGGATAGCCATATAGTACTAATCCGTGCCCATATGGATACATGGGAGGCCAAAACTGATCTGTGGCCGTCCGTTTTAAAATGGATGGACATGGATTAAAAATTTGCCAGTGTGAAACCAGCCTAAGCCCCCTCCTCTGATTCTCACATGGCACCATCTTCCCCTCGTAGCTTTTACCACATCTTAAAATCTTTTTTCCCTTTGTTCCACTTCTAAAACCTGGGTGCGTCTTATGGTCCGGTGCGTCTTGTGCTAAAATCTCTCTGTAAATCACATTTTTAGTGTAAACTCTGTGCTCATTCATTAAGTTGCCTTGTTCTTCAGTAGCAAAAATGTTACCTTGATTTGCTGGAAGAATTTATCCTTGAAAAGGCAACATAAGTAAAGATAAGCCAACTGAATCCAATGTCTGCCCTTGACTTTTGTTGTTGATTATAGCATAAGCAAGTGTTAAGGGAAGCTTAAAGTAAAAGAAAGATCAGGGTCCCTTACTGCAGAATAACTCTGAATGAATACCCTTGAACCTTTAAATGATCCAGTCAGGATTTCAAAGACAATGACTTTTGACATCATTTGCTTGAGAACCATTCTGGTGCCATTGCAAACACCTCTTGTCAATTCAAGATTTCTTAATAGCATGACTACTGCACCAAGTTTCAAAGTCAACACGTGCTGTGGGGTAGCGCCGGGATTGCAAACAGGAAAAAACATGGAGCCCGGTAGTAGTTCCTACATTACCTGGATTTATTGCTGAAAACACAGTGGTGGCACAAGATGACGGAATCCGGGTCGCAGCCGGGTACAATGGATACAGTTCACAGATAGTAACCCAGTCCCTTCCGGTTATGATCTCTCCAGCTGAGGTCGCCCCGAGCTCCTAGCCCTCCCAGGCTAGGCCGTGTTATTACCTCACACGGCTCCTGGAGCTCTTGACCTGTCCGGTCGTTAGATGCCGCTTCTTCAGCTTCAGGCCAAAACTGTCCACAGGGAACCCCGCCCTGTCTCCTAACCATGCTTTTAGCCCTGTGTCTCCTTCCAGGGAAACCTGCAAGACCCGGAGCAGAGGGAGTGGACCGTCCCTCTTTCCTACATCCTATTCGGGCTCAATATGTGACAGTGCGCATTCTGGGGGAGACATAGCGCCCCTCGCATATATTTCCCCGCACTGTCTCACAGTACACATACTGCAATCTCCGGTGCCATTTTCTTAAAGACACTGTCTCTGAGAATATCATCGGAAACAAACTGTTGACTGGTGATATTAGCAGAGACAGTGTCTTCAATAAAATGGCACTCGAGTTTTCTGTATACATATCCGCTGACTCCTGCTTCATTTTATTGAAGAATACAAGTACAATGTGAACTTAGCAACGCACACGCGCCGGCTATCCTGGCTTCTGACAGGAAAGATGCTTTCTTATCTATACCTCCCCTGGCTGCTTTCCTCCCTTTTATTTAATTTTGCACCGCAGCTGCCGCCATTATCCCTATGGTTGGTTTGTGCGCAGTGCTATGATTACATTGTAGTTGAAACCTTCAATAAAATGGCAACGGAATCAGCACATGTGCATACCGCAATCTCTGGCGCCATTTTCTTTAAGACACTGTCTCTCCTAATATATGAAACAAACTGGTGACTGGTGATATTCACAGTGTCTTCAATAATGGCGCCGGAGATCAGAGTTCAGAATTATATTATAGATATCTATGCAAAACTAACAATATTTGATTTAGTTTTACAATGTGACAATAAAGAAGATATACAGTGTTGATGCTGATTGTTCTCTTGTAAATACAGTCCTGCTCACTATTATGGAATCAATGAAGTTTAAATACATAATGTGGAACATCTCTTGAAAAAATAAATCAAGTAAAAAGTTTTTTGTTTAGAGCACATGTGTAAATACAAAACGGACAAATGATAAACAGCAATTTAAAACTAAAAACAATGGGAGGGAAAATAGAAGAACCTAAAGCTTGCTGTGACACTGGTATTGGCACCATTTACATTAAATAGTATGGAACACATTTTGACTCGCCTGTGGTAAATCACAAATGGGAATCACCAAACCACACATCTTCTCGGAAAATGTTCTGTGGACAGATGAAACAAAAATAGACCTTTTTGGCAATGCAAAGCAACAGTTTATTTACAGACAGTGCAATGAAGCTTGTAAGAAAAGAGCACCCTACCAACAGTTAAGCATGGTGGAGGATCCATAATGTTGAGGAGTTACTTTGTAGCGTCTGGTACTGGAGGCCATGACCGTATCACAGGAATCATGAAATCAGAGAATAATCTAGAGATGTTTTTAGCAAAATGTACTTTCCAGTGTAAGAAAACTTGGTTTGAGACAAAGATCATTGGTCCTCCAGCAAGATGATGACCCAAAGAATGCATCCAAAAATATACAGCAACGGTTGAAAAAAAAAAATTGGCTTTTTTAAAATGGCTGGCAATGAGTCCTGACCTCAATCCTATTGAAAATCTTTGGGGTGAGTTGAAATCTACAATTGGGAAAAATAACCCTGAAAACATTCAACAGCTTGAACAAACTTCAAGGAAGAGTGGGACAAAATACCAGCTGAGAAGTGCAAGAAGCTTATATATAGCTACAAGAAACGTTTGGAGGCTGTCATCAATGCCAAAGGGTGTGCAACCAAGTATTAATTAGGGGCCTTTATTGCCTGCACGTGCTTTTTATTCTGTTTCTTCTTTGAAATTGCAATGTCAGTCGACAAACAATGTGTTATTGTTGTATGACATTGGACCACTAACTAAAAAAACCATGAGGATTTAACTTTGGAACATTTCCATATTTCTGAAGATATTGTAGTCTATGAAAAAAATGAAGGGATGCCAATAATGATAAGCAGCACTATAAAATAAAATAACTTTTACTTTATAGATTCTAGCTGACTGTATGTTAAAATATATATAGGCCTTCATCAGCGTTTTTCGCTGATCGCGGCAGTTGCGGTGAAAAAAACGCAAATGCCGCGATTACCGCATAACGGCCACACTTGCGGTTAAGCCCATACAATGTCTATAGGGCTTGCGGCAGGTGCGGCAAGTGCAGTATCGGCACTTGCGGCAGGTGCGGCCGCGAAAAAAACGTGGCATACCGCTTTTTTTTTGCGGCCGCACCTTCCGCAAGTGCCGAAACCGCACTTGCCACACCTGCCGCACACTTATGCAAGCCCCATAGACATTGTATGGGGCTTTCCGCAAGTGAACCGCAAGTGCAGCCGTTATGTGGTAATCGCGGCAGTTGCTTTTTTTTCACCGCAACTGCCGCGATCAGCGAAAAACGCGATGTGAAAGGGGTCTAATATATATTTATTGTAAGTTACAGGAAAATAGTTCATTTGTCAGTCTCGGAGGCTACTTAAAGGGAATATGCCTCCTGACTTTCAAGGAATCCTGAAAGGAATGAAAAGATGTGTCATAACTGTGTTGACTATGAGTGACTATTGAGATCAGGGTTGCACAATATTTTTGGTGCAAGGGCCACATTGCTTTACTAAACCAATCCCTAGGTCCGCAAAAAAATTTAAAGGTGGTACTTACTGAACATTAATACATAACCAGAGCACATTTTAAATATTTGAGGAGGATTTGGAGAGTTTCTGCTAAAAAAAAGCACCACAATACTGCCTCTCTCCATAATATCCTCAAACGACTGCCCCTCTCCATAATTATCAACCCACAGGCTGCCCCTTCTATAATACCCCCCACACTGCTCCTCTCCATAATACCACCCCTCACTGCCCCTTACCATAATATCTCCCACACAATGCCCCTCTCCATAATATCCCTACACATTGCATCTCTCTATAATACCCCATGCACACTACACCTCTCCATAATACCCTCCACACTACCCCTCTGTATAATATATCCCCACATTGACCTTCTCCATACTGTCCCTCAACACTTAGCTACTACATATTATCACCAATTCACACACTCTCCCTCTTCACAATATCCCACAAACTGCCTTTCTATACTACCCTGTGCACAGCCTGCTTCCATCACTTATTGTGCCCCCTTTCAACCCCCACAATGTATGTGCTTGGCAGTAACACCAATCCTCCCCTCAACTAAAATGATTACACATTTTATCTTCAGATCCTCCATGGAGAGCTTACTGGGGCTGATGTCTCGGATCTGATGCCTCTACAGTGACAGCATAGCCATGTGATGAGGTCAGCCTGCTGCTGCACATTGGAGAAGGAGCTTGTAAGCTGTCTACTTTTGAAATGTGTTTGCATCTATAGGTTGACAACTGTGTAATGTAAACTTTGCTGGAAACAATAATATTTTTTCATGACTTAATTAATATTTAACACAGTAATTCACTATATTTATAGTTTTGTACCTTTTATTCTGGGTTATTACAGAATTAGTTTGTTACTGAATCTTTTATGAGTAAATTATATTAGACTAGGAATAACTGTTCAGAAGATCAGAACAAATCACCATAAGATTACATCTAATTATACAGTGGGTATGGAAAGTATTCTGACCCCTGGAGATTTATCAGGCTGCCTATAGCAACCAATCACAGCTCAGCTTCTATTTTCCTAATAATGTCATTAATATGACATATTCAAATTCTATTTTGTTATAGCTAACATCAGTTATCTATTAACCCGGGCGTAGCTGGGTAGTACAGCTAGTTATCTTATATAGTGTATGCTGAACCCAGCTACATTATTGTTACTGGGTACAAAAGAGGGGACAGAGGAATAGGCAGAGCATCATTTAGAAAAAGAGGCTGAGTCTATAAATCATTTAAAATTCTTCTGATGATGTTGATGATAATGTTTTTTTGGTACTAATGAAAACTGAGATGAGAAATTTGAGAATGTTGTTGAACCTCATTTGCTAATGCAGATTCTGAGCTTTTTGTAGATGGTTCCAGGAGGCCACGCACTGGATATGCAGTGACCACCTTGGTGGAAGATGTATTGCATTCTTGCTCTCCTAATCAGGTCAGGAAGCAAAGCTGAAGGCATTTGTTATAGTGTGTACAATAGTAAAAGATCAGATAGTGTACTATTCCAAAGTGGAACATGGCTATGGACCCATCTAGGGGAATAGGAATTTTGTTGAGTACCTAGCTAGGACTACACGTAATGTTTGAAAGTATCAGGCAGTTCATTAGACCCTTGAAGCTACCTAAGTAGTGGCTATTATTAGTCCAGGCTTACACAAAGGAAAATATAAGACCAGAGTAATGTTGTGGCAGATACTGCTGCTAAAGCAGACACCATCTTGCCATACCAGAGAGCTTTTTGTAGTGTGAGCAAGATACATTGTGGACTTCAAGCTGTTAGGTAAGATACAGTCCTTGCTTAATGGAAAAGGAGAATGGAAGCATAAAAGAGCAACATGTGTGTGTGTGATGTGTAGAAATCAGGTGAAAAATGTTGTCTTTCCAGTTCACTCTTCTCTATGATGATCCATTTGATGTAGGGCCCAACTCACTGTGCTAAAGGAGCCATGGCAAGTCTGGTGAATTAGGAGAGGGTTTAATCAGGATGCTGCTGCATATGTTTCTGTCTGTACTATCTGTACCCTACACAACCTAGGAAAAACTGTACAGTGCCTGCAAGAACACAGTCAAGGCCATTGTACTCATTCCAGAACTGCAGAATGATTTCATACATTTATCCAATAGAGGCACATATGAGTATGTCCTTATCTGAGTGGCTGTTTTTTCAGAATGGTCTAATATCTGGTCCAGTGTGAAAGCACCAAAATGAAAGCAATATATCAGATAGCGGATGTCAGAAATAGTATAATGATATGGGGTTCATAAGGAAATAGAAAGTAACACTAAGGACACCTTCATATGAGAGGTATTAGGGAAAATGTTGAGAAAACAGCAGGCATTGCATGCATACCATCCTTAGAGCAGTGGGAAAGATGAGAGACTGAACGGGACACTGAAGTTAAAGATGCATGAAATGATTGTACAAGTAAGGAAGCCGTGGGCTGAAAGTATTGCAATAGATTAACATTCTGTCAGAATCATTCCTAGAAGAAAGACAAGCCTCTGTCACTATAAATTCTTCTTAGGAGTCCTGCTAAAATAATCTGTGATTTATGTCAGAAAATACAGCATCTGTAGGGAGACATGACAGGTTAAGTCATGTCAGTGCACTAGAAGAGACACTGTCATAATTGTCTCACCATGTTTTTTTTTATCTATACTACACACAGAAGTCCTAGGGGGTCATAATTCTGGATATCTGGGTTATAGTGAAGAAGCATACAGAAAAGTTTGAAATCATTAGTTGAATGGACATTCTAAGTCCCATTAACCAATCCGACCATAGTTAAATTGGAATGAAAGAACTTTACAAAGTCATGCATGTGTTTTGATAAGCGGCTTCTCACTAGATTCACGCTATAATCCTCCCAAGTTGCTGCACCTCACCCTGGCTGTCACCCTTTCTGCCAGAATAAAGCACTACTCCTTAATATTTCACTAATGAAAATTAGTTTATAGAGGTGCGCTACTTTGCACTGCTCTATATCTTGTTTCAATGTGGATAAATTTAAATAAAACCATCCAAGCTCAGACAGTCACAATTTATGAGCTGCAATTTATTCAAAACCTACACATTATATATATTTTGTTTCCAAAACCGCAGATCCCGGCCGTGGAGCACACATAAAACACACACACAAACAAAAAATCACACATCATGTAAAAATATAAAAAAAGCTATAAAAATTTTATTCAACAAATATATAAAAAAATTTCCCCAATAAAAGGAGAAAAAAAGGGCTTTTTTTCAAAACCTCCACTTTTTTCAGTGATCGCCTGTTTCTTCTAATTAATGTCCAAGACGCATTTTATTCAAAAAATAGTAATGGTGGTCTGATTAGGAGCGCTCTTAGGATCAAGCAGACATGTAAGATGTTTTATTAAATGGCAAACCTTTTATTAATTTCTTAGCTCCCCTCACAGCTCCACTAGGCGTTTCAGCTGTATAAAACAGTCTCCATCAGGTGGTCGCATTTTATTGATATATTTAGTCCATCAAATATAATTTATTGTAGGAAATATATTCCAAAAGCAATTCCTGTCAGTCTAAAGGCCCAGTTACACACACAGATAATTGTCAAAAAGTCCAAAATGGTATAATGTAGTAAGGTAATCCCTCCCACATTATCAATTCATGAGTGGTCCCCACATTGCAAGAACATACTCCAACTATACATCAAAACACCAGAGAGACAAGCGTATCATTCAAAAGTACATCGATTTATTTTTCAAAGAAGACAAAAGTGGTAAAACGTGATAAAAGGTATAAAATTACAATGAAAGAGACAATAGTGGACGCAACAATTGATCAGACTCTGTAAAGGAACAATATAGGGGTATATTTCGGTTGTTTACAGATGTTGATACAAACAATGTATATAAACATATCATGTAAAAGAGTGCACTCTGAGGTTCTATACAAAATATTCATATTAAAGTGCCAGTGCATCAAGATGGACCTCTGTCCAATAAACAAAACAGGGTATATAACCAACAGAGTTCAAACAACAGAATTACAGCATACCCATATTTCTCAAGTTGACCTGGTCAAGCGTCTAGATAATCATGCGGTCACCCAGAAAAAGGACCCCGACACTGCGTTCCGCTGGTTTTGTCTGGTAGCACCGGCTTTCTCAAGGGGATGACTCTGTAGTGCCCTCTGCTCTGCTGCCATTATATAGTGTGTGCATATTCTAATCATCCCTCATAGCTCCCCGCTGGCTCTCACACCTGTGGCCAGGTGCGCATCACATCCGGAGCGATGGCGCAGTACCGCCGCACACTGGGCATGCGTGGGAGCCGGCATGCATCACCATGACTCCCGCGCATGCGCACACTGCATGCTGAGACCACTCCCGCTCACTCTGGCAGTCGCCACAGCCAGGCTTGGCCGGCAGGGGAGTATTAAGGGCACAGTACTAGTAAATCTAAGTCAAATAAGCCACCCAGGGATAGAAAGGAGAAAGAAAAGAAGAAGTAGCAGTCACAAGGTCAAGTGCACAGTGAGTTAAAAATCCAACAGTGTGGCAACTACACAATTCCTGTTATGCAGAGGCAGATGTCCAAGGGTCAAGCGTTTCTTTATTTCTGCATGTTTAGTTCCCAAAATAGAGAGCCATTATCAACTTCTCCACCACTTATTGGGCACAATATTTCAAAAATACACTTTTGAAGATTGTGAGTTGGATTTCTGTGGATGGTTAAAAGACACCAATTAAAATCAAAATACAATAAATGTTGAAATGTCAGATGTAGTTAAAACAAGACAGATCAGCAGCTTAAAGGAAAGAACCAAATGTCAAGGATTCATTAAGGCCCTTAGGAGCCAAGGTGTCTAACATCACTATCCATTTGGCTTCCATTTGGGCCAGGATCCATTTCAAATTGCCACCTCTGATCCCTCCTCTCACCATATTAATGGCCCTAACTTTTAATGATCCAGGGTTGCAGCCATAATGTTTTTGGAAATGGCGTGGGAAGGTTTTAAGAAGTGTATTGTCTGCCACTGTGCTGGCTCCCTCAATGTCTTTGACGTGCTCTCTCACCCTCCTCTGGAGTTCCCCGGACAACAAGCCAACGTATATCAGTGGACAACTACACGTTGCATAATATACAACGTGGGTTGAGCCACACGACATACGCTGCCTGATGTCAAACTGTCTCCCTCCGGAGGAGTCGAAAGCTTTAGCACGTGCCACATTGGAGCAAGCCACACAGTGGCCACATGGATAGCACCCTGCATCTGGGCCTCTGGTTCTAAAGGGGTTACATGGTGGGGGCACATAATGACTATGTACAAGTCAGTCTCGCAAACTCTTAGATTTTTTGGGGGCCATTATGGGTCGATTGGGGATACACTCTGCCAAAACGGAATCCGTCTTCAACACCCCCCCAGTGTTTATTCAAAATTTACTGCATAGTACCCCACTCGTGATTGTAGGGTTCAAATGTACCGCAGTTGGGGAGATGCAGATACGGTCTTAGGTTTGTACCTCAATAGTGTCTCTCTTGTGGTGTTTTTAGCCCTCTGGTACCCAGCCTTCACCATCCTCCTACTATAGCCTCTGTAGCCGAATTGCTGACTAAGCTCACTGGATTGACGTTCAAATCCAGATTCGGATGAGCAAATCCGTCTCATCCTTAGAAACTTGCCTGTCGGGATGGCACGTATAGTGGAGGGGTGGTGTCCAGACGTGGCATGTAGTAATGCATTAACCGATGTCTTCTTACGGAAGACATTGGTCTGTAGACCACCCCTCTCATCAACTGAGATCTCAATGTCAAGGAAATCGATCTTCTCCCTGCTCATTCTGTGCGTCAGCATGATGTTGTATGTATTTTCATTGAGCCAACGCACAAAGGAGTCGAACTGCTCCACCATGCCCTGCCAAATAATAAGGATGTCATCAATATACCTCAGCCCGAAACGCCCTCGTCGCCAAAGATGTTATGTTCCCAGAACCCCAGGAAAAGATTGGCGTATGAGGGCGCGCAGGCCGCGCCCATCGCAGTGCCCTGCTTCTGTAAGTAGTAGACGTCATGCACTCAGGTCTCCTTGACAAAGGAGACAGAGTTCTCCAAAATGGCGCTGGGCACACGCTGAATCAGCCAGAGGAAGCGCTGATGGATAAGCAGAGGTGCCTCACATTACTAGCCTGAAGGAAACCTGAGTGCATGGGTCTGGAGGATAGACGTATCTCCCATCGGCATCCTGACGCTGAACCTACCAAGGAAGAGCCCAGTGAAATTGTGAATACAGGCCACTAATCAGGATGATCTGACGCTGTGGAGCTAGACGAGGAGAAACGATCTGACAGCACCTCTGAAAAACTGCAGGTACCTGCTGACTTTGTTCCCTTTGAGTACTTTTCAGAGCAAAGCCACCTTTTTTTCTGCAGTCCTTTTTTTTGCAGTCTGTTGTTGAATATATGCTTTCTGGACATTAGAGTGGAGACACCTATAATTGCATGCATAGAAATTCCGCACTATACTAATCCTTGGCTATCTGAACCACTTTGCAAATTGCATATGATGTGCATTTACGTCATATGATGGCTCCCTGACTTTTCCTGTATCTTTGCAGAAAATGGGTGTGACTTTCAGGCATAATCTTCCTCTAACACCTGGGGATGAAGCAGGTGTAACCTGTAAAATGGCGCTGTCAATATCTGACAGCCGCATTTACAGATACAAAACATTGTGCCTACCCCAAAATGGTATCAATAAAAACATCAGCTCAGGGTGCAAAACATAAGCCCTCACACAGCCCATCGACCAAAAATTTAAACCGTTTCAGGTTTAGTAAAATGCCTAGACAATCTAAATTTATTTTTTTAGATGTCAAAAAACATTTTCATCACTTAAAAATGTAATTATGCATCTTTGGTATGAGAATAGTTGTTCTCACCTGGAGATTTATATTGCCAGGTTATATTTGTTGTATGTTAAACATGGTAAATATATTAAAAAATATTGTGAAATTGCACTTTTTTCACTATTTTGACGCACTTGGAATATTTTTCCCATTTCCAATTAGGCCAAGTGCACACGTTCAGTATTTGATGAGTTTTTTACATCAGGATTTGTAGCCAAAACCAGGAGTGGATAATTAAATGCAGAAGTGGTGCATGTGTTTCTATTAGACTTTTCCTCTGATTGCTCCACTCCTGGTTTTGTCTACAAATCCTGAGGTAAAAAACTCATCAAATACTGAACGTGTGCACGTGGCCTTAATCACATGATTCACATAAATGGTGTCATTGAAAAATACAACTTGTCCTGCAAAAATCAAGCCCTCATATGTCTATGTGGTTGGAAAATTAAAAAAGTTATGGTTCCCAGAAAAAGGAGAAGATGAAAATAAAAAAATGGAAATTGGCCTTGGTGGTAAGGGGTGAAAGTGTATTCTAGTAAGAAGAACTGGGTTATGTAGAAAAAAAAACAAGAAAGAAGGCATTTCATTGAAAGGATTGTTAGTAGGGTAATAGGATTGGTAGTGATTTGACATCAGGCATCACATGTAGTGCTATATTTTAAACATGTGCAACAAACAGGAAGTTGATATCACCAACCATTCCCATTTTATTTAGGTGCATCCATATAAATGGTCCACCCTGTAGTACAGGTGCATCTCAATGTTTAGAATATCATCAAAAAGTTAATTTATTTCAGTAATTCAATACATAAAGTGAAATGCATATATTATATAGAGTCATTACACACAGAGTGATCTATTTCAAGTGTTTATTTCGGTTAATGTTGATGATTATGACTTACAGCCAATGAAAACCCAAAGATCATTATCTCAGAAAATTAAAGTAGGAAGGATGAAGGGTCTGAGAGATAAAATATTACTTAAATAGGTATCAGAGGCTTTACCTTGTGTGGTTGTGAGAGTCACAACCACTATAAAAGCATATCACGGCTGCTGAAGTCCCCAGCGTGGTGCATATAGAGTAGGGAGGATAAAGGATAAAAATTGCGCTGCCATATTCCATGAGACACCAAAGTGTGAATATAATATTGATTCATTAGTCAACGCGTTTCAGGGCTCCCCGGCCCCTTTCTCAGGACAAATCAATATCATATTGCCATGTGTCAGGGCATTTCAGGAAGTCCTGAAATGCGTTGACTAATAAATCAATATTATATTCATCCTTTGATGTTTCTTAGAATAAGACAGCACAATTTTTAACCCTTCATTCTCCCTACTTTAATTTTCTAAGACAACTTTTAGGTTTTCATTGGCTGTAAGCCATAATCACCAACATATAAAGAAATAAGCACATGAAATAGATCACTCTGTTTATAATGACTCATCTATTATTATCACGAATGGGTTTTGCCCCTTTTGAGACGCTCTCGCTGCGAGTCAAAGTCTCATGTGGATACGAACGAAGCATTGCCGCGCACGGCCATTGCGAGCAGCTCTAAGGCGACTCGCTATGCCGCGCAGCGGCTGGCGAGTCGCTTAGCAGCGCGAAGCATTGCCGCGAAGCGGCATTGCGAGTCAGAGACTCGCTCTGCTAGAATCCCGATGCATTGTGCATCGGGCACCATCTAGTTTAATATATGTGTTTCACGTTTTGTATTGAATTTTACATTACATTTAGACATTAGCATTTACAACATTTAGACATGGTATAAACTCCAAAGTTTCATTATTCCTTTATTTGTTCCTTATACTGTGCACCAAACATATATGGGCTTAAAAAGATCTTTCCATTATCTATCTCTCACATATCTGTGTATTTATCTATCATCTATCTATAAATCTGTCTATCATACCATATATCTTATGTATTCATCCATCCACCCATAAATCTATCATCTATCTATCCTATATTAAAATACCATTTTTTTTACCTTTTAATAGACATTAGGTGATAATAAAGGTGTGTACTATAACGAGTATGTAACAGATGCTGCAGACTCTGGATGCCTTGCTGTGACTGTCACTGAGGATTAATGGTGATGATGATCCATTGAAAGTTGTAGGGGCAGAAAGCTACCATGTTTCTATGGGGAGGGGAGACCATGCAGAGCTGAATCGATCAGTGTACTGCTTTTTCTCTGCTCCTAGCCTCACAATAACAGTACATATTATGCATCATCATACAGCAGAGGATCACAGCGTGTATTTGTATGTGCTTGCTGACATGAATGTGACTCACCCCATGGGGGCTGTGGGGTACTCAGAAATGGGTCCTGGTTCGATGTCGTTCACTGGGGGATGTCACGGTGGCGTGACCCGGCCCGTGGCCCTGGAGCAGTCAATTCAAAGGGAAATCGGGGAACTCTGTTTCAGGGATCAAAGCTTAGGGAAAGTACTTCTGGGGGTATGGGTACCAGACGTGGGGATACTTGTTTACGTGATGCCACCCGCAGATTGTGGCTAATGATGGCCACCGCTGCTTTACTGTTCCGCTGAGGGGGTTGTTAATAAGGCAGCTGGATGGTGAACCCTCCACGGGTAGGGTCTACTCCCCAGGGCAGCAGATGTTATCAGTGAGTTGGTACTGGTATTTCAGCGCAGGGGTGTAGCAAGAAAATCACAGACACAGCAGGGTGCAGTCTCAAGATGTTACCCTTCTACTGACACTTCGACCCACGCAGTCCCCTGCCAACAACTCCCAGCAACTACCAACTAACTCTAGATGTCTCTGTCATCCTTTTCTATAAGGTCCGTCACATGTCCCACGTCACCTACATGTGTCCTTCCTAACTTCATTCCTTCCCTCTTGCTCTCCTAAACCCTACTCTCCTCCCAGCCCCACTACACTGATTCCTATTCTCCAGACAGGATCAGGGACTGTGCTCTCCCGTAGCAGCAATCTCCTGGAGTGGTGTGTGGTGTCTGGGTGCTTGGATACCCGTCAGTGCTCCTTTTCCTTACCCAAGAGTGGGGTACTACACCTCTAAATGCGGTTCAGTACCTCTGTGGTGACTGGATCCACAGGGGCGCCACAATTTCTATTTAAAGCATGGACCCCCTGTCACATCACATAGGATGGTATATCAGGGGCTGGATTGTACTATGAGCATGGGGCCTGTGGCCATGCCCCCTACCACGCCCCCTCCCTATGCAGAAGTGTGAGGGGGCTGGAAGGTAGGATGATCCTGCAGCTCCCAGCATCCATGCCCCCTACACACCTCCTATTCTATGCTCCTGCATGAGGCTGACATACTAAAATGCTATGTCCCCTGAGGAGGGAAATCAAAGGAACAGGTATGATTTTATTGAATTATAAGTGATCTATAGATCTTAGAACTGCAATGTACAGCTTTGCTTCATCATGAAGGAGGGCCAGGACTGTACTAAAACTTTTTCTCTTCCCTGAGTTCCCCTTTAACCTTTTTTAGGCTCTGAACTTGAGTCTTCATCAGGTTATGCCATACATACTGTACTAACTATAAAAAAGGAGACACAAGAGGCGCAGATTGTGCCTTATCACAAAGACACTTTTGCTATTATGTGGATTATATAGGGGTCCACTCACCTTTGTAGGTTGTGAAACCCACAACCAGTTTGAGCGCTTTAGCAGCTGCTGCAGAACCTCCACCGTCACGCCAAAAACCGCGGGAAAAAACAAGCTATAAACAGGAATGGTTTCCCCGGTCTGCGCTGCTGCTATTCAATCAAAGTACTTCACAAAAGGTTGTTACCATCATCAGGTCCTTTATTCATCCATACCAATGCGTTTCAGTGCTGTCCAGCACCTTCCTCAGGGTTTATTACATGGCACATACAGGAGATCCTTTTATATGCTTTACAGATTGGGTGTCACTCCCACAAAGAAAAAAATGCTTACAAACGTCATTAATGACGTCATAGATGTGGGAACCTCCCATTACATGACACCGCAATTACATTCATTTATTTTGTCTTTATAAATGTGCATAAAACACATAACCTCATCCTAAATGCACTATAAAAGAACAATACATTTGTCATATGCAGATGCATAAAAAGAAGAAAAATGAAACATATAAGGGAATTGTTCATACTAGATTCGAACTCAGAAAAATAGAAAGACTTTCTCTGGTTTTATATGAAAGTCAGCAGTTTAACCTACAGTACTGTACAAAGAGGCCATTTTTACAACATTGGGAATGTTGCAATTGGAGCAGTGGGGAGTATGGGCAAATTTGGTATTTAACCCATGTGACGCTATGAAGCTGCTAGGAAGATTTATTAAACTGATAGATTCATTTTGGATTACAAGAATCAGAAGAAACATAATTATTTTGCAAAGTAAGATCATTATTGACCAGTGTTCAACTAAGGAATAAATGTGTTTCTAATAGGTAACATCATTTTAGGACCAAGCAAGGTATATAAACATGCCTGGGCAAACACTGGTCCCATTTCCTTTTTCAATAGAAAGATGGTATGATCAGACCATGTCCCTGTACAGTCAGACACATCCATTACACAGTACATAGCAGGGACACTTATATAAGATTATCTCATCCCAGGAGATGTGAAATGATCAGACCATGTCCCTGTACGGTCAGACACATCCATTACACAGTACATAGCAAGGACACTTATATAAGATTATCTCAGCCCAGGAGATGTGATATGATCAGACCATGTCCCTGTACGGTCAGACACGACCATTACACGGTACATAGCAGAGGCACATATATAATATTATCTCAGCACAGGAGATGTGGTATGATCAGACAATGTCCCTGTACGGTCAGACACATTCATTACACAGTACATAGCAGGGACACATATATAGGATTATCTCAGCACAGGAGACATGGTATTATCAGACCATGTCCCTATACAGTCAGACACGGTCATACACAATATATATATAAGACACATATATAAGATTATCTCAGCAAAGGTATCCCTGTACAAGAAACCAATTGACCGTCCAACATATCTCCGATGCGACAGTTTTCATCCAAAACACATAAACTCTATTGTGTATAGCCAGGCCATCAGATACAATCGGATATGTTCCAACCCTACAGATAGGGACAAACACCTTGAAGACCTTTTTGAACCAGGGCTACCATGCAAGAGCAATCGAGAACCAGATTACAAGACCCACCAGACTATCAAGGAATCATCTCCTACATTAAAAAACTAGAGAAGAGAACAACAGAATTCCCCTCGAAGTCACCTACAATCCAAGTCTGGAGGTGCTAAGAGGAAACTGCAACCACTCCTACAAAAAGATGCCAAACTAAAATCAATATTTCCAGATCCCCAACTCTTGTGTTTTAGACAACCTCCAAATCTAAAAAACATCATTGTCAGAAGCTTGCTGTCCTCTCCAACAGCTACAGGAACCTTTCCCTGTAACCAGAAAAGGTGCAAAACCTGTCCATCTATAATGACCACCGACAAGATAAAGATTCCTGGGACAGATCAGGACTACAAGATCCCAGGTAACTTCAGCTGCACCACAAGCAATGTGGTGTATTTAATTGTATGTACCAAATGCCCAACAGCTGGAATGTACATAGGTGAAACCGGGCAAAAATTCAGGACAAGAATGAATTCTCATCGCCACTCAATAAAAGAAAAGCGTATGGACCTACCTGTAGCAAAACATTTTTTCCAGCCCTGACCACAGTAAAACTGATATGAGGCTGCTCATCTTAAAAAGCAACTTCAAATCTCAGAGAGAGAAAAGAATTTGGGAATACAAACTGATAACGACCTTTGACACATTCAAAGCAGGATTAAATATATCACATGGATTCATGGCTTTTTATAGAACATGAATGGACATTTGGGGACATCACAGATTCATGCGTTTTCTATATCAATTGAAAAGACATTTGGGGATAACACATCTCCAATAAACTCCAGTTTTAGGACAATGAACTTTTGACACTTCTTATATGAACACTCTTTCCTCCTTTTATTGCTTTCCTCAACTCATTTAAAGGGAACCTGTCAGGTGGTTTATGCCCCTCCAGCTATCACTGTCTGTAGCTGCAGCTTTATAGTCTAATCATCCCTGTCTGAGCTCATTGAGTAATGTGAAAGGTGAAAGAAAAGCTTTTAGGGTATGTGCGCACTGGGCGGGTTTTCGGCGGTTTACCTGTGTAAACCGCCGTTTTGCATACATTAGTTTTATTTAAATTAATGTTAATCCAAACCGGCGTTTGGATTAACATTGAAACTAATGTAACCCGCCCAAGGCTGTGCACATACCGGCGGTTACCCAGCGTCATCCGTTGCTAACCCGCAGGTTTCCCAGCGGGTTAGCAAAGAATGACCAAGTTCTAAAAACCGGCCGGTTCTGCAGCGGCTGCAAGCAGAATCATGTGCTGCTTCCAGCCGCTGCAGAATCGCCGCCGAGAACCCGCTGGGCAGCCGCCGGATACCGCCCGGCTCCCGCAGCTCATACCCGCCAAGAAGCCGGTGCACGGCGCCGGAGCTTCCTGGCGGGTCCCGCCAGCAGCCGCCGACCGAACCGCCGGGTAATGTGCACTTACCCTTATACACTAACATTTCCTTATGTAATGATGCAGTCAGTCTCCAGCTTGGAGGACGGGGACTGCTTGGCAGGTTAATAGTTAACATTTCAGCCTTGTGTTAGAACATGTTGGGAGAGCTGATGTGATGTCACAACCATGTGACTACAATAGGCGGAGCTACGTTCTCATAGAACATAATAAGTTTGCTGGCTTAGCTCCACCCACTATGGTCACATGATTGTTACATCACACAGGTCCTTTAGCTATCCAAGTTAAAAGTGAGTTAACTATCATCCTGCCAGACAGTCCCCCTCCTCCAAGGTGGGGACTGAAATGTAAGTGTATAAATGTTTTTTTTCACCTTTCACATAACACTATGAGCTCAGACAGGGATGATTAGAATAGTATTATGAAGCTGCAGGTACAGACAGTGATAGCTGGGGGGCATAAACCAGCTGACAGGTTCCCTTTAAGTATTTTCAGTTCTGCACAGACCTCTACCATTATACAATTTGTTCCGCTTAGCTTATACTTTTTAGTTTCAATTCCCCAGGCCCATTTCTTCCTCCCCAGCCTGACTCTGGTTTATGTCACCTGTCGCATTTACTATAATATCTAAAACAGTTTTTTTTTTGTTTTTTTTTTTGCTTCATTTGCTTATGTATATATGTATGTGTCTTCAGAATCTGTATCATTATCAGTCTGAGGAAGGGACCACAGTGTCCCGAAAGCTTGCTATGCTTACCATCTTTTCAGTTAGCCATTAAAAGTTATCAACCACTGAGGACTCACAGATTCTAATATATTTTTCTCAGCAAAGGAACATTTTTAAAACACATCTAATTGTTGAAATTATTATTGTTGCAAGATCTATTGATTAAAATCAATGTTAAAATGAACTTTGTTCATAGGAAAAACCCTTTAACTGAGAAACCTCAATGAAACTGTCCTAACAATAATGCCACAAAATATGCTCCATGATGCCAACATACAGTAGTGAACAACAGTGCTTTACAATGCCCACCTACTAGTAAAAATTAATAGAGAGGCCAAAAGCAGGACTACACCGTGCTTAACCCCATCACCCCGAGTCTGTTTTCTCCTGACCGGTCAATTTTTTCAATTCTGACCAAAGTAATTTCATGAGGTAATAACTCTGGAATGCAGAGTGATTCTGAGACTATTTTTGTGACATATTGTAGTTTGTGTTAGTGGTAAATTTAGGACAATATTTTTTGTGAAAATATCAGAAATTTGGCGAACATTTTGAAAATTTTGCAATTTTTAAACTTTGAATATTAACACCCTAAAACCAGAGAGTTATATCACACAAAATAGTTAATAAATACCATTTATCACATGTCTACTTTACATCAGCCCATTTTTGAAACATAATTTGTTTTTGTTAGGAAGTTAGAAAGGTTAAGTTTATGATCAATTTTTCATTTTTTAGTGATCACATTTGAAATGACTTTGAGAGGCGAATGTGACAAAACAAATACCTAAAAGTTACACCATTCTAAAGCTGGCACTCCACAAAGTGCTCAAAACCTACTCAGGAACATTAAGGAATGTGGAGGGAAAAAATGATACGCTTTCCCACAAAAATGCCACTTTAGTCCCTAATTTTGCAGTATCACAAGGGTAACAGGAGAAAATGTACCATACAATTTATTGTGTAATTTCTGCTGAGAATACCAATACCCCATACATGGTGAAAAACTACTGTTTGGGTGCATGGCAGGGCTCAGAAGCAGCAATGGATGTTTCTGGTTGAAAACTGCAAATATGCCATTATAGTGTCCAGTATATTGTAATGCCCAGTATGTTGGCGACTCCTTGCATCCTCTCATCCTACCACCTACACCAGTTACACCATTCCCTAATATCTCCTTCAATCACTTTCCCCAGCTGTCAACACACACCTGACTAATTGTCACGGGTGGCGCGGGTGACAGGGTGGAGGCCACGCGCAGACGATCTCAGCGTTTGGCCCACCAGCCATAATGGTGGAGGATGGTCCATCTCTTTCAGGGGCATTTACCTTCTGTTTAGATGAAGAGAAGGTGTGATGAGATCTCTCTATTTTGGGGAGACGGCTGTGGAGGTCTTGTGCTCGGTCTGGTTGTATCCACCTGTATTGTAGGTCTCTAGGACCCAGCAGATTCCTTCTACCTTTATAAGGAGGTTCATTACCCTTCCTCAGTGCAGGTGATATTTCCTTGTGGACTCTTTATCCTTGCTCCAGCAGAAGCTGAGGTTGTGAGCTCGCTGTGGTCTGCTGAAAGATAAGTGTTTCTTTTCCCCAAATGTCTGTCTTCCCTGGTGTTTGTCTTTAGTTGTTAGTGGAGGGGTCTAGTGCACCTCTCCATCTGATCCTTAGATAAGATAGTGCTAGGATCAGAGAGGGACGAGGTTCGTGGTCGGCGACAGTTGAGGAGACTGTACAGGGACGTTAGGGCAGACAGGGTCAGCCCTAGTAAGTCTAGGGGTCACCGTCTCCTTCTTGTGCCCTTAGCAGTAGGGACCCCTTATTCCCCCCCCCCCCCGTCGTTATCCTACGCTGGGTGTCTTCCCCACTCCCAGCGTGACATTATCACCTGCCCCCATTCCTATCGGAGTATGAGGATGTGTTCTCGGAGAAGGGGTGCCGAGACTTGCCCCCTCATCGGGCATATGATTGCCCGATCAACCTTGTTCCCGGAGCTAAACTGCCCAAAGCTAGAATGTTTACTATATCCGGTCCTGAAAGACAAGCAATGAAGGACTTCATTTCCGAGAGTCTAGAGACAGGTCACATCAGGCCCTCCACGTCGCCGGTGGCGGCTGGTTTCTTTTTTGTGAAAAAGAAGGATGGGGGCCTCCGTCCTTGTTTGGATTTCCGGGAATTGAATCGGATAACTGTCCGTGATCCATACCCCCTCCCTCTGATCCCTGATTTGTTTAGTCAGGTTGTGGGTGCCAAATGGTTCTCCAAGTTGGATTTGAGGGGGGCCTACAACCTGATTAGGGTCAGAGAGGGGGATGAATGGAAAACTGCGTTTAATACCCCGGACGGCCATTTTGAAAGTCTCGTGATGCCGTTCGGGCTCACTAACGCCCCTGCGGTCTTCCAACATTTCGTCAATGATATTTTCCATCATCTGGTGGGTAGATTCGTAGTTGTTTACTTGGACGATATCTTGATCTATTCTCCCGATATGGAGACGCATCAGTCCCATGTCAAACAGGTGTTGCAGGTCTTACGGGACAACAAACTGTATGCAAAACTCGAGAAATGTGTTTTCGCCGTTCAGGAGGTTCGTTTTTTGGGGTACCTCTTGTCGCCGATGGGTTTCCGGATGGATCCGG
Organism: Allobates femoralis; assembly: GCA_033576535.1. Lineage (NCBI taxonomy): Eukaryota > Metazoa > Chordata > Amphibia > Anura > Aromobatidae > Allobates > Allobates femoralis. The sequence goes on from JARQOC010000002.1 coordinate 597,503,607, forward strand.
AAAAGGTCCGGGCGGTGCTGGACTGGGAACAGCCGGACAATCTACGGGCTTTGCAACGGTTTTTGGGGTTTACCAATTTTTACCGTAAATTTATTAAGAACTATTCGGTACTTGTGACGCCTCTTACGGACATGACTAGGAAAGGGACGGATTTTTCTGAATGGTCTGATTCTGCTCGCCAGGCTTTCTCCTCCCTGAAGCGTTGTTTTGCTTCCGCGCCTGTCCTTTGCCAGCCCGATCTTTCTCAGCCCTTTATTGTAGAGGTGGATGCGTCTGAGGTGGGGGTGGGGGCTGTATTGTCGCAGGGCCCTTCGCCTGGAAGATGGGTGCCCTGCGCGTTCTTCTCCAAGAAGTTGTCGTCGGCCGAGAGGAATTATGATGTCGGTAATAGGGAGCTATTGGCTATTAAATTGGCTTTTGAGGAATGGCGGCACTGGCTGGAGGGGGCTGTCCATCCTGTCACGGTTATTACCGACCATAAGAACCTGTCTTACCTTGAGTCCGCCAGGCGTCTCAATCCCCGGCAGGCCAGGTGGTCTTTGTTTTTTACGAGATTTAATTTTACCGTCACCTACCGTCCGGGGGTTCAGAATGTGAAGGCGGATGCATTGTCACGTAGTTTTCCGGGTGGTAGTACTCAGGAGTGTCCCGTTCCCATCTTGCAGGAGGGGGTGGTTGTTTCTGCTCTTTGTCCTGATCTAGAGGGGGAGGTGTTGAAGGTTCAGGGGGGCGCCCCTGCCTCCTGTCCTTCTGGGAGGCTTTTTGTGCCGTTCTCTTTGCGTCTCAGGGTGCTGTCAGAGCATCACGACTCTGTGCTGGCAGGGCATCCGGGCGGCAGGGCCACCTTCGATCTCTTGTCTCGACGCTTTTGGTGGCCGGGGTTGAGGAGGGACGTAGCGGAATTTGTATCCGCCTGTAGTGTGTGTGCACGTGCTAAGGTTCCGCATACCCGTCCGTCTGGGTCTCTCATGCCATTGTCTATTCCTGAGAAGCCTTGGACACATTTGTCAATGGATTTTATCACCGATCTCCCGGCGTCTGCGGGCAAGACGGTGGTACTGGTAGTAGTAGATAGGTTCAGTAAGATGGTTCGCTTTGTGGCACTGCCCGCACTTCCTAATGCTCGGACTCTGGCACAGGTGTTTGTAAGTGAGATTGTGAAGCTTCATGGGGTTCCCTCCGATGTGGTTTCTGATCGCGGTACTCAGTTTGTCTCCAAGTTTTGGAAGGCCTTTTGTACACGTTTGGGGATTACGTTGTCTTTTTCTTCTGCTTTTCATCCCCAGTCTAATGGTCAAACCGAACGTGTGAATCAGAACTTGGAGACTTACCTGAGGTGTTTTGTCTCTGACCATCAGGAGACTTGGGCAAGTTATTTGCCCTTGGCCGAATTTGCCCTTAATAATCGTCTTCAGGAGTCCACTGGCAAGTCACCGTTCTTCGGTGCATATGGGTTTCATCCTCAGTTTGGTACTTTTAGTGGTACGAGTCCTTCCGGAGTTCCGGAGGAGGACCGTTTTACCTCGTCCCTCTCCTCGGTTTGGCGGGGTGTACAGAGTAGCTTGAAGCTCTTAGGTGACAGGTACAAACGTATGGCTGACAGAAAGCGTGCGCCAGGTCCGGACCTATGTGTGAATGACTACGTGTGGTTGTCTACCAAGAATGTGAAGTTGAAGGTGCCCTCTTGGAAGTTGGGGCCCAGGTTTATTGGCCCCTATAAGATAACCGCCGTGATCAATCCCGTGGCGTTTCGTCTTGCGTTGCCTCCTGCTCTTAAGATTCACGATGTGTTTCATAGGTCGCTCCTCAAGCCGTATGTGCCGTCGTCTGACCCGTCTCCTTTGCCTCCTGAGCCCATCTGTGTGGCGGGGAATTTGGAATTCGAGATCTCGAGGGTGGTTGATTCTCGCATGTCGCGCCGTTCTCTTCAGTATTTGGTGCACTGGAGGGGTACGGTCCTGAGGAGCGGATGTGGGTGCCGGCGTCGGAGGTGTCCGCCGCTAGGCTGGTCCGCGCTTTTCACCGTTCCCATCCGGATAAGCCTGGTCCTGAGTGTCCGGGGGCCACTCGTAGAAGGGGGGGTACTGTCACGGGTGGCGCGGGTGACAGGGTGGAGGCCACGCGCAGACGATCTCAGCGTTTGGCCCACCAGCCATAATGGTGGAGGATGGTCCATCTCTTTCAGGGGCATTTACCTTCTGTTTAGATGAAGAGAAGGTGTGATGAGATCTCTCTATTTTGGGGAGACGGCTGTGGAGGTCTTGTGCTCGGTCTGGTTGTATCCACCTGTATTGTAGGTCTCTAGGACCCAGCAGATTCCTTCTACCTTTATAAGGAGGTTCATTACCCTTCCTCAGTGCAGGTGATATTTCCTTGTGGACTCTTTATCCTTGCTCCAGCAGAAGCTGAGGTTGTGAGCTCGCTGTGGTCTGCTGAAAGATAAGTGTTTCTTTTCCCCAAATGTCTGTCTTCCCTGGTGTTTGTCTTTAGTTGTTAGTGGAGGGGTCTAGTGCACCTCTCCATCTGATCCTTAGATAAGATAGTGCTAGGATCAGAGAGGGACGAGGTTCGTGGTCGGCGACAGTTGAGGAGACTGTACAGGGACGTTAGGGCAGACAGGGTCAGCCCTAGTAAGTCTAGGGGTCACCGTCTCCTTCTTGTGCCCTTAGCAGTAGGGACCCCTTATTCCCCCCCCCCCCGTCGTTATCCTACGCTGGGTGTCTTCCCCACTCCCAGCGTGACACTAATATATTTAATCTCTCTCATCCGGTGTCTTCCCTTTCTCCTTTAAACACACAAGCACACACCCATTACTTAAAAAAACATCCCTTGATCAGAACTGCAAACTATAGACCTGTCTCTAATCTGCCCTTTATCTCTAAACATCTGGAACACTTGGTCCACTCTCATCTGAACGGCTGTCTCTCAGGTAATTATCTACAATCTGGATTCCACTCCTTAAGGTGGGTTTACACGTTTCAATATCGTTGCGATATCGCAACTCAATGGCGCGGGAGCGCGCATTTAGTGCACGTTTCTCCCGCATCGCATCGGAGGTTTACACGCTGCGATATTGGGATACAACGTCCGTACGATGTCTACGCCCCCCAACCCAGGAAAGACCATTTAACATGGGAGTGAATGGGTGACGTTGAACATCGCATCGTAGTTGGGCTGTCACACAGCACGATCCGGCTCCAATGTCCATTCAATATCGGAGCATTGAATAACACGCTCATTCAATCCCCGATATCGCATTGACATCGTTCCTGCATCGTATTGGACGTTCACACCATACAACGCAGGAACGATATCGTGTCCAACAATCGAACCACGTGACTTTTCATTGAAATCGGACTCCGATATCGCAACGTGTAAACCCCCCTTTAAACTCTACTGAAATTGCCCTCAGTAAAACTCTGCAAATCTCTTTCACCCTTCTTCATTCTCCTCTGGATTATTGCAATTTTCTACCAATTAGTCTTCCATTTACTAAACTCTTTCCTCTCCAATCCATTCTGAATACAGCAGTTAGGATCATATTCCTCTTCAACCACTTTACTGATACTTCTATCCTGTGTCATTGCACTGGTTGCCCATCCGCTACAGAGTACAATATAAAATCATCACTCTCACCCACAAAGCCCTCCACAGTTCTGCACCACCCTACATCTCCTCCCTCTTCTCAGTATATCGCCCTACACGTGCCCTCCTTTCCGCAAGTGACCTAAGACTGACATAATCTACAATCCGAACATCCCACTCATGTCTCCAAAACTTCTAGCACGTTGCGCCAATTCTCTGGAACGTACTACCAAGAACAATTCAATTAATTCCTAATATGCATAGTTTTAAGCGAGCCCTAAAAATGCATGTATGCATGTCTTTAGATTAGCCTATCAGCTCACCTATCTACTGTAACTATTCCAATTCTGACCTTTCTTCAAATCTGGCCTCTTGTGTTATCTGTTTACACCATACATTCACAAATATCACTTTATCTGTACTTATAGAAATCCTGGCTTGTGACCGATTCATTCAATGTTATGTGATTACCCTATTATATTGATGGCCGAACCTCTCACTCCCGTCTCCAAGACTTCTCCCGAGCTGCACCAATTCTCTGGAAAGCTCTACCCCAAGAAATTAGGTGTATCCACAACTTACATAGTTTCAGGCGATCTCTAAAACCACGTCTTTTTAAGGTGGCCTATCATGATGCCTAGTCAAGGTCGTCTAGATATAGCCTATCTGCTCCACCAGTCTCAAGTGGATCGTAAATAATGGTTAGTGGCCACCTATACTGCTCCAATCTGTTCCCAATCTCCTCAAGTTGACTATACCATCATTGTAAATAAGCACCTGTACTTTGTCGCCCCCACCTCATTGTTAGATTGTAAGCTCTTTGGAGCAGGGCTATCATTATTTTGCTCTAATTATTGTATTGTATTATGCTCTGTATTGTATTGTATTTTCTGATAACTGTTTCTTATGATTGTTTAAATATGAACCTCTGAATTATGAAGCACTGTGGAATATGTTGGCGCTATATAAATAAAGATTATTATTATTATGGCTGGACCATACTGTATATGACAAGACCTTATACCATTTACCTTATGTGCCTCCCCTTTTTCGTCATAGATTGTAAGCTTGTGAGCAGGGTCCTCACTCGTCCTGGTATGTGTTGAATTTTTCGTTACTCTATATTGTCTCAACTTGCCTGTATATGTCCCCTTTGAATTGTAAAGTGCTGCAGAATATGTTTGGCATTATAGCAATAAAATGATTTAATCCTACATATGGCAAATATTCAAATAATGGTTGCTGTATGTCCCAAATAAATGAAAATCTCACAATATCTGCTGAAGGCTGTAATCTGAAATAACTTGCATATGTTTTTCCTCCTTCTCAAGCACAATCACCTCAGTAAAGGTCTCAGAGCTGAGCTAAAACAAGACAATGAATCATTTCTAGTCTACAAGATCCTATGACAAAGAGTGTTTAAATCAACATCCAATTTAAAGGGGTTGTCCCTTTTCAAAAAAGTTTTTTCCTATAATATTGCTTTGCTTACCTGCCTGGGTCCAACACTGAATGTCAGTGTCTGTGATATGATGCTGGTACTGCAGAGTACAAGAGACACCATGAGCAGCCACCAAGACTCACCACTAACCCCAGGCAAGATAAAGAAAACACTATTTATTTTTACTATTAAGGGAATCTACTGTATAGTAAAATCATTTTTGAAAGGGGACAACTTCTTTGACTTCAGCAGTTATCTAAGATTTTTGCCATCTAACTTTTGAGGTTTGTAGGGGTTGTTCACTACTTTAAAAACCCATTCTTATTCCGTCTATACACCCATCTTAAAAACAAAAAAGCCTATACTCATCTACAGTGCCGACGCGGTTACAAAGATGTCCTAACTCGTGTTCCTGGGGCCCACATGACCTTGTTATGACATGCGATCACCGGGGCCAATCAGTGCTGACTTCCCTCTCCCCACCTTTAGATGCAGGACCTATTCACAGGAAGTGAGTGGCAGCCGCAGCGCTAAATTCCTGTTAATTATTTAACAGCCTGAATGTGGAGAGAGGGAAGCCGATTTTGATTGGTTGTGGGGCTCACATGTCATAATGTCATGTGGGTCCCAGGAATGCATGTTCTGATATGGCAGGAACCGCTTTGGCACTGGAGGTGAGTATAAGCTTTTTTATTTTTATGAGGGTAACATGGGGATTGTAAAGGGGTTATCCAAGTATTGGAAAACCTCATTTAGAGAATGAATACGTTTTACATTGGAAAGCAGATTTCTTCTACTTTCAATAATTAGGGGAGTCTATATTTGAAACAGAATTTAAATTAGTATGTAAGAGTATATGTAACTTTACAGTGTGGACATCCTCCAGATACCTGATGTAATTTACTCACAAATAGGGAACTTAAAGGTATTATCCAGGAGTCGAAAAAACATCTAACGGTTATTTAGAAACATCACTGTTTGTCCACACGCAGCCTTTAATATCGTAGTTTAGCTTCCAATACATTATGTTGCAGTACGATAGACAGTTGCAGCCTATAGACAGATGAGGGGGGGGGTACCTCGAAAATTAACACACTGTACCTTTTTTTTCTAGTGCAGCCCCTTTGGTGTAAGGGTAAACACACATTACACCTGTAAAACTCAGGTGAGCCCTCTATGATTAGTAAGCTTAAGATGCTTCAATAATCTGATGTATTTTTTCTGAAGCATCTATTGTGTTGTTGATTTTTTGGACGTTTCCTGGATAAGACGTTTGGATGTTTCCTATGGTCTTGCCGGTCTTGAGTTTTTTTTTAAAGCTTTCATGTGGTTTTTGTGACGTCTCACTATAATTTTCATGTTTTTTTTCCCTCTATTGGAATAATGAAGAGCCACTAACAGTTTTATGACAAAATCGATGGCAAGACTCTCTAAAGATGTCCAGGCATCTTTGAGCTTTCCGATTGACTTGTAAAGTACAGAGCATCTTAAACATGGCAAATGGCTGAAGAATGGACAGTTCACTTCTTTTCTTTTAACAGGTTTGCATTTTAGAAACCTGAAACATGTTCACCAACTCCTTTTTATATAGAAATGGATATGTATATGTTCGTTGTTTTGTTTTGTTTCATGATAGGTTTTATCATGTGTTTTCTGTGGCAGGATCCTACTGAAAACGACAGATCTTTTCCTGCTTTTGCAGTTCTTGTTTAAGTACACTTATTCTATGTAATAGTTTAAAATCCATATAAAAAAACCTCCATACACGAAACCATAACTTAGCCCCCCAAAACACCCAATTGTCTATCTGTTATAGATTTCATTGGATGACATTTTAAATCAGCGGAACAGGTAAACTGAGGATAAAGTAACAAGTAAATTGTGGCACTATGTCCTTTGGTTTGGAGATACTTTTTATGTAGAGCCGCTATGAAGCAGAACAACAATATTACATTGCCTTAAATGCTGGTTACAGTGTCTGGGGAAGATGGAAAAAGCACTCATGTGCAAAGCTTCTCCGTAGGATACAATGTTATTTCAAATACTCGTTACACAAAGAGCTATAATCACTCTTAATAGCTGTATTTCAACAGGACTCGATTGAGCTCCATGAATATAGTCCAAAAACATAAATGCTGTTTTTAAGCAGCCACCTTCATAATAATACAGGAGCTATGGATGATTTTAAAACCTGTGAATACAGTCTTATGCCATAATTATTTTAAGGATTTAGATTCTATATTCATTGTGCTGCTAATTTTAAAATTAATTATTATTTTGCAATTAATGATTACATGTATACAACTAATTTGTATGATGCCTTAGGGTACCGTTACACGTCGCAACATTGCATGCAATTTCACTTGCAATTTGCTGGTTGCAGTGAAATCATGGACACATTGTTCTATTTTGTGGCCGTGTACAAATGGAACAATGTGTCCATCATTTCACTGCAAACAGCCAATTGCAAATGCAATGTTGCGACGTGTAACGGTACCCTTAAAGTGTTGAATAAATTAGACAAGACATTTACTGACTATTCTGGTGAACTAAGGGGGTCGGGGTTGTCTGATGGCCAACTTCATTTTCATTCTAAATCCCTATCTATTTAGTACCATAATCTAAATTATTTTGTAGCAGTCTTGCATTAAAAATTCATTATCCTTCTTTAACTACACTATCCAATTGCTTTTCTATTTGTTTCCCTATTGAATCCCAGTGTATGCTGGGATACTCAAACAAAGTGTCATCAGGGGGCTTACTCTTGGCAACGTTCCAGTGATCCGACAACGATACAACCTGGTAAGGATCACCGGAACGTCGCTACGTGGTCGCTGGTGAGATGTCAAACAGTCAGATCTACTCAACGACGCAGCAACAATACGGCGACCCATATAATGATATCGGTGGTCATTGGGACCCTGTCCCACAGCAGCTAGTCTGACGACTCAGACCTACGTGGCTGAGTTCTGAGTCACCAACGAGGTCGTTGTTAAGGCGTCAAACAAAACAATGCATGCTGGCCAGCGGGAGCCTGACGATCAAAAAATGGTCAAGGCCATTTCGACACGATCGACGATCTCACAGAAGGGGCCTGGTCACTGCTGCATGTCAAACATAGCGAGATCGCTGGCAAGGTCGCTATTACATCACAAAACCTGTGACGAAACAGTGATCTCGCTAGCGATCTCGCTAGGTGTGACGGGGCTTTAGACTGCCGGTCACTGACAAAGCCCATAGCATCATTAGTGACCCTCATTTCGGGAGCTGGGCTAGTCCTAGTACGATGTACACTGTGAGATGTGTGCAATGACAGCAGACTGATAAACACAGATTTTTCTTTCTAAAGCCCTATATATTTATTGCCATAAACTAATCTATATTCTGATAGAGTTACCTTAACAATTCCCAAGCATTCCCTAACTACGATAATTGCTATTCTATTTTTTTCCCCTACTTTCTGTTTGATGAGGCTTGTTTGAGAATCCTCATTGCATACTGCAAAACTCAAACAAATCGTCATTAGGGAAGAGAGGCTGCGATCACTGGCACAGCCTCTGTCCTCTCCTTGAAATGAAGGGTCATCAGTGAGGCTCTTTTCAGGGGCTGGGCTAGTCCCTGTGAGATGAGCACTGTGCGACCGTACACAATGACAATGCATGCTCAGGTCAACAGTAACATGTTAACAAAAGAGCAGTATACCAGGAATACCAAGCATGAAGAGGCCAGTCACATCACTTTTTTCATGCAAATGCGCAAATTGGAGAAAGCCATATTCCTAAAGGTCGCTTCACACGCAGGTAGCCACAGCCTTCCCTACTGCACAGCTGGGTTTCCACAGCAGGTACCTACTACATGCAACACCTTCCACTTAGACACAGTAGGGGGAGCTAGACTCACTGACTTTAGCTGAGATCACCTATAAATACTGCTGCTCGGGGAGGAGTTAGGGAGAGTGTGCAGATGCTAGGAGAGCTGCGAAGACGTTCTGGTGCTCGGTGCCGCAGTTAGGCCCGAACCAGTGACCCGGAGTGGCCCTTCTGCCGTTCAGCCAAGCCTAGGAGTGGGGACAGAAGCCACGGAGCTTAACCAAGGGAACAGAGAAATTAGTGGAAGTTTGCCCAAGACTTACCGGACTCCAGGGATCTGCACCTGCAGGATCACTCTAGGACTGCAGAAAACCTCGGCACACAGTAAAGATTTTAGTCACCCGGTCCCCCTGCGTACCCAGCAAAAGGGAGCCAGACACTGTAGTGTGGAATGACACAGCAGTGATCAGAGAGGGTAACCCGTGGACCGCGCTGGAGGAGAGAGAGAGGACCAGAGAAAGTGAGGAGGCCAGTCGTATTGTATACAAACAAGGCTTCAGCGACAGCAGGGAACCTGAGGAGGCCTTATACCCACTTGCTGTGGAGACTCACTGTGCACCTGGTCACCCGACAGTGCTCTGGATATCTTTACCTGTGAATACCATCAGTAAAAAGGTAAAAGAGACTTTCTTCAGCGTGTGTGCGTTATTCCTCTCCGTCCCCAGCCTCCATATAGACTGCCCCATTGCTTTTTACCTTGGCCTCAAGTCCCACTCTAAGGTGCCCCTTTTACTCTACGCTGCCCTGGAGGCCCAGCACTACCTGTAGGGAGCTTTGCCATTCTTGCCGCAATACCATTGCCCTCCGGAGGACTGTGGCGGCGCTGGTGACCCATCACCAGGTACTACAGGTAGCGTCATGAGACAACAACTCTTTTCCTTGTACATAAGCCCTCTTTGAAGTGTCACCCAGGCCACGGGCTCAGGCACCGACACCTGTGACATCCCCGTGAACCCCTCTGAGCCTGATACCTGAGTACCCCCCGGGCCTGGGGCTCGACACTAGGATATAGGTGAACGAGATCGTTAGCTATGTCACGTGACCGCGATCCTTCCGACATTGTTAGTGCGTTGTCACACACAAGGATATTGTTAACGATCTTAAATTTGGCAACTCTCCAGCTGTTTGGAGAACGTTTGAACGATTTTACAAAGCGAAAGGAATAGGAGACATATGAACGACATCGTTCAAAAAGGTGTCACACTGAACGATGTTGCTTCTTCCCATGACGTTAATTGGACAACGAACGATAGATTTGAGGTCCGGATCCCAAATTTTTGATGACCGTTCTAACGATTTTTCCTTCCTAGATCGTTCGTTTACATGCAACGACGCACTAACGATATCATTTGAACGATCAGAAATCTGTGATGTTTCAACGATATTGTTAATGATATCCTAGCGTGTGAAGCGGCCTTTATACTTATCGGCTCCCTGCAATATGATCGTGGGGTGCCAATGGATTGCTATAGCACCTAGTACTAAGCTTACTCTGTTTGCCATCTTGGTACTCTTGTGAAGGCCAGCCAGTGGCCCATGATTTTTACTATATGCTGCAATTGTAAAAACAATCAGAGAAGAATAAAATTAGAATAAAAAAGTGTTCTGAAAAATATAGAAAATAAATCAACTATAACAATTTAAATCACCTCTTTTTTTTCCCCATTACAAATAAAGAGATCTATCAAAATATAAAATGAATTAACTGGATCAGTAAATGATGTAAACAGAAAAATAATTGAAGCAAAAGAATTGTGTTTTTTGGGGCCAGCGCACAATGGCAAAAAAAAAAAAAGCAAAAAAATCAATCAAACTGTATGTAACCTATAGAGGTATCCATAAAAACATTATCACATTGTACAAAACACAAGCCTTCACACAGCCCCGTCGATCAAAAAAATGAAATGTTACTGGGGGAAGGGGGGTCTCAGAAGTCAGAACATGGCGAAACAATGACATTTTTTTTATTTTATGAATTTTTCAATTTTTAAACCCATTAAATAATATAAAAAAACTATACTGTTTAGTAGGGTTGTAATCATACTGGCTTGGAAAATCTTACAACCTGGTCATTTTAACTACACAAAACAGAAAAAAAATCTGCAAAGTTGTATTTTTTAAATAAGTAAACTGCACTTGAATTTTTTTTCCTCATTTTCCAGTCTTTTGAATGGCAAAATGAAAGGTGTCATTCAAAACTACAATTTGTGTGCAAAAAACTATTTACACCTGTGGTTATGTGCACAGAAAGATAAGGCTGCTTTCACATTTGCGTTTCTAGGCATTTCCGGCAGATCTGGCAGTTTGCTGCATCTGCTGGAAGCCAGAACACTTGCGGTAAGACTGCGTTCGACCTAATTCATTCCCTGTGGGACTCGGGGATATGTGCGGCACTTGAGGTTTGCACTTGTAGCGAGTCAAAAAAACGCTGCTAGCAGCATTTTTTGTCCATTGACGCAAGTGCCGGATTGGCTGATCGTGGCAAAACCGCAAGTGCCGCACATGTCCGCAAGTCCCATAGGGAATGAATTAGGTTGAACGCAGTCTTGCTGCAAGTGTTCCGGCTTCCTGCAGATCCGGTAAAACTGTCGGATCTGCCGCTAATGCCGAGAAACGCAGATGTTAAAGCAATCTTAGAAAGTAATTGTCCTTGGAAGAAGGAGAGATAAAAACAAAAACATAAAAAAAAATTGAAAATCGCCCGGTCTGGAAGAGGTTGCAATTCTGTAGACATGAAAGGAACTTTAAAAATCTCTATATTTACAAAATGCTACAAAAGATGTTTGGACAGCAGCTTGTTTGTCAGAAGAGTACAAGGAATATATTATTCTTTTTGTATTCATTTATCCATATGGCAATGGAATATAACAATGACTCTTAATACAATTGTGGACCTTTATCCACATTCCAAGTATGAGATGGGTATTGTGGCACAGCATGTGTTGATGTGCACGCTAAACCAGATTATCTTTTAAACACATTGCTAAAATGGTGCCCCTAACTGCTTGGAAAAGATACATTTCCCTTAGATCTTTTTGAAAACTCGTTAAGTGTGATGAATGAAAGTTTAATGCTCAGGATTAATTCTTACGATCAAAGGAAAGTAGCATTAATGATGTTTCCAAGATGAAAATCTCCCATAAGTGTTCCCAAGATCGTTATGTACTTATGGTATGAATGAAGGCAAAACAACACTGAATGAGTAGTTTTCTTTTCTAACTTTTTAGTGCAATTTATGAAGTAATACTTATGCTGATCACATTATAGACTAATGCTATGTGCCCATGCAAAAGTAGTAATCAGTTTGTGGTCAGGAAAATTCTGCATGAAAACCTTTACTAGTTTTTTAAAAAAATCAAAAGCAGCACAAACGTATTACGTTTGTTCTGCTTTTGTGCATATTATGAAGGCATAACAAATAAAGCTACAGACAGACAAACAGACACACACACATGTATGTAGTATTTTTTGTTTGTTTGTACTATGTATATGTCTGCTCTGTACGGATCACTCCCCTGATGAAAACCCATGTTAAGGGTTGAAACGTTGGGTTACTCCTAAAGTGTTTGGAGAAAAATTTTGAATAAATGAATCAACTTTTTGAAGAGCAATCTTCCTGTTTCATTGACCTCTTTTTTGTGTGCCAGGGTTCATTGACTATATATTGACCTTTATTTACACTTGAGTACCTAACTCTAGAACTGGTAGAGTCAGATCTTAACCATTCTCTCTTGAGACACAGAAAGATAGACACACACTTTATTACTCTCCCCAGTGATCCCATGGTTACCATATTGACCAGTGATTTCTTCCTTCCGGGAATGGGTACTCAAGCTGAATCACATGGGGCGCAGGTCATGTAAGTCACTTTGCACTGGTCTTGACACTACAGGAAAGGAAGAAATCACCGGAGCTCACCGTGGGATTGCTGGGAAAGGTGAGTATTGCAGCATTTTCGCTACCAAAATCGGATCGATCATAGGACATGCTACATCTTTTCCTGATAAGGTTTTTGCTGCAAAACCTGATCAGGAAAAAAATGCAGATGTTGGCACAGCATTTCAGAAGGCTCATAGACTATGATGGAATGACAAAAACGTATCTGTTTTTTTGTGCAAAAAGGTAGCACAAAAAACATCACAAATGCAGCATCAGCACATAGCCTTAACCTGGGTCTCTGACTTTGCATAACTCATAAAATCCTACATCTCCAAAAGTATTGTGAGTACCCCAATCAGATAAACATAATTTAGCAATATACCTTGCTTGGTGTATTCATATGAAAAATTGCACTTCATTAAGTCCTTTTTTCCCATGGTCTCCTATAGGGACGGGTCTAGTTCTGGATGAATGCATGCTTACTATTTTACACCCGATTTTGGTTATTTAGTATAGATGGGTGGATCTTTTGTAATTTGAATTTTTAAAGTTACTCCCAAATTAGATTTGTATAGAAAAAAATTAATGCAAATCTCACTGGAGAGCTTTCTATTTCTTGGATATTGCATGGTAAGGAGAGGAGAGTGAGCTAGAGACAACCTAGCTGAACCATAAGAGCTTACACTCTACAGGTGAGAGAATGGAATCATTAACTATAAGAGCTTACACTCTATATTAGGGAGAGAGTGCACCATAAGAGATTATGTGGCGCCCCACTGGTCAGTGCACCACAGTAGGGGTACTGCACCCAAAACAGAGGGTGTGGTATCCCAGTCATTGGAGGGGATAAAGTTGAACTGAGGCTCTCTTCCCAGCATCCCTACACCTAGACTGGGGGACCAATCAGCTAACCCGTTACCAGGGTAACCGGTCCCAGTGGGAGGAGCGTTAGGGTAGAAGGAGCAGGAAACACACAGAGACAGAAAAAAAGAAAGGAAGAGAAGAGTCGAGTCTGAGGGACGAAGCAAGGAACAAGTCCTAGAGAGACACCACAGGGAGGGCGCCCGAAAAGGAGTGGCGACCCAGACAGAAAGGGGAGACCCAGTGTCAGACTGTGAGAGTAAATGGTCTGGGGGAATCACGGTCCACAACGGGATACTGGCTTCGAGTCGCGGTGCAGGCGAGTCCAGCCCTAAGCCGCCAATACCAGTGGGTCGTAGGTCTGCCAAGCAGCTCCCGGCCTCGTCCACAACATGCAGCCCCACCAGGTATCCTCAAACCGGGTTGAGCCCCTTAGAGCCCCTTAGAGAAGAAGGGTCACCTCATCACAACCGACGGGCCTGGTAGGAAGTGTGTTGTACAGCGCAGCGCAAGGATAGTAAGGAGGTGCAAGAACAGAGGACAGTGAAAGTGCTAATGTAGGAACACCTGAGAGCCTCAGAAAGACTTTGTTCCCTCCGGTGACTACCCAGCCAGCTACCCACAGAGACTGTCTAACTGTGTACTGAACTGCTCACAACTGTTGCCAGTAAAGTACCCATACAGAGTCAGCAAGCCTCTGGTGTCTTATTCTGTTAAGTTAAGAAGCAGCTGCTGCCACAATGAAGAGCTCAGCAGCAGCACTGCCCCAGGGACCCCGCTCCTCCTGCAGGGAGCATTGTCAACTAGTTACAATACCACTATCCCCGGCGGTCTGACAGCGGCGCTGGTGAGATCACCATAAACTGCAGGATTCGTCACGAGACTTTATTCTTTCTTTTTATTATTTTTACCATTTTAACAAGTGACCCCAGGGTTACCGGTCCGGGCAGGCCATCAGTGACATCCCCTTAAAGTAAACGCCCGGATACCGAGTCTCCAAAGACCCCCTGGGCGAGTCGATTACACCTTAAATTAGAGAGTAAGGAGGAGGACTCCACTGACCATAAAAGCTTATACTCTAAATTAGATAGGGATGCTGATCATAATAGCTTACACACTACAGGAGAGAAACACTTAGGGCTTGCTCCCAACTGTGTACAAAAAATTGGACCCATTGTAACCCACACAGGTTAACCAAGTGAAGACCTTTTGGTATTCCATATTTAATGTGAGTGCTATGGGATTGTGCGATTTCTCCTCTCCTAGCATCCGTATAACATGTGTATGCCATCCGTATGTAATGCGTTTTTTTCTCAGCTACTGTTATCCTACAATAATTTACAGGACAATTTACAATGTTTTATGCTACAGAATGTTAATGCATCTCTAAAAAAAATGGACGGCATACATCTTTTTTTCTCACACCCATAGACTTGCATAGGAGATATTTGTCCAATATACATGGTCATACGCAGCATGCTGCAATTTTTTTTTATTACAGCAAAGGAAAAACTTGCAGATAAGCACTTACTCACTGAATAACATGGGTCTCAGTGCCATGGAATTTTTTTCTCGTATCACACTCGTCTGTTTTATATAAAAGTAGGAGCAAGCCTTTACCCAGTGAAAACAACTTTGTCCTAGGTACTGCCCACCACTTTACAAGGTTTGATTATATGTAAGACAGGAAAGGTGCAGGGCATTATGGGCAGCTCTAAAGTTTTAGAATTACCAACTTCAAGGATAAGCTTAATAAGAATCTCTTTATTGATACACTCTTTAAAAATGGTGTTTGGACCCAAAATTTGTGTACAAACAATATACAAGTGATATGTACAGTAACCGGAGTAGTAACACATTGGACAATTTTTGTACAATAAACAATCAAAAAGACAAAAAGACTCTGCCTTTTTAAGGTCTGCCCCTATATTCTTTTACTTCCTACCAGTGGAGGTGGTAACACCCTAAGGGTACCTTTACACGCGGCTACATTTCTAGGGTGGCTACAAGTAACTTACTGGTTGCAGTGAAATCATGGAGAGATTATTCCATTTGTACACAGCAACAAGATAGAACCTTGTCTCCATGATTTCACTGCAACCAGTAAGTTACCTGTAGCCACCCTAGAAATGTAGCCGCGTGTAAAGGTACCCTAAGGTTTTGTGGTGCCCCCACTCAACGAGGGCTGTCCCTATAGCCAGGGCCGGCTCCAGGTTTTTGTGGGCCCCGGGCGAAAGAGTCTCAGTGGGCCCCTTTTAACACATACTGGCTGTGTATATAATATAAAGGGTGCAGACTGTATTATATATCTATATGTATAACCCCCATAAATATAATCCCTCTTGTGCTGTCTCCCCCATGTGCTGTTTCTCCTCTGTACGCTGTCTCCCCCTGTGTGCTGTCTCACCTCTGTACGCAGTCTCCCCCCTGTATGCTGTTTCTCCTCTTCTGGCCTGCGCCACCAATAGGGTTATCCCCAGTGGCTCATGAAGCTCACGGGCCCCTATACAAAAGCTCCAACTGGGCCCCCAATTATTGAAAAGTTTTAATAGCATAAGGCTACATTCACACTGTGCATTTTTGCAACTGTTTTTTGCATCCATTTTGTGTAGTGCACAGATCACGCAAATGAATTCTCAGCCAAGTCAATGGGTTTTCATTTTTGCCTCGAGCATTGAAAGCCCCGTGTGTCGGAGATAATTGGCTATGTAGTTTTGGCCATCAGAAGTCCCGTGTGACTGAGACCAGCGCGTCTATGGCGTTATGTGCATCGGAAGCCCCCTGTGTGACTGAGACCAGCGTGTCTATGGCGTTATGTGCATCGGAAGCCCCCTGTGTGACTGAGACCAGCACGTCTATGGCGTTATGGGCATCGGAAGCCCCCTGTGTGACTGAGACCAGCACGTCTATGGCGTTATGGGCATCGGAAGCGCCCTGTCTGACTGAGACCAGCACGTCTATGGCGTTATGGGCATCGGAAGCCCCCTGTGTGACAGAGACCAGCGCATCTATGGCGTTATGGGCATCGGAAGCCCCCTGTGTGACTGAGACCAGCACGTCTATGGCGTTATGGGCATCGGAAGCCCCCTGTGTGACTGAGACCAGCACGCCTATGGCGTTATGGGCATCGGAGACCCCCTGTGTTACTGAGACCAGCAGCGGCTACAGAGTTTTGGCCATTGAAAGCCCCTTCTGTGTGACTCAGCTGCTCAGAGTACTGTGCCCCTTCAGCTCTGCACTACTGTTGGGTGATGTTACCACCAGGGCTCTTCTTATAGTCTAAAAGGGGCGCACAGCTGTGAGGACACCACTGCCAGTTGTGGCCATGAACTTTGGGGGGAGAGGGCTGAGACCTGTAGCTAGTACAGGGTGCCCTGTGCCAACTCTGCCTCACCCTGCAGCCCTTATGCCTCTCCTGCCTACATTACACAGCAGGAGCCCCCTCTTGACACAGCGGCACCCTCCTACCTTCACCTGCTTGTGTCTCGCTGTCACCAATGTGGAACGGGCAGGTGTTGATGACCAGCGGCGGCTCAGAGTACACAGTACAAAGCTGATCCCCCAGCACGCAGAGTGCCAGGAAGATGGCCACCATAACTGCCGGAAATACAGCCGAGGAGGAGGAGGATGGGGCGGACACTGGCACAGCAGTGAGCAATGAGGAGTAGGGCGGTCTCCTCCGACGTGTCCCACTCACTCTGCTCAGCCGCCTCTGGATTGGATGTGGGTGTTGCTGGGAGAGTGGTGCGGACACGCCCCCTGGATACCCAACCGCGGCCTTAGTGACAGGGACAGGGGCTGCCTGCCGGCCTGTCTCAGAAGATAGAAGAATGCAGAGAATGCAGGGAACAAGAATCATTGCAGTACAATTCCGCAATGACAATGTGTGTGGGCAGTGGTGGGCCCCAGTATTGGGTCAGGGCCCCGGCACTTGCCCGGGTACACCGGGTGCTGACGCCGGCCCTGCCTATAGCAGGCCCTATGGGTATTGCCACATGTTTAGCATACAGTACCACTTATAAAGCAAATAAGAACAGGCAGAGCCAATCAATAAGGCAAATAGGCAGATGTCTTAGCTCAAGTTAGAGTAAGCTGTCTTCTGACCCAAGGAATCCATATGTGTGCTTTTTTGCATTCTCCGGTAGTGATTTTTCTAAAAAGGTGATTTTCTCCGTGCTTAACGAATTTCACCTTGACTTCTATGCAAGGCTCATCAGAAGAAGTAGGAGATGGTATTTATATTTGCCTGTCATATGATTCTCAGGGGTGTTTTTACATTTTTGCCTCAAGAGTAATCACCTAAATGGGAATAACAGGGATGCAAATACAAAAGCGACCCCAGATGATAGATTGACATCCAACATAGATCTGGACACTGTCCATCTTTTTCAATTGGAATGGCATTTCAACTAGGACACTGGCCCCACAGGAATATGGACTTCATAGCCATGGACAGACATCTTTTGCTGTCACCTGTATAACTCTTGAAAGGCCATTCTTTCTGACTTTTCAGAGAGGGCCGTATCCATACCCAATTGAAAAAGACGGACAGTGTGCAGATCTATGTTGGATGTCAATCTGTCATCTGGGGTCGCTTTTGTATTTGCATCCCTGTTATTACCATTGAGGTGATTACTCTTGAGGCAAAAATTAAAAAATACCCCTGAGAATCATATGACAGGCAAATATAAATACCATCTCCTACTTCTTCTAATGAGCCTTGCATATAAGTCAAGGTGAAACGCGTCAAGCATGGAGAAAATCACCTTTTTAGAAAAATCACTACCGGAGGATGCAAAAAAGCACACATATGGACTCCTTGGGTCAGAAGACAGCTTATTCTAACTTGAGCTAAGTAATCTGCCCATTTGCCTTATTGATTGGCTCTGCCTGTTCTTATTTGCTGTATAAGTGGTACTGTATGCTAAACATGTGGCAATACCCATAGCGCCTGCTATAGGGACAGCCACCGTTGAGTGGGGGCACCATAAAACCTTAGGGTGTTACCACCTCCACTGGTAGGCAGTAAAAGCATATAGGGGCAGACCTTAGAAAGACAGAGTCTTTTTGTCTTTTTGATTGTTTATTGTACAAAAATTGTCCAATGTGTTAGCTACTCCGGTTACTGTATATATCACTTGTATGTTGTTTGTACACAAATTTTTGTCCATAGACCATTTTTAATGAGTTTATCAATAAAGAGATTCTTTTTAAACTTATCCTTGAAGTTGGTAGTTCTAAAACTTTAGACCTTCAAGAAATTTTCTACCTCCTAAACAAAATTTACATTCTGTAGCAACATTATGGGCAGCTCCAAGCCTCTGCAGTGTGTGAAATGGTGTCGGGAAATTTTCTTTTTTTTTTCTTTTTTTTTTTGCAAACTACAAATTTCAGAAAATTCATCTTGAACTCATCTCTGTTTTCTAGGCTATAGACAATAATGTATGGTCAGGCTCAGAAACGGATAACAGCTAGAATGGGGGCAAACAGAAGATATTCTTTTTGACAATTTTTTTATCATGCTAATGAATGCCTCATGTACAGGGATATTTTATTCCCATTTTTATGATTTCAAAACAAATCCAAACATATAAACAACTACTGGACATGTGAACAGAGCCTAAGAGAATCAGTAAACAAGAATCTATAGAGTTTATTGCATCGGGAGATAAAGTGTGTGTTCATAGAGTTTCTGAG
Organism: Allobates femoralis; assembly: GCA_033576535.1. Lineage (NCBI taxonomy): Eukaryota > Metazoa > Chordata > Amphibia > Anura > Aromobatidae > Allobates > Allobates femoralis. The sequence goes on from JARQOC010000002.1 coordinate 597,522,939, forward strand.
CTGGTTATGGATCTTCATACTCTAGTGACAAGATCTCCTTATCGTTCAAGGAGAAAAAAAAGTTTTTTAAGAGGCCATCTACAGTATTGAAAATCCAACCAGACTAACCTATTTTTTATCCCACCGCTGACAGTAGATGTGATGGAAAAAAAATGATTGGGCCTTTATTCCAAGAAGTCTACAATAAATCTGATCGCAAGATTAAAACTACTTAGACAGTTAAACAAATCATCTCAATAAATGCAACCAATGCAGCACAGGTGAAATAATACAGGGTGGGATATTTATATGGATTTACCTAAATAAAATAGGAATGGTTGGTGATGTCAACTTCCTGTTTGTTGCACATTAGTATACCCTCCCATATACTAATGTGCCACAAACAGGAAGTTGATATCATAAACCGTTCCCATTTTACTTAGGTGTATTCATATAAATGGCCCACCCTGTAGAAGAGCTTGTCCACTACTCAGACAATCTCTTCTCAACCTTATGTTCCCCCATGTAAAATAAAAACACCTTCTCAATGCCATTGCCAGCACCATTCCAGCAGTATCAGCACAGGGTCTCCCAGAGATCTCTTGACATTGTTATTTCATAAGATCCTTGCAGCCAATCAGCACAGCTTCGGCTTCGCTTTCCCCTCCTTCGGACATATCAGACATCCAGAGGAAGTCAGAGACCAGTGGCAGCTCACATGTACTCTGGTTGTGTGATGTGTTCGAAGGAGGGGAGTGTGAAGCAGCTGTTATGCTGATTGGCCCCAGGGATCACGTAACATAACAATGGCATGCGATCCTTGGAAGAGCCATTACTGACACTGCTGTAAAGGCAAAAGACACCTTGTAAAAGTGTAAAGGCACCTCTGGCATCGGAGGTGAGAATCGGTGTTGTTATTTAACAGGGGAGAAATATAGAGATTCAAAAGGGGTTGTCCGAATAGTGAAGAATCCCTCTAAACTTATATGTGGCTTAAATTTTTTTATTCTAGAAACTTATTCATAAATAAAACATTTTGAGGTTCATATATATGCAGAACAAAGACTGACCTAGTGATCGATTGTATGGATGTTTGTTCCCAATTATTGTGCCATGATAAAATGTTTTCTGAGCAACTGACATTTGTTATTTGATTGCAAGTTTTATTCGGATAGAAAAATCATTTTTATCTGCAGCACATCCTTGAATAAACAACAGTTATGAATCCTGCTGGTTATAAACAAATGTACAAGTGATTGTTTGTACATTTTGCCAATGATTGCTCTATGGAAGCAAACGAACCCTGATCGCTTTGGTATATTGTTGATTGGTGCTCATCACTGGCTTATTATTTGCCCATTGAAAAAGGGTCCTCAAGGGAAGACATTTATGTGAAGACTTTACAAGTATCTCTTTCTGTACTATACACAGCAGATTTTTCTAGCCAGGAACAAATAAACATATTTTAACGGAACACTAAAATCTTTCAAATATATATTAAGTACCCTAAAATATGCTCCAATTAATCAAAGTGTTTACACCAATATGTGACATAACACGTTAAACAGTTGTAACATTTTTATGTATTTCTAGGCTGCGCAAGGATTTTTCAACTTTTGCAGGTTTTCCACCAGTTTTAGTCAGCTCTGTCAACACGAACAAAGCTGAAGGTGCATCGGAACAAGGTACACAGGAAATGGGAGGCTACCGCCCCTCCCTGGTGAGCTGTGCACACACATATAAGTCAGCTTCACAGCCAGCCCATACCAGATAAGGTCCTGTCTGAATCCTGTTTATAAAGGTATGTTCACATACAAGCAGGTTTTAAATAAATATATCAGTTAGGGACTGCTTCGATCAAGGTTACCTTGGCGTATGGTGAAACAGCTTAATATACTTTTTTGCAAAAACGTGTGAACCAAAAACCCTGTTTTTGAAACTTTTTTTGACAGCACTTGCCGCTGGTTGGTATATTTTTACATTATAGCAGAGTGTTTTTGTGCGTTATTTGCACCCTTTTTGTAATTTGGTGTGGCTTATGTCAGAAATCTTTATCCAGCCCCCAGATTCAGTCACGGGCATGGACACCAACATAGCCTATTCAAAAGATAAACCTCTTAAATAAAGCACTCTCATCAGGATTTTTATCCTCTTAATTGCAATCATCATATCATTTAGCACTATGTACTTACAAATGCTCATTTTGCCTTTATAGCCACTAAATTCATCTCTTTGCTCTATGTGGAAACAGGAAGTCTGCATAGATCATCCCCCTATTGAACTCCTGACCAAACTGATCCTCCTTACCCTGTCAGGGACTTTTACAGTGACTTCCTCTTTCTACATAGAGCTTAGAAAGATTCAGCTAGTCAGCTTTTAATCATGTTATCTAATAGACCTAATGGAAAACAGAAGAGTTAACTGGGTAGAAAAGTACAATGGGCAATTGTAAGTACATAGTGTTATATAATGATTGCAATTTATAAAGATGATAAAAATATTAATAGGGGTATTCCTTTAACTGTTTGCCTTCTTATGATCCTAAAATTGGTGACCATGTCAAGGCTCCCAGTATGGCTGAGCTATCTGCATAGGCTAAAATTACGCTTTACTTTAGCATCTTTTTTTTTAATGATTCACCAATTCTTACTCTGTCCTGCTAAAAATCATAAGTGTAATTGCTTTATTTCTCAATATCCTTTTAAGACAGCACATGGCATAAGTTCTTTCAGCTTCTTACTTCTGTGCCTTGGCAGATGCTGCTATCTTAACCCTTTGAATGCAGTTCCTTGCACAACCAGTTTTTATTGTACTCAATTTAAATGGATTTTCTGTTAACTACTGTACTAAAATGTATTTTAATATAGCCATTCTACAAGGAGTGTATCATCTGGTGAATACTTAGTACATAAAGTTCTTGTTTTAATTGTCTATGACTCTCTTTATGTAAGAAACAGATTGCTTGCAGTCATGCTCTTCATGGTCCGCTCTCTTAGATTGAATTTCTACATGTAATATATTTCAAAGGCTACAATAGATTAAAGGACTCCTTTCCTGAAGCACCTCTGAACAGCTGCAGAAGGGCTGCTAAAGTGACACTCAATCCGTAAACTCTACTTTAGGGGGCTGAACAATCGTTAACCTTTTTGTTAGTCCCACGGAGCCCCTTTATTACTTTAGTTACTTAAAACTTTTGTTGTTCAGTTAATCTAGGCCATTGCCATCTATACGAACAAGCTTATATTTTTCTACCATCATTTTTTCGCGTCCTTTGATTAAATGAAGGCAGTTACTATTGAATTATCACTAGACTACTATAAGTAGGACGCGGTGGCTCTTTTCAACATTTTCTTTTGGCATAATAAAGCAGAAATATTAAGGATGTTAATAAAAGGTAAAGCTCTACAACGCGCTATTTCTCACGTCTCCGGTATCCGTAAGGTTGCTGTTATTCTGTCATAGTTTGTCTTCATAATTAGCTTGCTATGACTGAAATATTATCGCACTTACCCACAGATATAGTCCATACAGCAATTATTTTAGTGAAAGCCTTGGTTCTTGAGTTGAACCGGCTGTGATGGATTGGATTTCGTATTGCAATATACCGATCCAGAGAAATTGCACAGAGGTGCATAATAGAAGCAGTGGAGAAAAGTACATCCAAATATATCCAGACAGGACAAAGCTTTCTATGTAACGGCCATTCATAATCTATGAGATAAGAAAAAGTAATATTTTTAGAATAATATTATGAAAATATTTCATCAATCAGTTTATTTATTTTATGCAAATAATATAAAAATAAGATTAAAAATAAACATTTATTGGAGTCAAACGTTTATGCAATAGAATGTATTACTAGTACTTAGATTAATTAATATTATACAATACTAATGTACATGTTACTCTATTACCTCAATGAAATATGTTAAATAATATATAAAAATATGTTAAATATTTTATTGTATTGACTTTAACGATAAAATGCAATGAATAATATATAATATATGCTAAACATTTTACTTTTTTGGCTATTTGAATTGTATGCAATAAATAATATATAACTATACACTTAATATTTTACTACATGACTACATAAATCAGGTAAGATCCTGTGTACAACTTAAAATGTAGAAGATATTGCAGATAACGAGCTTCGTTCTTTCCTAACAGTTTATAGACCATGTTTTTAGCTGAATTTCTAACGGACATTTCCATTAATACGGTCCTAGCGTGAAAAAAGGACTAAACTCCCTTGAGTTGCCATGAATATTAACAATAAGGATCGTCGAAAAATATGATTGTTCCACTTTTACACAATATATTTATTGTATATTTTGGTATTTTAATATATGTACTAGTTATAGAGCCCAGCGTTGCCTGGGCATAATGCCCATATATGGCAATATCACCCATATATGGTAATGTATGTATGTGTGTATGTATGAATTGTAGCTCCGCTCCTCCTGGAAGTGGAATAATTAAAAAAAAACATAGGGTATTGAAAAGAAACACTCACCCATATATAGAAGCTGTAGACTTAGATAGCTGATCGAGGAGGTTAAAGACACACATTTCCTCTATATAACCTGTACCTGGGTCTTCAAAATGTGCTCCTGGAACACAGGTTAAGGTTATAATATAGGGGTAATTTGGGGCTTTTGACTGATTGCCCCCCCACACACACCTGGATAACCTCCTGAATCAGCCATCTAAATCTTCAGCTTCTATATATGCGTGACACTGCTTTTTTACATGATCTTGTGTTCTACATTACAATTGTGACTATTACAGTGTTGGCCAAAAGTATTGACATCCCTGCAATTCTGTCAGATAATACTCAGTTTCTTCCTGAAAATGATTGCGATCACAAATTCTTTGGTATTATTATCTTCATTTAATTTGTCTTCAATCAAAAAACACAAAAGAGAATGAAGCAAAAAGCAAAACATTGAACATTTCACACAAAACTCCAAAAATGGGCCGGACAAAAGTATTGGCACCCTCAGCCTAATACTTGGTTGCACAACCTTTAGCCAAAATAACTGCAATCAACCGCTTCTGGTAACCATCAATGAGTTTCTTATAATGCTCTGCTGGAATTTTAGACCATTCTTCTTTGGCAAACTGCTCCAGGTCCCTGATATTTGAAGGGTGCCTTCTCCAAACTGCCATTTTAGATCTCTACACAGGTGTTCTATGGGATTCAGGTCTGGACTCATTGCTGGCCACTTTAGAAGTCTACAGTGCTTTCTCTAAAACCATTTTCTAGTGCTTTTTGAAGTGTGTTTTGGGTCATTGTCCTGCTGGAAGACCCATGACTTCTGAGGGAGACCCAGCTTTCTCACACTGGGCCCTACATTATGCTGCAAAATTTGTTGGTAGTATTTAGACTTCATAATACCATGCACACGGTCAAGCAGTCCAGTGCCAGAGGCAGCAAAGCAACCCCAAAACATCAGGGAACCTCCGCTATGTTTGACTGTAGGGACCGTGTTCTTTTCTTTGAATGCCTCTTTTTTTCTCCTGTAAACTCTATGTTGATGCCTTTGCCCAAAAAGAGAGAACATTCTTCTAAAACATTTTAGGCTTTCTCAGGTATGTTTTGGCAAACTCCAGCCTGGCTTTTTTATGTCTCGGGGTAAAAAGTGGGGTCTTCCTGGGTCTCCTACCATACAGTCCCTTTTCATTCAGATGCCGACGGATAGTACGGGTTGACACTGTTGTACCCTCGGACTGCAGGGCAGCTTGAACTTGTCTGGATGTTAGTCGAGGTTCTTTATCCACCATCCGCACAATCTTGCGTTGAAATCTCTTGACAATTTTTCTTTTCCGTCCACATCTAGGGAAGTTAGCCACAGTGCCATGGGTTTTAAACGTCTTGATGACACTGCGCACGGTAGCCTCAGGAACATTCCGGCCTTTGGAGATGGACTTGTAGCCTCGACATTGCTCATGCTTCCTCACAATTTGGTTTCTCAAGTCCTCAGACAGTTCTTTGGTCTTCTTTCTTTTCTCCATGCTCAATGTGGTACACACAAGGACACAGGACAGAGGCTGAGTCAACTTTAATCCATGTCAACTGGCTGCAAGTGTGATTTAGTTATTGCCAACACCTGTTAGGTGCCACAGGTAAGTTACAGGTGCTGTTAATTACACAAAATAGAGAAGCATCACATGATTTTTCTAACAGTGCCAATACTTTTGTCCACCCCCTTTTTTATGTTTGGTGTGGAATTATATCCAATTTGGCTTTAGGGCAATTCTTTTTGTGTTTTTTTCATTGAAGACAAATTAATTAAGATAATAATACCAAAGAATTTGTGATTGGAATCATTTTCAGGAAGAAACGGAGTATTATCTGACAGAATTGCAGGGGTGTCAATACTTTTAGCCAACACTGTATACCTCTTTTGATTCTGAATTTCTGTGCATGTTATATCGATCATTGATTTTGTAATATATTTTTAGTGCACATTTTTACTTGTGTTTATTAGATGACAGTAGTCATGTCGTTTTGTGTGTCAGTTATATTATAATGTCTATAATAGGATAGACAAGGGCGCAAAGGGTCTTATCTCCTTAATTTTATGAATGTATGCAGTGCATTAACTGCTCACCTTGGTTAGTTGTAAAAAACCCACAACTAGTATTTGTACAGCGAACAGCTGCTGCAGGATCCACAACCCCAGGGATAGCCGCGTGATATCCAAGGACAGAAGACCAATACAATCCGCGCTGCTGTATTGAGATCACTGACTCCCGTGGTATTCAAAACCAGTGGTCTTTATTCCAATTTCAAGGTCGTCACAACCTCTTCATCAGGGATACACCAGCATAACCTGCTTTATGCTGATGAATAAGTCGGGACAACCTTGAAACGCGTCGGATTAAAATAAAGAGCACCGTTTTAAATATTACATTAGTCTGTGATTTCATTGGAGCAGCGCAGATTGTATTGGTCTTCTGTTCAGTCATATTATAATGATAGTTATATACTGTGGTGCTTTGACACACATTGTGGTATATTTATGTTATCTGTGTGACAATTTGATGTGTATATGTTGTTTTTGTGTTTGGGCTTTTAAATAAGTCCTTTTTAACTTACAAGTAAAAGTTGTTTTAAGTGTATCAGCTATGCGTCTCTATATATGGTATATATGATTGTTAGACAAAATGTCACAATGTGACTGTAGGAAAGCAAGGGACAAAGGGCTCCTTTAATGTCCCTCATGCTAAAAAATTAACATTGAATGTGGTTTATTTAAAACATTTCAAAGCGATTCAGATTCTTCCTCAGATTCCTGAGGAGTCAACTAATAGCTTTGAAACACGTAGAATAAACCGCATTAGATTTATTGACTCTTCCATCTTGAAGTCTTAGCACAGAAAAAACACTTTTTTCCCCTTTCTCTATTGCCTGAACCCAGTGTACACATGTAGATCTGCAGCAGTTACATATCCTTCTCTCAAGTATTGCTGTGTGTCACAGCAGGTGAGTCCCCTCTATGTCTGTGCCACTGTTCATCAGATAAGACCCTATTGCCCAGTGTTTCCTCCATACATTGACAGTTTTGCCTCTTGTCCTTTACAGTAATTCTTGAATGGATATTCGACACTGAAGGGTACTGATCAAAGCAAAGTTGTTTTATTAACAGCATAAATCAAACCTATATTATAAGCACCAATGTTTATTGGATAGGTTACAAGGTTATGATAAAGAAATCTTAGACTTGTGACTACTGAGGCACTCTGATGTAGTGGCTAGTCTATGGTAGATTGCCAATCGGATCTCTGCTGTACAGTACAGTGCAACATTGGATGCTACTAAATTTAAGTAAATTGAAACATTTACTGCATTTTTCGGATCATAAGACACACTTTTTTCCCCCAAATTGTGGGTGAAAGTGGGGGGGTGCATCTTATGGTCCAGATTTATGAACCTATGCTGGCTGTGCTGGCTCTAGAGTGGGCTGGAGGCTGGTGCAGGCTGCTCATTAGGCTCATGTAATATTCACTGCATTTCTCTGTCATTAACCTCTGCGTTGAAACTGGCGCTGACAGGTGGGCCAGGGGATGGTACATATTACATGAGCCTAAAGTATACTGACCCCCTATCCTGGATATGGCCCCCCTTAACGCTATATAGCCTACCTGCTGGCTGCCTGCAGCATCACTGTCTTCCTGTGTTACGGTCATGGGATCATGTGATCAGTGCAGCACAGTGACATCATCGCTGGGCACCCCGGTCACATGATTCACCAAAGTCATTCAATCATTCAAGAATTACTGTAAAGGACAAGAGGCAAAACTGTCCGGGACACAGAAAGATGGCAATGCTGCAGGCAGAGCTATGGAGAGGTGAGTTAACATAATTTTTTTTTGTGTGTGTGCACCAGCAGGGGGCTATATAGCGTGATTGAGGGACCATATCCAGGATGAGGGGTCATTCAGGATGGGGGGCCATATTCAGCATGGGGAGGATATGTACCAAAATAAGGGGGCTATGTACCAAGATGGGGGGCCATATCCAGGATGGGGGGCCATATAAAGGATGGAGGGGCCATATCACAGGATGGGGCCATATCCAGGATGGGGGCCATATCTAGCATGGGGAGGTTATGTACCAGGATAAAGGGGCTATGTAACAAGATGGGGGCATGTACCAAGATGGGGGGGCATATCCAGGATGTGGGGGCCATATCCCAGGATGGGGGGGCCATATTCAGGATGGGAGATCATATATTACCTGGAAGGGGCCCAGGATGGGGACATTACCGTCGTAACAGTGTCAGCAGCAGATCACCTAGTGTATTATAACCACATTTTTTGCTTAAAGAGGACCTGCCACCCCCCATGGATTAGAATCTAAGTCCAGCACTGAATGCAGCATTTGTCTGCTGCATTCAGGCATGGGGCCCCCCATGGCTCTGTGGGGCTGCTACCCCGAGATATAGGCTTAGAAAAACTTACAGTTAAAAGCCATGGAGGCTGGCCCTTGTGCTGCAGCCACCTCGTAGCCTGTGGGGCATTTCACATCCCCTACGTCTCTGTACCGCCCATGTCCTCGTGCCAGTCATTTCCTCCACGATCTGCGCGTCCTTGTGGTGTTGACGCAAGCGCAGAGCGAGGTTGAGGTCTCGGTGCATGCCCGCCTCCTGCTATGATGTCTTCTCATTTCCCTGCCTTTCTCCATAGCACAACACGGAGCAGGGCGGGGAAATGAGAGGATATCATAGCGGGAGGCGGGGCATGCACCTCAACCTCAACCTCACTCTGAGCTTACGTCAACACACACAAGGACGCGCAGAGTGAGGAGGACATGAAGGGAAGGAGTGAGGCAGCGAGGACATGGGTGGCACAGAAGCGCAGGGGGCGTGAAATGCCTGAATCACAAGGGCCTGCCTCCATGGATTTTTACTGTGAGTTTTTAGAAGCCTACACATCGGGGTAGCAACCCCACAGGGCCATGGGGGACCCTTGCCTGAATGCAGCAGAAATGCTGCATTCAGTGGTGGACTTAGAGTAACATTCAAGGGGGGGGGGGTGACAGGTCCTCTTTAATTTTACCCCTATTTTTTGCCTTAAAATCTGGGTGTGTCTTATTAAGTGCCATTCATATTTTTTAAATCTGAATTATGTAGCAATTTCAAATATCCAGTGGCATTGCGGTTTTCATTGATGAAGAATGGCCCCACTATCTTTGTACCCCATACACCACACCATACTATCAATTTTTGTGTTCCAACAGTCTTGGAGGGATCTATCCACTGTGGGTTAGTGTCAGACCAATAGCGGTGGTTTTGTTTGTTAACTTCACCATTCGCAAAAAAGTTTGCCTCATCACTCATCTGAAGGCAATTGTCTATGCTGTGAAGATACGAGATGTGCAGCATCTGAAACAACAGATACTGGAAGCCTGTGCTTGCATTTCTTCTGCGATGTTGCTATCAGTGTGTCAATAGTGGGAGAAGAGGGTTGCATTGACAATCCAACACAATGAGCTGCACTTTAAACAAATTTTATAAGTGGTCATAAACTTGTAAATAACTCATGAAAGAATAAAATTACGTTAAAACCAAGCACACTATTGCTTTTCTTATAAAATTCTCAATAAGTCTGATGTGTCACATGATCCTCTTCCCTTTGAAAAAAATAAATTTGGATCCAAAATGGCCGACTTCAAAATGGCCGCCATGGTCACTACCCATCTGGAAAGGTTTTATCCCTCCCATATACTAATGTGCCAAAAAACAGGAAGTTGATAACACCAACCATTCCCATTTTTTTTTATGTGCATCCATAAAAATGGCCCACCCTGTATATGTCACATGTCACCTCTTGCGATGCTTACTTAAACTGAATGTAGCTGGATTGTGCCATGTTGTCAGACTCCACCCTCTCTTGTTATTAGCTGCTCACTGTTTGTACAGATGTACATTCAGAGCCTGGTGTGTATGCAGCTTTTTAGCTCTGCCACATGGCTAAATCTAAAAACTCTGATTGTGTCAGAACCGTTGCACCCAGTTATCTAAGTGATACAGCCTACATCATGCTGCTCTCAGATGAGATGGCAAAAACCTGCTGACAGGTTCTCTTTAAATGCTGCTGTTAATGATTGATAGAGGAATTTAAATGGTTAAAGGGATTGTTCTCTATTAGGACAACACCTACTCAATCACTATTTCCCTCAAGTAAAATATCAACAACTAAACTCACCTCTGGTGCTGGCACCATTCCAGTGATGTCGGCATTGGCTTTCTTGGAGTTCACATGAATTTTTTAGGTCATATGATCCCTGTGGTTAATCAGCAGCTGCTTCACTCTTTCAGGTAACTCATCCAGGGGACGTGAGAGCTACTGCTACTCTCTCACCTAGGGCAGAGACACACAATGCGAATTGCATATCAGTATCTTGCATGTATCTCACATGGGTCACCCGGCCCAGCACCTGCCTCTCTGAACGAGAGTGTGGAGCTCCAATGAAACACAGTCAGCTCCACACTCCCATTCAGAGAGCTGGTGGTCAGGCCGGGTGACTCATGCGAGATGCATATGAGACACTTGCATGCAGCTCTGCAGCTCGCATAAGTGTGTCTATGCCCTTACTCTGGAAGTCAGTTATGTCTAAAGGAGGGAAGAGTAAAGCATGTGATGATTAGCCACCTGCATCGTGTGACATAACACTTTCAAGAGAACTGCGGGAGAATCAGTGCTTGCATCACTGGAAAAGCACCTGCACCAGGGGTGAGTATAGCTGTTATTAATTTATGTGGGGAACATAGTGTTTGACAAAGGATTATCCAAGTAGTGTACCAACCTTTAAAGCTGCAGCAATTGGTGCATCCTCTATTTGGTGAAGTTACAGACAGATGATGGCGATGTAACACAGCCAGCATTCGTCTTATATTCAGTATTTGTTCCCTAACTCCAGTCCTAAGTGCCCACAAACAGTGCATGTTTTCAGGCTTTCCTTAGCATCCAAAGGTGGTAGTTTAATCACATGCACAGGTAATGATTCCAACACATGTATAATGCAATGGAAATCCTGAGAACATGCACTGTTGGTGGCTCTTGAGGACTGGAGTTGGAAAACACTGCCTTACATGTATATTCCCCCATGCAACTACATGACATACAGTGGTGTGAAAAAGTGTTTGCCTTCTTCCTAAATTCTTATTCTTTTGCATGTTTGTCTCACTTAAATGTTTCAGATCACCAAATAAATTGAAATATTAGTAAAGTAATTCAGCAAATGAATTGAAGAGCAAGGCTTAATTCACTCATAACATATAACGACCGAGTGTAATGCTATAGACTTATTTTAGAACAAGTTGCTGCAGTGAAAATAATTTTTTATATCAGGTAGAGGTACAATAGAATTATTGTTATTATTTATTTATATAGCGTCATTAGGTTCCATGGCGCTTTACATAAGGATAGGGAAGACAAGCACAATTACAATAACTCTAGACAATCAGGACATACAGGTACAGGAAATGAGGGGACCCTGTCCACAAGGGCTCACAGTCTACGAGCGGTCGGTGGGGATACAGTAGGCTGGGGGAGTGTCAGTTATGGGGCGGTCGCCTGGGTCTCATGGCAGGTTGAAGGCTTGACGGAATAGGTGAGTCTTCAGGTGACACTTGAAGCTTCTCAGGTCGGAGAGTGTCTGATGTGTTGAGGCAGGGAGTTCCAGAGTATGGCAGATGCCCGGGCGAAGTCCTGAACGTGGTTATGCGAAGAGGAGATGAAAGGGCAAGTAGATTTGGGTGTCGTCGACGTAGAGGTGGTACTGGAGGCCGTGGGACTCAATGAGTTGCCCTAGGACGAGAGTCTATATGGAGAAAAGTAGTGGTCCCAGGACCGAACCTTGGGTGACCGACAGAAAGGGGGTAGGGCGAGGAGGAGGCGTGGGAATGGGAGACACTGAAGGTGCGGTCTGCTAGGTATGAGGAGATCCAAGAGAGGCCAAGGTGGGTGATGCCGAGGGATTCCAGGATCCGGAGAAGAAGGGAGTGGTCAACCGTGTCGAAAGCAGCAGACAGGCTGAGGAGGAGGAGGATGGAGTAGTGGCGTTTGTTCTTGGTGGTCAGTAGGTGGTTGGTGACTTTGGTCAGGGCTGTTTCGGTGGAGTGGAGGTGTCAGAAGTCGGACTGCAGGTGGTCGAAGTGGGAGCAGGAGGAGAGGTGAGAGGACAGTTCAGCGTGGACGTGATGTGTGAGTAGCTTAGAGGCGAATGGGAGAAGAGATATGGGGTGATATTTGGAGGCAGAGGTAGGGTCGAGGGAGGGTATTTTAAGGATGGGCGTGATTAGGGCGTGTTTGAAGGCCGAGGGGAAGGCGCCAGTGGTAAGTGATAGGTTGAAGAGGTGGGTGAGGGCTGGGATGAAAATGGAGGTGTGGTTGGGAATGAGGTGGAATGGTAGCGGGTCATGGGCGCTGGTGGTGAGGTGTGATTTTGACAGGAGGGAGGAGAGTTGGTCTTCAGTTATAGGGGGGAAGTGGCTAATGGAGGAGGAGGGCAGTGTAGGTGAGAGGGGGAGTTGTGGGGATAGTGGGCCAAAGCTGTTTCTGATCTTGTCAATCTTCTCCTTGAAGAAGGTCGCAAAGTCTTCAGCAGAGATGAGGGGAGAGGGGGGAGGAACGGGCGGGAGGAGTAAGGAGTTGAAAGTTTTGAAGAGCTGTTTGGGGTTGCGGGACAGAGAGGTTATTAGGGATGAGAAGAAGGCTTGCTTCGCAGTAGCAAGTGCCGTCTTGAAGTCAGTGAGGGATTGTTTGAACAGAGCAAAGTGCTCGGAGGTGCGGGACTTTTTCCATCTCCTCTCGGCGACCCTGGACGCCCGTCTTAGGTTTTTAATGAGGGTCATATGCCAGGGTTGCCTGTTAGTGCGTGGAGCGTGGAATGTGAGGGGGGCAGCTAGGTCGAGGGCATTCGTTATTGTGGTGTTGTATAGCGTGGTGGCAGTGTCTATGTCACCAGCGGAGGGTATGTCGGTGAGAGGGAGGAGGAATTCAGAGAATAAATCTCTTAGGTTTCGGCAAGGGTGATCAAGTTTGCAGGGAGGGGGTAGCGTGGCAGGGGAGGAGAGGGCGGAGAAGATCAAGAGATGGTGGTCAGATAGGGGGAGTTCCGAGGTTGTGAGGTTGGAGAGGGAGCAAAGGCGGGTAAAGATGAGGTCAAGCATGTGGCCTTGTTTGTGGGTGGGAGAGGTGTCTGCAAATACCAGTATATATTTATCAATTTTGTTTGATAGGCAATTCTGAGCCCTGGTACAGCCTGACAGACATATCAAGCCAGCATTAAAAGGCATCTCTCAGTGTCAAACAAAGCACTAATTCAGCAGGCATATTATTACCATCACCTTCAACTCTAACAGCTACAAATGGTGTATAAATGAGCCAGCAGATGACACTAACCATTTATCACTTCCCTGCAGGCATAACCTGTGTGTAAAAAATGTCTAACACCCATTTGAGATAACACAGAATCCACCTGTTCCTTACAAACCGCTATAACCAGCAGGTATGTAAAAATTAAATAACCGTGTCCCTGGATTAATCCAAACCATCATAAATTGATATTAAGAGGTTTTACTATCATTGGTCTATACACTAATACAAAGGCTAATCCCACCAAGGAGAAGGCTACAATCAAGCTAGCAATATCAATTCATCAATTCATCCTCTTACAAAGATGACACTAGTAAACACAAGATGCAGCTTTTAAACGAAGGTCTTTATTGTTCACGGAAAAAGAAATCCAAACCTACTGTTCCCTTTCCTAACTGTGGTTTATCTTTGGGAAGCTGAATTCGATTTCCCTAGCAACACCTGTGCTCAATTATAGAAATGACTTAGAAAAGACCAGCCTGACAAAGTGAAGCAGACCAAAAGATCCTCAGAAGCCAGACATGATGCTGCTATCCATAGAAATTTAGAAACAAATGAGAAACAAAGTAATTGAGAGCTATCAGTATGTTAAAGGTTATAAAGCGATTTCTAAAGCTTTGGGACTCCATCGAACCGCAGTGAAGAGTCATTATCCACAAATGGTGAAAACATGGAACAGTAATGAACCTTCCCAGGACTGGGTGCCGACCAAAATTATCCCAAGAGCACAGCGACAACTCATCCAAGAAGTCAATAAAGACCCCACAACAACACACAAAGATCTGCAGTCCTTACTTGCCTCCATTAGTGTCAGTGTTCATGATTCTACCATAAGTAAGAGACTGGGTAAAAATGGCTGTCATAGCAAAGTTCTAAGACGAAACCCACTGCTGAGCAAACATAACATAAAGGCTTACATCACTTTTGCCAGAAAGCTTCTTGATGATCCCTAAGACTTTTGTGAGAATAGTCTGTGGACTGATGAGACAAAATTTGAACTTTTTGGAAGGTGTATGTGTGGTGCCCCTGCAGTCTGGCCACCACATTGTATTCAAGATCATGGGTCCTAATGCAATGTCTTAGGAGAACTGAGGTGCCCTATGCTGGACACCCGAAACATTCAAACACTTCCTGAACTCCAGAGGGCTGGGCACAAGAGTCCTGTTTGGGCTGTGACAGACTCTGGTAGGAGGGAGGGGCTAGCAGTAATGGGTGATAGGAAGAGGTGGCAAATGAGAACAAGATGACAAGCTGCAAGCAGGACACCAGGTGGTCAGGTATTTCAGACCCTGGCCGCAGAAACTGGAGGCTGCAGAGTTTCAAGATCAGTAGCCACACTACATGGGACTGTCTGGGGCACAACAACAAAGAAGGACTAGAGAGCCGGATGGGTACGGCTGCTCTCAGAGTCCATGTTGCCTGCCTGGTTGGAAATCATCTACAGGGGAACAAAAGAGAAAAAGGAAAGCTACAGGCACCTACAACCTCATAATACAGAGAAGTCAGCTGGTGGGCTAAATACCTGTCTGGCAGACCAGTTCCTAATTCTTCTCAAACAGGCCAGACCCAAAGACATGGTGACCTTGTACCATGGACTTGCTATTGAACTGCAACTAAAAGCATAAAAAACTAAGAGACTGTCCCAATGTCTTCTACCTGTTGTACCTCTGCACTTCTCACTACCACCATCATCTCCACCACTATAACCTCTCATCATCATCACCTTCATCATACTAAACTCCAGGGGTCTGCCCCACCTGAGGTGGGTATAACACCTAGCTGCTACACCACCTATCCCCTGGGAGTACTTATATGCAGCACTGGCCACTTCTGGCTGGACACCTAGCTGGAATCACAAACTTTGTAAACTTTTCTCCCCTGTAAATACCCCTTTTCCATATGCGATTAGGACCACAGCTGCTGGACATTGCCACCATGAACATCAAACCCCTGGCCCAGCTAACTGAGTGTCCTGGTCCTTGCGACCATGACATATGTTACATTACATCTGGCATAGAAGTAACACAGTATTTCAGAAAATAAACATACCAACAGTGAAATATGGTGGTGGTAATGTGATGGAGTGGGGCTGCTTTGTTTCTTCAGGACCTGGAAGACTTGATGTGGTAAATGGAACCATGAATAATGTGGTCCACCAAAAAAATATTGAATAAGTATGTTCGACCAGCTGTTTGTGACCTCAAGCTGAAGTGCACTTGGGATATACAGCAGGACAATGATCCAAAACACACTATCAGATCTACCTCTGAATGACTTAAGAAAACATGTCCAGGACATACCCTCAAGGTTGCTTTTAATTGCATACAGAGGCATAAAAACCCACACATGCAGCATTATACTGCTAGAGAGGCACATGGTTAGGACCCGATAAAATGAGGAGCACCTTGGCGCGGTTATCGGGCACTTTCCCCGCAGCCACTGCTAAAGCAGTTTCTGCAATTTCCCTTTCTTTTCATCAGTATTAGCTGTGCAGACAGTCCTGCTATTCATTGTTAGCCAGTAGGCTATTTCCTATATCTTATAGTGTATAGTGTTGCAGCAGATATATTTTATAAACTCCTGACCTTAATCCAATTAAGATGCTGTGAAATGACCTTAAAAAGGAGGTTCATGCTCGGAAACTCTCAAATGTCGCTGATTTACAACAATTCTACAAAGAAGACTGGTCAAAATTCCTCCAGAGTGTTGTAAAAGATTCATTGCCAGTTATTGCAAACACTTATTGCAGTTGTTGATGATAAAGGTGGCTAAACCAGTTATTAGGTATAGGGGGCAATCACTTTTTCAGACAGGGCCCTGTAGGTTTGGATTTCTTTTCTCTTAATAACAAAGACCTTCATTTATAAACTGCATGTTGTGTTTAGTTGTGTTATCTATCTAATGTTTAAATTTGTTTGGTGATCTGAAATATTTAAGTGTGACAAACGTGCAAAATAAAAAGAAATCAGGAAGGGGACAAAAACTTTTTCAAACTACTGTAAATTTAAGTTACCGTATATACTCGTGTATAAGCCGAGTTTTTCAGCCCAAAAATTGGGCTGAAAAGTCCCCCCCTCGGCTTATACACGGCTCAATACGGTAGGGGCTGAAAATAAGACAGGGGGGGAGAGAGGGGGGCGCTGCGCAATATACATTACCTTGTCCGGTGCTGTCCCCGCTCCCCTCCTGGTCTGCGGCGCGGTTCCGGGTCCAGTTCCATGATGATCGGTGCGGTCCCCGGCCGACTTCCTGCTTCCATCTCTAATCTCCGCCCAGGTCAGGCCCTGCACCAATGAGAGCGCAGGACCCGTGCCGTCAATCACCGCCCAGACGCGGTCAGATGACATTGGGGCCTCTGATTGGCCCGACGTCATCAAGGCGCCGGGGCTTGATGACGTCGGGCCAATCAGAGGCCCCAATGTCATCTGGCCGCGTCTGGGCGGTGATTGACAGCACGGGTCCTGCACTCTCATTGGTGCAGGGCCTGACCTGGGCGGAGATTAGAGATGGAAGCAGGAAGTCGGCCGGGGACCGCACCGATCATCATGGAACTGGACCCAGAACAGCGCCGCAGACCAGGAGAGGAGCGGGGACAGCACCGGACGGCCGGAGGAGCGGAACATGACAGCGGGGGACAGCACCGGACAAGGTAAGAAATGGTGCATATGTGTGTGTATGTGTGTGTATGTGTGTGTGGATGGGGCTGCTGTATATACCACTGGGAGGCTGCTGAATATACCACTGGGAGGCTGCTGTATATACCACTAGGAGGCTGCTGTATATACCACTGGGAGGCTGCTGTATATACCACTAGGAGGCTGCTGTATATACCACTAGGAGGCTGCTGTATATACCACTTGGAGGCTGCTGTATATACCACTAGGAGGCTGCTGTATATACCACTAGGAGGCTGCTGTATATACCACTAGGAGGCTGCTGTATATACCACTGGGGAGGCCTATATACCACACTGCTGGGGGCTGTATACCTGTGCTGGGTCCACCCTCGGCTTATACACGAGTCAATAGGTTTTCCCAGGTTTTGGGGGCAAAAGTAGGGGGGTCGGCTTATACACGGGTCAGCTTATACACGAGTATATATGGTATGTGGTCACCAAGGGGTTTAACTGGTTCTTTTTGAATAGAAAAAAGAGACAATATCATTATGACTGAATTGCTAATACTTATATTTTGCACATGCATTTTGTCTAGGCAGGTAACCAGTGTTGTACATGTCTATCAAAATTGCTGCCATCTTGGTACACTGACAGAAACTGCCTACTATTCAGAATCAAGGGGTGGATAGCAGTGTGAGAAGCCTTTTTTCCTCTGCACTCCTGGTATCCCCAGTATTAGATCATAGAGAGAGGGTGAATAGCAGTGTGTGCAGCCTCTTTTTGTTTAGAAGTCCTGTTATTTCCAGTATCAGATCAGCTACACAGTGTGGACAGCAGTGTAAACAGCCTCTTCATATTCTGTAGCTCTGTTATCTCCAGTATTAGGCTAGGGTCACATTTGTGGTAGAAAATGCAGATCTTGATCCAGTTTTGAG
Organism: Allobates femoralis; assembly: GCA_033576535.1. Lineage (NCBI taxonomy): Eukaryota > Metazoa > Chordata > Amphibia > Anura > Aromobatidae > Allobates > Allobates femoralis. The sequence goes on from JARQOC010000002.1 coordinate 597,541,362, forward strand.
CATGCAAAATGCTCAAAACTGGATCAGGATCCGCAGCCCATAGGTACCCATTATAAATCTGGGTTGCCTAAATAGCATCTGGATTTGCAGCCTGCGGGAAAAATCCTGCATGCTGCATTTTTCAGAGCGGTTTCCAAACCGCAGCAGGAGACCTATTATGGGCTCCTATGGGAGCTCATCCCGCTACCACAAGGCACATGTGAATGCCTGCGGTTGCAGGATGCTTTAATGTTAATAATAGATGTGGGCAACATGTCTGTAGGGAGTGCCCACCCTCCCTACAGACATGTTCTACACCTAGTTCGGCATATTAAGGGTTAATTTCTAAAATTACAGTATTGCTGGCTTTTGGTAGCTTTTACTATTTGTAATGACAGGCGGTGGTTCCTGGCTATACAGGAGTTTACAGTACGCAAAGTGCATAAGCATATTACAGGGCAGCATCCTCAATGGGGAGCTGTCTGTGGTGCTTACGCAAATTGCGTATTGTACATGCTGCTGAAAGTTTTAACATTACTTCTATGGTGGTGCGCTGGCCATAGAAGTAATGTTAAAACTTTCAGCACCATGGATGCGGCAGCAGAGATGAACAAAGCATCCGGCAACCGGATTGCACATTATGAGCATTCCAGTTAACGTATGCGGGTTTAGGGACACATTTTGTGTCCAAAATGTGTCTGAATGCACATTACATTACCGCATCCAGATCTGGATGCGGTAATCGTAATGTGCATTCTAAATGTGACCCTAGCCTTAGATCAGCTGGACAGTGTGGCCAACAGTGTAAGCAACCTCTTCTTATTTAGTAGCTTTGTTATTTCCAGTATTAGATTAGATAGACAGTGTGGACAGCAGTGTAAGCAGCCTCTTCTTATTCATTAGCCCTGCTATCTCTAGTATTAGATCAGTTAGACAGTGTGACTAGCAGTGTAAGCAGCCTCCTCTTATTCAGTAGCCTTGTTATCTCCAGAATTAGATCAGATAGACAGTGTGGACAGTATGTAGGCAGCATCTTCTTAATAAGTAGCCCTGTTATCTCCACTATTAGATCATCTAGACAGTGTTGCCAGCAGTGTAAGCAGCCTCTTCTTATTCAGTAGCCCTGTTATCTCTAGTATTAGATCAGTTATACAGTGTGGCCAGCAGTGTAAACAGCCTCTTCTTACCCCTGAACTCTTGATATCTCCTCTATTGGATCAGAATATACTCTAGCACCATATCTTCTTATATATAAATGGAGGGATCAGAGCTTCCTATTGCACAAATTCACAGACTCCCTTACTATTAACATTCTAAGGCAGGTTTTTATCAGTGTCACAAGACAGTGGCCATTTTAATGTACTGTACTGATTACCTTCCTAGACAAAACAAATTTGATTCCTAATTAATGCTATTTACAAATGTACGGTATTTAATGACTTTTTTTTTTCATTTATTAATTTTATTTCCTGGAGAACCCCTTTAACAGACCCTTGTCAATGGATATTGAACAGGTATGAAACCCTTGTGTGATTCCACCACATAGTGACAACCACTTGGTACATAATTTTCGTTACTGTTTTGGTCTCTCACATTCTCTTGTAATTCTATGTTTTTCTTTGTTCTTTCTTGTGGTGCTAGATAACTAATGTTATTAAAATCTGGAGCTGATAATGTCTCAGATTCCTTCTTATCATTCTTATATTACACTTGTGTCCAACAGAGACTGAAAATCCAATAGTATTTAGATCTTCATCTCTGTCTCCTGTACTGGATTTGCCTTATGTATAAATGTAAGGTACATTGAGATATACTGAATAAAATTGTCAGAATTTAAGGATTTGTAGACATGGTATCCATTGCTTATAACTCAGGTAAAGATTTACATTATGGGGTGCAAGGTTTTTGTTTTTGCATATCTTCATTATTTCATGGCATGGCAAATGATTTAAAGGTACAACATGTCAGTTTGTGTCTCTGTTTTACTGATTCCCTTGTCAAGTTGAATGCATCATACCTCAATATAACTCATCTCCGTTGCCGGTAGTAATGGAAATTACTTATCACCAGCCGGGGGAGCTGTAGTCCTGCAAATGTTCAATACACAAACAAGTGCTTGCCTGAAATGAAGCCATATATTATCTACTGTATATATGGATTTACTTTGTGTATCTAAACTAAATCTATAATTGATCTTCCTAATAATTAGCCATTATTCTAGCTTTATTGAGAAAATCAACACTCCAATTAAATGCTTTACTATTATGTTGCTGCTGCCACTAGATTATATTTTAATTTTGTATAATAAAATATACTGTATATTATTATATTTGTGATTCAAACGTCTTGTCTTAATTAGCAATTAGTATTCACATCGATGACAAGCAACTGAAACTCTTGAAAGGAACAATACATAAGCCACTTATTCCGTACAGTCTTCTATTATTATTATTATTATTATTATTTATTTATATAGCGCCATTAGGTTCCATGGCGCTTTACATGAGGGTGAGGGAGACAAGAACAAGTACACTAAATCTAGGCGATCAGGACGTACAGGTACAGGAGGGGCAGGGACCCTGTCCACGAGGGCTCACAGTCTATCTTCTAGATGTGCAATGTATAAAACTGGTCTCACACTTGAATTTTTTTGTCTTGCGTTGTAATCCATCCAAATCCGGAAGCCTCCTGATCAGGCATATACCTAACATGGGGCCGTAGGCACATGTATTTGCATCAGTTTTTTGGCAGATCTCTATCACTGCGTCGTTTTGACCTCCTCCCCGGCTGCACCATATTGCGATTTTTGAGTTTGTCAAAATCCCAAAACGGCTGCAAATATAATGTATTTCAATGGTGAACGGATCTGGATGGGGCGGATTCATCCATCTGGATCTGTTGTAACACACTGAGCATGCCCAGAGTAGTTCCTGCATGTCAGAAGCATTTAACCCCGCCTCCAAAAAAGAGCTTGAGCCCCATGTTATTGTTCAAAAAGATTAATAAAACTTATTGTGGACATGCTTATAATATGTGGGCACCTGGGGAGGGGCTGCACAAGTGGTTTAAAACCACTACTTTATTACAATCACCGTTTGTCAGCGCAGTGAGACTGATCTACATATAGAACTGTCAGAATTGGCGTGGGAGCACGATCTATGGCATTTCTGAGAGTTCCCTACACACAGAATTATCATATGTGGTCTAGATTGAGCTCCTATGCCAATTCTGACAGTTCTGTGCGTAGATCAGTCTCACTGCGCTGACAAAAGCCAACTGGACTTCAAACAGTGATTGTAACAAAGTATTGGTTTTATACCACTCCTGCAGCCCCTCCTACTAAATTTTATTACATTTTCTCTCACCCTATCCTTGGTCGGATAAAGCATCAGCAACTTCAGTGGTATGCGTTTGTGGATGCACCACCAGATCAGAATGAACCTGTTTTCATCTTGATCTGGCCGCGCCGATAAAAGAATGCAAGTGTGAAACCACCCTAATTTAGAAACTTTGTAATAATTATTTTACTTTTGTAAATATAGCTTGGTTTACATAACATTAATTAACTGTGTAGGTATGTACTCTGGATGCCAGGGCGTATAGGCATACACTGATATGTAATTGGAGGCTCCCATTGTAAAATAATGTTTTTTTTTATTATGTACTATATGTCAATGTTTCTTCTTCAGATGAAAAAGATAGATATGTATGTGCCATGGAGACCAAAAGACTCTACTTAAAGGGATCCTGTCACCTCCAGAACGCCTCCTAAGTTAGCAAAACATATCCCTGCACTATCCATCACTAATCTCACACTTCTTTTGTCTCCTAAAAGCATCCTGTGAAAGTGAATAAAAACGTTTTTAATACTCACTCATTAGTGATTATAATTAGCAGGGGCTATATTCTTTAGTCACCAGGGGGGCTGTTTTCCAGCTCCAGGTTCCACCCTCTCTTCTGTGTGCTTGTTGTGCTCTGCTTCTGCAGACTTTACCCTCCCCCCTCTCTATCACTCACAGAATGCAAATCATTAGTCCTGCCTTCAGTTTCAGTTTCACAGCAGCACAGACAGAGAGAGGGTGGATCCTCGAGGCTGCAAAACAGCCTCCCTGGTGACTAAAGAATATAGCCCCTGCTAATTATAATCCCTAATGAGTGAGTATTAAAACGTTTTTATGCACTTTCACAGGATGCTTTTAGGAGACAAAAGAAGTGTGAGATTAGTGATAGGATGGTGCAGGGACATGTTTTACTAGCTTATGAGGCGTTTTGGAGGTGACAGGATCCCTTTAAATAAACTTAGATTGCATGGAATCTATGCACAAAGAGCATAAATCCAATTCACGATGAACTCCACATGAGTTGACTCATATCAAATTAAATTCCAATATCTTAGTATCTGACTGCTTACAGTATATGCTCCATTTACTCCATAGTACCTAGAACATTCCTGGATATTTCCATACCGCAGGTACATTTGTAATTAAGGTCAGTACTTACCATATAGTATATTTAGCATAGAGATGGGCATAACAAGGAATCCTATAAGCATGTCAGCTATGGCAAGGGACATAAGAAAATAATTAGTGGCATTCTGAAGCTTTTTCTCCAGAGACACAGCCATAATCACTAGTATATTCCCAGCAATGGTCAACACAATGACTGTGACTGTTAGAAGGGCTGGCCAATTCTTTTCTAGAGAAAAAGAACTTCCTTCTTGATTGAGACGTGTTACGTTTTCAGAATTCAAGGTCCAATTGAAAATATCAGTTGTATTATCCACTCCAGCGGTGGGTTCACTGTTGTAGGATCCCTTATCTGAGTTTAGATGGAAGAGAGAGCTCTTGGAGATATTCAGAAAGTTCTCATTTTCAAGAATATCCATATTTAATCCTGAGTTTTGTAGAGAAATGATATGAAAGAACAGAAGGGAGTAACTTTTCTCAAGCATTGGTCTTCTTTGAATACACAATGGAGAGGTTTATAAGAGTTGGTCCAACATCCTACCGAGAAGCTCACTTGGGTGTCCACCATAAGTGTGTGTGCTATTAGATCCATAGGTTCCTTAGCAAAAACTGCAGGTCAGGACAACAATTTTCTGCGGTTCCTTTTATACTCAGGCATCAGATAACAAATACATTTAATCCGGTCTGAACGGATGTTACATTAGAAAGTTTGCAGCAAGTGGCGATCATCCTAAACTGTAATCTTTCTCCCAGTGTTTAAGTCCGTCACCTCCTGAGGAATCTGAAGAAAACAATTACAATAGTAATAGATCTTAGCGAACATACCTGTCCCAGAAACTATAAAATATCCTTTTCAATATAATTACCCTAAGGTGACTCTATATATCTGGAGTCTGATCAATACTAACCGGTAGTTTGGTGTATTACTACTGGCTTTACCTACCGGTAACTCACTTTAAAGCTTCGTAAAATACTTGCATTGAACTTTTAAAATAACTAGGATTGAGATATTTTATTATTATAATCAGAACAAAAATTAATTCATGCAAATAATACAAATCATAAAATATATTATTACAGCACAAGAAACATACACCAACAACACAAACATTTAGGAAAGTGACTTACAAGAGTTGTACATTGTGAATTCCATTTCAGCTCCTTCTTTCCTTGTCTTTTCTGTACTCGTTAAATGAAGATTTCCAGCAGGATGTTATGGATCTCACATGTTCCTGTTGGATTGAAGGCAGTCCGTGCCATAAGGGTTCTTCTTTGCCTATTAAAGATCTGCTCATCTTGTTGACTTTCCAACACCACATTGTAGGAAAAAGCTAACAGATGAGAATCCAGAAAAGCTGAAAAAATATACAGTTTTGTTTTTAATTAAAACTCACATGGCAGCAGCTCCCTGTCACCAGAAAGAGCAGTCTCCACAATGAGATTACATAGTGATTTCACCAGGAATAGCATTTCTTCCACAGTGCCTGGGTTCAGTCTTTCAGACCTCCCACTACAAACCATGTCATAAACTGCTAGGTAGCAACTGAATACAGTAAACTGACAATAGTGGTCTGTTCCTCCCAATCTGTGCTCTTCTCCCATCATTTTAAACAGCACGATTTAAGAATGGCTTGTAGAGTATCTGGAAATGAAAACATCTAAAAATAACCACATACAGTGTAATGACACATAAGAAAGGTTAATTCGGTATATTCCATCGAGCACGCATCAGTCATGTTGGATATCAGCTATGAAGGATATCTTGGTTCTTTAATTTTCTGGAGGGAAAGTGTTCTAATTGTTGTGACAGTCGGATATTGATGCAGTTTGTCCTCCCACAAGAACGACATACGTAACAGATCTGGGAACAATCCATCCTGTCCGGGCACGTTTTGGGATTTATTGTGTCTGTTCTCCACAATCTGCTCATTTTGTTGTATAGTAATACTATATGACTGTGATTGCTACAATCCTCATCAAAGCATTTTACGCCAAAGAGGATGTTTAGTACAAAGAAGTTGAAAAAATGCCCAGTCTATTTTTTTTGGACAGTTGGAAAATGTATGATTTTCATAAATAATATTCATTGATTTAGCAGGCATTGGGAAAATATGTTAAAATGCAGCAGTAAGCAAGGCCAGTATAACGAAATTCCATTACAGTTGGGGGCTGCTTTACCAGTACTTTGCTATATTTAAATATCACCTGTCTTTACTATATGTTAGTGCAAAAGAGCACGGGGATTTAAGTGTAATCTCTGATCACTGGGGAAATAAAGAAAATTAGTCTGGGAGATCCACATTGTCACATTTTTGATCATAAGTTAACAATGTGCAATGCCCCATGGATGCCAGAACGCAGCAGGTAGTAATGACGGCCACAGAAGTCACACGTAAAGTCCTCCTGGGTAATTGTAAGTAATATTGAAGGGGAATATTTGTTCGACCAAAGATCATCCTTTTGGAAGTGTAACAGCCATCATTTTTCATTATTATTTTCAGTTCTCGACATAAAGATGTATAGTTGAACGCCATTCTTGATTCTGGTGTAAGAGGCGGCAAATTTATTTTAAGGCTTAAACATTTTTCATCTGACGTGCTCCACAGAGACAGATTCTCTCCAGTCACTGAATGAAGTACATTTCTGCTTCATTAGATATATAAATTGTCTTCCTGAACAAGTATTGCATTTAAAGTACACCAGCCATGTCCTTTTTTGTTACCACCCCCAATGTTATTTACATCCTGTAGTGTTCAATATTAGCCTTCTTTTTCTTAAAAATCATTGCATTCATCACAAAAAGTATCTTATATCTATTATATAACCTAGTTCCCTAGTTCACCTAGTGGTGTCCATCATCAACTTCTCTGATGATATCCATAAATTCCACAATGTACTGTGGCCGCCAGAAGCCATATTGGTACACCGAAGTGATAGGTCTTCCAATATGGTGCTGACTGGCGAGATACCGATGCTTCACACTTCACACACCTGACCACACACCCGGCCACCGGAAATCTGCACCCACCATCTCCGCGCACCCGCCAAACCTCTCTGCCCGCCCACCGACCACCTCTTTCTACTCACCTGTCGACCATCTCCGCCTGCTCACCTGACGGACATCTCCGCCGGACCATGATACATCTCCACCTGCTCACCATCTCCACCTGACTGCCATCACTACCACACCTACCTCCACCCTCAGTGCTAGGAAAATCTGAGGCTCTGTCTGTCAAGGAGATGGAGTGCGGGTGCCCTCTGGTGGCAGAGGGTACCACACCCCATCTGCTTCTGCATAGGCAACAGACAGAGCCTCAGATTTTCCTAGCGGCTATGGGTGGCAGTGGGTGCAGATGGACACACATACATACACATACATGCGTACACACACATTCACACACACATGCACACACATTCATGTATATACACATGTACACATATACAGACACACACACATACATGCACATACATGCACATGCATACACACACAGACATCCACATACATGCACACATACTGACCCATGCACATGCACACATGCATACACAGATGTACACACAGGCACATACATGCACATACACTCACATACAAATACACATACATGTACACACACATACATGCACATGCACACACACATACAGACACTTGCATGCATACACATACATACATGTGCAAACACATACATGCACTGGCACATACACATGCATGCACACACACATGCACATACACACGCATACACATGGATGCACATACACACATACATGCACACACATATACATGCACATACACACACATACAGACACATGCACACATACACATATATGCACACACGCCCATACATGCACATGCATTCACGCGCACACACATGCATACACATATGCACATATACAGACACGTGCACTCACATGCACATACATGCACATACACATGCATGCACACACATACAGACATATACATACTCACATACATGCACACACATACATGTACATGCACATGCACATGCACACATGCACGTAAATGCACATACACACACATGCATCCATGCACAGACACACACACATACATACACAATGCACACACATACACATAAATGCACACACACATCCATGCACACACATATAGACACATACATGCATACACATGCACATACATGCACATACACATGCACACAGATACACATACATACATACACACACGTACATACAAACACATGCACATACACATGCACACACGGGCATATGCACACATGCATATAACACATACATGTACATACACATACATACCCATGCATACACACACATACATACACACATGCACATGCGCACACATGTACATGCGCACACGCATATATACACATACATATGCACACACATGCATACATACTCACATACATACATGTACACATACACAGACACATGCACACCCACATACACATGCGGCCGCCATCTTTGAACACTCGAGTACCACCCCACCGCAAGATTACAGTAATAACAGGATTGCGTTAGACAGGAACTTGGTAGGGGCTAATAAAGTGGATAACTAGTAAAGGATTTATCTCAGTGTTGTGTTTTTTTATTTATCTTTACTGAAAGTATTGCTAATGGATGGTTGTCATACTGACAGCTGACATTAGCAATAAGGATTGACATCAGCTGTCAAAAAAGCTGACATCAACCCCTTTATTACCCAGTTTGCCACAACTACACGGTAGTGAAAAGTGGGACAACCACCAGTTTTGGTGACTCTCATAGAGGTACCAATTTTGGGGCAGCTGCTGGTTGCTATTTTTTGGGGTCTTACCACGCTGAGAATTCAAGCCCCCAGCTGCCTGGGTTACCTTAGCTGGCAATAGAAAATATGGCGAAGCCCAAGCCAGTTTTTTTTCAGTTATTTATTTAAATAACTAAAAAAAATTGCCCCCCCCTGTATTTTTCATTGCCAGCAAAAGTAACACCAGGCAGCCAGTAGCTGCTTGGATTACCCGCTGGCAATAGAAAATACATCAAAACCCTACACATTTTTTTTTACTAGGAGATTAAACACTTTATTATAAAAATCTCCCAAAACACAGAAACAGGTTTTTAACTAAAAATACATTTATTTATATACATTGGGAGAGAGCACGGGGGAGGATTGAGACAAGGGGGAGAGACCATACAAGCAGGAGACAGCCACCACCCTCATTGCCACAGAGCCTGCCCCCATCATCATATCACCGCCATCCCTATGCGACAGCATTGGGCCCACATCTAGTACTTACATATTTTCATTAGCTAGCTGGGCAAACAGTCAAGCAGTCACCTGGCTGGTTAATGGTTAACAGATATGTCACTGAACTTGTAGCAATGTTGACTGCTCTGTATAAAGGACCTGTGTGATGTCATGACTATGAGACTGTAATGGATTGAGCTAAGCAAGCTAACTCATTTAGGTCTATGTACATTTAGCTCCTCCTATTATTGTCACTTGGTCGTGACATCACACAAGTCCTTTCAGCATTTTCTGAATTTCAGCTGAACTATTAACTCTACACATTTTTTTATACCAGGAGATTAAACACTTTATTATAAAGATCCCCCAAAACACAGAAAGAGTTTTTAACTAAAAATACATTTATTTACATACATTGGGAGAGAGCACAGGGGAGGAGTGAGACAAGGGGAGAGACCATACAGGGGGGAGACAGCCACCACCCTCATTGCCACAGAGCCTGCCCCCATCATCATATCACCGCCCTCCCAATGCGACAGCATTGGGCCCACATCTAGTACTTACATATTTTCATTAGCTAGCTGGGCAAACAGTCAATCAGTCACCTGGCTGGTTAATGGTTAACAGATATGTCACTGAACTTGTAGCAATGTCGACTGCTCTGTATAAAGGACATGTGTGCTGTCACAACTATGAGACTGTAAAGGGTTGAGCTAAGTAAGCTAAATCATTTAGGTCTATGTACATTTAGCTCCTCCTATTATTGTCACTTGGTCATGACATCACACAAGTCCTTTCAGCATTTTCTGAATTTCAGCTGAACTGTTAACAATTAACCAGCTGGATGACTGCTTGACTGTTTGCCCAGCAGGCCCCTGCAGTCTGGTCGCCACAGAGGGCTACTGCACCCAATCGGTGGGTGTGGTATTCCCATCTGTAGTAACCAGGTTGGTAAGTCTAGTCACCAAAAAACACACCCAACACACCCGGTCCCAGGGACAGTAGGTAAATCCAGTCAGTGGGAGGGCTCAGTCAGTCAGTGGGATGGCGGGGAGAGAAAGGTGGTGGGTGGGAAGTTAGGAAGAGCAGTCAGGAAGTAGGAGAGAGACAAAAGGGAAACATCACAGGAAGTGAAAGGCCAGTAGGAGAAGAATATTGGCGGAGTAAGCTGGAGAGAAGGACCCACAGGACTTGAGCAGCGATGAGGATGTAGAGAGACGGATAGGGCACTAGGGTCACGGGCAGTGAGCAATCTACCCATGCGCCTGAATCTGGAGTGAAGCAGAGGGCAGGGAGAGCACCAGGGACCCAGCCCTGAAGGTGGCAAAGAGACTCCGAGCTCCAACCACAGAACCGGAGTCCACGAGTTCCAGAGGAGCTGGGGCCTTCTTCCAACACATCTGCTGAGAAGGCAGTCATATTAGGGTCAGGGGACATGGTCAGTCACCTGACAAGGCCTGTTGCTGCTGGATTGGGGCACTGTGTGTGGAGGCATGTGCAGGAGACAGGCGAGCAGGCAGCACGAGGAGGAACGACCCGAGAGGGAAGGAACGCAAAAGGGGTGTGCTGGACAAGTCATCCTGGTCGCTAAGGACTACCCCGAACTGTAAATGTACTTGAACTGTAACCTGTGGTGCTAGCAGAGAGAACAAAGTAAACCAGGTTTGGAACTCAGAACTGTGTGTAAGACTGTTCATTTCCCACCTGAGGAGTGGTAGACTGAAACACCACGCAGGCAGCAGGACCCTGCTTGTGAGATACTCCGATCCTTCCCAGCAGCCAGATCAGTCCCACTGGCCCTCCATCACCCTAATAACCCCTACTCCGGATGCCCTGGTGACACGCTATCACCGTGGAGAGTGACACCATCATAGCTGCCATCCCATCATCCCCAGAGGTCCTGGATTGCAGCAGCGGCCACTAATAGCCGCATACCACGTCTGGCGTCACGACAACCACCCACCAAAATCCTCTATTCCCTAATCCCTTTTCCCTTTTTTTATTGACCGCTTAGGGAAACGGACTCAGTCACGCCACCGTGACATTACCAAAGACTGACAATCTCCCCAGGTGACATCACCAGAAGAGAAAGGGAGAAGGCCCGGCTCTGAGTACCCCATGAGCCCCACGGGGCGAGTCACTAATAAAAATATGTAAGCATCTAAAATGCTTTTTTGGATGAATACAATGATTTAAAAAATAAAAATAGTTATTAATGAACACTACATGATCTTAATAACATTGGAGGTGGTTTAATAACAAAAAAGGATAGGACAGGCTCCCTTTAACTCTCCTCACAGGCTAGGGTCAGACTGCCCTTAATAGCTGGTTTTAACGGCATGCACTTAATACTTAGAATATTTTCTAGAAGCGCACGGCAATCGAGGGAAGATTTCCCGGTCGTTAATGGACCACACTCCATCTGTAATACCCCACCATTATTTAAATAATGACACAACACTGCTAGTGACTTGGTTAAACAATTTTGGCTACAGCAGCCTTTATTGCCTATTGTTTACAGACTACGAAGAACCTACAAGTACACTGTCCAACGGGCGTCCCAACTTAAAAAATAGGCACTCCACATATCACACATGAATAGGTCCAGTCCAGAATCCTCCTAAACTTTGCCTCTGGCTGCAACACACCGACCCCAGGGGAGAGGTATTGATTACCAAGAACCAATACCCCAACCTTCCAGAACCCTGTGCCTGCAAGGTACTTGTAACCGGAGCCACTATACCTTCCAAGTGGCTCACCTCCTAATTACTAGTGAAGATTCACTGCCTATGGAGCAGATCTACCCCTGTTGCCGTGACAACCCCGATACACCACCAAAATATACCATACTGATCAACACACTCCAAACCGTTACACATGCCACCCCCATTCATAACCTTGAACCTAAACCTAAACCAGGGCGGGCGGGAGGGAAACTGTCCTGGCTTGCCCGGAAATGGAGTGATGGGTTACTTCCCCCTCTCCACACTATAAAGCCCCCTTTAGCTCTTCCTACCCTATCCAAACCCCCCCAACCAATAGGCACCCTCTTCTTTCACACATTTTCTTAACCTCTACCTTCCCCCTATTAACTCCCTCCCTCCCCGAATGTCATGGGGCCAGTCCACCTTAGGGGTTCCCTAGCCTTTCTTGACAATCGAGGGAGGATTTCCTGGTCGTTAATAGACCACACTCGAACTGTAATACCCCGCCATTATTTAAATAATGACACAACACTGCTAGTGACTTGGTTAAACAATTTTGGGTACAGCTGCCTTTATTTCCTATTGTTTACAGACTAAGAAGAACCAACGGGTACACCGTCCAATGGGCGTCCCAACAATAGGCACTCCACATATCACACATGGATAGGTCCAGTCCAGAAGCCTCCTAAACTTTGTCCCTGGCTGCAACACACCGACCCCAGGGGAGAGGTATTGATTACCAAGAACCAATACACCAACCTTGTAGAACTCCATGCCTACAAGGTACTTGTAACTAGAGCCACTATACCTTCTAAGTGGCTCACCTCCCAATTACTAGTGAAGATTCACGGCCTCTGGACCAGACCTACCCCCGCCACAGAACAGGCCAAGTGACCTCTTACTTGGCCTGGACCCAGCACACACCAACGCTTGCTCCACGCCTTCTCGCAAACCCAACATCCATAAATCCATACCTATATCCTTCAAATGCACCTGATCTGCTTTCAGATATTCCCAAGATGACGTCTCCAACTCCCTATGGCACACTGCAATCCCACCATTATGAGCCACAAACGCTGCCACCACCTTATTCACCTTCACTCTTGCCTTGTTCATTTTGTCCACTGACCTTGCAAACTTCCATCTCCCACTTGCCACAATATCTGACCATACCACAATCAAATCTGGTGAGAACACCATAAACGTAATAAATCACATCTAATGTTTTTGATCAGATCACGGGACACTCTCAGCCCCAAATCATTCCCTCCAACATGCAAGACCAACACATCCGGAGAACGATTCACAGTGCAAAATTATTCAAATTCGGGCAATACCCTTCCGCAGTTCATGCCCCGAAGTCCTAGCCATTTTACACTTGCCATCGATCGTCTACTCCCAACTGGCGACCATCTGGACGAACATCTGCTCGACGAGCCCCCCAAATACATACAAGTGTCCCAGGATCCATATTAAGCATGGGCCTGTATAAATAAAATTATAAAAGACAACCAGGACAGTTGCATAACTACACGACAACTCAGAACAACACATGAACCGCCAACAAAAACACCCCCTCCAGACAGTTTTGGCACAATCCCACCAGCCACACTATCTAGAAAGCAAATGAGGCCGAACATACAAATGAAAGTGGGACAATTCCCACCTACCGATCCTTCTCACCACATCATCTCCTAACCCCCAGCCTCCGTGGCCGCCCTGATACGAAAAGAATGCGTGCCATATTTGTCCGTCCGCTGTCCAATTCTCTCCCAACACTCTTTCAAAAGAGCCCCCCAAATTGAAATCTAGACAAAAGAAACTGACAAAGAAATCTAGACAAAAGAAATGTCGCAAACATGGACCCAGGCAACCACCCCTAAATGACAAAAATGCCGTAACACTGTCACCGGAGACAATCGACTCTCAGCAAGGGCATACACCACGACAAACCGCCCTCGCCCCACTTGGTCCACCTTCGAACACTGCAGCCAACATTCCACCCTCTCGTCCAAAATAGCCACGTCACTTAAGGCCAAACCACCCGTCCTAGTCCTGGACGGGCTCACCAATTCCCCAATTGTAAAGGCCCCAAAATAAAAGCCTAACACAAAGGCCGCCGAAATGAGAGCCCCCTCATATTCCGACCTACAAACCACCTTCAAACAATCCACAAGCCTTTCCAACAAGTTCACCTAAACTGGTCATTGACCAACTCTCACATGAACCCCACTTCGAAATCCCTTCAACACCCGACGTACCGTAAAATCCTTTGTCGCATCATGTGTCCCCAGCAGCCAAACCAGAAGGCGAGTGCCGTGACCTTCTACGACACCGCAAATGCAGGCCTTTCGTCTAAAAATCATTACCTATAAACATCAACACCGCTTGTACATCATCCATACCACCACCCTCACGCAGCGTACAAGCAAAATCCTCCCACTCCTGCCATACTTTCCCGTATCGGCACCAAGTTACCTCAGTCACCGATCTGCGGATCAACTGCCCCATGATTACGATACCAGACTTCATAATACTTCTGAACACTGCCAACCCGCCTCGTCTGCCCTAGCTCTCGAAACCTTCAAAACTGAAACCGGGAAAGAGCGCCAGTCACAGAATTGTAAACCCGGAACATGCTTAGCTACCACCTGAATATTCCAATGCAAACACCACAAGACCAAATGTCGAAGTTAGGCCACTACCGCCGGCGACTTAGCTAACAAGGAATTAATCGCAGAAACGACTGCAACAGTATCACAATGAAAGCAAACCTTCCTATCAGCAAATTCCTGCCCTCACAATTACACAGCTACCACAATAGGAAAGATTCCCAGAAGCGCCAGATTCCGCACCAGGCCTTGCTCCCTCCACAACTCCGGCCACTCATCCGCACACCAATGCCCCTTAAAAGGCACCAACTCCAAGCGAACCCGCCACGTCCATGTACAACTGTAACACACTATTAGGTACCACCTTTGGAAGCCATAACATGCGCACCTTGTACTCCTGCAGAAACATGTCCCAAACTCTCAAATTCTCCTTAATTTCTCTAGTAATGCGCACAAAATGCATCGGGCATGTCTTACCTGCCATAGCCAACGCCAGCCGTCTAGCAAAACCCCGACCCATTGGCATAATCCTGCACGCAAAATTTAAGTTTGCCCAGCAACGATTGAACCTCCTTGAGTCGAACCTTCTTGGCCCCACAAACCTCCGCCACAGACTACCTCAAATCCATAGAATCCATACCCCACACATCCCTCACAACCCATTCCACAAACAAACTAAAAGTTTCGAAATAAGAAAAAGAAATCGAACACCCCATTGGTAAATAACGATGGATATATAAAACGCTCCCCCCACATGCAACCCAATAAATGCTGGCTCTCTGGGTGCACCGGCAACAAGTGAAATACTGATTCCACATCAGACTGTGCCATTAACGCCCCCAGAACCGCTTTCCTCACCATCTCTACAGCCCTATCAAATGACACATAACACACTGCCATCAACTCTGGCGCAATACCATCATTAACTGATGCCCCCTGCCGGATACGACAACTGATGAACCAACCAAAACTTGTACGGCTCCTTCTTCTCAACCACCCACAATGGAGACACTCTCAAATTCGCACAAGGTGCATCCCGAAAGGGACGCACTATCCGCTCCAACTCAACCTCCTTCCTCAACTCAGACTCCACAACCATCGGATGAGCCGTAGTCAAATTTACCTGGCCAAAACAAACTACCCGCCGTGTCAGACGGAATCCGAAAACCAAACAAAAAACCAGAACGCAATAACTTGGCGGCCTCAACATCAGGGTACCTACATTGCCTCGACCTTAACCTTAGTCCTCCCTATTTCCAGCTGTATCTCTGCCTTTTCTTTTACCGTTTATTTAAACATTGGGCAAAACTATGGCTGCCTCCACAGCCTGAACATTCATATTTGAATCTACATAATGCCACAAACTTACACAGTCCTTCGTTAAACTTCCAATATCAGCCCTTGCGGAAATTGGGCAAGGCATCTGCCCCTGATCCCGATGCCCCGCCCCCCGACAAAAGGGATGAGCAGGAGCTGTCATTAAACGCAACCACAAGGAAATATCCTAGTGGTCCCAACGCACGTTTGGATGCAAAGCCTTACGCTGCCGAAATTGCTCATCATAGCGCAACCATGACAAGCCCCCCATACACCCTGTAAGCCTCCCCAATAGCATCCAAATACCCAAACAGACGGAACAATGTTCTGGCTCCTTTTCCCCCACTATGCTCACCAAAATAGTTAAGGCTTGCAACCAATTAGCCAACGTTCGCAGTATAAGGTGATAACGCCGCTTCTCCTCCTCCTCCTTCTCCTTCTTAGAGTCACTAGGCTTTACCTTATCCAAGTTAAACTTCTCGAGGGGAAGCAACGAAAAATTTTTAGACATACTCTCCTTTCCATATCTTTTCCCTCATATCTTCCTTAAGGTGAGCCCCCAACGGGCTCTCAAAACAGACATACACCTCACTTGTGGCCCTTCCATCCAATCTCACCACCTTATCCTCCATTTCCTTATCTGCCCCAGTCGCATCGACTGCCATGTCCAGCATCGTCACTGCTTGACCCGCACTACCAACATCTTGCTGCACCGCAGCCTCAACCGCACTATCCGTCACGACCATGGCCAGACCCACTCAGGCTACCGCTGTAGACCCCGGCAGGCTACCCATTAGCAAACCTAATAACTGACCTACCACATCCCCACCGACTGACACCCCAGACACCGTCGGCATCGACACCCCTCCTACTGCCCCACCTACACCTGACATATATGCATTATTAATGTAAGTGTTCTCACCAGGCTGCCTCGGTGCAGCCGCAGCGAAGTCCTCTGCCGTCCATTCCGGTGATGATGATCCATTCGATAATTCCCCTTCCTCCTTACTCTTGCCATCAGTACCAACCAGGGGTGTCGCATCCGAGCCCCGCCGACCACTGCTGCCACCCCTAGCCTCCGTGGTGACATTGGCCCCCCTGGCTGGACACAGCCTCTTGGAGGACCGTCTCTGGGCACTCCGGGTCCTGCTGATTACTGATCGCCCTCATGGCCTCTTCTGACCGGAGCCCTCCGACGGGACCCCGGCCCCATGCCCACCCTGCCGACTGCAGAAGGGTTGCTTCAAAGCTGGGCAATGCTGGGAGCTCCCACCACACTGGTAGGGTCCATTACGGCCACCATGGGCCCTGTATCTGAGGATGCCACACATTGGGTGCGACCCCCCCACTGGACCTGGTGGCCATCGCAGCTGGTGCTGGCCGGATCCCCCTGCCCCCATGCTCCAGGGACGCAGAATGGCGCTGTTGCTCCCTGGTCACCGGACATGACCGCAGATTGCGCCCATCTGCTGTATGTGCTGCCGTGTGCCCCACCCAGTGTTGTAGGCCCCTCCCCACTGGAAAGCCGCTCTGGCCCCGCTGACTGCAGGGTGTGTGGCCCGTATCCGTCGGCCGCTTGGCGCTCTCCCATCTCCGTGCCTGCCGGGGAGACGCCGCTATACTCCGGATCCCGTACCGGAAGTAGGCCGCAGGCTGGCCCCACCCACTTCTGGAGCATCAAGGCTCCATCGTGGATTCCTCCTGCCAGCCGGCATGGGCCCCTGTCTGGATGGGCACCCACACTGCCGAGGAGGGTCCCCACCGGGGCTCCGAGAATGAGCCCGCCTCCCCCATCGCCTTCAGGGAGTAGCACTCTGGTGTCCTGGATCGGCGGCCACATGCTGCGGGGGTGGAGAGTGCTGGTGCCAATGGGGACATACAGGCAGCCCAAATGGAGGCCTGCACTGCCTGTGCCCAATGCACCGCCGCAGCAGCCTGGATCAGAGCCCGCAGAGAACCCAGATTCGCCATGCTGGTAAATCCTTTACCTAAACAGTGTCACTAAACTGTCCTGGCTTGCCCGGAAATGGAGTGAGGGGTTACTTCCCCCTCTCCACGTTTTTCTTTCTCTCCACACTATAAAGCCCCCTTTAGTTCCCCCTCTTCCTACCCTAACTAAACCCCCCAACCAATAGGCACCCTCTCCTTTCACACATTTTCTTAATCTCTACCTTCCCCCTATTAACTCCCTCCCTCCCCGAATGTCATGGGCCCAGTCTACCTTAGGGGTTCCCTGGCCTTTCTTAGCATTAACGCTATGCACTTCAGGAGAACGCTGCCCTTGGTAACCCAATGTGTTCCATGGTTACCAGCCACACACAAAGCTGCTCGGGGTGCGCTTTAGCTGAGCGCACAGAAAACGTTGCAGGCAACATATTAAGTATTAAGCGCATGCCATTAAAATCAGCTATTAATGGCAGTCTGACCCTAGGCATACTCTCCACAAGGAAAATCCTTACCTCTCAAACACCAGTCTCGGCCTCTCATTTAGCCAAATGACATCTCGTACTTCGCCCTTACTAGGAGCAATGCACTAAAACACTGTGTCTTCAAATTGAGATTCTTGTTTGGCTTTTATACTGTTATATGTCAAGTATAACGGGAAAAGACAAAAAACGGCAGCACTCACCAACTTGTGACGATTCTTTTATTCAAGGTCCAGTAGCAAAGGATCCATGAGCATGCTTGGGGGAGGGAGGGGTGGAGGACATCAGACCCTCCCTCCCCCAAGCATGTTCATGGATCCTTTGCTACTGGACCTTGAATAAAAGAATCGTCACAAGTTGGTGAGTGCTGCCATTTTTTGTCTTTTCCCGTTATACTATCATACATTACTGTTATACGGATTGTGCACCACCTATGTGATTACTGCCGCTGGATTACCCCTGTATACACCTGACTAAGCTGCTAGCACTTGGTTAGTGCCCAGTGTTTATCTTTTACAAACAGTGTTATATGTCAAGGCTCATTAAAGGGTTGATAATGACAAACTGCATATTTAATTTCCAAGACAATCATTGCAGGTGTTTAAGTCTCCTCATACTGGCATGCCAGATCTGGCATGTCACTCTCTATAAATGGAAATCTTACTCCTTAAATCCCAGTCTTAGCCTTTCACCTGGCCAAATCAGATGTCATACTTTGCATTAACAAGGGGCAAAAACCCTGAAACACTGTGTCTGCAAACTGAGATTCTGGTTTGGCTATTTTAAGTCATTTTGCAAAACTTATTGAAAGGTCAATATTGACTTTTAGAATTGCTACTTCCAGTAGGTGGTGCTACAATTCAACTCCTCTTCCTCTATGAAGAGAAAATGTACATATATAATTTCCAAGAGGAACATTGCAAGATATTTCAGTCTTATTATACTGGCATGCCAGACTTATCCTGCCATTCTCCACAATATCCCTTTGATCCCTTGCTTCAAAATATATATCTGTTGTGGTGTAAATCATAGTGACTTTGTTGGGGTTGCATAGGCCTTGTCAATTCTGTTAAGTTAAACCCAATTTTCAAAAGTTGTTGAAGTTGTCAGTTGTCAACAGTTTGGAACAAATATATGTTGTATAAAATGTGTGACTTTTGCACTAGATCTTGCAAAATTGGCATAAACTGAAGAATCTTGTCTATAGCCTTCCTACACATGCAGCAAAGCTAATTTTGAATAGGCAAAAAACACATGCACATATACTTTTCACATTTAGTTAAGCATACATTTGTGCTCTCACTCCATAAATAAACACACACATTCCCTACATACTTACACCCCAAGCTTGTGATTTATTGGAATAGGAAAATCACATTGTTGTTCATATAGTAGTGACAAGGCACAACTTTGATGATGATTCCTTGTTGAAACTAAAACCAATTTTACACTGAAGTGAAAAGGCTGCAAAAATATGAAAAAACTAATCAATAACTTTATCAGAACTAAACTTCTTTGAAAAATTGAATACATTTCTAATCTGAATTTTTGTTAAAAATCATGTTAAATTAATTTTTCTATTTTCAGAAAACCCCTTTCCCATACAATAAACAAATAAATTGTGGATGAGGCTCTTTATTTTCTCAGATGGTAAAGCTACCCATTCTTCTTGCCAAAAAGCTTCCTGTCCCTGTAAATTTCTGGGATTTTTTTGCATGAACTGTGTCCTTGAGTTCTCCCCAGAGTGGTCCAAGGATATTGAGTGATATTGAGGTCAGGAGAATGGCCACTCCAGAACCTTCACTGTGTTCTGCTGTAATCATTGACAGATCGACTTGGCCTTGTGTTTTGGATCGTTGTCATGTTGGAACGTCCAACTACGTCCCATGCGCAGCTTCCAGACTGATGAGTGCAAATTTACCGTATTTGATGATGATGTGAAGTATTCGTCTTTCCTTCAACTTTGGCCTACTTTCCTGTGACTTCGTAGCTGAAACATTCCCACATCGTCAGCGATCCACCTTCATGCTTTACAGTAGGAATGGTGTTCCTTTCATCATAGGACTTGTTGACACCTCTCCAAATGTAATGTATATAGTTGTGGCCAAAAAGTTTGATTTTGGTCTCTTTATTCTAACTTACCTTGTCCAGAAGGTTTGGAGGTTTGTCTCTGTCCTGTTTAGTGTATTGTAGACAAGATACATTGTGGCATTTGTGCAGTAATAGCTTTCTTCTAGAGACTTGACTATGATGCAATTCATTTTTCTTCAAGTGCCTCCTTATTGAAACAGCCACACGGCTAGTTTTCAGTTAGTCCTGTATTTCAGCTGATGTTATTTGTGGGTTTTTCTTTGTCATTCACCCAGGGGTCTATAGGAACTCGAAACCCGGGCGTGTATTTGGGGGAATGTCACTGGTGGCCCACCTAGACCTGTAGCCCTTGTGGTCAACTGAAAAATTGTGAAAAATAAAAAGGGATGAAAAGAATAAATGTTTTTCGTGACGCCACCTGCAGTTTCTGGTGAATTCACCAGCACCACTGTTAGACCGCGCGGGGATGATGGTATTGCAGTTGCAGCTTGGGTGGTATGGCTCCCTGCAGGTGGAGCTGGGTCCCCGGGGCAGGATAGCACTGTAGTCGTGATGCTGGACGCGGTCAGCACAGCTATGCAGCAGTTGGTGCAGAAAAGAGACACGGAGGCATTGTGACTCTATACTGGTAGTTTACTTGAACCGGTTCAGATGGCACTTCAGGTTACAGTTTACACGGTCTTTGAATGGGTAGCTGGCCGGGCAGTCACTGAGGAGGGTAAAGTCTCTTTGAAGCTCCCATAGTATACCTTCTTTTGTCTTCCTTATGTCCTACTGTTCTGACCTGTGCCTCCTCACTATCCTTGCGCTGCACTGCACATTCTGCTTGTCTACCAGGCCCATTGGGTGATATAAGGTACTCTTCTTCTCTCTTAGAGGCTCAACCCGGTTTGGTGTCCCTGGTGGGGCTGCACGTTCTGGACGGGGTCGGGGTTGAAATTTTGGCCCTCGACTAGAAGGTGTAAGTGGCTCAGGGGTGAACTCGCCTGTACCTTGACTCGGAGCCGGCACTCCGTTGGTGGACTAGGATTTCCCCAGGCCTGTCCGGTGGTCTGGCACTGGGATTCCCCTTTCTTTCCTGGGATGCCTTTTCTTCTCAGGTGCCCTCCCTGGGAGACCCCTCTAAGGCTCCCTCCTTGCTTCTTCCCTCAGTACAGACTAGATCCAACTGTGTGACTTCCCGCTTCTCCTTACTCCTAACTCTCCTCCCCCGGGACTGGTTACCCTGATAATGGGTTGCCAATTGGTCCCCTAGTCTAGGTGTAAGTATGCTGGGGTGGGAGTCTCGGGTTAACTTTACACTCCCCAATGACAGGAATACTGCACACTCGGTTGTGGGTGCAGTACCCCTGCAGCGGCGCACTGACAAGTCGGACGTCACATTTGCATCCCAAACTATTTTCCTGGCAGTTGTGGCCGAAATTTTTGTTGGTCTACCTGATCGTGATTTCATTTTTACAGACCCCTGATTTTCTATTTGTTAATCACAGTTTGAACACAGTTGACTGGCATTATCAATTCCTGGGATATCTTTTTCTATCCCTTTCCTGTTTTATACAATTCAACTATCCTTTCCCATGACTCACAATCCAGAAATGGCAGTGGCTGGATGAAAGATGCAAGAGTCTGTCTGGATCTGAGAAACTCACTCAGCTTTTATGTACACACACTGATTGCAAGCAAACAGGTCACAGGTGAGGATGTTACCTTTATTAGCCATTCAAACCCATTTGTGTAAACGTCTGTGCATGTTATCAGGCACAAATCACCAGGGTATGTGAACTTTTGATCAGGGTCATTTGGATGTTTTTTGTTGTCATTATGATTTAAAAAGAGAAAACACAGCAGTTTGACAATAAATGTCTTCACCAAACCACTAACCACGAGTGTAAAAAATAATCTTGTGTTATCATTCATATTCTCTGAAAAAAGGCAAAGAAAGCAAAAAATCTGCTGGGGTATGTAAACTTTTGAGCTGCATATACCTTAATACAAAGGTTAAAGGGAGTCAGAGTACACCACAATTCTTACTCCCTGTCAGTCACACCAAACATTAAATATCAGAGATAGCCATATTTAAGTGTGTTTCAAAGAAGGGAGAGGCAAAAGACAGGACGGGTGGAGACGGGGCAATTAGTCCTACAAATGTCCCTACCTGGCTGCAGAGATTGGCCCTCTAATACTAGCGAGGTGGTGCCCCTGCTCCTCAATGACTATCCCTACATAATCCCTATACTGATCCATAAATCTCAGTTGACTAAATAGCATCAAAAGTGGAGGTATGTCCCACAAAAAGAACAAAGAACAGTGTAGGAAAAGAGGCAAATACTCTAATACTAGGAAGATTCACCAATAACATATTTAGGTCAAAAATATCAGAAGCAGTATATCACGTACATGTATATTTTGTAACCTGTGATAAAGTAGTGTATGGCCTCTTGAACATGATACTGTTGTATTCAAATCATGATCCTTGGCTCAATGGCTTCTGTCCAGGCTGATAGTTTTAGCCCGACGCATTTCTCCAGTGCATAAAATGATGCAAGGGTTCATTATGGGCCTCCCAACAATAGGGTTATAGAACATATAGCAGGTCAGAACATGAGGCACGACAAATATTCAGGTCCACATTGGCCATGGGTTCATTTATCCACCAAAAGTCAATCAGCAGGCTGGGTGACAGCCATTGAGCTCTAGCGCCTCCATCCTCCTCTCCCTCCTCTTTCAATAGAATTTTAAACATACTAGTTGTCATCTCCTATCTCTGTAAACGGATAGTCTGACTTTCCTGAACACAGCTTTAAAATATTACCCATGAATTGAGATTGCAAGATCAATCCAGAAAGAGAAAAGTAAATTTATCTGATAAAATATTTTTCAAATTTTCTGAATTTAATGTTTACTATTGATTTCTGAAACAAAAACTTCTCTTTAAGAACAATTATATACAATGCTCAAAAAAATAAAAGGAACACTAAAATTCCACATCCTAGATCTCAATGTATGAAATATTCCAGTTGCAAATCATACATATAATCCATAGGTCATTCCCATAGCAGCAACAATTACAAGTCTAAATCCACAGTATATGTAGCAATTATTGCACTGTTACAGGGGTCGCAGAGATTTCCCTCACCTGCTCCCTCACTCTCCTCCTCAGCTCCCTGCAAGTCCTCCCGACATATATCCGTGGAAAGCACACGTGGCATAATATACCACGCAGCTTGTACCACAAGATATATATTGCCGGATATCATAAGTGCGGGAGCCATCGGAGGAGGTGAAGGTTGTAATGCGCTGGATATTTCCGCAGGCCACACAGTGATTACAGGGAAAACAGCCCTACAGAGGACCCCGGGATCCAAACGGATTAGGTGTTACGGAGACATGGTGATTATGAACGAGTACATCTCTCAAATTCCTCACACATCTGGCGGTCATAAGGGTCACTCAGACAAAGAATCCTTCAAAAAAGGGTTGGACAGCAGGATCGGCCAGTGCTTGCTCAGAATTCCACGTAATGCATCCCACTCCTGGTTAAAAGTTGAAATGAAATGAATGGGCTGAACAGAAACTGTCACAGCCTTTGTTTTCAGACCATAGAGTAGTGCATCACGTGGGGTATTTTTGGCTCTCAAATAGGCCCTTTTAATTGACCTGTTGCTGTAACCCCTTTCTTGGAACCGTTCTTTCAAATCAAGGGCTTACTTCTCAAACAATTCCCTGGATGGACAAATATGCTTCATCCAGAGAAATTGGCCAGTAGCGACGGCGTGAATGGTGGACCGATCATGGGTTGATGTTGCGTGCAATAAGGAGTTCACTGCTGTTGACTTTCTGAAGACATCTGTCTGCATGATGCCATCTTTCCTGACCTCCATACAGACATCCAGAAAGTCACCTTTGCAGGTATCAGATTTGTATGTTAGTTTGATATTGTCCTCACTTGCTGCTAATCCATCCATGAACTTGTCAAGCTGCTCCAAAGTGTCCTGCCATAAAATGAGGAGGACATCAATATACCTCAGCGAGCACTGCCCCTGTCGCAAAGGAAGCCCCTCTCCCAGTTCCCTAGGAAGAGGTTTGCGTATAAAGGCGCGCATGCCGCGCCCATTGCAGTGCCACGTATCTGTAAATAATAATTATCTTTGACAACAAGAAATTATGGGAGCAGCTCAAGGATAAGTTCACACATTGTGCCTTCTCGCCCACTGGCATGTAAGAAAAACTCAACCGCACTCAGATCATCCTCGTGATGTATGCATGTGTAGAGAGACTCAACATCAGCTGTTACCAAGAGACTACCCTTATCCACAGAGATGCAGTCAATCCTCATCAGTACGTCCGTCGTATCCTGGACATAGGAGGGCAGCGTCTCCACCATCGGTCTTAAGTAGTAATCGATAAATCTACATATTGGGTTACACAGCCCTCCAATGCTGGAAATGATTGGATGCCCCGATGGAGTGACAGCATATTTGTGGATTTATGGTAACACATACAGAGTCAGTATTTTGGGATACCTGACAGTTAAGCCCTCTACTACCTTTTTGGGAATAATACCTGCATTACAAGCAAGTCCAAGGATGGTCTGAAGTTGGTCCAAGAAAGAGGTCACAGTGTTACAGGTCAATTTGCGATAGGTGTCTCTATCGCGGAGCTAATGCAAAACTTCCTGCTCATATAAATCAGTTGACCAGATCACAATATTTCCACCCTTGTCCGCTGGTTTAATAATTACATCTGTTAACTTTTCTAAATCTGACAATGCTCTACGTTGATTATATGTCAGATTATCAGATCTATGTCTTGTTGGTAACTGTTTTAGAGCATTCGTCACCAACCTTGTAAAGATCTGTACAGCAGGATAGTCGGACAAGGGTGGAAACTTCATTGCTCTGGGCAAGACAGGAGGGAACCCACCTGATTTGGAAGAATTCAACTTTATTCGCCAAGTCCTCCTAGTTCTGTAGGGCCTCTCTCTTACCACGATCCATTTTTTCAGGATGTTTAGAACTCTTGTTGTGTAGTTTTCTCAGGACAATTTTCTGTGAAAACAGTTGCATATCTTTTAAGGCTGTGAAGAAATGGAAATTATTTGTGGGTGAGAAAGAAAGCCTCTTAGACAACACCTCAATCTGAGATCTGGAGAGAGGGTGACAGGACAGATTAATTACCTGTAAGGATCTACTTGAAGTAGTGCTCACAACCTGTTGATAGATTGTATGTATTGATGGTAGGTACCTGTTGGTAGTTGGTATGGCCCTTAAACGGATCATAACGCCCAGGCGACCGCACGTGTGTGAGGCCTGATGTGGAGGTGGTGGGCAGCGGCCTTTCTCGTTGGGCAGACCGGCGCGTCACTTCTGGTCACGTGGAAACGGAGGGAATTGTCACTTCCGGTGATGCAGTATGCGATGAACAGTATTTAGTGTGGGATGTGGACAGTGACATGTATCCCCTGATGAAGTGACCAGAGGTCTTGACCAGGTCATGGATCGTGTTAGGGTCCTTTGCCCGGTCTCCCCCTGTTGTGTGCTTTGGCTGGGATGTCCTCAGTTAATTCTGGTGACATGCTTTATTTCTGATATGGGACAATGCCCCAAATACTGCCAATGATATGTGTCTATGTGATTCTTGTTAAGCACTTGCACTGTGTTATAAACATGAATGTGAAACTACTTGGTGTAAACTGTATTTGGTTTAAGTAATGTTGTTATATGGTATCTTGCATTCTGTAAACCCCTGTAACAGTGCAATAATTGCTATATATACTGTGATTTTAGCCTTGTAATTGTGGCTGCTATGGGAATGTCCCTATGACCTGGATTATATGTATATGTATGGAAACTTGTTTTTCTGTGGACGCCTAGCACATGTGCAATTTACACCATCTCCCTTATCCATGATCCTTGTATTATAACAATAAATTTGTGTAGTAATACAAATGTAAGTTTTTACTCTCCTTTCTCTGCATATACATGTATGTTTTCAGTAGCTTCCTGAAGCGGGAATCCAAAATAGGGCTTCTCACTTTGTTGTTAATGGAATTTCTGTACCTAATAATACTGAAATTGTAAATCAAAATTGCACCTGATTAACATCTCTGGAATCTGACCCTTTCTCACTATGGAAACAACAAAAACCCTTGGGGTGAAAACACACTATCCTACTTACATGTGAGTCTCTCGGACGAGACTTGGATCAGTGACCCTGAACGGTCTCTTCCTCTTTGGAGAGGAGTGTCAGCTGCATGTGTTTTTGTGCAGCATCACACTCCCGTCAAGAGAGGGAGAGGACATTCAGGGTCACTGATCCGAGTCTCATCCGAGAGTCTCGCATGTAAGTGGGATAGTGTGTTTCCAGCCTAACCGCAGCTTTTATCCAATCCCACCTTGATTATTGTAATTCTCTTTTAATTGACCTCCCCCTCACAAGGCTCTCCCCTCTCCAGTCTATCCTTAATGCAGCAGCCAGAGTCACCTATCTGGCTAACCGTTACTCGGACGCTCTTGCTCTCTGCCAATCATTGCACTGGCTGCCCATACACTATAGGATCCAATTCAAATTGCTTGTTCTCACCAGCAAAGCTCTTCACAGCACAGCACCTCCCTACATATTGTCACACTTGAGAGGTAAGGAAATCAGGTGACTGGATGGTGTGATGGGCGAAGGGATTCAGGGGTAGCTAATCTGACTCTAGAACTGGGGGTCTCTGGCTCGCCCTGATGTCGGAGGTACCTCTGATGGTGAGGAGGTCCGTGTTGCCACCTTTTTGCCTTAAGCTCCTGATTAGCCTTAGACTGAGGATCCCCAACTCCAACCACCGATCAGGAACCACAGCTACTCCGAAGGCAAGGGTACTCACAGCACAGAGACCAAGAGTAAATAACTCTAACAACGGCATCTGACAGGGGAGAGGAAAGGCTATTTAAAGGCCAGGGGGAGGGGATTGCAGGTGAGTCACACCCAAGCCTCACAACAACTAGCAGCTGAGCAAGACCTTCACACCCAAACCTCATGCAGCTCATGAAGAAATGCAAACAAACACACACAGCAGCATCCAACAGAGCCAGCGCAATCTAAGCACATGACACCTATCTACCCTCCTCTCTGTGTATCACCCCACATGTTCTCTTTGCTCTGGAAGTGACCTTAGGCCAACATCTGCACTAATCCGAACCTCCCAATCAAGGCTCCAAGACTTTTCCTGAGCTGCACCGATTCTCTGGGAGTTCTACCCCAAGACAGTAGGTCTATCCATAACTTACATGTATTTAGGCACTCCCTAAAAACACATCTTTTTAGGGCAGCCTATCATGCTCCCTAATTGAAGTCACTTAGACATAGCTTATTCACTTCACCAGACCCTAAAGAATGGCTGGTGACCACTATTGCAGACCACTCTTATCTATTCCTCATTCCCTCAAGATGACTGGACCAGCATTGTAAATAAGCACCTGTTCTTTGTGTCACACCCTTCCTCATTCTTAGATTATAAGCTTTTACAAGCAGGGCCATCATTATTTTGCTTTAATTGTTGTATTTTTTAATAACTGTTACTTATGACTGTTTGTACATGAACCTCTGAATTGTAAAGTGCTGCACTATATAAATAAAGATTATAATCATTATTATTATTACAATTATTATTATTATTATTAATAATATCCTATGGAGGTCTGGATTTGGAATGAAAAATATATACAGTTGTGGCCAAAAGTATTGACACCCCTGCAATTCTGTCAGATAATACTCAGTTTCTTCCTGAAAATGATTGCAATCACAAATTCTTTGGTATTATTATCTTCATTTAATTTGTCTTCAATGAAAAAACACAAAAGAGAATTGTCCTAAAGCCAAATTGGATATAATTCCACACCAAACATAAAAAAGGGGGTGGACAAAAGTATTGGCACTGTTAGAAAAATCATGTGATGCTTCTCTAATTTGTGTAATTAACAGCACCTGTAACTTACCTGTGGCACCTAACAGGTGTTGGCAATAACTAAATCACACTTGCAGATAGTTGACATGGATTAAAGTTGACTCAACCTCTGTCCTGTGTCCTTGTGTGTACCACATTGAACATGGAGAAAAGAAAGAAGACCAAAGAACTGTCTGAGGACTTGAGAAACCAAATTGTGAGGAAGCATGAGCAATCTCAAGGCTACAAGTCCATCTCCAAAAACCTGATTGTTCCTGTGTCTACCGTGCGCAGTGTCATCAAGAAGTTTAAAGCCCATGGCACTGTGGCTAACCTCCCTAGATGTGGACGGAAAAGAAAAATTGACGAGAGATTTCAACGCAAGATTGTGTGGATGGTGGATAGAGAACCTCGACTAACATCCAAACAAGTTCAAGCTGCCCTGCAGTCCGAGGGTACAACAGTGTCAACCCGTACTATCAGTCGGCATCTTTATGAAAAGTGACTGTATGGTAGGAGACCCAGGAAGACCCCACTTCTTACCCTGAGACATAAAAAAGCCAGGCTGGAGTTTGCCAAAACTTACCTGAGAAAGCCTAAAACGTTTTGGAAGAATGTTCTCTGGTCAGATGAGTCAAAAGTAGAGCTTTTTGGGCAAAGGCATCAACATAGAGTTTACAGGAGAAAAAAAGAGGCATTCAAAGAAAAGTACACGGTCCCTACAGTCAAACATGGCAGAGGTTCCCTGATGTTTTGGGGTTGCTTTGCTGCCTCTGGCACTGGACCGCTTGACCGTGTGCATGGCATTATGAACTCTGAAGACTACCAACAAATTTTGCAGCATAATGTAGAGCCCAGTGTGAGAAAGCTGGGTCTGCCTCAGAGGTCATGGGTCTTCCAGCAGGACAATGACCCAAAACACACTTCAAAAAGCAAAGAAAATGGTTTGAGAGAAAGCACTGGAGACTTCAAGGTGGCCAGCAATGAGTCCAGACCTGAATCCCCTAGAACACCTTTGGAGAGATCTAACAATGGCAGTTTGGAGATGGCACCCTTCAAATATCAGGGACCTGGAGCAGTTTGCCAAAGAAGAATGGTCTAAAATTCCAGCAGAGCATTGTAATAAACTCATTGATGGTTACCGGAAGCAGTTGATCGCAGTTATTTTGGTTAAAGATTGTGCAACCAAGTATTAGGCTGAGGGTGCCAATACTTTTGTCTTGCCCATTTTTGGAGTTTTGTGTGAAAGGATCAATGTTTTGCTTTTTGCTTCAGTCTCGTTTGAGTTTTTTCATTGAAGATAAATTAAATGAAGATAATAATACCAAAGAATTTGCGATTGCAATCATTTTCAGGAAGAAACTGAGTATTATCTGACAGAATTGAAGGGGTGTCAATACTTTTGGCCACAACTGTATAGTCTAGCTCAACCACCTATTAGGTGCTCTAGGGAAAATCGTATCCAATATAAAAAATAACCCTGACACACTTATAAGAAATACTTGAGAGGTAATTTCTTTTATGGTTTTTATATGTGCAATTAGTGAAAGAAATCATTCATTGACGTTTCGACCCAACATGGGTCTTCTTCAAGAATGCGTCTTATGATATAGGAGATTGCTCTCCAGTTATAGGCACGGAGTGCCAGGTGTGACACCTGCTGGTAGTCTGTACGGAGTACCACCAGGCTAGGTTCTGTGGGTGTAGGGTAGTTGATTAGAGTCCTAGGTGAGGAGCACCTACTAATATACAGTTATGGTATGTGACTCCTGTCCTTGTGGTTCTTGAGTAGTGTCCATGGGGAATGCATAGGAGGTCAGGAGTCGTGACCCGCAAACAACACCTTCCACTCTAGACCTGAAGGGAGAGCTCTACAAGCCGAATTCAGGCGAGGTCCCCTGTTAATTCAGGCCCGGGGTTTGAGTTAGTGCAGTTCCAGGGAGGACTGTGAAGGCATCCTGGTGACGGAGCTGTGCTAAGCCCGCACCAGTGAGCGCTACTAACCTGCGTGAGGGACCCTAGAGAGAGGGTCGGAGGCAAGGAGTAGTAGCAGCAGGGGTGGTGGAGCCATACCGGTTCGCCCAAGAGAAACAGCGCCTGAAACCGAACACCGAAGTCCGTGACTGTAAGGGACTTGTCAGCCCAGCAGTAAAGACCGGAGGTCAGGGTGACTTCAGATATCCTGGCCACAGCAGCACTTGAGGCACAGCCACTTAGCAGAGCCAGGGACCGCAGTGGATACAGCGGTGCCCCGCAGCAGAGCTCTCACTGCCTGCCATACAAGTGAGGACTACAAGAGATGGTCAGGGCTTAGCTTCAGATAGACACCTGGGACCAAAACACACACAGCACTGCAGGGAGGCCTCATAATTTGCCAGGTGTGGAGATCCTGAACTGTTACAAGACCACCCGGAGTCATACCATCAGAGACTGTATCCTGGACTATACCTAAATCATCGGTAAAATGTACGAAAACATCAACCCTGTGTGTGACTGTTATCTCTGTTTGGTCTGCTGATGATGTAGTGGGCCTGAGGCTTCTGAGATTTATATAGCCCCCTCACCCCTCCATGGCCCCTCCACACACACACATACACACAGTTGACTGGCAATCAGTGGTGGGGGTATGGTTACTGAAATTAGCTTAACTTGTCTGCATGTGAAACCTAGTCTTTTAGTGATAGTTTCCTGTTGATAAAACTTTGATTGCATTGAAACCACAGCAAAACAGCCTAAAAAGTGACACATCATACTGAAATCATGCTCTCAACCCTTATGTTAGGGTGAGTGCATATGATCAGTTTTATCAGCATGTCTTAGCTGCTTCCAAAGTGCTGTGTTGTACAGTGCAAGCACAGTGGATGCAATCTATAGAAATCATATACCCACTGTACTTCTTTTTAATGCTAAATGAACACAAGTAAGGTACAGTACTTCCTAGATCCGTGCTGCTCATACGATGGAATAGGATGAAATAACCACTGTTGTCAGGCAATGATGGCTTTTATTCCGACGCTTTTCAGAGCTAATTCTCAGCTCCTTCCTCAGGGAACCAACATATGTACTATGTTGGTTCCCTGAGGAAGGAACTGGGATTCAGTTCTGAAATACATCAGAATAAAAGCCATCATTGCCTGACAACTGTGGTTATTTCATCCTATTCCATCGTATGAGCAGCACGGATCTAGGAAGTACTGTCCCTTTCTTGTGTTCATTTATCACCACAGGTTTGCAAGTGGAGAGTTGATCCAGTGGCAGTCATACCATATCTCTATACTGGTTGTGGGTCACACCCGCCCCAGGTGAGCAGCGACATACACAGAACGGCATCTGTGTTATAAGGATGAGACCCTATTGCGCTTTCTCTCTTTTTTAGTTTGCACTCTTTTTAATGCTGACAAGCGGCGCGGCTTTCTGAGCCACATCATGTCAACATATTCATGCAGAGATGCTGGTGGTTTTGAGCAGGAGAACACAGCAAAAATACGATGCATCAGTAATCCTTATCGTGGGTACGGACATTGTGTTCTCCCACACAGGACAGTAGCATCATCGGAAGAGAAAATGACACCCCCTCCTGGCCTGTGGGATACTGAGAACCGGGTTACTGTTCTGTTGGGGAGTCACGGGGGTTGAGACCCGGCTCCGTGACCCTGGCGGTGTCAATAAAAGTTTGGGGTAAATGGGTTTGAGGGTAGAAGTTGTGACGCCACCTACGGTACATGACCAGGGATAGCCAACGCTGCAGTTCAGCTGAGCACTGCTCTGAAATCAGGCGACCGGAGTGAGGCAACAGATCGCCGCCAAATTCCCCAAATACACGCCGCAATTGGGAGGGACTTTGACGGCGATTGTCACAGGGCGACATATCGCCGTCAGTATTTCTCGCCGTGGTTGCGGCGTGTAAAGGTTCCCTTAGGGAGATTATATCTACACTAGGGGCATAGTGAATAATTCTTATACTCCTGGGCAGGAAATACCCTTAAAAATGAGAAGAAATTCAGAAGAAAAATTAATAGGAGAGTCAATGCAAAGTGAAATTCTTTCAGCTGTAAATGAATGTAATGTGGCGATTAAAGATGTGTTGTGACAGGACGCAAGGTTATGGCCACTTTACACGCGGCAACAGGAAGATAGAAAACGGCAGGTGTCGGAGACAATTGTACCTTTTACCTTCAAAACAGCTTGCAGATACCTGAATTACACGCAGCCACTTAAAGGTGTTTTGAAGGTAAAAGGTACAATTGTCTCGACCACCTGCCGTTTTCTATCTTCCTGCTGCCGCGTGTAAAGTGGCTATTAGAGATAAATGTATCCATCATCGGAGATTATATATAAAACATTAGATAGATGGTGTCTGCCACAGCAAATAGACTATCGGAGGAAGAAGATCAATTATCCTTTCTAAAAAAGAAGTTACCTATTTGAAGAGCTTCTATAATCAACTCATTATTGATCATATGGATTTAGAAGATCACTCTTGGAAAATGAATATAAGGTGCTTGGAAATTTCTGAAGGAGCTGAGAGTCCAAATTGATTATCATTTATGACATTGAATAAAAGAGAATATTGGACCAGCACACCAAGTGAAATTTTTTACTATCATTATAAGGACTGTTCAAGTTTGGATTGTCTGATAAATTGTAATAATATGCATTATATTAAAATTAATACTGAATGAAAATATCCTAAGACCAATAAGGACCCGACAAGACATGAGTCTCCATACCCAAACTCAACATATAGCATAGAGAATATAGCCTCATATACTGTATGCCTATGAAACTGTCAATATCAGGACTTCAGGCGAAGGAATGAGGTTAATACACTCGACGCTGATATGATAATAAAATGATAAGAAAATAAAGTTATTGATGATCGTGTAATTTATTTTGCTATGCAGTTCAGAGCACAGGTTCATTTTTCTGGCAAAATCACAATATTATTGAGAATGTCAAGTTTAGGTCAGGAGATGCACATCTGTTCTGTGCATTGCTGCCATGCTTGGACCAACCGTGAAACACAGGACTTAGGCTAGGGTTACACTTCAGGTTTTTTTTTAAAACCTGATCCAGTTTTGAGCTTTTAAAAAGCTCAAAACCAGATCAGGAAACACTCCTCATAGGAGCTTATTATAAAAACCGGATTGCTTCACAATCAATCCGGTTACCGCCTCCGTCTCTGCAGCCTGCGTGAAAAATCATACAGGCTGCAGTTTTTGGAGCGGTTCTAAACCCTGCAATTCAGTAACTGGATTGCTCAGGATGTGTAATCCTGAGCAATGCGGTTACCGCATATACCTTGCTTATCCCGGCTGCCGCTTGGATAAGCAAAGTGTTCTCAGTGTTTTAAAAGAAGAAATTTTATTAATAAATGTGTCTATAATGTCTCTAGGGGGTGCCCACCACCCCTAGAGACATACCACCCACTCAGGTGGGCATATAATGATGTAATTGCAGATGTAGAGTAGCCAGCTCCTGTCGGCTGCTGTACATTTTTATGAATGAAGCCGCCAGCTCCTCTGAGAGCAGCGCTCATACTATACTTATTGTAGGTATAGTATGTGCGCTGTCCGAGGTCCTGAAGAGTTATACAGTAAGATCTATGGGCAGCGCTGCCCATAGATCTTACTGTATAAGCCTTCAGGACCTCGGACAGCGCACATACTATACCTACAATAGGTATTGTATGAGCGCTGCTCTCAGAGGAGCCGGCGGCTTCATTCATTACCCGACGTTTACCATAGATACCATCTCCCAGCATAGGCTCTGCCGCTGGGAGATTGTTCATCGTGGTGTCAGACACCACAATGAGGCAGATTGATCAAGTGATTATCGCTTGATATGCGCTCCGGCTCACAAATCTGCGATCTAACAATCAAGCGATTTTACAGTGTAAAATCGCTTGATTACACGCAGCGACGCACAAACGATATCGCTTAAGCGATCAAAAAGCAGATCGCTTAAGCGATATCGTGCAGGAAATTGATGCGTGTGACGGCCGCCTTACACGAAACAATGTCCTAACGATGTCGTTTGAACGACTCCAAACCCGTGACCGTGTAACAGTACCTTTACTCATTTCTACAAGTTTAAAGAGATCATTGAGTGAGTTACTGATGAAACTGAAACAAACTGATTTCAGCCTCTAAGCAGGTTAAATTATGGTAATTAAATAAACCTGCAGTCAAAAATGACGATGTAGCATAGTTCTATGAAGAAAGTCCTGGCACAGACATTACTTGTGAGTGGTGCTTATGTCCTCTGGCACCGCTGATCAGCACTGCACCCGAAATACTAACATTTCAGTGCACTGTGTCATCTTCCCCCCATGCCTCATCTCCCACCCTCTGCAATGAGTGCACTGAAATGTCAGTATTTGCACATGGTGCAGACCGGCGGAACCTGAGGACATAAGTATAGCCCACAAGTGACATCAGTGGAAGCTCCCTGCTCATCAGTATGCATAAGTTGATAGATCACTGATGTCACTTGTGGGCGACACTTATGTCGTCCTGCATTGCTGGTCCCCTGTATCGCTGGTCTGATATTTCAGTGTGCTCATTGCATAGGAGGACAGACAAGGCATGGAGGAAGATGTGACATTACATTGAGGTGAGGTGGGAAGAAGAGGGGGGAAGAAAAGGAGGGCTGAGAGTACACTGCAGGAAGGGGGGAAGAAGAGGGGGGATGAAGAGGCAGGTTGAGAACACACTGCAGGGAGGGGGGAAGAAGAAGTGGAGGGCTGAGAGTGCATTGCGGGGAGGGGAGAAGAAGAGGGATTGGAGACCATTGCAAATAATAAATTGAAAGCCCCTCCCCTGAAATGAGCATCACTGTGACACTTTGTTTCAGGTATGGACTGAAGAAGTGCCTGGGGCCTGTCAATCTACTTGATGATGTTGTGAGAATCCGAGGATGCACTGGGGGCACTCACATGGAGAGTCATCAAGCAGGAAACAGAAAAAACCCAATAGCTGTTAGGGTACCTTTACACGCCGCTACTGGAGGATGGATACAACCCGCTACTTCACGTGCACGAGCACGCTCAAACGGTTACAAACGGTAAACGCACCTCCTTTACACGCCGCCACAAGGTGCGCTACGCTACGCAACATCTATAGCTAGATACATCGCCGGGTGTCTCAAGTAGCCATCTGTAGCTCATCTTAGCTCATTTACACACCGCTACAACCAGCTACTATGGGCGTACCTGGTGCAGCAGGGACAGCACATAGGCGTGCTACAATTGTGGATTACGAGACGTCCGTACGCTGATAGGACAAAGCAATAATACCATGATTG